>OZ038495.1:53097080-53254580 GCA_964036315.1 Acanthosepion esculentum | reverse complement strand
CAAGAGGCGTAAAAATCTAAACAGAATCAATGTTTGAAAATCGAGTGATCTAAAATCATATTAAAAAATGATCACTTATAATTTTGTAAACTTTCAGGTTTTGTACCATTCGGTCATACGTGACAGTATTAGTGATATATGTATATTAGTTATGCGAAATCTCAAACTGGTTTAGTTTTGTGTGAAGAGATTTTGTTGTGCCACTTATCTAAGTGTTAACTTTGAAAATTACATTTCAAAATAATGGCGTTATCTAGACTTGAACATAGATCTCTGGCGTCAGTGGAATCTACGCTGGTACATCCTCCTCCTCTTCAGAATCAGTTTTATTTCGGTTAATATTCAAAGAAAAACCTATCACGACAGATATATTCACTCGGTTTTTCTTCGTCCAGAACAATTTTAAATATGGCACGAACATCAAATACACGACTTCCTTACTCCCTTCAGAAATGACCACATGATAATTATAGACACTTAAAGAAAGACATTAATTTGTAATTGTCTGAAAAGTATTCCAATGTTTTATCTTTTTTTAACATCCGGTCTCCAGTTTGATCATTCGAATAAGCAAGTTGCAAAAAATGGATTCAATTCATGTACGCATGCGCAATCAGGTACATCGCAGTCTGCATTTGATTGTTCGTCGACATGGTTACACGTTAGAGCGTAACATGATAAATTTAAATGAATTTCTCAGTGAAGAACGTATACAAGCGGCTGTGTATGCACGTAACATTTAATAAGATTTTCGGATATATTTAGCACAATTCGGTCTTCTTTTTGTCAAGAAAAGCCCCAAAATGTGAAAGACCTTGAAATGTGGATGAAACGAATGTTGTTTTTTTTTTGCATTTTCTTTCTCTCGGTAGTTTATTTATTTGTTTGTTTTACCATTCACATCTAGAAACGCGCATGAAAACTGCAGCTCTTAATGAAGTTGGTCTGTTCGCAGGAAACTAATAAAATAACGCTGTCCTTTGTAAGAAACCTTATACCTATTCATAAATAATCTCTTGCTTTAAACAATGATGAATAACTGGCTATACAATGCATTTTCTGTGCGTTTTTCGTATGAAAAAGGAAATATAACGAAATGTAAATACGCTGAGTGCACATTGCTACGACTGTTACCAATATGACAAAATAGAGAAAACTGATTAAAGGTTCTTTTTTTTAACCTGACTCACTGAAAGCTGTTGGGTTCGAGTACAGATTAAATCCAGAATTGCGAATACGGATTTTTAAGTGAGGTTTCCTCTTACTTTTGCCAACAAGCGAAACGTAGTAGCGATTACATCCTAGTTTGATTCTAACAAAAGATAACTACTATTTCCATTTGTTGGACTGTTGTCCTCATCTTTAATGTCATATTAACGACGTTTCCGCCGTCGTACGCTTCAGCCTTCTTCAAGTGATATACTTTGCAGTTTCGAATCGAACCATTACGGTCGTCCACCGGGGTAGATAGTTCTAGTTCCACGTGCCATGACTTTTCTAGATATCTCGGTTTGAATTATTTCCCCTTAGTAAATCTCCAAAATTTTTGTTCACATCTGATATAGCTAAGGATTGTACTCACTTGATTTCTTCAACTTACGCTTTTATCCACTGGGCCATGTGAATATAACAGAAAAGATGAGGACAACAGTCCTAACAATGTAAACAGTGTTAATAGTTACAATACCGCATCTCAGAATTATAGAGAGAAAGCTAAGCACATTTAATATCATATTTCTTATATACAACTCACGTTTGCTTATCATTTCTTTTAGTTTGATCGATACATGATTGAAGTGTTTTACAGGTGTAGTAATTGTTTTGTTTTTTAGTAATTGAAGATTATTCTTTATCTTATACTATGCGCGATAGGCTATCAAATAGCGCTACATATCCTTCAAAAGATTTCTTCTATTGAGTTCATAAGATCTTTACAAAAGGAGAAAAACCATTTGACACTAATTTGAGTATTTTTCAAAAAACATTTGTCAAACGTCATAAATTAATTTTCTTTTTAACTTTGAAAGAAAAAAAAAGAGAAGTGAATTTGAGGTAGTGAACGTGTGCGCAAATGCCAGTTTAAGCTTTTTATCGCGCTCGTTTCAAGTTTGTTAAACAAATAGGTTAGCCATGTTTTAAACGAAACATGTTTAGCAAATACCTTCAATAAATAATTCATGTCTGACCGTAGATCTTTCCGTAGGTTTTTTTGATAATTAAAAAAAAGAGTCAAGGTTTAGCTTTCTTAATATAACCAGATTAAAAGGCTACTGAGATAAATTATTAGAATGCTATAAACAGAAACAGAAATCACCTGCTTACAGTTCTATCGATTTTCCTAACTAATAATTCCAGTATATATTTGCAAGCCTAAGTAATAAGCCGAGACCTTTATTTAATCACCAGCGACAGACTGCTTCGCATTAAGCTGTCCAACTCTCTCTTTTTTCATAAATTCACTTCAAGAATACTTCCACTAAGACATAAAGATTTACTCGGAGTGAAATGGAATCAAAAGACTTTAGAAGGAACCGGAAACCCAACCTTAAACTGGAAACAGGAGATGAAAGTCAATTCCTGTTCAAAAGTGTGCAAATTGGACGATAGGCGAACCTCTCTACTACTATTGAGGAGAAATCAAATAAAAAATGACTTGGTATATAAATTTCAGAAATGAGGCGGAGACATTAGAAGTATGGCGTTAAAGATTTCAGAAGGAAACGAAACCCAACTTTGAACAGGAAACTGGGGAGAAATCCCTACTCCTGTTCCTAAGACCAGAGGGGAGTATGAACTAGACAATATGCGAACTTATCTATTTCTATTATCTAAGGATATTTCACTTTTGTTCGTTCTTAGCACAATTCGTTTATTGCTAACCTCGATTATTGAGTCTGCACTACCCTGCTCAGAGATTGAACTCACAATTACTATTTTACCAATTTTACGAAACAGCAATTTAATCCTTTACTCTTAAACTAAAGATTTAACCTTCATATACAAACCGAATGTGGTGGTTTCGGAAAGAAATGTCTCCACAATTCTCGTATCCTCGGTAGTGTAATCCGAAAATATTGTTAAAACCAGTAACCTCAAATGATAAACATATCTCATCGCAGTTCATACAGTAGTTTCTTTTCTGAAAATATACTTTAAACGTTTACTATTTTAGGAAAACAAGTATACACTTTTGCTTCTCGAACAATAGATCATTAAAAATCTTTTTGAATGTCAATCTTTTGATACGTTCGTTATTATCCTCATCTGTTTGTGGCTTTGATGTTCAAATTTTCAGTATTTTTTTTTTTATGAGAATCTAATTACAAAAATATACATAAGTAACATAGAATATATACCTAAGGATATAAAACGGAAAAATAGTAACTCATCTACGTCACTTGAATGAATGGTTTCATTCTACATTTTGAAAACGTTACCGAGTACAAAGACAGACTCCTGAACGAGGCGGTGTAGTGGTTAGAAAGCTTGTCTCGCTAGAACATTTACGACAGAATAGCGAGTTCGATTCTCATTGGATGCCCTATGCTTTCGACCTTGTGCCACAACTAAGCTACGACTCGAAAATTACCAGACACCTGAAAGAGGCCGGAAGGTCACAGCGACTGAAACAATTTAAACACCAGAATGAGCAGCCTGGTTCGAATATCAAAATATAGTAATGCCTCATCTTCAAATTTCCGAGAAAAATCACTATATCTTCAGCAATTTTTTAATTTTCTTCTGTCTTTCTCTAGTATATAAGATTATTGTGTTCAAATGATCGGTTAGAAAACAGGAAAAAATTAAATTTTACAAATTTGATGGTCTTAGATTTGCTCATAGAAAAACGAGGAAATTCATTCAATGTACTTTATTTGACCTTCCTAAAGCGCCAGTAAAATCTCATTGCATATTTACAGTATATTCCATGCTTTCTTTCGTACGCATATGTGTGTGCAATAAAAAAAACAAGCACACATTCATTATATATATGAACGTCAATGGGCACTTCCACGTTGCGTAGTGGTAGCAAGCTTGTCTCACAAATTTCAGTAGTGATTAGTGAGTTCGATCCTCACTGTGTGCCCAATTCTCTTGACCTTGTGCCACAACTAAGCTACGCTTAGTAAATCGCTATATATAAAACCCAATGAAATCTCCAGAATGCTCAGTTCGAAGTCTCGCTGATATTATCTGCTCATCAGGGATTTGGAGAGTTTATTTCAATTTGTTAACTCATATATTGCTTACAAACCGTTACATATAAAAAAAACTTATGTTTAACTTCATTGAAATTTCTTAAGGATGTCATTGCATGATGTAATTTCATCTGATATTGTCCGATCATGAATATTGGATAATTCTTAAATAAACTAGTTTTTTTTCGTTTAAAGATAGGTACATATGTAAAAATGAAAAGAAGGCAAGAAAAACAAATATAGTTCATTGGATATCAGCAATAACTGTTTTCTCCAAATAATTGCCAAGAATCATTGATAGATCTAGAACATTCTCTATCTTTAAGACACAAATATGACAAGGAATATCCTCATTCAATACCAGTAAAGAATTCTTACAGTATATTTCGCCATTTGATGTGGTCCAACAATTGTGTATGCTTTTGATGTTTTCAAAGATTATTCAAAGTTAAAAAAAAAACATAGCAGAAACTTATAATTCTCTACAATATTAACTTGGTTCAAAAAGGGGAGAGATTACCATAATTTCAGAAATTAATTTAATGGAAGCCAGTTAATTTGATTCACAGCGATGTCGTTTCATAGTTTTACCATAAGTGCTTAAACTCGAAACTCATTGCAGTATAAAGCTTGGTGCTTCAAAGTGAACATTAATTTAAAAGTAAAAAGACACTGTGTTTGAATCTGAAGAATTATCATATGTAAGGTGTTTTTTCTTTTTTTTTTTGTTGAATTTTCATTCAACTCGAAATATAATAATAGAAAAGACCTAGAATATATTTCCAACCAAGAAAAAAAGAACATTTGGAAAACGTTATTATTCGAAAATATTTCTTCAAAAATATTTTTTTTCTCTTACTTCAAAACGAAATCGGGGGAAAATATCTAATACTTTAAAACATTCTGCGCTTTGGTTATGCTGGATATGTTGAAAATGATTGCAACAGTATTAATATGAATCTGAAAAATTCCACTTATATATTCATCCTAAGAAACAAGCAAAAACCAAATTAGGTGAGTCAGATTTTCCAGTCTCTATGTATTTAGCTCAGGTATAATATTTTTCAAAGAGAACAAAAAACATTCAGAGATTAAATAATTGTCCACATGAGACAGACGTTCCACATACAAAATGTTTAGTTTATTTAACATAACTACGGGAAGTTTAATGATTCTAACAGTTATGTGAAAAAGATTATCACCATCATCTTTAATTCAATAGCGAATTCAATAACAATGTATTAATGAGAAATTAGAATAGTGCCGGTCCGATTCGCAGAGTCGTCGAAAGCGGGCCGACTCGCAAACTTGGAGACAGCCAACTCAATCGAGAAAAAGAAAAAGTAAAAGTGTAAGTGACAATAAAATTGGAAGAATAAAATGTTTAGATATAGTTTTGAATTGACAAGTGATTCAGACACGTGTTGCTTTTTCTTGATTTACAGAAGAAATAAAAAAAAAAAAGAGATGAATTACTTTGATTTGGAAATTTCCCAAACTGTTATTTATTGGTCATTGTATAGTGCACAGTGATATAGTGATTGGTTCGTTGTTCCAATCAATTCCCTGGTAAGAATCGATGACTGGGCATTGTCAAAATGTCTGCAGAGATATTCTGAAGTGGTCAATTGAGTCTGCGTGCTGGAGACCCGGTTGGTCGGACAACCGCCCGGCCGGTCTGACAGTCACAAAGATCGGAGTTAGAGGGCGAGAGTTACACTTCCAGGCGAGTGCCCAACGCTGCGCCTTTGTAGTTTCATTCTTAAAAGACGTTAACTTACTTAATTCGTTTTCTCTATGTTGACATAACACCCCATCTCTCCGCCTGAAGTGAAATCTCTCCGTCGCCAGGCGGTCGCTTTTTTCTCTTTCCCTTTGACAGAAAAGCTGAAAAGATCTGCTCTGAACTTTCTATTGCTCTTGCAATATTAGTGTGTGGCTTGGGAATCTGATTGACGCGCAAGAAATGTCTTCCTCTTGTGCCGCCTATACACATTCCCGCCAAATATTCACCGACTGATTTTGATGGAATATATTGGTTTGCAGACACATCGATCCATTCCAATCGATTGTGTCTTTTGCTATTTGTTTTTTTCCCTTCTTTCTTTACTACGTTGGTCTAATTTTTTAAAAATCTTATTCGTCCAGATAATAACGATCTGTTTTTTTCTATAATGTGGTTTCGGCGGGAAACGGAGAGAATATTTGGCTATGAATAATTATCTATACAGACTTTGACCCATCAGCTGAAATCAACAGCTATTTGTCGCCTTTCCCAAAATGTAACCAATTAAGACGCTGATTGGGTGGTGCGACTTGTCCAGTATTTTTGCGAAAAGAAAAACTGATTCTTGATCCCAACATTATTTCGAATCCAACTATTGATACTATTTATATCATGCTTTTTACAAACAAAAAAACAAAAGACATTTCCCGTAAGAATCAGTGGTCTGAATAAGGTTAAATTTTCGTATTTAAATTTCATCACAAAGTCTATAATATCTGTATATAATCATCCTTCGACCTCCCAATAGTTGGTCGGAACTACATTGACAATCCCTTTCCACGTTGTTCGGTCCTGTATTGCTGTCTCCAGATCCCCAATGTCCAACCCTGAGTCCTGGGGCTGTGGTGCTTGGTAAAAGACAATTTTCGTGAGAAGACACTTCCAGAAGGATGTCATAGGAGTAAGGACGAAACGATATATAGACAGAGTCGTCAAAAAGATATTAATGTGTTTACATTTACAGTTTCTTAAACAGTTTAACATAATGAATATAGCAGTTAATGTTATAATGAGGAAGTCTGAAATGTCATCTTGTGTACTGGTTTTGTGTTTGACGATTGTAATGATTTAAATGTCACATTTCAAATAAGTTTTCCTTCACTACGATATAAAAAATACTGCAACATTCTGCATTCCTTTTAAAATTTTCTTTTCAGTCATAGTTCCGATAAACATTGTTATTCTTTACAGATCAATTTATATAGCAGCGTCTTCCTAATCATATAATAATTGAGTCATATAACCATTCTGTAAGTTACCACAACATGTTTACTTAACATTTACTTTAAATTTCTTATGTTGTAACGTAAGTTAGATATAATAGATTTGCAAAAAGATTCCAGCATTCATTTGATAGTACCTTTACTGACATAAATTCAGAGCATCATTATTCAGTATTTCCAATGAACTTTCAGATGCATTGCGTATTCAATTAAAACAGAATTCGTACCAAAAATCGTACTTTCGTATTTCGAAAATGTTTGATAATTATTGCTGAAGCTCAGGGAATCAGAATTTAATGTTGAAAAAAAAACAAAAAAAACTGACGAATATGGCGCACACAAAAGACTGTTTCATACAAATTCTATGCGTGTTCTCCCCGTTAAATTTGCAACACACTTACCTGAATTGCCATTGGTTAAAATTACATTCGTCGGCTTCATTAATCTCAAATTAGTCTTTTCTCTTCTAATACAATTAGAACTGACGCATCAAACTTTATCTCCTTTTCAGTACATTTATGAACACTCTGCACTTCATCTCTCCTTACAATGTATCTGATTCATTCATTAGTTTTTCTAGTTCAGACTTCTTTCAAAGTGCCTATTCTAATTTAGCTCAAAACCTATTTTGACTATTCTTTCACTGATCGCCCCATACTTGAGCAGTGAAAGTTCGTAAATTAAGGTTTAACAAGTTTATCTTGAGTATTAAGAGTTCTATCCTAGCTAGATGCACCGAAGTTATTCTGCCAGAACAATTTAAAAATTACTAACAATGTTTTCATTATTTAGGAGCTTTTATCAGGTTTTCCCTCAACATTTAACAGCTGAAGAACATATAGGTGAGCAGATTTCTTGTTCGTCGCTTAACTGCAGCAATTCGGTAGAAAGACTTAACCTAGAGAGAAACACAAACTGATATTGTCTAATCGTACAGCAACTACGAACCAATAATAAACATGAGAATAGAGTCGTAAAAAAAATCCAATGCCAGAAAGAACGCCGTCTTTTAAAATGTTCACTAGCCTAAGGATAAAGAGATATTCATGATATATTTACTCTAATGAGTAAAGAATCTCCTACGATAAAAACAAAACAAAGCCACCAGTCAAATAATAAAATAAATATGCAGTCTCTAATTAATAATATCAAAGCTGAATAAGTTTATGAAGCGACAGTTTTAAGTAATCCCTAAATGAAAATCTATGTGAGGGTTGGTCATAAAGTAATTACTCTTCTAATTTTATTTTATATGTATTAGAAAACCACTTTTTTATAACTGTAAATTCTCATGGACCACAAGTCTAGGAAAAAAAATCTGTGTTTTTATCTTCTCGTCTGCGACTGTACGTCATCTTTCAAAATGGCCGACCTTCTGGCCAGACGTTGAAAGCAAAACATGGAAGAACAACGTGATACAAATATTCACAGATGATTAGCAAATTTCTGAAAGGCTTCATTTGATTTAATCTTAGTAAGGTGTTAGGTCATTAGAGCTAATGGCAATCTGAGAGAGAACGAAGAAACTCACCATAATGAGATGCCAGCTGCTTCTGTGAATCGTTGTAAGACAAAAGACGCTGATATTCTAACTGAGATGATGTAAGGCTAACGATAACAAAACGCTGTACGCCTTCAGTCAAGTCATGTTGTGTCTGCAGGTGTGTACAGTTTCATTTACAGTCAAATGTCTGTGCCAGGAGAAAGAGTAGAATGTGAATATTGCTCAAGAGCCTCTGAAGCTGCAGAAAGAGACCTGTAAATGGCAGAGATTCTCTTGCGACGATGATATAACAGACACATTTTTCGCACATGCCTAACAAGCCGCCAAGAAGATACTCCGAGACAGGTTAACATGCTCTTATCCATTGGTAATATCACACGATAAAAAATCAGAATACAATTTGATGAGAAGATCTAGAATCTAGGAATATTTGCGTTCATTTTGTAAGGTTTGTGTGCGTCTATTACATCTCTTTTCACTAAAGAACGCGTTACTTAATAAAATTATCAAAAGGCCGTTTGAAGGCCAACATGGCAAGTCTAACTTGCCTTCCTCTACGCTAAATTTCTTTGGTTGCAATTAAATCAATAACTGTACAATCTCAAGCTTGATAATTAAGTTAAGCACTTGAGGTATTTTCCAAATATTGTACTTAGCTCATGTGATGAAGGTAATTTCACACAATGTTTCATCAACAATTTGTGAATTTTATCACAATGTTTCAGACATGGCGATTTCAGAATTTGGTAGCAACTTGCATGGAATGTTCAGCAAAAATCGTTATTTCTGTCTATGTTTGCGGATACTAAGTCAGGTAAGGATTCAGTTCGTATTCTTACATTTCTAACTCCAAGAATGAACTTAGGATTTCCAGAAAACAACTGCAACCTTTACACCTTTCCACAAAGATTACCGTAGACAATATATTTAAAGCAAGCCCGCGAGTACACCATGCGAAACATTAGAAAAGCAAGATGCATGTTTTAACGATTCTTGTGTAACAACGCCACACTCTGGAAAAAGGAAACGAGAAATTTGTTTCCAACTGGTAAGAGAATCAATTTAGCTTAATTTAATATCATAAAATTTCCACACAGATTCACTAATATACAGTGATCTTATCTCGTTCTAAGTCTTCAGAAGTTAAACATCTTATGATTTTCTTATATACAAAACATGGAACAACGACTTCGGATGAAATGTTTTACATGGTCTCTACTTGTTGCATAAGAAAACCTACTATGAGAAGGTGAATGTCGAAACCGAACATTGGACTGGCAACGCATATATATATATATGACGGTGTGGACATAAAAATAAATACTGCATTGTGAACGTCAATTTCACACCTCAAGTGATTTTCATACCATGTCGATAACTACAGATTCTCCATCTTTTATATTTAATACTTTCTCCCATCATCACAGTGAATTTTAAACTACATATCGGGCTGAATATTGTACTGAAGCATAAAATTTGCAGTCATCATAAATACCAATTTCTATGATCACACAGTATCTGCCTGTATATATATATATATATATATATATATATATATATATATATATGTGGGAGTGGAAGAATGCATGACAGAGTGGAAAACTGACCCAATTTTGACATGCCACTCTGGTCAAACGAGAAAACAATTCACGAAGATAAAAATGCCTAGAGAGTTTCATTTACAGTAAATTTGCGCCCTGGCTCTGACAAAATTTCTCCATTCCTGGCAGAACTTCTATTAAGATAGTGTGGGATATCTACTAACAAAAGTTATGGAAAAAATAATCTAAATGAAATCGACTTTATATATATATATATATATACACACACACACACACACGACCTGCGTTTACAATGCCAACGATAAAAATAAACATTCAGCAATATCACCATGATAGGAAAATTAGGGATACTTCAGTATTTTTCGAAAATCTGATCCATATAATAGGACCTTTTTTTTTTTGAGGAATTGGTCAGTGAAATTTTAGAGGCCATTTCTCGACAAATCATTTTTAATTCTCCTGTTTTTAACGGCTAAAAATCGACATCACATAGAATCTGATATCTCCAAAATTTCATCATCGCCAGCACGTAGCTGCTGTAAACTATCAAGAGTCGCATGAACACAACAAGGGATGAAAGTTGTTGTCGATTGATCTCTGAGCCATGGAAAGTACGCCAAATAACTGACGATTAGATTGGCTTCTGCGTCTAGCTTTCACACGCTATTATTTTATTTATCGTCATTTACATTAATATGCTTCTTTGGATATCTCACGCTTTGCTTTCATTGTGAATCTTATCTGCATTAAAAAGCCATGAAGCTAATAAAATTACCCAGACAACTCCGAGTGAATTTTCTTTGTAGATAACCGGACAAGTAAGGTTTCCAAACAGAAGACGATAAATATTATGCCGTGTTTCATTTTACTTATGAAAAGCTAATTAAATCTTGTGCATTCAATCGTAAAGCAATGGTTTTCTCAAACAAATTAAATATACATCAATATCGATCTAGACGACTAATATTTCAGAAGATGTCATAAGACAATAACTTTCAAGTAAAAATAGCCCGAAAATTTATGAAAATATTTTGGACGAGATGAAGCAACGATGATCTAATTTGTTAATTTGGGCCGAAGTTTTCGATGTTCTGAATATTTGCACAAAGCAAAGCGAATAGCTAAGCTTTATTTGTTTATGATGGTACAAAGGAACGAATACTTAAATATTTTAACAGTGGACTGAGTTGAATGACGGCTAAAGGCGCAAAAAGTGAAATACGTTGGTTACGTTCAAATTCTGAACTTGTCTGTTTGGTTCACTACGCCTTAAGGCCCTCGACGAATGTTTGAATCCATCTTCCTCCATCCGGGGGAGGGGAATTACCATTGGGTGGCATCTCTAAGAAGGGTTAAGCCTGAAATTATATTAAATACATTCCAATCCTCGGAAGAAGGCTAGAGCGTACATGGCCGAAACGTCGTGAATAGGACAATAAAGATGAGGACAACAGTCCCAACAATGTAAATAATTACAGTAACTCATCTCAGAAATATAGACAGATAAATAAACGTAATTTTATATCTTAAAGAACATCGGATGAAAAATATGATAAAATTCGACAAAGATTCGAATGAGAAAATAAGTGGAATAACAAAGATTTCAACCTGTGCATCTTAAAATACTATACATTAACAAGACAAAAATGAGACATCAAAGGATATTGGAACGACCCCAGACTCCAAAGAAAGCGCAATAAATCTTCACATCGTTCCAAGTTTTTATTGTGAATTCCAAAATAGAAATGGAAAAGAGGAAATTCACCAACAGAACAGAAAAATAAATATTTCTCTTCATTTCGCATAAATATGCCTCAATTTATAATATTTACTAGAAACCACAAAAAATGTAATCTTCATTTACACAGGCTGATTGGAAAGTAACTCAATATTTTATGTATGATGAACTCTCCTGTCTAACTATAATTTTACAAGACGGGAGTGTCTGTCATACATAAAATAGGGAGCTACTTTTCAATCAACATGTGTGTGTGTGTGTGTGTGTGTGTGTGTGTTTTAAAGAAAAACAAAAACCATTGGTGGAGCCAAAGGACAGCTTGCCAAAGCCTAAACTCTTATCCAGATAGAGTCTCGAATAAAGACGGAAATGTGTCTGTATCTAGCTATCTGTTTGTATATACTTACATTTTATATAATCAAATTTTTAAAAAAATCTCATAAACAATTATTACAAGTTTTTATGGCGCCTTTTGTTGATGGATTGTTAGCGGATTCTGTATTTACTCAATAAACCGTGTTTATATCTTTGTGTCCGGACCGAAATCAACGAGTTATCGTTTCATCCGGTTCGGAATACGGACTACTGACCGATACACAATTCTGTTTCCTCGTTTTGTTTGTTTAACGACATATGGCTGATTTAATGCCGAAATTTAATTTTCTTGGACGCATTAGTAATTTCTTTTAGATAATGTATTGCTGGTAATTTTATTTTCTTCAAAAATGTATTGCTGGCAATTTTCCTTTCACAAAAACGTATTGTTGATATTTTTTTTTACCATAAAAATGTTTTGTTAGTACCTTCACTATAAAATTATATTTCTACACTTTCATCGTTTTTCTTACCCTAGTTCGGAGGTTCAGTATTTGTCCGTAGCTGGAACCTTAACAGGTGTTACCAACCCAGGTCAGGGTGAATCTGGGAACACCAGCAATTAAGAGGTGGTTCCACGCTCCTCAAAACCTCCCGATCAGAGGCCTTGCTGCTGGAGATTGTCTATGATAAACCATTCTGGATATTCAGATACATTTTACTATTTCAGAACTGTGTTACTGAATGTTGAGTCTTGCCTATTGTTGAATCTCGCCTATTGCATGGAATAATAATGCAACACAAAATATACTTAGAACAAGAATGTATTATAACAAGAAAGTATTATAACAAGAAAGTGTACACAATAAGTACATATAGTATTTCTGTATATTTCTGGGAAGACGTTCCTGGAGAATGTGTTGACTAGTCGCAGTCGATCAGAGTCTCTAGTTGGATCTCGTGATTCCTCTTCCTCGTCTTCCGGTACCAACCATTATTTATATAGTTGATAGTCACCTATGCAGATTAGGTGGATCCTACACAACACTGAATAAGGAGTGTTTGTGTTCGTATGGAACAGTGGAGGGAGGCATATCAAGCACCAATTTTCTTGAAGCACTTTTGCAAAGGCTTACGCTGTTATTTTCCGCCGGTGATGTTTTTCTCAAATATAACCTAATACTGTATTCTGTACGGCGAACGCGAAAGTCGTTCCAGCAACATTTACATGACTTCCAGATGGTATATAGAACCCAAATTCGCCAGATTTAAATCCCGTTGAGCATGTTTGGTATATTTTTCAGACCATACTAAATTATTTGCAATTTAAACCCAACTCAGTTATAAACAATGTTGTTGAATAACGCGATATATTATCTCGTCATGATGACGTCATAGACTCCATGCCACGTCGCAGAGCCGAAGTTATTCAAAGTGAGGATCAACATATCATTAGGAAGCATTTTCAAAATTATTGGTACTTCACTTTAAAACGGTTATCTGAAACCGTTTTTCATTAAGATTAAAATCGATAGTAGATTGTTTGAGGCTAAATTACTGCTTCGATGAAAGAATTTATTGATAATGTTTGAATTTTTGTTAAATTTCATTTGTTTAATTTTATACTTGTTTAAATTACTGTTAATTTAGTTTTTGGAAAAAAATTCACTTTAGCGGAAACTAGAATCAACTTTCGTTTATCTTCAACGAAAGTTACTTAAAGAGTCTTGCTATAGTCATTTCAAAACTATCAACTAGCAAGATAACCTGTGATACCAGACAGAATAATCATTTAATGAGAAAAACATTAATATTAATTACCTATGTTTGTTTGTTTTGTTTCTTTGTATAACGGCCTATAAAGTCCTCATGGATGATGTAATGCCGAAGTTTTATTTTCTTGGGAGCAATTGTAATTTCATTTACAAAAATCCATTGCTATCAAATTTCTTTTTTCAAAACGGCAATTTTTCTTTTACTTAAATGTAATGCTGGTATTATTTTTTCCTTATAAAAATGTGTTGTTCGAAATTTTTTTTTAACAAGAAAATGTATTGATGAAACCTTCACTATAAAAATGTATTTCTACACTTTCATCGTGTCTTGACCGCAGTTTGGGGGTTCACAATTTGTCAATAGCTGGGACTTAAACAGGTGCTACCACCCGAGTTAGGGTGAACTTGGAAATACCCACAATTAAGCGGTGGTTCGCCGCTTCTCAAAACCTTCCAAACAGAGGTCTTGCTGTCGGATTACGTACGTAATGTAACTGAGACGACGTAAAGTATCTATAAGAAGCCAACAAACGCCAAACGTTTTCTGTGTGTATTAATGCAGATATTGTAAGATTAGCGCTTCAAAATAGCTGCTGATTAAATAACTGTCCAAGTAAAATTATTCAGGTTATTAGAATGTTATGAGAGGATTTTTCAAAGCCCTTTTCATTAAATATATTAATACTAGAAAGCCGATTTATATTCACTGATCTATGTTCGACGTATGCTGGAGCTAACCAGTGTTAGGAAAAGAAGGAAATGCCATTTGCTAAAAATAAATGTCTATAAAGACATTAACGACAGATTCTCATGAGTGCTTCAATTTTGGTTTCGATCGGATAATCTGCTGCGCCAACTAAGCAAAAGGCCACCCCCAAAACATAATATACTTAATAAAAATACGTTACGCTATTTCGGATATAGCACCAACCATGCGTTAGGTAATAACATTAACAATTAGGACCGATATTTGACGGAGTCTTGAAAACGCGTATATATATATTGTTATATCCCTACGCAGCCCAAACCCATAACCACACACACACACACACACTTTGCACATAGCAAACTTTCTCCTTTTCCACCTTTCTGGTAATGTAATACATTCACTCCCACTCTCTCTTTCAATCTATCATAGTAGTCGCTGACTACAAGAAAAATTACGTCAACCAGGCTGATGATATAGTAACAGCTCCAGGCAAAAGCTAAAAACAGATTCTTACATATGTACAGAATCACGAGATCAAGTACGAAACACTGAACGGGAAAATATAGGCAGGAATAAGTTGGAATCCGAGTCTTGTGCGAGTAACATCTCTTTACTTGTTACCGTCAAGCAAAGGAAACCTCACAAAGACGACGAGTTCCAATTCAACTCAACATACTATACCGCATATATAAAATGCCCGGGTGAATTACGAAGTGTGATAATGATGTAAGACAGTCACGTGTGAACCAATTTATTGGACGCAGGTTACGACTTTTACAGCGCCGAATCTCACTACTCAGACGATGAATTCTACATTGGTGAATCGGTGAAGAATAGAACGACCATCACTTGGGTGGGGTGGGGGGGTCAATACTCATAACAATATATCAAAATATATCACTGTTCTAGTGAAAGAAACTGACCTGAAAGTAAAAACAACAAAGAGAAATATGATTGGAAGAGAAATACAGAGGTAAAGGTAAAAGTAAAAAACTATTTTATTTCAGGCGAATAGCTAAATCTAAGTAATTATTTTCATTTTTCATCTCTATCATATAACGCAAAGCACACGCCTTTGCTTGCATTAATGTTTTCGCGTACGCTATCGTTATAATTAAATCTTGTTAATTTATAATTTTATTTTTGTGTAAAATCCTGTCACTCGGAGTGGTAAACCGTGTCATATCCTTTGACGAGAAGTTTTTTTTTTTTATCTTTTCTATATAAATTTTGTTCTGCGGCTATTGGTTTATATATATATATATATATATATATATATATATATATATATCAACCGTCTAAGTTGATTAACATAACTATGTCAATAATAGTTAAAGTTTTCAATAATTTAATATCAAAACACAGCATTTATTTTCATTTGAAATAGTTTTAGTTTTCAGCATTTAAGCCATATCTTGTGCTTTGAAATTTACCAAAATAACTTTATAATTTGTCATGGATTAATTTGATAAAATCGGCTTATTAGTTATATTAAGTACATTTATTATTCATGAGGCTGTAATAATTATGCCCTACTGCTTTTCAATTTCCAACTCCACCCGCTCTTATTCCAACCTCCCTCAATTTATTTTGTCAAAAGAATTATTTAATATATCCACACGTTTCAACACAGACGCCTATCTTTAGTCAGTTTCCGCTTACCCCAACCAGCTTATGATTTTGGTTTGGTTTGTTTTACGGCATATCAACCTCAATGGATTATTTAATGCCAACAAGATTATTTTTGCTGGTAATTTTTTTCAAAAATGTATTAATGGTAATAATTTATTTTACAAAGTATTTCTCGTATTAAAACCTATTTTTACACTTTCATAGTGTTTTGATTCCAGTTTGGAAGGGGTAACTATTTGTCCATAGTTGTGACCCTAACAGGTACTACCACTGAAGGTCGATGTGGAACTAGGAACACCAGCAATTAAGAGGTGGTTCCACGCTCCTCAAAACCTTCTGAGCAGATGTCTTGCTGTTGGACGTAGTTTATCGTCTTACCCACGACACGGATGTATCTTATCGTCATAACCAGGACGGCCAGCTTATGAGATTTGACAAAATCCGCTTATGCCAATCCTTATCTTTCCAAGACGCGGGAGTAAGCCTGATTTTACTACGGAAAATTAGGTAGAAATCTACTGCCAAGAGATACTATAAATGTAATGTAAATAATTGAGCCATTACATCCACTATAATAAAAAAAAAATTACTTATTATTTTATGCTTGTCTTTTAAGCAGTTTGGCTTAGTGTTGGAGGCGAGTTCGGTCAAGTCTAAAATTTGTATTGCATTTTGGTTATTTTATATACTACAGAATATATCCAGTGAAAACTTCGATAAATTACTATAAAAGATTCGAATGAAAATTCCTGGAAAGTAATAAAACTATTTCTTCAATATCTCAAAATATTAAACATTACAGGATAAAAAAGAGACATCAAAGGACAATCCCAAATTCCAAACTAAAAGAAACGAATCTTCACATCGTTCCAAGTTTTTATCGTAAATTCCAAAACAGAAGCAGAAAGAAAAATTCAGAGACAGAACAAAAAAAAATATTTACTATTATTTTGAATAAATATGCTTCAGTTTAGATTAGTTCCCATATACTTTTATGCTGCTTTCACAACTTGCTTCGTTCTACTGTGCATCGTCTGTTCTGCGGGATTTAAATTTCTCAGTCTACCAAAAGGCGAGAGAATTCAGATACTCATTACATGAGGAATAACAAAAGAAACAATTGTTGCTTGACGTCATTTTCAGATGTTAAACTGGTTCATGAACGGAATATTGTAAGATATTGAGGCATAGGGCATCTTTCAACATTTTTTCCTTCCGGTAATTTATTTGCATTCTTTCAATTGAGTGAACATACCCAAGCCGATGTAGCAAAACGAGAAACGCTGTAAAGGTAGCTTTCTTTTTTTTAAAAAAATACCCCAAAGTTATATATTCGTAAGCCTAAACATGTTATTAAACGATTTAAGGTTTTAGGACATTCTTTTAACTCAAACTCAGCATCTGATTTTAACAAATATTCTGCGTACATTTATTCAAGTGTTAACATCTGACAGTAAAGTATGATAATATTTACAGTATGCATGAAAGATACGTTTACAGCAGACACGTGATGCTCGTTACTCACATGTATAACTCAATAATTGACATCTCGTCCCACCCTTTCATGGTCGAAACAGTTAAATCTAACCGACTCTTTTACTCTTGCAGCTTATTCTCTCGCACTTCCCGGAAGTGGAACTCCCTTCCGGTTACTTACTTCCCTGATAATTTTCAAAAATTTAAATGTAATATCAATCGACATCTTCTGATCCCCGTCCTTCTCTTTATCCTTTCCTCAAACACCCATCTTTACACTTACCTTCACTCTCTATAACTCCTTGGGTGCTATTTGGATTCCCGGATTGCTTGGAGTAAAATGCTTCATATACATATATATATATATATATATATATATAGATAGATAGATAGATAGATAGATATATATGAATCAGAGAAACTGATCAACTTGAAACTGAACCTATTCTTTCACAGAACCAAAATGGTAGAGTAGAAAGTGTTCGATAGAAACTTCTTGTAAATATGGCGAAACTAAGTGTTCTGAAGTTAGTATCCGAAGTTACATTATTTACTAAGGCGCGATCGCTAATTGCTAGAACAAGAAAAATACGCATCAAATTCATCTATGAAAATAACCTTTATATCAGTAGTACCAGTCCGTGGATATATTCTTGTAAACACTCTCTCGTATATAAAAGGAATTAATGGATTTTATTCATAACCCTATATTATCAATTACAATAAACTTCATATTTTAGTGGATACTAATAACCAGATTCTATCAGTCATGTTTACATTAATCCATGACAATTGATAAAAAATATCATACAAGGCTCTGCCATTATCTCGAAAGATAAAGGGATGTGTGTATATATATATATATATATATATATATATATATATATATATATATATATATATATATATATATATATATATAATCATCTGAATCCCACATAGACGAACTAAAGTTATTATACACTTATATACATAAAGCAATTAGCAGTTTTTCAGTTAGGTTTAGAATCCATTGATTTCCTGAAACATCAAATGAAAGCGTTTATTTACGAATCGAATGAACCAGAAATATGTTTAACCAATGGAAATCAAACAAAACAAAAGTAAAACTACCAGAATTTCTTTCTTCTTTGTCTCCATATCTCATTACTCGATGAAGCTTTAATAAAAGAGAAACACATTAGAATGATAAACGTTCCCTGTTTCTTTTCATTTTATTTCCAGAGTGTCTCAAAAATACTTTTACAAACTATAGAGGCTGGTTCCTCACATCAAAACAAGACCAAAGTCCATATAAACACATGCCCCCAAATCCTTCGTTTTTGAGTTGTTAATGTTAAATTCAACGGTAGACCCTGTTAAAAATACTATCCAAGATACAATCCAAAAATACTTTTTACAAATTTGGAGCGGGTTTCTAACACCAAAACTCGGTACTGTGAGATGAACGACATGCTAGGGCCAATTGAGCTGTGCTGATACCCGGATCGACTCCGACAGCGTCGAATGTGGTGTCCTTGGTCAGGTGTACGAACGGATCTCGGCCGCCCTCAATTCAGAATTTATGGTATCTTGTACATTTAACGGCGTCTACAGTAAAATTTAAACTTAATAACTCGAAAACGAAGGATTTGCGGGCATATGATTATACAGACTTTTGTCGTTGTTTTGGTGTGAGGAACCCACTCCCAAAGTTTGTAAACGTATTTTTGATATACTCTCTGTAAATGTCTGTTCTATTAAAAACGATTGAAAAGGTATTGCGGTTAAGAAATTCATTTAATTCTTGTGTTCTTATAATTTCCTTCTCTTCTGGACATGAATCTTTCACACCAAAATTCAGCTAATAACTATAGTAGGATGCAGATTTCTTTACTCACCTTCTAAGTCTATATTAACTTATATTTAATTATAAATTAAGTTGACGTCGAAAGAATACCGAGAGAAACTACTTTTACTTTGTTAGTACCTTTTGTCATCGCAAGCAATATCTGTGCCCCAAATTGTTTCAAGCATAAATCCTTAAAATGTAGAAAACAGAATCCAATACTTGCGAAATTGAAGACAATGCAGAAAGCAGAGAGAGCAATCTCAGACCGTTCCACATTCCAGCTTTGTCTTCCATACCTGCTGAAGAGATTGCCATGCCTGGTTCTCGCTATAGTTATAAATTCTTTTTATACATTTTCCACGTACAAGATACAGCTTAAATGACTTTCCATGTTTTTTGGAGTGTAAGTAACGATTCCCTCAGCCGGTAAGCGTCAGCACAATAATGTGCAGCCACTAAACATAACATTTGTTATATAATGTCCACGTTTATATAAATGATATACATGTTGAATTTTATGAGGTCTGATCGAACAGTATTCAACCTATTCATGTTAATGAAGAATTAGCCTACCTCAGGCAATAGCGCCTTCGATAACTTTATAGTCCTCCCTTTAGAAACACACGTTTATACCATCTTCCCTTTCAAATATACGAATACGGTCTTTCAAGATTGTCATCAGTTGCCAATCACATTCTACTTATTATTTTCCATGACCGGAACACTTTTTGTTAGAGGGGAAAAAACCCAGAAGTAAGTAAATCTGGATTCAATTGGGATACGCTGACAGACCTGCGTGATAGGAAGTTTGTCTAAAAGAACTGCAAAAGACTTGGAGAAATAGTAGTCAATATATTTAAAATAGCTTTACACAATAGACAAATTACGGACAACACATTTGTACAGATATATGTCCCTAAAATAATTGCTTAGGTAATCTGTCATATCCCCTTCTAGTAATGTACCGTCTAATGAAAACAGGACAAGAGATTCAGTCTAGTAATTTTTTATTCAATTAAGAATCTTACTACTCGTCTACTTGACAAGCGGAAATGTACAGCTTTTATAGCTTGGATTATCAAAGGGGAGATAATCCATATTCACAACATACCGTACCCATCATATCATGCATATATAAATAGAATCGGGAAGAGTATGTTTATCCGTTATAGAGCGTCAATCCATTTAATGTAGAGACCTCAAATTTGGTACGCTAACTTATTGGAAGGACTAAAGAATATTAACGTAAATATATTCCATACTGGCAAATCGTGGATCTCACAAACAGCTGACCCCTAACAATAGACAATAATCATCAAGAAGCTATATTGCTACAAGATATAATAGAGCATACAAAAGTCTCATTTTAAAAATAAAATATAATCCCTATTTAAATTCATAGAATGATTTACAAACTGTTGTAAACATTTACCACTTTTAAGTTAGGTGGAGCAAAACAGACAAAAACACCATCAGAATATTTTCGATTGAAATTCACACGGCAAATCAGGGTGATTAATCGTCTTCAGCAGGGCTACATGTTTCTGAGCATACCACACTTCTCAGTTTCATTTATATTTCTTTAACACACATGAAGCTAGCGGGTGTGTTTATACTGCAACTGGACTCAGTGGACTATACTTACAGTTCAAAGATGTGCTTCAACAGCACCATATACTATTTTGAATTTCCTGTTGTAATTATCCTAAACCAGTTGCCAACCACGGCTAGAAAGTAGAGTCTGTTCTGCTATTTATTTCACAGCTGGGGTGCGTGAAGAGATGGATTGATACATTCTACGAGAGTATTTGTGCGAAAATGAATCAATCGATCACGGCCGGATTTCGAACTCTGCCTGCTTCTGGTTCCTTGTCTCAAACGCCATTTGCACAGGCATCAGACAAAAAATAGCGTCAATATTCTACTGTGAAATTAAGTTGTCCATTAAATTAAAATAATATTTCAATACAAAAAGACCTGCAATTTTCTACAGAATAAAATTAATATTGATAAAAGAAATATTATTTCAAAGCAATAACTGACAAGACATTCATATATATATATATTTTTTCATTCATTACATATATACCCATTAATCTTTAAAGTAGCGTGTGACTTTCCTAAGCGCAGTAATGCGAAACGAATGTAAAAGGCTCGATCGGAATTTTAATTCGGTTCGACCATTCCACTCACCACACGTCCAAAAATCCTTTTAACTTCAAGCATTTTTTATCCTAATCTCTTCCATTCTTTCTTAGTCCATTTTTTAATTCTATTTTTGGTTGAGACTTGGTCAACAAATTTCACACGCATTGATGCCTTAATATATAATTGCATATTTTCATTCGACTATAATGATCAGAATATGGATTTAAGTACAATCCAGAATTTGAAACGATAGATTTCAAGGCAAATATGTAGGCAGGGAGTAAGAAAGCAAGTCGCGATCTTTCGTTATGATCGAGTGAGTATATATATATATATATATATATATATGTGCGCGTGTGTGTGGGTGTGAGAGAGAGGAAGATATTATAGTTGTTTCAACGAGAGAAAAGTGTATATTTTAAAAAGGATATATATATTCGTTCTCTTGAGAACTATATGCAGTATATATAAACTCTTAAGAAAGTATCAATACCACGCAAAAAATCATTTTATTTTTTATAATATGTGGTAATATATACTGTTTACTTGAAGTTCGCGAAAGCTGAAACCCGTGTAGCAGCTATATGGAAAAATTGAGTATATGTATTTTAAAATAAAAAAGTAAGAAAAGACTCCCGCATTTATTTGTGAGGGTCAGAGACTCAACATAGAGGCCTACATCAAGTGCCTTGATGAGGTAGTGTGGCTCTGGACAAAGAGGGTGGCTCTGGAAGACCTTATACTTGGCAACAGGACTCTGAACCATGCAACACAAGCAGGAGAACATGGCTGTCAGACAATTTCTGCGACCATATCACCCCTTACATCTGACCACCAAACTCTTCAGACTGCAACCCTCTTGATCATGAAGGAAAGGTTTATGGCAACATTCACCTACGTAAACAGGGAGACTCCCCCACCCAGAAGTGTTGCAGGAGATTCCGCAGTCGTCTGGAGGCCGTGGTTGAATGGCGATTTTATTGAATAAATTTATTCTGTAGATATCTTTGTGTAATTTTGTTAAATATATCTGTTAAAATGAGATGTCAGTGTTATTTTCATATTTGCGTAATTTAGACAACAATTTATCCATTGCTTCCTCTCTGCATCTCTCTCTCTCATATATATATATATATATAGAGATAGATAGATGTGTGTGTGTGTGTGTGTGTGTACTTTTTAAAAAATTCGTTCTTGTTCTGTTGAGAACTTTTGAACGCCTCCTCATGTGTCTAAGTCAATGCTGCGAAGTTTTCAGCCCGTCTAAAATCATTTCACAAAAATATTTACGTTTGTATATATGATCAGATTTTGCAAAGTGTGTCAGGGTGAGGAATTTTCAGCATCACTCCTCACTGATATTTAAGGAAAAGTAGAAATACTGGTTGTAGATGTTGATCGACCTATAGACTTATGCATCGCCTCGGTATCAATGGCTACTAATTATTGATTCGTTTGACGGTTGCTTTTTATGGAAATAAATCAATGCACATGAAACAAACAGAGATGGTAAGTTATTTTGTTTTCTCAAATACGTTTTCCCGCGTCCTTTGCTCCTATTTAGTTCGGAAACTAAAATCAAGAGAGAGAGTGAGAGAGCAAGAGAATCTCAAACAACAGAATTGGAAAAGTTTTATCACAAAGCCAGCAGAAATGCGTCTATTTATTCATAGAGCAATCTAAACGAGACACGAATCCACTTCCCCGTTAAACGTATATTCGTTTGGACTATTTGTCGGCCATAGATACCAATTCTCTAACGTGGCTTTATAGCTTTTCTCCACCACTGAATCGGGGTTGATAAGGGTCATTATCTTCCGTCTACCTTTTGTATACTCCTTTTCAAGCGTCATACAATAATTTTGAATGTGTGTGTGTGTGAGTGGTTGTGTGTGTCCTGAATGCAAATGCGTTGATTGAAATATGTAGTTTCATCTTGTAGTCAACTACTTGGTGGTGCAATTTTTACGCTTTTTTTCCCCAAATCTGGAATTAGTCATAAAACATAAATGAGGCATAAAGATTACTATTTCAAAAAGAACAAACACTCGATAATTTCGGCGTATTTACCTAGAACTCTCTCGATTAATTTTTATCTTATCCGATAAATTATATACACAAGTTTCAATCTTGTGGTTATGCCAGTGAATCTACATTTCGTAGATCAACTTACCTAAATATTTTCTACTTTCAAAGTAGTAATTATGTTTGCTCATTTGCACAGCATCTAATTTCCTATGTGACTCGCAACAGACAAACAGCAATATAATAAATGGCGTATTACATTCCATCAGATCTCGTGATGGACAATAGACATACTAAAGTTTTGTCAATGTTAACCGCTCATACAATCTCTCGCCCTGAAATTTGTTAGCTAAGTTTTATTCAAGACAACAAGTTATCTTTGTTATATAAGCTTTTCTTTTTGGCTGATTAGTTTCTCTATTTAGGCGTTGAAGGCGGAAAGGGACCGTACACAACTCGTTTTTCGAGTGGATTCTGTTATTATCAAAAAGGAAATTAGCTAAATGTGAAACCGTGTGATCGTATGCTGCTTTGATATAATTATAAGCTATCTATATTAAGTCAAAACAACATCGGTAAAATCCCTCTTCGGCATTCTAAAATATAATTAAGTTTTTCAAATCCATACTACGTCATTGAAAGTTGAAAAGTTAGAAAGTTTTCTTGGTAATGATAGAAGCCATTCGAAAGCAAGTAAAGAGCGCGCCATTCAAGGTAGTCAGTAATAACTTATAACTAGTATTCCCGGTACAGAGTTGATACCGAAGATAAGATTTACAGAAAAGTTTTGATTTGTCAGTCTAGCTCCGCTTGAACTCTCATAATTCATAAACAAAATGTCTCAGCACCGTTTTTCACCAGTTCTCATATTCTAATTTTCCGTTATTATAATTGCATTTTTTTTACCAGGATTTACATTGCAGTTTTGTGTTGTTGTCATTGCTTTACTCATTCATATCTATGCTCAGCTCAGGAGATTTTTGTGGCCTAGCATATATGCTGATTCCTTAAATTTTCGTATTTTCCAGTGATGTTCTCTGTCCATTGTTTCAACTTCATCCCACATGGGGGGTGATCTCCCTTTTCCCTGTATATGTGGTCAGCTAAGAATGACTTTCCTATTTCCCCTCCTGTTACCGCTTTACGATGTTCTTACAGTCTCAACTTAAGGGGGCTTTATTACAGTTCTTAGTAATGTTTTCCTCTATGGGGGGTCTTACTTGAAAGAGGTGTCTGCGAAGTGTTGAACCGCTTTTGAAGTGTGACTGATGTTATATGAACCACAGATCATTCATATTTTCTTCGATAATCCCTTCACATAGAAAACAGTCTGCCTACACTGAGTGTTGTTATGCTCTTGAACTCTTCTATCCCAGTTTGTCGGAGCTGCTCTCATGTACTCGGTGGAGTTGATACGTTTTAGGGTACTGCATATACTGACCATTTCTTGTTCATATGTGTCTTTGTCGCCACTCATGGCTTTTGCTCGGATGATCCCTTTCTTTACACTGTATGGGTGGTAGAAGTTAAAGATGAGGTATTGTCCGGTGAATGTAGGCATGCTCTGTTCGAGATATTAGTACATCCAGGAAGACGAGTTTGTTGTTTTTTTTTCTCACCATTGTGAACTGTATCGATGATCTTATTGAGTTCACATGGTCCAGTAGAAGCTGGACTTCTTCTTGGTGTGGCCAGAGTATGAAGGTGAAATAAAGGATTCGATTCTAAATTCCAGTCACCGGAAGAAGGTCGAAGCGTACAACGGCCGAAACATTGTGAATATGGATATGAAGATGAGGATAACAGTGCGAATAATGTAAATAATCATAATACCTCATCTCATAGATATAGACAGGTATGGAACAATTTATATATCATAAACGTGAAAACCTGATAGGGATTTTTACTTTGTCAAAAAGTGAAAATACCAGCCTTTTTGTCTTCGATAATATTAATTCTCTTGTAATAAAAGTAAATACAGCACTAGCGGCAGGAGCTTCTAATATAAAACAGTTACTTTCATTTTGTTACCGTACGAGGTTTTGAGCAGAATGGACCTACTTAATTACTGTCGTTCCCAGGTCCACCTTGATGAAGGGTGATAGTACAGGTTAGGGTGACAGCAATGGGCAAATAGTGAAATCCGGGACTAGGAACAAAACATGAAAATATAAAAATATATAAGAAAAGAATTAGAAGTAATATATGATTGGAAAAGAATACCGAAACTTACAAAAATTGCATTAAATGACCTACACGATGATGATATGCCATTAAAAAAACAAGGTAACGACTTTTCAGGGCGAGACCGGACACATTAGTTTTCACTACATCCCGCTTTTGAATATATATATATATATATATATATATATATATATACACACACACATACATACAAAATTTCCAAGAGGATAGAATCCATGTAGAACTCAATGTCCAGGACAGATTAAGAATATAATATGAAAGGCTCAAACACTAATGTTCAATGGATATAATTCATTACATTGGAATCGTAATCACGATTCAATTCATCAGACCTACAAATTCAAAAAGAAATAGGAAAATAGGTGTTTCAACGTGATGTGGCCTTGGGTTTTAACACGGGTAACAATATATTAAAGCTAATAGAAGCATGGGTTTGTGCAAGTAAACTGCTTAACTAGTTTCAGTGAATGGATGATAGAATAAAATACACGATGGGTGAATCAAACGGTACTTAAAGCAACAAAAGGTAGTTGTGGAGAGCCATGCACGACCACTTTTTTTTTTAGAGGAGATGACATATAAAAGAATAAATATTTATATATATTTGTGGGGAATTTTAACCTAAGTAAATGAAATATTTATAAATATACTTTCAATGACCCACTTACATATATATATATATATATATATATATATATATATATATATATATATGTGTGTGTGTGTGTGTGTGTGTGTGTCATATAGAATCCCAACAAAAGTGGGGAAATGTGATGAAGTGGAAAAGCTTTTTAATGACATTGTGTTTCGTCATCGTGTGTTTGGTCGGCGTTAGATTCTGACCTGATAACGCCTACCTAACACACGAAGGCGAAACACGTTAGCGTTATGTTATTCGCAAAATGGAACTTCCCGTTCTAATGGCAGCAATCAGATCTCAGCGCAGATGATTCACGATTTATGCTTGCGCACTTCATTCGTTAAAACCATTTCGCCCCCGTTCCAAATCCTTTACTCATATTGATTATCCATGAATTATGCGTACCTGGAAAGGAGTTACAAAACCAATTTTATGACTATTGCGCGTAGTCTCTATTCACTTAGATTAAAGAGTGTAGCTCCATTATTCTAGGATTTTCTCAGTGAGAAAGTTGTTTCGTATAATCTTTTATAAACAT
Source organism: Acanthosepion esculentum (assembly GCA_964036315.1). Classification (NCBI taxonomy): domain Eukaryota; kingdom Metazoa; phylum Mollusca; class Cephalopoda; order Sepiida; family Sepiidae; genus Acanthosepion; species Acanthosepion esculentum. The sequence goes on along the minus strand of OZ038495.1, from coordinate 53,227,274 downwards.
TCATTCTATTGACTATAATATACTGATGAAAATGTATTTAGAAACAATTATAATGCTTTGAACTGTACAATACTATATGTGTGTATGTACATATGCGTATATGTGTAGTGTGTGTGTATATATATATACGTATATGCGTTGTGTGTGTGTGCGTATATGGGTAGTGTGTATTTATATATGTATGTGTGAGTATATATATATATATATATATATATATATATATATATATACATACACACTGTTTTTTTCTAATCATGTATGATTAAATAATTCAGTCATGTGTTAATTTTCAATAAAATCCTTTCGTAATCAGTTAAGTTTGCTTGTCTCTTGATTAAAGTAACCAAGAAAGGTACTGTGGTTATATTTATTGCTTTTTAATTTTACCCGACTACTTCGATATATTTTTAGTTCTGAATATGTGTTTTTTTTAGTTTCGTGTAGAAATCCTTTGTTGTGGATAAGTTAACGTATGCAGTTTTATATGGCTAATCTAGAGAATAATATATTTAACATTAAAAGAAAAACTCCACCTATCTATGTTGATGATATCCTCATCCTTGTGAAAAAATTACGAAATACACTAACTATGAAAAGAATTCCCAAAGTACTATCCCTAAATTCATATGTGAACTTAATTTATCTCCTTGATAATGCAAGATACTGTAATCCTTATTACTCCCAATTTGTTGCTTAGATCAAACGCAATTTAATATTTTTTATTATGCATAATTGTTCCTTACTCACATTTATTCAAAATAAATAACAGTGACAAACCAGCGTACATTTATTTATTTACCATCATGTCATGTGATACAGCATTCCAGCCAATCAGATTACGTTTTACAATGACACACACACACACATCACGTTTTCACCAATGAAGTACTTGACAAATAACCAAGGTTTTGTTCATAAAAAAGTTTTAATATAATGTAGTAGATAGTAAAAATCTATGATGTGTTATGTATATTTAAATTTATTTACTAATATTGTTATAATGTATTATGCATTTTTATTATCTTCCACACATATAATAGATGGAATATGCAAGTGTTAGTTATGTACGGGGACTAATATAAATATTTGTATTGAAAACAAATACCGAATTTCCTATTAAAGTAGCCGTAAAACCAGATAGTCGGCCCTACCACAATAACCCCTTGTCTACCTTAATTAAATTTGGCACTGCACACGGCAGTGGTTCAAGGTATCTATACCTGAATTGATTGAAGTGTTATGTATCGTTTCAACATACATACAAAATTAGAGGTTTTGGGCACCTCCAGGTAGTGTAATGGTTAGCAAGCTTGTCTCACGAGAACAATTACGACTGTATAGTGAGTTCGATCCTCACTGGTTGCCCCAAACTTTCTGACTTGTGCCACATCTAAGCCATGCGTAGAAAATCATTTGGGCACCTCGAGGCAGTGTAATGGTTAGCAAGCTTGTCTTGCTAGAACGATTACGAGTGAGTTCGATCCTCACTGGGTGCCTCAAACTTTTGGACTTGTGCCACATCTAAGCTACGCTTGGAAAACCTCTACAAGAGTATATAGAGTGAGATGCAGGTTATAAGTATTCTCATCGTTTTTATCTGATATTTTTAATCCCATGTCTCTTAACGTTATAGGCAATCATGGATCTCAACATATTCCTTTTATTATGGGTGCATGGAAAGTCCCAACCTCTTGTCCACCGTAACAAATTTAGTACTGCCCTTTCATAACAAGCGACCACCCAATTCTAAAGAGTGCATCCTACGCTGTTGTTTAACCTATGAATTAATATTATGGTATTTATATTTTATTAGTGCGAATGTGAATGAAATAGACTAGACCAGAACTTACAAGTTCCACTTTTTACTCCGATAACCGTTAAGCTACCGTAACATTTTTCTCTTTGATAACGAATATTGCTTACCTATTGCTTGCTTCAGTTCTGAGTCTTAATGATACTTGTAGGTATATATCAAGTTATGGAAAATTTTCATTGATACCTCAATTTTATAGACAATGCCTAAGTTTATATATTTTTCTTAAATATACATCTACTCATAAAAATGAATATTTTAGGGACACGAACGAAAATGTCTTTTAATGAGAGCATTTTCTCTTTGCAAAACTTTTGCGAAACAACGCGCCTGTTATCTGAAGGCCTTTTCTTCTTTCAGAGATTTAAAGTTATAAATGGTTCCCTGTTTCTGCATTAACAGAGTGAAATAAACACCATAAGCTCAATTGCCTTGTTTTGCAACTAAATACAGCTTCCCTTTGACGTGATTACCTTTAAGTCAATCTTGTACGCTCGAGTGTCGTAAATCTCACAGCTCTTCAAAACCGCCAGGCCCTAATTCTTTTCATTCATGCCTCGCGTAAGTCAACCAAATTAAATATGGAAATCGCCCCAGCGTTTTGAAAACAAAATTATTTAGCTTTTGTAAACAGGGAAATCTAGTATCACGCCTGAAGTAATTCTTCATTATCCAAACAGTGAGGCAGATTTGAAAATGCGTATCCTCTAGAGGTAAGGTTTGAACGAAAATATAACGTCCTTGAAATTTCTTCATCTTTTGAAAAGTAAATATTTTTGAAAATGATTCGCACAAACGCTAACTAGGGTTGAACATCTTGACCGCATATGCTATCTGTATATGCCACGAGGGATCTCTTTTCTCGAGTGTATGAAATAAAGAGAGAGTAAAAAGTATGTTCAGAGCTTGATAGGCCTTGCTAAGATGGAACTCCACCTCATTATGGTCTTTTTCTCAACAGTTTCATGAATATTTTCTCGGAACATGGATTGTAAAGATTTCTTCTTTTTCTGGGGATTGGGGGGGGGGGGAGGTCTCAAAAAACCTTGAAGGCTCAAATTACTATAGAGTCTGAAGAAATTTATATTTGATTTATTTAGTAAACGATGGACAATTTTCTAACAGAGTTAAAGATTGGGGTAACAGAAATGTAGTTTCTATGCGTATATATATATATATATATATATATATATATATGCGTATATACATATTATACATATATATATGCTTATATATATATATGCGTGTATATATATATATATATGCGTATATATATATATATATTATACATATATATATGCTTATATATATATACATATACAAATATATACATATATATATACACATATACAAATATATACATATACATATATATATATATATATATACACACATATACAAATATATACATATATATATATATATATATACACACATATACAAATATATACATATATATACAAATATATACATATATATATATATATATACAAATATATACATATATATACACAAATATATACATATATATACACAAATATATACATATATATACACAAATATATACATATATATACAAATATATACATACATGTAAATATATACATACATGTAAATATATACATGTAAATATATACATGTACACATAAATATATACATGTACACATAAATATATATCAAAACTTAAAATGTTTTACATAGATGCTACGTCGGTCATCTTTGTAGTCTAATAAATTCTATGAGGAATGGGAATAAATGTCACTTTTCGTCTCATTTACTTGCAATCAACTAGAATCATTTCTTTTGCTTCTCTCTGAAAGAATAATGCAAGTCCATTGCCTTGTTTAAGTGAAATAGCTAATAATTTAATAGTAAAGTTTGGAACATTTACGAACAAGAGCTACATAAAATATTATAAAAACGGATCTCCGGCCTGAGAAAACAATAATAACTGATATTGCTGACCATTAATACTGTACAATGTTCTCAATCTCTTTTCTGCTTGATAGAAAAGGGGGATTTCTCTTGCAACTTCTTGTATATATTTAAGTGTAGTGTTGAGCACATGAGTGACTCTGAAATACAATGTGTCACGCTTAAGGAATAGAACGATGGTCATTGGCAATGAAGGCAATTTCCCAAATGATTCTCCTAAAATATATGAAAGAAGAACAGTTCTATATTCTGTGGAATGAATAGTTTTATGGACAATCAAACATATTCTCACGATGACGAAGTTTTGATCTAATTTGATTTTTTGTTTTTTCTGGGACGTGTGACCTTATCAACAGTGTGGGTTATTTAAAATCGAAAGATACTTTGGATTTTAAAAATAATCTTTTATCCAAGCTTGAGAAATTGTTTTGTAGATTTTCAATGATTTTAACAGGTACGACCTACTATTTAAGCCATAGCAAGGTTGAGGAGATAGATTCACACATTTCCCAGTGGTATTTGTGTCTTAGTCAATGCAACGGACTAGATTGAAATTCAAACTCAGCTCCCCCTTTTCTCATTCCGAATGTAAGAATATAGACGTGCATACATTCATATTCATGCATAAATGTGCACTTACATTATACATACATATATATATATATATATATTGAATGCTTTCCCTCATAATTGAATATGACCATCGCACGAATTAAATCAATTCCCTTTTAACGGTGTTGCGATCGAATATGTAACTTTTGTTTAGCTAATGAATCACCTCATTTCCCACAAGTCCGACATGCACGAGTGTATTTTCATCAGCAGCAGCCGCATCCAGCAATTTATCGAACAGTTTCAGAGTATTGGCATTTGAATGGATAAAATTTTAGGCAACATGGAGTTAGTTTTCCCTTTTCAGCTCCAATCAGCTTGTGCATCACCATATAAGATCTTACAATACGGAGATATGTCTGTGCATGAAAATATTTACACCTCGGTGAGAATGTACTGGAATAAATTGATAAACACATATGCACACTTAATATATTTATGTGTGTGTGTGTGTATATACACACATATATATATATATATATATTTTTTTCTTTATCTATCAAAAAGAGATGTTCATATATAAAGAGGTTCAGGGTTCAACAAATTTTAACTCACTCACACGCGTGCGCTTGCATGTGTGTCAGAGAATTATAACGAACCCTACGAAAGGGTTAATTTAATTTTTTTTCATTTGCTTTTTGTTAAAAAAATATGGTTAATAAAAATTGATTCCGGCATTTATTTTCTATCGTAACTGATCGCAAAGCTTTTTTCATTGCGAAGTGCGGTTTCTGCTTCAATTTATTTCAATTTTATCTTTTATATTTTAGCCTATTAATTGTTCCACGTTCAATTTTGCTTTTCACAGAAGATTTTAAAAAAATAACAAAAAAACAACGTTAGCGGATAAAAATAAAACACTAGTTCCAAGTTGAACAATGCTTCTCCAAACAACAACTGTTGGCCAAATAAAGAAAATAGTAAAAATAATCCTGCAAACCTACTGGTACGGAAGAACAGCATTTAAAATGCATTTAATATCCGATAATGAAACAATCGTAAAATACTTTCTCTTCAAACGACTGCTCTTCGTGTGATACTCACGACTTTTCCGCATTAATGACTGAAGTTTCCTGTAATTCAGTTCTCTTTTCCGCCATTTATGAGTCTGAAAACGTCGGCTGAAGGACATTTACCGTTTGGTGATGGCGAAGCAGCAAAAAACAAAAAAAAACAGTAACCAAAAAAACACAATAGACTCTTTCTCGCAAAGTTTATCAAATAAAATAGTAATTCAGCTTTCTTCCTCTTTTGGAATTAATTCAGAGTAACAATTTCGCCTCAAAACTTTGCTTATTCAAAACGAAATCCTGATTTATATATATATATATATATATATATATATATATACACAACAGCAATGTATGTATGTATTTTACACACTGTAAAATATATTTGCTTTTAGTCAAGGGGTCAGTGTATTTTTTTTTCTTTTTGTATGTATTGATCAGACAGACAAACAGACATATTTTCTCTACCTGTTCGCACGCACGCACACATTATATATATATATATATATATATATATATATATATATATATATATATATATATATATACCAGGTGTAACAGCATAATTGTCCATCACACAAAACGCATAATATCTAACAAAGAAGTTTCTTTTTTCGAGGTTTTCAGCTAAGACTTTTAGCCATCTTGACACCATTTTTCCTAAGAACCACTGCAAAATCCTTTGAGTTATTCAGCTGAAATGAGAACAGGTTAAAATCGTTTTGTGTCAGCCTCAATATGTTTTCCCGATTGTTGAGTGGAAAATGATCATTCAGCCCTTCAGTAATGGCACCAGCATTCATACTATGGCTTTCCATTTTCAAAGTCCATTCAAGAACCATCAAGAGGAAAGGTGGATAAGTTTAAAAAAGACGAAGCAGCAGAGGGGAAAACTGAATCAGGGGTCACAACAGAACGAGGGATCATCATTTCAACTTAGAATTAAATAAATTCTTATTGTTCCAAGTAGAGTCCCATCGTATTATAAAAATCTCGCAGAATTCCAATAAGATACATTTAATCATTTCTAAGATACAACTGTTCAAAGTTTAATATGACAATTTTGCTGTTGTGTATGCGTATATATATATATATATATTGTGTGTGTATTTAGGCAGCATTCTTTCATTCATACATGTTTCATTAAATAATATAATCTATTTTTTTTACGTAAGTTCTTATCAGACAATATGAAAAGAACTTACGTAAAATAAATAGACAACACTTGTCTATATTATTTAATGAAACATGTATGAATATATATATATATATATATATATATATATATATATATATATATATATATATCTCAGGATGGTAGGGAGTTGTAATAGTAAATAGCATAGAAAGCGAGAACGGAATTACGTTCAAAGTATTAGCTTTAATTTTGCTTTAATTCCTTTGAGAAACTTACATCTATTCTTTTTTATGGTTTAAGTACAAACCTCTACCCAGTATTCTGAAAAGTAGAACACAAGATGATTTTTTTTCGAATCGGAAATGATAATCTGGAATTAGGATGAAAGCAGTGATGGTGTGTACGTTAAATTATTCATAGAAGTTCAGCGTATGGTATTATTCATTGCTAAACACTTCAGATACTTCGGCGTATGGATAAGTTGCAACAAATTTAGTATAGCAGATAAGTAAATTGAACACAGAATATGCTGTGCTAGTTTCGCTCAACATCACAAGCTGCTAAAAGACCGAACATTAAAGTAAAATCTATAGTCATGCTCTTAAATAGTCTCTTCGGATCGAGACTGTCATATGGATGCCATGCATGGCGTCAAACTGCTTCAGAAATATCTCAACTCTCTATTGTATACAGTCACATTCTCAGATCAATAGTTAAGAATAGCTTCGAATGAGGGAAGTATGTTGGCCTCAGCGATGAATCATCCTTTCTCAAATGTTCTGAACGGGCGTAACAAAATCACAACAAATAACTGTACCAGATAACAGAAACCAAATCCTTTGAGGACATATAACAAGAGCAGCACCTAAAATATGGAGCAAGGTTAGAATAAGCACATAAATTAAATGCAGAGGCTCTTGACTACCGCAAACAAAAGGCAAAGAAATAAGCAACCATAACTACTACTGGAAACAGTATTAACAGCTAATGTACTTGAGAAATGTATTTTCCGGAAAAAAATTTTATAAGAGATTTTTTTTTATAAATTTAAACCTGCAGCTGCATTAACTGTTCATTCAATAAAATCAAAATATTTACTAATAAGGAAATGGTTAATATTACTATTAGACTAGGTTCTTTAGCTTTAGTCAGGCAATCACTCTTGGAAAAGGAGAATTTGCTATGAAGAATTGTTTCAAGATGCTGTTTGCATATAAAGGAGGAAGATATGAAGAGCTATGAAAACCACTTCCTCAGAAACATGTCAGAATTTTCTGAAGAAAGTTTAAAATTTTTCAAATAATCATGTTCTTTTTAAATATATTTAAATCAAGTTACGATAAATTTATACAAAATTCTTTGTTTTTGCCCTTTTCTGTTCTTGGTGATAAACAAGAAATCGATAGGTTTTTGAGATAATATGATTACTTTTAGTTCCTTTCGGAGTAAAGGACTCCTCTGATGCGAGTGATGTTCTTCTGCAGAACGGTGTACCATTCCATATTGCATTAGTTGCAGGACAGTAGATTCAATCTTGTGAAACGAAAAATTGGCATTGCTCACCTAAATCTGCTTATGGCAATCCCACTGAGCGCTTATTTGACTTATCGTACCAAAAATTTAGTCCTGCAGAATCCTACCCATGTAATTTTCGGTTAAAGGTCATGTTTTTAATTCTCTTGGTCTTAAAGTAAACAACTCTTAGAAATTATACTCCAAATCTTAAAATATACCGTCTCTTAAATATAGCTGTTTATCCTTCTTTGTTTGTTTATAAATAAAACAGACCAATTTTTTAATCCTCTTGCTCTTAAAGAAGACACCTCTTCATGAAATCTTATGCACTGGTGATATAGAATTATAAAGAATTGTACAATATAACAAGAGCCACACCACTTTAAAACTCCCAACAGAAGCAGAAACTAATATGGACAGAAACTGGAACGGAAAATATTGATATAATCAAGATGCTTACTTTCCACATGACTTTAAGGGGTTAAAAAGAAAACTTCCATCAATCCGTGAAAGGAAGATAACAAGTAGAATTCAGAAACCTGTTTTCTTAAAAGAAATATTTCAAGAAGGATATTTTAATTGTCAACACATAGTAACGCTAATTCGTTGGTCAATGAATAGCGAATGTTTCCAGTATGGAAATGGTTAATCTTGACATTATTATTAATATCATAGAATCAGATACAATAGAAAACCTTTTGAGATCTTAGTGTGTCCATATCTTATAGGGTGGAGAACTGTTTTCCAAGCATCACGGTCATGGTATTAAACTTATCATCATCAAAGTTTGTCTCATTCTTCTCTATCTCCGAGTTACACCCATATCCACATTGCGAAAAATAATTATGACCGATAAATCATATGTTAATAGAATATATATCTAAGCGGTTATATTTGAAAATATCATTCATCCTCTGAAAATGTTTATTTTATGCACATGAGAAGGAAGCTTTTGAATATTAAAAAAACAGTATTAATTAATAGATATATAATCAGAAATAAATTTATTTAGCTGTCATGATTCATGCCGAAACTGAACAAATATCGTAAAAGAACTAATCAGAACTAATTTGTTCTGTTATTTATTCATTACCAAACTTTGCGGAACACTTACAATCATTTTAACTTCATATGCATTTAAATAAATATATTGAAATTAAGAAGAGATTTTACTGTCAGTATTGAGTGGTTTATGCTTTATAAAGAATTTCATTATTTTCCTGATAAACTGCGAGGAAAACTTGCGCACAGAAAAAAAGAATTTTTACATCTTTTAAAGTAAAATAAGAATAGCCGTAAAAATATCTTTGAAGCCTAAAATCTACGTAACTGTTCGAATGATTCAGCAGACGACATTTTATGGTCAATATATATTTTATACAATAACAGTAAGAGAATAAATTTAATTATCAGGGAGGTGTTTAAACAGACGACAAAAGATGACAGATATCCGAATGCACACATGAATAGCGACAGATGATTTCCAGGCTATAAAGAACCTAGAAACAAGACAATTACCTTGGAAACTAAGAAAAGACAAACTGCTATGCCATAAAAATCCTCCTCTATAAGTTTGAATGCAGGACGATATTCTCAAAAACGGACAACAGATTTTTACTGTAAAATGTGATAATGAGAATGCCACAAGCGAGTAACGAGGAAGTTTGAATGAAAACGGAAAAAAAAGATACTTAAAATCAGAAAGTGACATTTGAAATTACGAGGACATGTAAACAAGTCATGGAGAATCTGATACTCACAATACACAACGAAGGAAAAAAAAATGGTATAATGAGCTTGTACAAATAGCATAGCAAGGAGACATTGCTGAGAGTTGGGAAGTTATGGAGCGCAATGACTACCCACGTCCTGACTGGACACGGCGCATGACACAAGAATAAGATTATAAATTCAGATCGTTGTTGATTAAACACTACTGCAAATGTTAAACACTTGAAATCTGTACTATGATACAAGTTGAAATCTATACTATGACACAATGAAGGCATTATAAAAAATGTATGATTATTAGAAATACTTGATAAGAACCCCAAAACGCAAGAAATAAAATAAAAATTGCATAAAAATGAAAATGTTATAAAAGATACATAGATTTCGACAGAGATCCAATTTCTCAATTATTAGTTAATTTTCTAACTAGACAATTTCAGACAAAACAGTAGTTTTACTACCGAAACTATTATTTGAATTCTTTTCAGATCTGCAGTGAATTAGAGACTTAAGTACGTACTTATGTATTATTAGAAGCACTCCTCTAAAGTTTGTTGTTTGGGACAACACCATAACACTACGCACTGCTGTCATTCAATCGGCGTCTTCGACAAGCCCACCAGACGTTTCCAGAATGTTGTCTGTTTCCTATTACGAGAGTCAGCATCTGAAAATAGACTGCCACTTTACCCTTGTTTAACTCACCACTCAAAAATAATTCTGTTAATGCATTGCTATGTCATGTGTCTGAATTGTCTGTGCTTTCTTTTTATAACATTTTTAAATCGAGGAGACAGTTTTAAAATCTATTCACAGTCAAGTTTTATGTGTAGCAGTAAATAGGAAGGTACTCTCGCGGCTAATTGACTCTCAGGAATTCGATCTTAACCCGTGTCCCATATGCCTGTCTATTTTATAGCAAAACTTTCTTAAGCGCTAACTGCAAGAGGGACATTCAAAAAGTCAGTAGAAAATAAAATTATAAAGAAAACATAAACTTTATTTCTTCACATATGTTCTACCAATATCAACACATTACTTTAAGTGATTATATCAGAGTTTATACAACCCCGTAAAAAACGGAGTTTACTGAGAATTTAAATATGTCAACGCACCCTTTTTACGTTATTAATAGTCTGGAAAGTTTGTCATAGCCAGGGGTAATAGTGTGGACAAGCTTCCACAGTCTATAAAATGCTTCCGTGGCATACGTCTGAAATAGATACAAACAGCAAAGTCCAGCTCCAAGCCGGAGAACGGGCGATGGCGGTAAACTGGCGCCTCATAACCAGCTATGTGTGCCGATGGAGCTCGATAGCCAGAAAGGCAGTCCATCTAGGAGAAGGAAAATCCTGATTTTAAGCCTATCACAGAAAAGGATATGAATTAAATCAAAAAAAAAAAAAAAAAAAAACTCGGAGTGGAGCACCGAATGCGGTTGACTATAAACACTGACAACTTTCCAGAAACTCCTGCAGCCAATCTGTCACCAAATTTAAAGACTTGTGTTCCTCTGAATCTTGTCGGTACAACCGAAGGGGTGTATTTTGTCTGATCAGCGTACAGCCTACATAGACCTTCGCCAGTCTAGGATAAAGAAAACTACGAATTCAAACTACCAACATTGTAGGTCTTGCGGCTTTAACTTCTGAGAGGAGGGCCGGCGCAACGTCACCATCCCAGTGCAAAAGGAACGGCAAGCCATTGCACTATTTTGTCTTGATTGTCAACATGAACAGCAATTATGAAATGGAGGGGAGTAGTGATCATTGTGGTGCTAAATGCGCTAATTAAATGAATAATCTGAAAATCGTTATCTCATTTTGCTAAATTTTTACATAATTTTCTCAAAACACTTTGGTGACAAGAAATATATCCTATTATTTCGCCTCTATCAATCACCTAGTAAAATGTCCTGAGCATTAAAAAAACCTGTTGCAATAAGCTTTCCTCCTGACCAGTTGTTTTTTGCACTGACTAGCCACTCAATCGTTATCGTCTTGATTCTTTTTCTTATCATATTTTCTCTGCTTAATAATGATGCTTTTATTTTTCTTATATTCTTTCACGCTCAGTAATCTTTTGCGTCTTGGTATATTTATTTCCTTACTTGGGCTGAAATAACTTTAAAAAGCAAATTTATTTTTTATACAGTTCTATCTTTTCGCCACTAGGATCTGATACTGCCATGTCGAACTATTTCTAAAAGCAATCTTTTCCTACTAGATGAGTGATAGCCCTGAAACAGGCAGATATTATATATCGGAAAATTTACCGTCATACAATTGACAAGTAGAAGAATATTAGATGGAACAGCTCGTGGATTACTGACAGAGATAGTCTTATCTGGGTCAGACCGAAGTGTCTGGAACAAAGAGCATCAACTATATCGTTGGCACTCATCAGTGACACCCATCAGCCGTTTACCGTATCCCGACACGCAAACATGATTAAAGCGACATTATGGCGTTGTCAAGGGACACTTAGTGTGCTAAAGACACGTAAACAATAAAGAGATTTCCATAGATATTTTCCGGTCGTCGTCTTCCTTATTTCCGGATTAGTTGTTGGAAAAGTTGTAGTCTCTTTCTATTGTCTGGATGCAATTATTTTTCCCTAGTTATTTCTTTCAGAAAATCTAGGTAGTTTAGCTGTGATCGAAACACTATCTAAATTACAGCTGTAGCCATTATTAAACAGAAGGCATGGATTCAGTTTTCCCTGTGCTTTTCGCCGTGCCTAGATCTCTTTGGAATATCTATTTGTATCTAGTATGACAAGATAGCGGCTCGGACTAGGAATCGGAGAGATGAGTTAGAGTCGAATCCATTACATTCACTTACGTGCTAATACCCTCGGGAAAGGATGAATCCTCTCCTTCTCCCTACCGCCGGCTATGGGTAAATAGCAGAACAGGGCGGGTTCTATATACTTGGATGGCAACTGGTCTACCGCAGAAAGAAATGGCAACCTACTGAGGGAAAAATTTCTGCCTCGTCAGTCATGTATCGAAAGATACATGATCGCCTATGCGTTTATCACGCATGGCATATAACGGACTAACTGATGCCACGATATTTAACGAAAACCATACTGGTTGCGTAGGCGCCCTTGAAAAATACTTATCGTAAATTTTACGGGAGAGCTAATATCTCTAAAAGCTGTTGTATCCATTGTGACACTTGACAAGGACCAGTACATATAGGAGGACCATAATCCTACTCTCAGTATTCAAAAAAAAAAAAAATTAAAAAAAATAAAAATAAAATAACTACGCCAATAGAAATATCAATATTTGACATGGTCCTACCAATTAATAGTTTTCCCCTGTACAGGTATTGTAGTGATTACCGACATTAAAACAGTGTTGAATCATCTGAAATCAGAGAAAGACTTTATGCTCAAACTATATAAGCATTTCTGTCTGAAACCTCTTACCTCAGAATATTTACTACATCTTTTCCAACACTGAGCCGGACAGACGAAGGCTGTTTGTAAGGATAGTCGCCCACCCATTTTACAGTAGGAGAGGCGCTGTCTGCTTTTAAAATCAACTTATGTCATCTTGAAAACCGATTGCTGGAGCCAATGTCATGCGAGAATGCTTAAAAGCCAGCCAGGTGCTAGACCTCATATATTTAATTATTTACTAAAAAGTAACTTCTATCTATAGAACATTTTCAAGTAAATAGTTAAAGAGGGTTTTAAACCTTTCACACACACAGAAAAATTTATAGCCAAGAGATATGAATCTATAGCTATCCACTCGTATTCGAGGATACCCGTCTACTAGGGCGGCTATATTTGTGTTTATACAATACCCACACAGCCCACTTGTGGTTTATACTGCAACTATGCTGAGCAGACCTTAGTTACAGTTTCTGGGAAAGAGCGCGTCATTTAGCGTGATCAACAATTTGAACAAGGCCAGCACGCTCAATCCCTCGGTCACGATGACTTGTGACTTCGTGCTAGCACAGCTATCGACGGCCCTCAAGAGATCCGTCTACCCAATTATAGATAACATAAAGACAAGATTTACTAAAAGATACAACATTAAATTGTGGAGAGCTATGATCGCCAACGCCTAGAAGGAAAAAGAACGAGCCAAATATGCGAATAATTCCGACAACTTAATTGAAACAGGGCTAAATTCTTTGACTCTGAAGATATTAACAAATACACAGTTATCTTCAACATGAGGCAGAGGTAATATATTTGGTTTAGTTTGTTAAGAAGCCACTTGTCACTCCGCGCGAATGAAGACGACATCAGCAAATTTCAGGTAAAAAAAAAAAAAACTTAGCTCAGTGCCATAGAGAGAATAACGATGCAAACGTCATCAAATTTGTTTGTGAATAGTTACTGTATGGAAATTCACTAAGCGCAGCACACGCCCGAAAGTATGAAACGTACAGTGAAGATTGAACTCGATACTCAGTCCTAATTGATCTGGGGAAACAGGCTTGCTAACCATTACACCGCGCGGAATATATTTATATATATATATATATATATATATATATATATATATATATATATAGCGAGAGAGAGCCTGACGTTTAGCATAATAGAGACCGTCGTCAGTGAGTGTTGACTTCAATGTCCACTTTTATATTTATATATGCTCTATCCCTGATATTCAACACTTTAACCCATACATATAGCATACCTTTAAAACAATATTATATATATATATATATATAATATTGTTTTAAAGGTATGCTATATATATATATATATATATATATATATATATATATATATGCAAGTGCCAGATCTTTCGTATTATTATTTGTCAAGAACTTTAAATCATAAATAAAGCTAACTTAAACTTACTTTAGACGACCATACACAAAGCAAACCAAAACCCCGAGAGAAAGTGATCGACCCTTGCGTCACTTCGCTACTTCAGTGTAGCAAGCAGAATCGAACATCTCCAAATAACCTACAGCGACAGAAGCGAGTAACGCCTTTCGTTTCTGTCATTGATCACAAGGCGAAAGTCAACCAATTCATCGTGACTCGCGATCTGGCAAAATTTGCAAATTTACAACGAATCTTTGGAGTTCCTACGTTGAAATTTCGTTGCTGACCATTTATTGGACGTCAAATACCCAAGGCACCTTTGTACTTCCCTATGAAGTACCACCTGCTACTATCTAATGATCATCTCACATTGTCCGAGCGAGATGATCAATTGAGAACAGGTGTTAGCAAAAAAAAAATACAACTTTCACATCTAATATGCCTGTTGGCATTGTGATTTTTCAGGTTTACAAAAGTTCATTAAGTTTAAGAGTTTAGCTCTGTTTTCAAGAAGACAAAATTCTGTATCATATACAGTAAAAACAAAATATCAACATTTCTGGATAAAATTTCGATGCACTATAAACCTTGCTTTTATTCATGACCGCGAACAATCATACACATCCAACTCCTTAAAACATTTTCATTACATCTGTAGTGTGTTCCTGCTTTAAGATCATTAGCAACATTATATATACGAATAGTTACTGACTGAATAACGAAACATCAGAAATTTGTTATTTTTAATCATTTCACCCTATGCAAGGCAAGGGCTTATTCATTGTTAGAGAATGAGAAAAATCACTATTAAAGAGAGAGAACAATAAAAAAACACACGAATTAAGGCAGAAGATAGAGATTGATATTACATTTAAATGTTTTGAAGATCATAGTTAAAAGGGAAGCGAGAGACCAGATGAGAGTTTTACAAGCGAGAAGTAAGGTAGATGAAACTGTTAGCATAGAACTTACAGTTAAATCTAGTCATTTCAACAGTAAGATGATGAAAACTTGCCGCAAATCTAGCTCAGCGTTTAAATTCGTATCTGTTTATATTTCTGAGATGAGGTTGGTTGGTTGTTTGAGGTTTTATGGCATATCAACCAGTATGGGTTATTTAATGCCAGATCCAGTTTCCACATATTTATTAAATATATATACTTTGTAAACATAATTTACGGATAACGTTAGCAACATCATTGTTTCAGAAAAGTATAGCTGGAAACATCATTGTTTCAAAAACGTATAGCTGGCAACATCATTCTTTCGAAAACGTATAGCTGGAAACATCATTCCTTCGAAAACGTATAGCTGGCAACATCATTCTTTCAAAAACGTATAACTTCAAATATGCGGATGTAGTTTGTCGTCATACCGAGGATGCGGATATAGTTTGTCGTCATACCGAGGACGCGGATGTAGTTTGTCGTCATACCGAGGACGCGGATGTAGTCTGTCGTCATACCCAGGACGTCTGAGATGAGGTATTATGTACAGTATTTACATTATTCAGACTATTTTCCTCACCTTTTTGCCATATTTAAGGTAAGGCTTCAAGAACACCAAAAAAACTGTAACACGAGGTGAAGTGGAAAAATCAGGCGACGCTAACTACATATGGAGAGAGAAAAGGGAGGTCACCGCACTCTGTGGGATCAGGTTGAAACCATAGACAAAGAACATCATTGGAAAATTCGTAAACTTAAGGAATCAGTACATATGTTAAGCCACAAAAATCTCCTTAGCCGACTAAGCATAGAAATTAATACAATATGAGAACCAGAAATAAAGAGTACCAGAGAAAAACAAAAATTGCAATATGAGTTCTCCTGAAAAAATGGAATGATAACAGCAAAATTGCAATATGAGCACTGGTAAAAATGATTGCTGAAGCCATTAAGTTTATAAATCCCAGAAATTCATACACAGATGTCCTTATGGACACGTGGTACAGTGACAGGACCTAAAGAGTTGTGAGTTCAATACCTTGTTAAGGCAGTGGAGAACTTGGAGAGAAGAATTAGCAGGAGATAAACTGACATCCAATAGACTTGTCATGTGGAACTAGATCAGTCTACACCATCGAGCAAAATAAAGGGTTCATTTTGACATTCCAACCACATGAAGGTCGCTGGAGCGTACAACGGCCGAAACGCTGTAATAAATATGTTAACAAAGATGAGGAAAATAGTTTGAATAATGTAAATAGTGTTCTTAAAGTCTAGTTATCACAGAGGAAATTTCATCAGAACACTACCATGAAATTATTTATATGAAAAAAACACATGGAAGTTACACTTGGGCGGCAAGAAAGGGGCTGAATCCGGGACGCCAGGTCAGTATCTCTAAATTTGCATATTCTTCGGATTATACCAAGAATATCTAATTATATAGCAGAGGCACTAGACATGATGCAGCTGAATTATTCAAAGCAAGCAGTAGTCTTGTAAATATGTAAGAGTGATTCTGCCGAGAAAACTGTCTGGAACGACACTGGGAACCAACTTTACTAGCAGTAAACCTAGCAACTGATTCAATATAATCGTACTACTTCAGGTCATCGGAAATTATTAATCCGAGAAGAGGCAATGATTTATTCTCCTGAAGGTTAACATCAGTCATGCTAATGGAAGGTAAAAAGGGTTCTCTCAGACGATTAAATGAGAGCAGTTTCTTTATGGGGGTGTTAAAATTAAAAGGCCATTCCATACCTCAGTGGGCAACAGAATGGAGCTCATTTTTGAGATCATCTTGTTCAGGCGGAAGACATTTCGGCGACCTCTTGGATAATAATTTTACTCCCTTAGTTTGGTTTGATGCGATTCCTGACACTTAACAATTCCTTGCTTCCACGGTTGCAATGCATTTATTTAGTAAATTTACTAGCAGCTCATCTGAATTACGTTTTCGGAAAATAAGTACGTTTTATGAGAAATGGTACGAAAACAATTGCCTTCAATATGTCATATTATTGTATGCAAACAATACTAACAGAATAAGGATATGTGTATTACTATGTTCGGAAACTAATTTCGTATTATCACCGATTATACCCTATGTCCTATTCATCAAAACTCGGACGGTATAATCGGTGATAATACGAAATTAGTTTCCGAACATAGTAAACATATCCTTATTCTGTTAGTATTGTTTGCATCGAATTATCCCCACCGAAAACCGTTTCTTCTTTATTTATTAAAGAGAAACATCCATTTAAATTTCTCAATATACAATGCTAATTTCCAGCCTGTCATAACACTGTGAACAATATTCCTTTCCTTGCACCAGTATCTATGTAAAGAAATTTTCAATCAACACAGCGTTTGGACGCGTCACTGTAATTAATATTTGTGTACACTTTCTAGGCAAATAAATTAATTCATTTCTGATTTATCCTGATATTTATTATTTATGTTTTATTTAAAGTATTATAATACACCTGGGCAATTAGATCAGCCTTTTCTATAAGCCGGGTTTGTAATCCTTGCAGTTAGTGAAGGTTTTAAAGTAACTGCTTTATAAATATCCTGTGTGTTGTTATGGGTTATATAATAAGATGTAGTATTTAATAAAATATAGTAAAATGTGAATAAGTTCAAACAAAAATGATTTTTTTTTCTTAATAGACTTTATGAAGTACTAACTTACGATTGTCTGTTCGCTAGCTTGATTTATTTAGAGTAAGACTTTTTCATCAAATGAATTCGTGCTCACCATATTTCTTTGAAGATTTTACCACTGAAACCGAAAGGGGAGCGAATCGTTTTATGAGAAATGGTACGAAAACAAATTGTCTTCAATATGTCCTATTATTGTCAAATTCTGCAATCATTCTCTCTTCATTATGTACTCAGAAAATTCAGCTGTGTCTTTCTCAGTCCAAAAAGAAGTGTTCCTACATTTCATTTTTCTTAGACACTTCCTCATTACTAATATGTTCATTTCATGGTATTCTCGGAATTCTGTGAATGAAAGCATTTCAATTGCCTCAAGTCTCTTCATCCTTGAAGAGAGTGGTCACTGCCCTATAAGAGGGTCAATATTACATAAAAGTTTATTACCTATCTGTTTCTAACGGAATTTTCTTTTTTTTTCTAATAATATGGGAATCATTTTTCGCAATGTTCCACCGAATTTCATCATTATTTTGGCCTTTTCTTTATACACCTCAATATGTTCGTACTTGGTTCATTTTGATATTACAAGTTCGTTGTCCACGATTTGGATTGTTCCTATTGCCGAAAGTCAAATTCACTCTTCTTCTCCTTCATGTTTACTCTTTTCTCACTTTCCCTCACGAATGTCTGTCGGAGTACCTGCAGTCTCCTGTTTAAAGATTATGCCCGCCAATAATAAACCATGACAGGACTTCTAATTCTATCAGAATCGCGTCACTGAAATATTGAATTAGTTTCGTGAGAAAACGCATATTGATCTTATGTTCCGTTCTATTTTTGTGTATTTATGAATTCATTTTCTAACCAGATGCAGACGGTTCGCTCACATTATATGTTCTGGGTTATTCTAATTTTGATTGGTTCGTTTTTTACGACTTATCAATCCTTTTTCAGGTTAGTTAAAACCAGAAAATATTTAAGAATTGTTTTTTTTTCTGGGGAGAGATAATTATTGTTTAGTGACACAAGTCTTACTAAATAACCCATAAGTGAGGGTATTAAGTTAATTTAAACTTTTCCCAAGAGTATTTGCGCGTAATTAAATATAACGAACCCAATGGGAATTGAAACTCTGCTCTCCGATTAACAATTCCGATCCATTACTCATTACACCACCTGGTATTCTCAAGCGGTCACTAGTTTAAATACTGATCGGGCTCGACGTTAGTAAAATTCTGATTGTACTGGAACCGGTGATTCAAGTCTGGAAGTCTGGATTATTCTAATATCTTTACGAAACAGACCAAGGTCAAGCAGTTTTCAATGCCGTACCTTTTACATATTCTATAAAACATATCGAGAGATACTTTTGCATTTGTATTTTTTGACATACTGAGCATAAATATTACATTCCTTGTTTTAGTCTCTTTAACGAAAATGCTCTCTTCTCGTCTTATTTCCTGTCTAATTCAGCTACCATCTATTCATCAAAACTCGGACGGTATAATCGGTGATAATACGAAATTATTTTCCGAACATAGTAATACACATATCCTTATTCTGTTAGTATTGTTTGCATCGAATTCTGCCCACCGAAAACCGTTTCTCCTTTATTTATTAAAGAGAAACATCTATTTTAATTTCTCAATATACAATGCTAATTTCCAGCCTGTCATAACACTGTGAAAAATATTCCTTTCCTTGCACCAGTATCTATGTAAAGAAATTTTCAATCAACACACTGCGTTTGGACGCGTCACTGTAATTAATATTTGTGCAAACGTTCTAGGCAAATAAATTAATTCATTTCTGATTTATCCTGATATTTATTATTTATGTTTTATTTAAAGTATTATAATACACTTGGGCAATTACATCAGCCTTTTCTATAAGCCGGGTTTGTAATCCTTGCAGTTAGTGAAGGTTTTAAAGTAACTGCTTTATAAATATCCTGTGTGTTGTTATGGGTTATATAATAAGATGTAGTATTTAATAAAATATAGTAAAATGTGAAGAAGTTCAAACAAAAATGATTTTTTTTTCTTAATAGGCTTTATGAAGTACTAACTTACGATTGTCTGTTCGCTAGCTTGATTTATTTAGAGTAAAACTTTTTCATCAAATGAATTCGTGCTCACCATATTTCTTTCAAGATTTTACCAATGAAACCGAAAGGGGAGCGAATCGTTTTTTTTTTTTTACAGTCAGGATTGGTCCTTTCACAGGAATATTAATTGATTTATGACTTATCAACTTATTATTCATTTATACTGAAGACAAAAATAATCGAATGATCATTTGAGCGATGCAAGAAGTGAAAATGGTATTAAGACGTCAGCGTTATTTCTGAAGTAATTAGTGCACGATATGAACAAATTAACAGAAATATGTAATAGTGATTTAACAAACAGGAATAAGCAAACTTTTATTAAGGATATTGAAATTCCCGTACATACATAAATACATACACACACATATATATATATATATATATATATATATATATGTATGTATACACACACACACGCGAGGGCGAACCCAAAAGTAACCGGAATCTTTTTCTGTGTGACAAGCCCGTAATAGTTCAGACTTCCACCTCTAGATGACACTTGAGGCAACCTTCAGGCATCAGTATGCTAACTGGTGCCATCGTGGGAAGACGTACAGCTCCGTAGTTCACATTTGTTTTGAAGTGCTTCACGCTTTTTCTTCTATTTTTACCATAACTGAAAGGATGCCTATCGTAAACTGAAAGAATAGTTGAAAGTTGATCCAGACCTTTTCTCGAAGGTCATCACTGGAGATGAAAGCTGGTGCTATGGCTACGACTCCGAAACGAAGTCAAGTCAGCGGAAGAATCCTACGAACGTCACCACGACACCAAAAAACGCGCCAGGTGAAGTTTAATGTCAAGACGATTCTGATTTGTTTCTTTGATGTGAAAGGAATTCTCCACAAAGAATTTGTTACTCCTGGTAAAACTGTTAACCAGGCTTTTTAATTGGAAGCCCTGAAGCGTTTGCGAGACAAGGTGGGACGAAAACACACTGTCCCGTGGCAAAGTAGAGGGTGGTGTTTGCATCACGACAATACGCCAGCGCACACAGCCTTGAGTGTGAGACAGTTTCTGACCAAGAATGGTATGATCCCACTTCTCCACTGCTTTGAACAGTGGAAAACACGTCTGGACCGGTGCATTGCTTCAAATGGAGAATATTTTGAAAGTGATGAGAATATAAACATGCAACAATAAATGAATAAAATTATATGACACAATTCCGGTTACTTTTGGGTCCCTCTCGTATATATATATTTAAACCTGTCGAAGTCCGTGGTTAACCTTTATCCTTCACATATGAGTCTCTTACTGTTCAGTACTAAGTGTTTTTCACGGTAAATCGCGGTTACTCTCTGACTTACACGGAAAATCGTGTTACGACGAATCTAATATATTATATATAATATATATATATAATATATTAGATTCGTCGTAACACCAAGTTATTGGAGACACAAAAAAAAAAACTAAGACGGCGCAGTACTTCTGAGCCCTGGAAGAAAACCTGCGAACTCTTTCAAAGGAGATGCTGGCATATTTAAATAAGACATGAAATATACTATTTAGTCCACTAATTGATTTGGCCTTGTCTTGGAACTTTGCGATAGCACTTTGTGTGCATTCGCTGAACACTGAATAGATGCATGTAATCCTGTTCAATTAAGTTTAATGACATGTATTCATATGCTGATATTTATTTACCTAGATTATTGTGTGCACGTGTTTCAATGGAACATTGTGTGATTTTGTATTCAGAAAGGCATCGAACTTTTGTCGATAGAAACTTTCCAAGATTCAATTATATGCTATCATTCGAAATCAAATGAATTCACATAAAGACAATTCGTTTGGCCCAGATGGTGGTAGATAAATTCATTACGAATAAAATAATTTTACGATATCTCCCAAAGAAAATGTTTATTATGCCACCAGGGATGTTGAAATATTCAAACTATACCTACGTTTGCATGGCCAATATGTCGTATGAGTTTCAGCAGGTAATATCATTCCTTGTGGAATAAAAAAATCAAATATATAGTTTTGTGGGTGGCTGAGATAATGATGCAAAATATTAAGTAAATTAAAAATGTCTAAAGTAAATTTTAATTTTAAGTGAGAGAAAGAGAGAACGAAAGAGAGAGAGAACGAAAGAGAGAGAGAACGAAAGAGAGAGAGAACGAAAGAGAGAGAGAACGAAAGAGAGAGAGAACGAAAGAGAGAGAGAACGAAAGAGAGAGAGAACGAAAGAGAGAGAGAACGAAAGAGAGAGAGAACGAAAGAGAGAGAGAACGAAAGAGAGAGAGAACGAAAGAGAGAGAGAACGAAAGAGAGAGAGAACGAAAGAGAGAGAGAACGAAAGAGAGAGAGAACGAAAGAGAGAGAGAGAGAACGAAAGAGAGAGAGAGAGAACGAAAGAGAGAGAGAGAGAACGAAAGAGAGAGAGAGAGAACGAAAGAGAGAGAGAGAGAACGAAAGAGAGAGAGAGAGAACGAAAGAGAGAGAGAGAGAACGAAAGAGAGAGAGAGAGAACGAAAGAGAGAGAGAGAGAACGAAAGAGAGAGAGAGAGAACGAAAGAGAGAGAGAGAGAACGAAAGAGAGAGAGAGAGAACGAAAGAGAGAGAGAGAGAACGAAAGAGAGAGAGAGAGAACGAAAGAGAGAGAGAGAGAACGAAAGAGAGAGAGAGAGAACGAAAGAGAGAGAGAGATAAAGAAAGAGAGAGAGAGATAAAGAAAGAGAGAGAGAGATAAAGAAAGAGAGAGAGAGATAAAGAAAGAGAGAGAGATAAAGAAAGAGAGAGAGAGATAAAGAAAGAGAGAGAGAGATAAAGAAAGAGAGAGAGAGATAAAGAAAGAAAGAGAGAGATAAAGAAAGAAAGAGAGAAAGAGAACGAAAGAGAGAGAGAACGAAAGAGTGAGAGAGAACGAAAGAGTGAGAGAGAGAACGAAAGAGAGAGAGAGAGAACGAAAGAGAGAGAGAGAGAACGAAAGAGAGAGAGAGAACGAAAGAGAGAGAGAGAACGAAAGAGAGAGAGAGAACGAAAGAGAGAGAGAGAACGAAAGAGAGAGAGAGAACGAAAGAGAGAGAGAGAGAACGAAAGAGAGAGAGAGAGAACGAAAGAGAGAGAGAGAGCGAAAGAGAGAGAGAGAGAGACAGAACGAAAGAGAGAGAGAGAGAGAGACAGAACGAAAGAGAGAGAGAGACAGAACGAAAGAGAGAGAGAGAGACAGAACGAAAGAGAGAGAGAGACAGAACGAAAGAGAGAGAGAGAGACAGAACGAAAGAAAATGAACGAGATACAGTGAGAAAGACTGAGAGAGAACGAAAAAAGAAAGATACGTAATTACATACAATTTCGATAATTGCATTTCCCAACACTACTTACTTTTACCCAAAGTTGTCTTTTTAATATTTATTGTGTATATTGGATGTTACAAAATGTGTCTGTGTATAGATATATTTGTATGTATATATGTGTGTTTGTGTGCATGTCTATTGGTTTCACCAAATTTTTATGAAGTAATCTTTCGTCAACAAAATTTAACACCAGTTTTATATCAAATATATTGACCATCTGGAATTTATCAACGTATAAGCGTATCGGTTTGGCTGAACAATTTGCTGGGAATTTTCATCTCGGTTTAACAAATTCGGAACGAAATAATCGTTCAATCGAAAAAATTATGCTAAAAATAATACTCATGCCGTTCGAAACAAGCACTGCGATTGAGAAGAAATTATTTAATCATACGAGAACTTGTATTTGGTACACAAGAGCAAAAATTTATGTCCCGCATATAGATACCAATGAGTTACTTCCGCCTTTATCCATCGTTTATCACCCTACACGTGAAGTTCAGAGATGTTTGCTTACTTTCATGCCATTATAGTCAAGAATATTAAATACCATTTTAGAAGATTAGAATTGCATAACGGAAAGAACACGTGTCATTGTTAAGGATTTGATGCAAACTAATTTGCATAATTGACATTTAATTGGCAGAGCAACTAATCGCTAAGCGTTCACATAGTAAAATCTCTTCGAAAAATTGGCTTTTATATTTCAAGATTTGTAAGTACATTGGAACCTCGGTTCACGAATTTAATTCGTTCCTGAAGGGAGTTGGTAAACCGAAACTATTTTTCCAACTGGAAATGTTGAGAAAATTCGCAGTACAATAAAATTGGAAAAGAAAAGCACGCCACTACCCGCGAATATATACAACACAGTGGTCGCCCCCAGAAATTATTCCGTTCGAGTTAAATCTGTTCGGCAATGTTGTTTGAGAACCGAAATTTTGTTCGATGACCAAGACATTTTCTGTTCGAAAACCGACATGTGAGACGTTCGAGAACCGAGGTTGAACTGTATCTCAAAGTTATTGGTACAGAATATATACGCCGTTGCATTGTAGTTTCACCATTCGATATATGGTCAAGCCATACCTCTGTCCCCCAAATATTTTATATACATAAAACTTTAAATCGCTCGTTGATATCTGCATATATTTTTTCGACTAGTTCTTGTCTAATGCGTACATTTCTCACTCATATTTTACCTTTCAAACTTCGGTGGTCATATATAACTAAATGTTATCTTTAACTGACGACATGCATCCTAAGAGTGTGAAAACCACAAATCAAACGCGTCATTTATTGCTTTGAAAAATACTCTGATATTAAGCACTTTTTAATTTGATTCACAGCTCTTTACAAAGTGAAACTGACAAAGAAATGATAAATATTTTCCTTATAGAAAGATTTTATTGAAGTATTTTTATTTGCCACTTATCGATGTGATAATAATGACAAACCCATTTTTTTACACTGCTCCAAAGAAATAGATGACCCTTCCATGTTATTTTAATTTTGATTTTTTTTCAACCTATCCAGAACTAATGTTTATTCATTTTTTTTAAAATTCTTTGCAAATTTTTCTCCCTCCTTTTTTTTCCAAGAAATAATTAATTATGGATATTCCAACCTACTCTTCGATTCTAAACTTAATAATAGCCACAATTGATTGATTTTTTAAATCATTTTTCTTCTGTTAAGAGATTATTTTCTACTAAATCTTAATGCACAGGTCCGGGTGCTTGGTTTAAACAGTGAAAATTTAGATTTCAAGACCTGACCTAAATTAGACAAGTTCTCATTTTCGGTTGGCACAAACCGGATAAATTTTGTACACGTTAAATTATTATACACGTAAGTGTTTTCTACAACTTCGTCGTCCATATTTTATAAGTGCGAATTTTGCACATATAATTACAATACTGAAAACTATAAATATATCCAGCTTAATATATCTGACTTTGTTTTTCTATTATGAACATTAGCATACTTACTTCTGAGTGCATTTATATGCATTTATTCGGCTTTATATCATCCTAACATCTTCTCAGATAAGTATTAACATATTTTTTCTCGTGCACCTAATATACATAGAAGAGGGTTCATAAAAATGTTATCAGTACAAAAATATGTATTTACACTTTTTTTCTTGTCGTAATGTAGGGACTGAGAGGAATTTTTCACGGTTTCTTTTAAGGTGCATTTCCCTTATCCATTAGTCATCATGCTTTTCATGTCATGAGCTGAGAGGTCAGAAAGTGTATCGTGATAATAGTCTGCAAATATGCAAACATTTTCGGAGATGTAAGGAAATTGGGAGAATAGTCAATACTGAAGAGAATTATCTGTTCGAGATGTGCGGTGAGCGTAACGGTTATCGGCACTAAAAGTAAAATCAACGAGCTCAGTTAGAATCGCCGCCTAGGCTGATACATCCATTTCCGCGCAAACTCCCTTGGGGAGGGCGGGAAAATACTTTATCTCCCCAAGTAATCAATTAAAAAAAAAAACAAAAAAAAGCAAAAACAACAAAAACAAACAAAAACAAAAACAAGTTGGATTTAAGAATCTTGGATAGCTGCTATTCTAGAAAGACAACAGAAAATCATAACCTTTCAGAAAACGTATGGTAGTTCACATATATCAAGTTGTGAAGAGCCATGACCCACTACGTCTGCAAGGGATATAGTTTAAAATATGTATTTTTCTTTTTAGCATTTTGCGCGTGAAGTTTATTAATCTTTTAAATTGCACCTCTTTATAAATATAAAACATGTAAACTAGTTTGAGCACTGTTGAGTGATAAGCTAATTCTATAAACAACAGCCACCTGCACTAATGCAAAGCTCTTCAGTAAAATGAATGGAGCACTTTGGCTGATTGGCATTTGTTTACATTTGTAAAAACAATACGCTAGATTTAGTTGTGTAACTCTACCGAGTGAAGATAGCTCTGGCTGACACCAAATTAGTGTGTATGTCTATATTTCTGAGATGAGGTATTATGTACAGTATTTACATTAGTCCGACTATTGTCCTCATCTTTGTCGGAATTTTTGTCACAACATTTCGGCCATTGTACGCTCCGGCCTTCTTCAGGTGGTTGGAATTTCGAACCTCAAGGACACATGGTACAGTGGATAAAGGCGTTGGTTAGATCCAGTGACAGTCCCAAAGAGTGTGAGTTCAATACCCGGTTCAGGCAGTGGAGAACTTTCAGAGGGAAAATTAGCAGGAGATAACTGATAACAGACATCCATCAAACATGGCTCGTGGAACTAGAACAGTCTACCCCAGTGATCGAAATAAAGGGTTCGGTTCGAAATTCCAACCACCTGAAGAAGGCCGGAGCGTACAACGGCCGAAACGTTGTGACAAAAAATGGCGACAAAGATGAGGACAATAGTCCGACTAATGTAAATACTATATATATATATATATATATATATAAAATTTTAAGGACAAGGATCAGAATTTAATTAAAATACATACAAAAGGATCACGTTTAACAACAGGTTTGAGGCACCTTTCGGCCGACACAGCCTCAGAAACTGAATCGTCGCCAATATAAAATAAAGATGGTGATAAATTTTTTATCAACAACTGATACTAAGAAATCAATTACCCATTAGGCATTGAGGAGGGGGAAGCAATATATATATATATATATATATATATATATATATATATATTATTAAATATGTTCCTAATAGTTCATATATATATATATATACATGTGTGTATATATATATATATACACACATGTGTATGTACATGTGTATATATATATATATATATATGTGTATGTACATGTATGTGTATATATATATATACATATACATGTGTATGTATGTGTATATATATATATACATACATACATGTGTATGTATGTGTATATATATATATATATATATATATACATACATGTGTATGTATGTGTATATATATATATATATACATACATGTGTATGTATGTGTATATATATATATATATACATACATGTGTATGTATGTGTATATATATATATATATATACATACATGTGTAT
This sequence comes from Acanthosepion esculentum, assembly GCA_964036315.1. NCBI lineage: Eukaryota > Metazoa > Mollusca > Cephalopoda > Sepiida > Sepiidae > Acanthosepion > Acanthosepion esculentum. The sequence continues at coordinate 53,199,635 of OZ038495.1, read as the reverse complement.
GTATGTATGTGTATATATATATATATATATATATATATACATACATGTGTATGTATGTATGTATGTATGTATATATATATATATATATATATATATATATATACATACATACATGTGTATGTATGTATATATATATGTATATGTATACGTTTGTGTAATAATTTCAGATAGAGTATATCCGTAAAAGGACAACATGAATAAAGAAAAGAAAAAAGAAAACTTATTTTAGCCAACGACTTTCCTCCTCTGAGGGACATTACCAAATCAAATGTAAGGATTTTATTTTGTGACTTATGTTTATATACATTATTGGTTTTTAATAATTTTTACTCCTACACCTAAAGGACGTTTTTGCTCTTGTATATAAGCCACAAAATAAAATCCTCACATTTTCCTCGGTTAATTCCCTTAGAGAACGAAAGGCGTCGGGTAAGATAAGTTTTTCTTTTATCTTCATTTATATATGATTGCGTACAAAAAAATCAAGCACAAATGATTACGTATAAAAAATCAATTTATTCTCCAACGTAAATAAGAGACCCTTTGTAGCATAAGCAAGTAATTTTAAAGGTAATTTTAAAAAGGTATTACTGATTAATATTTAGTTACCGGATACTTTAATTCTCTTCAGTTCACTTCGAAACACTGATGAGCCTGGTCAGTACCGAGATGGGTGACCGTTTGGTAATACTAGGTGCTTTTAGTTTGCATGTGCGGGTAGTGTAATGGATAATGATTCAAAATTGGATTCCGGTTCGTCATATTCACTTACGCGCAAATACTCTGGGAAAAGGTATGAATTCACGTAATATCTCCCCAACTATGGATTAATTTGTAAGACTTGTAACAATAACGCAACGTTACCGCCCAAACATTCTTACAATCTAAAGATGTGTTTTGTATTGAAATAACCTGCAAAAAGCTGATAAGCCATAAAAAAAAAAAATCAGTCAATATAAACATTGCCAATCTTTAATAATAATAATATGCAAAAAATAATTCATAAAACATTCACAATGAATTATGTAATGAAAACATTAAAACCCCAGAAAAAAAATCTTCCCAATAAAATGGAAATTAATATTGATTATAACACGTAATTATGACAAATTAAATGGGATAAAAGCTTTTCTATTTAGATAAAAAATGTTTTTTCTCTCTCTAAAACTCTAAGTCATAAAATTCAATGGAAGAGCTGATAAGATTTTATTGCTGGTGCGCGGATAATCTAACAACATTCTTGTGTACATATCAAGGCTCACTTCTCTCTTTTTCTCGGAATTGCTTAAATAACATTAAACCCTTTGATCTCTGAGTTATTCTTGCTTTATTGAGCAGGGCATTTTCTTGTTACATCCTGCTATGCCCTCAATATTAATGCTTTAAAAATAATGATTTGCAACACTCACAGAGCTGAGAAAATTCTGTTAACACGGTTTTGATGAGCGGCAGCTAATAAAGATCAAACGTCTGAAAAGAGAGGTTCCTCTAATCTGTCTTCATTATTATAGCGTCAAGAACTGCTAATACCACTCACTATAATGTATCAAGCAACTTTGAAGATAGAAAAATCCCCGCACCGTATTGCAGCCAAACAAAAAGTATGGAAAATAAACTTTGACATAAAATATTCACTGATGTAAATCTTCATACATATAGGTGATGTATAAAGAATAGGATTAAAATGTTTGGATATTTCAAAGAGAAATCGAATTTCTTGCGTGCATGTCTGTGTTGAAAACAGGAAAGTGAATTACTATAGAATTCTCACATTTTTGTATTAAATATTAACACTTGGGAGGATTTTTACTTTCATTTCGTGAATTACTAGGTATTAATATGAATAGAAAATGAACACTAATATTGTGGTGATTTAAATGACATTTATCCTCTGGTGCCCGTTTCATCATGACCCCCATTCTTCTGAGGCTCCAAAAGTTGACATGCAGACCTAGTGTAAATTAGCAAATTCTTTCTCTATTGTCTAATGTACTACCATATGTCACGGTAAGGACAGCGTACAAGATTAATAGATGCGCTATAAAAATGGCTCTAAGCTCAATCGTTTATACAAGCTCATGCTGATTTTTAATGCCATATACCTTCAGTGCGTAGTCGATAATGATTTTCTGCCGTTAACTTTTGCTGTATTATCTTAGAACTTTTGAAACTTCTTGGGAAACAATTAGTGGCTTCCCGTTGTCTTCTCAAGCGGTTTTGAATTTGATTGGGGGTCAAGCAAAGCTAAAGACCCAAGTTTACCCTGGTATTTAACCTCGGGGAGAAGAAATAGTTTTACGATTTTCCGAATAACAAACGTTCACTTTTCAACCAATCAGACTAATATAGAATTTGATTGATTCGTTTTCTACGACTTATCAACAATTTGCAGGTTATATAAAGCTAGAAAATTATTTCAGATTGTAAGAATTTTTCGAAAACAACTATAGTTTAGTGATTCAAGTTTTACTAATTAAGCCATAACTGGGAGGGGGTGAAGAATCCAACGGGATTTGCGCGTAAGTGAATATAACGAACCCCATTAGAATTGGAACTCGGCACTCCGATTAACGATTTCCAACCATTTCCCATTACCCCACCTGCACATCCAAGTTTATAGAACCTGTTATTCCAAAGTGGTCACCTATCTAGTTAATGGCCGGACTCGCCGCTGCTTAACTCCTGTGATCGTACGAGAATCTGTGTTTCAAAGTTATGCAGTCGTAAGCCAAGACAGAATTTGAACATGGTTCATCGAATAACATTTCTCTGTACAGAACAGTTGTTAGCATATGTAAAAACAATGTGAGACCTGTGCCACAATGAAGAAATAAAGACAAGACAAAATCTAATAAAACTTCGGCTAAGAATTTAAGACTATTTCAGAGTCATAAATCAAGCACAGTACTTCATTCTACACCCTTAACATGTACGAATCAATTGAACTGAACATGGACCACGACACAGATGACTGGCTGTAGAAAAGATACATAATAGCAGACGTAGCTGATTGGTGTTTTTAAAAAAAATCAACACTTTCAAAAAATAAATTTCTCATAATAAAGACAGATTAGAGGAACCATATCTTTCAGACTTTACGTTTCCTTTAGACTAATACTCAGGTTTTTGACGTTTAGGTTTTCTCCACAGCCGATCGTGTAGATCGTATTTACTGGTTTCAGAAACGAAAAATACACTTGCTGTGCCGCTAGCACATGTTTTTTCATAGGCAAACGTACATTGTTTCATTCCAGTATTATGGAATAAATATTTCTTGAAGCCTGTGTTTTATTTTAATTTACTTCTACATAATAGATACCTCCACGGTAGAAATGCATACCGCTTTATAGTTATACATAATTTTTATATAATAGGCGCAATAGATAAGGGGTAATCTTCATATAAAAGCTTAACTAATTTTCTCAGTAACGCAGCAAAATTTAATTAATCATTTTTCTTTAAAAATTCATCCATTAAAATAAGAACTGAGATTCAAAGCTGGAAATCGACTGGATTGTGGCGATTCTTTTCATTGTCTTCTATGTGCTGTATTCTTTCAGGACGTTGACGATCATGGTCCTCCCAATTTCCTGTACTTTGTCTTTTAGTTATCTTTTCTAAACCTTGTTCTGCCATCCATTTACTCAAGGTAGGTTATGCCTTATTTCTTCTATCCATGCCGTCAATCTGAGTATTAAATTTTTAAGTTCCACTTTCTTCATTATACGCGCTATAGATTTTAACACTCTCTTCCTGATGCATATAAGCGTACATTTTGTTTCCATTTTCACTATCTTCTGTTCGGTCCATGATATTCTCAGCATCCTTCTGTAGAAGCACATTACTGTTTCTTCATGTCTCATCATCTGTGATGCTATTGTCTAGCATTCGCTACCACATATCAGGACTGCTATTACGCAGTTTAGTACACTTTTCTTTGTTTTTAACGAAACATTGCTGTTTTTTAATAATTTGTTTAGCTTTTGGAAGGCATCTTCTTTATCTCAATACGCCTTCGGATCTTAATGTTGCATTCCCTTTACTATGGTAAAACCCTTTCCCAGATATTTATATTGTTTAATTTCTTTGATTTTGGTATCTACAATTGCTAATTTGCAAGTTGGGATGTTCCCTTTACAAGAGTAATCACATTTCGCTCAAAATGCTTTACAGTATGATAAAATAATCACTATTTCTCCTTCTGGAAAGAGATAAATTCCACTTACGTTTTCTATAAAAGCAGTACATCAAATTATGTATTCGTCGTTATAACATTTAATAAATAAACCGTTTTATCTGGGTGACGGCATACAAAAAGAAAGATAAAAAAATCTTTATGTAAATTCCATATAGTCAGTTAAAAATGCAACAAATTTACTAATGGAAAATATTAATATTCAGAAACATTTCTGAGAATGAAAAAAAGATGTTGACAAGAATTAAATATGAAAAACAATGAAGCCTATTTATAAATTAGCATAAAACGTATTGTTATTGTTCTTATCGTGTGTGGACAGAGTGGAATTGAAATGCATTCCATTGAAAGCAAACTTCTGAAAATAAAAGACATTTAAATTCATTAAAAGCCTGCTGTCTCTATGACGGATAATAGACATCTTTTTATACGAATGGCAAATACAAGGGATAAGAAAAATGAATAAGAGGAACACAACATATGTCAGGTTTCTTTAGATATGTTTTTCTCTTTGAAAATACAAAAGTCAGAGCACAGGTAGATCCTTAAGTGCGTCGGAAAGAATACCACAACAAAAGAAGCAACTACGATGTGAATTGTTTTCTTCTTCATTCTATTTTGCATTTTCCTTTGCACACACTAATAATTTTACAGCATTCCATAGAGATAGTGGTAGAAATGTGAAAATTACAATTACTTTCAAAACCTTGATATGCTTCTTTATAAGGTTATATTATATATATATATATATATATATATATATATATATATATATATATATATATATATATATACATACAAGTGAACACAGAAGTCAACACTTAGAGGCAACAGTGGGTTTGATGCTAGATGCAATCGTCAGGCCTGACGATTGAATCTAGCATCAAACAGACTGTCGCCTCTAAGTGTTGACTTCTGTGTTCACTTTTATATTTACACGTGCTCTATTTCTGATATTGAGCACTTTATCCCATAAATACAGCACATCTTAAGGTATATATATATATATAGTGAGATAGATAGATCTATTTCAACCGATGAAAAACGTCGTCGGTCTTATTCAACCCCGGTGTATAGACTGATGAGTTTGTGTCAGAATTTGAATTTAACTGTGACAGCTGTCGAAAATTGATTTAACCATTTCAATGTTTCAGTCAGACTAAATGCACGAAACGGTGGTAAGGGGAGGGTAGAAAGTATTAATCTTAAAGGAAGAGGTTTTATAAAATTAGACCAAGATATTAAAAATTTGACATTAAATTGGTGTTATTTGTCACAGTTAAGTTTCTAATATCGATACGAAATCAGTCTATATACCGGGGTTGAATAAGACCGACGAAATTTTCGTCGGTTGAAATAGACCTAAACCTCATATGAGGTAATTTTGAATTATGTTGTGTAACACTATTTGGTGGCAAATGTTATAAAAATACATTGGCACTTTTTGTGGATCAGTTTTAATATGTCATAAACTACTTAGATTATATACTACGGATTTATTACCTTTACTATATATATATATATATATATATATATAAAATTATTATATATATATATATATATATAAAAATATATTTATTATATATATATATATTATATTTATATATATATAAAAATATTATATTTATATTATATATATATATATAAAAATATTATATATATATATACATATATATAAATATTATATTTATATATTATATATATATAAATATTATTTTTATATTATATATATATAAAAATATTATATATATATATATATATATAAAAATATTATATATATATATATATATAAAAATATTATATATATATATATATATATATAAAAATATTATATATATATATATATATAAAAATATTATATATATATATATATATATAAAAATATTATATATATATATATATATAAAAATATTATATATATATATATATATATATAAAAATATTATATATATATATATATATATATAAAAATATTATATATATATATATATATATATATAAAAATATTATATATATATATATATATATATAAAAATATTATATATATATATATATATATATATATATATATATATATATATATTAATGCATGTTTCATTACATAATATGGAAAAGTTTTGTCTATTTATTTTCCTTTCATGTTATCTGATAAGCTTAATCACATTATTGAAAGACGAAAGTAAAACACCATATTGATACATGTTTAAATCCAATCGAAGCTTTCGGCTTACATAAGCCATTATCAAAGATTACAATTTCAATAAATCAGACAGACAGACAGACGAAGCTACAATAATAGTCCGCTCTTGCTGCTTGAATAAGGTCAAAGTAACGCGAAACTCGTATTTACGAGACGCGGAATCGAAAATCGCGTCGCAGCTTGTGACGACACACATGACCGCGTGAGAGTGAAAAACGAGAAGTATTAGGTATGGAAAGCCGTTGGCATAAACCAATGGCTTCTGTTATAAATTATAGGCATTTAAGAATGTTTGTGGAGATTTCATAGTTTATTTTGTTCAGGTTAGGTTTCAACTGTTTTATGTATATAGCTTCAAGGATTTTTAATTTTTGTTTATTGTTTTCATGTTTAAGTATAATTGTGTTGTCAACACGGATTTTCCGGAATTGAGTACGCGGGCAGACATGTTTTATATATATATATGTATGTGCGTGTGTGTGTGTGTGTCTGCCCACGTGCCGTGCGTGTGTATACACGTGTGTGCGAGTGCCTGCGATAGGGATTGGCTAGCCGCCCTAGTAGACGAGTATGCTCGAATACGAGTGACAGCTATTATTATACATGTGTGTGGGGATGTTAGCGTTTATATACGAGAATAAAATCGAAAAGTCAAAACCAATTTCAATACAACGCCTTTATTTTCATTGACGAAAGACAAATGCATTTAACCGTTTTCGGCATAGTAACCCTGCACGGTGATGCACTTATGGCATCTTTCGACCAGCTTTATCATCCCTACCGTAAAGTTGATCACGAAGTCACGAAGGAAACGCTTCCTTGTTTGGGCACCCAACGTGCACAAATGTTACGGCATTCAAAATAATCACGCACAAACCAATGTGCACGATCACAGTAACTGATGCCGACGACCGTCGACATTTATACTCCACGATTCATGATCTTCCGTCATCAAGACATCCCCCCTCTGGATATGTTCTATTCATGGACGAGCGTATCTGCATTCGTTCTTTTTCTTTCTTGTTTTAAAGCGCGTTCTGGCCACTCGTACACATTTCGTTGATCCGTAGCGCGTGCTCCATATCGCTCCAACATCCGCCGATGTATTTCCGCGAGTTTGACTCCTCCTGCCCGTTGAAAGCATACTACGATCCGCTACTGCTCGTTAGTTCAATCGTTGGGGGGGGGGAGCGTCCATACATCTGACCTCGTTGCTCCTGTTCCTCTCGACTGAAAGATGGAACTAAAAGTTCGGGGAAATCGGAATAGCACACCTGGATCAAATGAAATATGAGCTTTCGGTTTATACAATAAACATAAAATGATACTGCAAATAAAATCCTCCATACAACTGAATATATACTCAAAACTGTGTTAAGAAATAAATGAAAGGAATTCTAACAGAAAACTTTTTAAATCATTAAAGAAATCTATATTTAAATACAGTGTGACCCGGATATAAGATAAACCCGGATATAAGAGATTTTCTCTGGTCCCAAATTAGAGCCATACTTACCTAAACAAAATAGACCAAACCCGGATACAAGAGAAACCAGGATACAAGAGAACCCCGGATACAAAAGAACCCCGGATACAAGAGAAACCCGGATACAAGAGAAACAAGATACTTCCCGACAACTCTGTTATATCCGGGATACACTGTAGTATAAAAAGTAAATACACATGCGTTACCAAATTTGTCGACAAGTACAAAATAAGGTTACATTTGAATTCACAGATTTATTAAACTTTCCAGTAGAAGAGAACTAGAAATGGAAGTGTGAATTTTTGTCTAGATTAGCTCGCGGCTTCTGGAGCTGAATTGTTCAAAACGTCTGCTATGTAAATTCATCTTTCGAGACATGTAATGCCAATTCCAGTTTCACCGGTAATTAATTCTTCATTCGAACTTCACCTTTTAATTCGTGGCCAATAAATTGACGATAAAATCTAGCCCAATATTTAGGTTTATAAGAATCACATTGCTATCATTTTTTAAGATAATTATTCATTTGTTGACCTTCTATTGAAACACTGACCAACATACAGAACGCTCACTGTATGTATAAAGGTTGTAGTGATTGATAAATGAACATTCAAAAGACTTAACTTCGATCGCTAATTTCCGGAACGATGGCTCGTCAGTATATGCTAAAGAATATATTTCGACTATTTTTCAATATGGCGGACTTTGTTTACAAAATCTGCTCACCTTTAAACCGAAACGCGTTGGATTACGGCCACATCGCGTTGAAACTCCGGTTTCCGCACAATCACCGAAGTTTAGGAACGTCTCCCATGGTTAGTACTTAGATGGGTGACAGTTTGGGGCCACGAGGTGCAGTAAGCTTACGCACAAATCACCTTGGAAAAGGTATGAATCCAGCTCTTCTCCAGCTATGGGTTAATTAGTAAAACTTATTACTAAAAACAATTTTTAAAAAATGCATGCAAATTATTTGCATTTTGGCATTAAATGACAGAGGTTGATTATATCACTAAAAAAACCAAAAAAACCGTAAGAAATTTAAACGCGTTAAACTCCAATAATTTGCCGGTCGATTTCTTTCGTCAGGTGTTAACGATCTGTATTATTACTATTATATTTTGTTCAAGTAAATAGAAAATAATGCCACTTGAAAAGTGAAAGTCTGCTAAAAGTGAATTAGCGAAATAAAAGATTAAAATCTGAAAATGTTAACTCAAATACTTCAGTCTTAACGGATTAAGATTTCTGAAATGATTGTTGCTTGCCTAAGTGGGAGTAATAATTAAGCTCATAACCTTTTACACTACTTTTCTATTAGTTCTAAATAAAAATTCAACGAGGTCACTTAATAGTAGAGGGTTACGTGAACATTTTTTGGAAAACGAAGCATTTCAACTGGATTTTGTATAAACGCTGTGTTAGTACATACATTGGCCCTCTTTGTACGAAGAAACACGTTCATTATACGCTGAGAAGAATTCTAAAAGCTATTAAACTTACACGACAACCTTTACTTGTTTTTAAATGAAACTATAAAATCTATAGTTTGCAGTTGAAGATGGAGGTCATGATACCAGCAAACGGAAACAAATCGTTAGAATAGAGTGCTGAAATACTGTCATACCTATCCTCTTGTAAGAAAGTGAATGCTGGACAAACTCTTTGAAGATGAAGTAGAGACTTGAGGCAACAGAGACGTGGCTCTACAGAAGGATGTTGTAAAGAAATTGATGCGACATGTGAGCAACGAGGGAATTTAGAAGACTGGGAACGAAAAAGACAATAACATCAGAGTTGAAATCTCTGCGGCATGTTCTTAAGAAGGAATGAGTGCCTGAAGAATTTAACACTTACAGGAAAAAGCGAAGAAAAGAGGCAGTGTGAAATAGCAAGTAACCTCCCTGGAGAGTTGTGTAAATGGTTAGCAGAACACGGGGAGCGACAGCAATGGAACAAACGTTATTCAGAGCCCAGGAAAGGAAGTTATGAACCATGGGCGTTCACTTTCTGAAAGAGCGCTATATATAAACGAAGAGTACTCGGAAACTACGACATGACACACAAACTAGCGCAATGCACTACACCAACCTTTTTTCCGGTTGAAAATCAAACTATGGCAGCTTATGTCTTAATTCTGTGCATCTTATTCTCTTTCAGCGACCTCCATGTTTCAAGCACCGGAAATATCCGCTAAACTTACTCGACATTTATAAAGAGATGTTTAAATTGGTATTACTAGTGTTCTCTTTCTATAAATATATTTTATTGGTGCCAGTTTTGTTATTCTGCTACAGTACATTTATTTCTCTTTTATTATTAATCCTATACCAGGATGTCTTTAATGTTACGAAAGCGAACACATTATTCGACGTGATATGTAAATGCATTGGCGAGTTCATATTGCCTGGACTTTTCATCTTTCAAAATCATTCTTAATAAAATTCTCAAGAATAATGGAGATCAATGCCTTCATTATAAGCTACAGTTAGAGTGAAGGAAACCTTAACAGTGCTTAAGACGAAAGCAACTGCAGGATATTTAAGGATTTTATAAATCGAAGAGACGGTTCGTGATTCTCATTAAAAGGTATTTTGACAAAAGAATAAGAAAGGGTTCTTCTGAGTTTGATCTTCCAAGAATAGCAAAAGGATCTGCAGTAAGTTTCTAATAAGGTTTATACATCTACAAGCCATGAAAAATAAAATAAATGTCAACGAAATATCACTTCTGATTTTCTGTAGCATATACAGTTGTGAATAAATAGAAATTATTGCAGATGAAGCAAGGTTCCGAACACGCCGTATTCCGATTCTGAGAAGGACATTTTCCCCGCCAAAATAATTTCCCAAGAAACACGCGGATTCTTCCGTAAAAAACTGCTTAAACCTCTTCAAGTCAAGAACTAAATCTTCCATATTCTCATAGTTTTCACTTTCCTCTTCCTCCTCTTATCTGTAAGGTTGGATGTGCAGGTGGTGTAATGGAAAACTGATTGGAATATAAAGTCGTAGAATGTAGTTCTGATTCTCGCCTGAATCGTTCTATTCAATTAAGCGTAAATACCCCGGGGAAATGTATGAATCCACCTATTATCCCAACAACTTTGAGTTAATTAGTATGACTTGTATCAGTAAATCATTACCCCCCCCAAATTCTTACATCTATTTTTCTGGCTTTAAATAACCTAAAAAGGTAGTTAATTCTTAAAAAATACAAATCAATAAGTCCTCTTAAATACATAGTACACACCTAATTCAGTAACCTACTTCGAATGGTTCTTTAGCTTTGCATTGAGTGAACACACGGCGTGGTGCAATGATAAGCAAGCTTGTCTCGCTGGAATCATTACAACTGATTAGTGAGTTCAATCCTCACTTGTTGCCACACCTAAGCTGTGCTTAGAAAATCATTTGAGTGAACAATAGTAATAAGAGATCAGGACGAAAACAACAATGACTGAGGTTTCCATCAAAAGTGAACTGTTCTGATTCATCCAAACAGCGCTTTTCTATTCGGTATTTGCATACTTGTGCATGTCGTTTATTAAGGGGGCATAGTTTCAGAAATTCCAACACTGCCAAACCACCTCCTACATTATATAAATACAAGAAAATCGTTAAATCGATCTTGTTTTATCCTATCACAATTTTTCCTGTAGGTAAATAATAACCTATTTTCTGGCTTTCGGGATGGGATCAAAGTTTTCTCATCCACTTTAAGTTTTAAGGATTCCAACCTTGCAACTGCAACTTCCTGGTGGCACTAAATGCAGAGATTCGGTTGATACTGACACCAGCCTGACAGTGGTCAAAGGGATTGGAATTTTTGTCAATATGAACGGGAATGGACATTAAACAGATTGCGTGTGACATACTGCCACTATAGGGAAGTTTGTAACTATGTATAATATCGTCCCACAGTTGTAAGGTATAGATACATATCAAACCCATTTGCACGTTTTTTGGGCTGAATCAAAAGTATAGTATCTTTTTTGAATACTCTGCCGCGTTTTTGCCCTACAGTTTAAAGCATCTGCGCTGTTTTTGCTGTCTGCGATTAGAGGCGCCCTATTAGGGAGATTTCAACTCGGCACAGCACCTTCCTAACGCTTGAAGTTTGGAAGTTTGCGATGACAGCCTAACTGCAGTCACATGAATTGGGCAGTTTTTATTCTTGGCCCAGTGTACACTTAAGGTCGCCCCAGAGGGAAACATACCATGCTTTTTCCTAGCACCGAGCATATGAAGGGAACGATAAGTGAATACCAACAGCTATTATTTACTGATTGGAAGGAGTGGTTGGAAAAAGCTCACATTCTCAGAGGTTATAATATCATTTAGATGGACTAACCTATTCAAAATATATTCCGTCAGTTATGTGCCATACGCGATACATGCTTAGGCGATCATGTATATTTCGATACATGACTGACGAGGCAGATTTTTTTCAGGAGTAGGTTGCCATTTCTTTCCGAGGTATACCAGTTGCCATTCAAGGCTAGAGAACCCGGTCTATCCTGCTACTTACCCACAGCTGATTGGGGGATAAGAAGAGGATTAATACCTTTCCCAAGGTTATTAACACGTAAGTCAATGTAATTCGCACTTGGCTCTCCTATTCCTCAATCCAAGCCGCTATCCATTACTCCACCGTGCCTCCTTAAAATGTGTAATCAGATGGATGTAAAACTAAACCAAGATTTCAAATCTATGCTCGTATCAATCGAGGTATGTTGCGTTATACAGGGTGCGGCAGAAATAACTCCCACATAAAAGCAAGGCATTAGTTGGAATTGAGTATTTATTTAGCTAGTGTCTTACCATTATGTAGGAGGTATTTTTGACACACACACTGTATTTATCTTTTTTTTCGATCGATAGATATTTAAGTTTCCCAGATCATCGCAAAAATAAATCGTAAATATATCTATACACACAGTTAAAATTTTCTGTCTCGCTGTATACAAAGCCGTATAGGTGTGCGTAACTGTATATTACACAATACGTAGTCCTGGCCTGGAATTATGACGTAATGCCATCCAATGTGTATTGTCTTCCATAAACTCAACACGCATTTCAACAGATCTTTTACCGCAACCATTAGAAGACTTGTTTTTTTTTGATGGATCATGCTGCGAAATTTTCAAAACTCCGTTACACACACACAAACATATATATATATATATATATATAGAGAGAGAGAGAGAGATGTTGGGGATAAGGAAAATTCAATTTTTTTAGGGGTGTAAAGATTTAACTTATTTAGAAAACTCATGTATCTATTGCATTGGAGCTATCAATTCGGTAAAGTAAAGGTGGGATTTGGGATATCTGTCCACTGACACAAATTTATTTTTTCAAGTCGAAATTCGTGGTAGCTTCAATGTTCCAACGTAACTTCTGGGCTTCAGTAGTAATACATTTGGCATTTTATTTAAAAAAAAAAAAAAAAAATTTAATTTTTATTTTTATATAAATTTCAATTACGATATCAAGTTTGAATGGACTTCAATTTCGAAAAGATTATACTTATCATCCCTTGATAATGGAACGGAATTTGGTATTTTAAGTTTAATTTTATAATTGAATTTGAATTGAAGTTTCAGTTTTGAAACATGGGAATTTCGGTGTTGACATGGTAATATATTTGAAATATATATATATATATATATATATATATATATATATATATATATATATATATATGTATGTATGTGTGTGTGTGTGTGTGTGTGTGTATATATATATGATTAATATGGATGTTGTCTTCATTGTCCATCTATATTACCAAATTACTAGGAAGTGTGGCGCAACTAAATCTTCCTAATTTTATTTTGTTTCATCTTGCATGATGGACGAGGCGTAATAAATCTGTCGCCAGCTTTTCAAACGCTTACTGTCAGGAAATTTCTCATTTCTGTGTCGTTTGACAACGTGCTTTTCAACTTAACATGCCCGCTTTTTCAAACAAGGGAAGTTTTTTTAAGCTAATGAACACATTCGATACATTTCTGCAGTTTTAATTGAAGATAAATATAGAGCTTAAAATAAAATGATTATCATTTTAGTGAAGTTTTAATTATTTTACGAATTCTCTAACAACAAGTATAATGGCGCTGCTACTAGTGTTCATGATTAAAACGCATAGAGCAGCCTCTGTATTATTAGAATAGATAATATATAATTACGGCTGATTGACAATCGAAGCAATCTTAATTTAAAGGCGCAGGGACAATGTGTACATATATCTGATTAATAATTATATTTTTCGAAAAGACATAGCAAAATCTAAAGGGATGACATTACCATCTCTCAGAAACACAGACGTAAATATGACAAAGAAACATAGAAAAGCGTCATATATGAACACATATTTCTAACTGATTTTTGTCTATAATTTCAGATTCCGCCGTTCGTAGCAGGATAATTTTATTAGTTTCATTTCATGAAATGAGAAAATAGACGACTCTTCGAAATGAGTAATAAACTTGTTTTAACTTGATTATATACAGAAAGAACCTACTTGACTGCTAAGAAAGAAGCTGCCGAATTAAAAATAATATTTCAATTTCTTTTAAAAGAAAGTATTAATTCATAATAAACATTATATTAATGAACGTATATTATTTTCTAGTGATTGCATAATTTCTCTAGAAACTATTCTAATACAAGGTGCGGCAGAAATAATTCCTACGTGACGGCAAGAGATTAGCTAGATGAAACCACCATTGCCACTAATGTCTTACCATTATCTGGTAGTATTTCTAGTGAGCATACGTGGGAAGTATTTCTGTCGCACACTGTAAGTGCAGGAAGCATTGAGGTAAATAAGTTGTATTGCATCAAACTAACAAGCTCTGATTAATAGAATCGGGCCATTATCCATTACATTACACACACATCCAAACTTAGAGAATCTTGTATTCCCAAGAGGTTACCCAACTTAATATTGACTACACTCAACGTTGCTCAACGTCGGTGCTGGACAAGCTCTGTATTTTCTTTCTTTTTCAGTTTTCGCATTAATATTTTTGAAACTCAGTTTTTTGTTTGTTTATGCAACATCTGATTCGAAAATTGGAAAATTACAATACAAAAGAAAAAATTCATTTACCAACCTTTTCGGTTGAATATATATATATATATATATATATATATATATATATATATATATATATGTGTGTGTGTGTGTAGACATTGAATTTAACACACAGAGGATAGCGTGTTTTAGGCTAAACTGTCGCCTCTGGGTGTTGACTTATATTTACATACGCTCTATCCCTGATATTCAGTACTTTAACCAATAAATATAGCATACCTTCAAATATATATATATATATATATATATATATATATATATATATATATATATAGCCAATAACCGTCAGGATAATAGATTTGCTGCTCACAAGGCACTATTGACCAGCATATATAAATAGTCGAGCCAACACACAATACACATCTCCTGAAGATTGCATTCAAGCATGAAAGAGACTGCTGTCGCTCATATTAACGTCAGTGTTCACTTTTATATTAACGTACACTATCCCTGATATCGCGTGCTTTAACCAATAAATATAGCATACCTTAAAATTATATATATATACACACACACATATATATGTGCGTATTATGTCTATGTATGTGTATGCCAGTATATATATATATATATATATATATACACACACACACACAAGTATTTGATCATACACATACACGACTCTTCAGCAGAATTGAGTCACTGTCAGTCACTGTGTGTTATCTAAATCTAAAAATAAACACGCTAAAATTCACCTTCATCCCTGCCGTGCGCCGACGGCTTACTGGTAGAAGTTCCGACTGACGCAAATTCAGTCTGGTTTCGATCCTAGCTAGAGACAACCGGACGTCTATTCACACTGATGAGCTGTGAAACAGCGAAACAGTCTGTCTGTGGATGGCAAAAATATATATATATATATATATATATATATATATATATATATATATATATATATATACACCTATGTGTGTGAGTATGTGCATGAGCATGAGTATGAATGTTTTACTGAACTCAGCGTAATGTTATACTAAAGTGAATGAGATTTTTAAAGTTTAAAGCTAACATCTTCCAAGTCAGGATTGTCCTTCCCTGTCTCGAAACTGAATAAAGGTCACAAAAGTGTATTTTGTACAAAAATAAAAATAAAATCAAACAAAACTGATGCTGACAATGTTCATTCCGAAAGATTAGAAACGTTAACAAAATCTGTTATTTGAAAACTGAGAAATGTCTTACTAGATTAACAGCTATAATAATTTATGCATTTATATGGGTTATTGTGTGATCAAATCTAAATTTCAGTAGCATCTATCTTTTGGATTTATTTATAAAAGAAACATTACGTTACATAATAAAAACTTACAGTTGCAAAAACTGAGTGTCAATGCTTTTTTTTTCATGGCATATTATAACCTTAAATTCACACGTGAATTGAAGTACTTTTGGATAAGTTTACCGACATCATTTAGTTAATACTCATGTTATTGCGAAAACATTGTCTTGCGTAATAAAAACTGGAAGTGTAAATTATCACCTTCGCTAAAATCGTCGATGCTTCCGCTGACAACATTAAACCACCCGCTTCTTTGTTCTCAACAGAATGAAACACGTTAGTGCGAAATGAAAGAATGCATTTACCTTCGGGCCGCAGAGAAACGGTACATATAATCTATAGGTGTGAGAGAAATTTTCACTTTACGATCTCATCAGATAACACAGATTTTCTATTTTCCAACTGAGATTTAATCTTCGAGGATGAGCATTTCCGAAGACGAAATTGCATCTCATACATTTGAAAATAACGCGCGTGCACAACTTAGCCAAACTATTTGCTGAAACGGTTATGGGCTTCAAGTGTTGAACGTACAATTTATTCCGAACTCGACAAAGGAAGTAGATTCAAATGCATTTTGGCGTTCTCGTTGAGTGGGTGCGAAATGGAGAATTATGGAAACCTATTTGAAAAGGAAAATTATCGTGTCAAAAAGTGTACATAAAAGTTTAATCTAAACTGTTTTCGTGTACACAGATGTTGAAATTAGTTTCAATGTTATTTTGTTCAGGGAAGAAAATATGGAGAATAAAATAAGGTAAAGAAATCAAAGAGAGAGAGAAATAAGAGAATGGAGGAGAAAAAGAGAGAGAGTACAAATGGTGGGCTAAGAAAACGGGAAGCGTGAATTGGGGGAAGCACAAAGCGAGTAATGGGCAGCGCAAGACGGGAGGACTGAGAAAGAGAGAAACAAGGTGAGAGGGAGAGGATATATATATATATATATATATATATATATATATATATGAGAGAGAGGTGTATCGATTTTCCGGTAACTGATGTCCCACAATGTTTATTCGAAAAAATTAGGATCATGCGTTTTAATTACCCGCAAATGCCAGGGCAGACGAGCGATCTTACATGGCCTTTTCAATGATTCGGAATTAACCAGTTTCCTTCACTTAGAGTGGATGCCATCCAAGGCTACAGAGACAAGATTTCGCTGCAACAGTTTGTGAGAAGAGAAAAGAGACGGGTTCATACATTTAACAATGGCAATAGTGTGAAAGCATATGACAAACCTAGAATTTAAAATAGGTTTTTCCATTCCACTATGCGACCGTTACCCTAAGTACATACTAAATACACAATATTATATATATAATTATATATAAAAACACGGAAGCAAATCCTGCTGTTTTGATGTGTGTTGAAAAATACCAGGTCACGAGGAACCTCAGTAAACGGATGTACACCAAGATCTGTTTTCGGAGTTTGCTTGGAAAGTTTATTTCTGTCATGAAATCTTCGCTTGTCATTAGAAAACAACATTAATGTATTTGACAAGGTTAAATCTTACAAAACCTTACACTAAATGCAGAAACAAATGTACGCGACAAATTTCCGATAACGTAAAATGAAAAAAAAATAGATTATTAGAATTGCAGAAGCAGAAAATCCAAAGTAATAATAATAATAATAATAACAATAATAATAATAATAATGATAGTAACATTAAGTCTAATGAGATGTAAAAAAGACAGCATCTACCATCCTCTCCCATCTGCGGCTTCATTTGTAATTGAGCTGTCTTTGTTATCTGTTGGTTGACGTAGGCCGTTATCAAGCAGGCTTCAGCTCAAACTCAAATGCAGAGAGCACGTCTTTTTTTGGCGCCATTGTTCATGAAGCGGATAGAATCATTTACGTGAGGCCGTCTGAATTTTCACATCCGGGCAACCTGAATACGTGATGCCATTTCTTTTTATTGTTTTCACTTTTATTGTAGTTTACTTTAGGTTTCTAGGTGTTATTGATATCGATCCGATAAATTTTCAATCAAACCTAGGAATCTTCGTAATTTCCCCACCTCCAGACTCGATGGAGTTTATCTCAATTTCGGGAAAGCCTGAATCGATCAGAATTAAGAGATCAGTTGAATAGAAAAGATTGGATTAAAATTTACTTTAAATGCAGAATAATTCTCTTAATGCATTTTGAGTATGAGTTCCAGACTGAAATACAGCGCAGAAAAGTTTTCATTAGTCAAATTTTTCATATACTAAAGTTTGTCATGCGTACGACGAGGATGAATTTCCTTAAACTTATTACAAGCCAAAAGGATTTAAACATAAAGAAACACCTCTCTAAATATATTTGCTAAGCAATGAATTAATGACAAAAATATTTTTAAAAATCTGTTTTAAAAAATGAAAATGAACCAAAAAACTTTGTTCCTCGGGCAAGTTACTGGTCTGTATTAAAATCTCTTCATTTTTCATTTGTCAAATTCTAAATCATTTATATCGTAATATCAACCAACTTTATTTGGTATAGTGTGCGTTATCCGCCAAAATCAAAACAAATATTTAAAGCTTCCCCACATTTTTAAAGTAGTCAGTCAACTCCAAGCAAATGTCTATATCATTTTATTTCGTTTTCAATCTATTCTTTTCACTAATATTTTTTCTGTTTTTATCATTCACTTGCAGCTATACCCAGCTGATCGATCAGAAAAAGCGTTCAAATAGTTTCAGCAAAAACAACATCACCTTTAGATGTGAAAAAGTCTATTTTCTTCAATTAATTTAAAGTACTTTCATTAAAAAAACATTTTGAATTAATGCAGTTGCTGATATAACAGAAGTCTATTTATTCCATCGAAGTTAGCCGAGGACATGAAGGGGTAAAACAGCCAACATGAAGGCCCAGTTCAGACCACAATCATTTTGGATTTTTTCAAATTCAGTTTTTCAATGTGCTACCTGGGATGTAAAAGGGGATACATTAATTAACATTTGATTAAAACTGCAAAGAAAGAAATCAGTAAAAATCGCTATTTACGCAACTTTTCACTATATGGGTGGACTCAATTATCAAGTTAAATCACTTAAACAATCAACTTATTTTTACCTACAATTGATTGAAGTTTGTATTAAGTTGTTTGAAAATTGAGTGAGTTTTTGCTTTAAAATTTGTGTTGAAATCATTTTTTGTTTTTCGCTAAACGCAGTGGCGTAGAAATAAAAATGAGTTATCGTTGAGCTCGTCATGATGCAAGTAACCTACATACCGTTTTTGAACGAAGTCGGAGGAAGACGGTTGAATTTATCGATTCATGATCAGCTATATCGATTATCGATTTTACGCTACGAACCTATCTCTTACACTGTAAAAGTTATGTTCGATGTTCGACTGAATTGGTATCACACAGATATCATCTGTTATATATATATATATATATATATATATATATACAGGAACCTCCAAAAAAGAGCATAGCATGATGAAAAAAACGCCAAACTTGACGGAAACAAAATTTTATCGTCTAAATATTTATGTTATTATTAAGAAGAAAGATCAAAGTTTATTTTAATTATTTAAAAAAAAAAATTTTCATTTAAAAATCCTTGTTTTTCTTTGTATCACTGCAACTAGTAAAATAACATACACAATTGTTAGCACGTTTTTTTTTGTATGACACACATTAATTTGGAAAATCTTGCAAAAATAAAAAATAATTGTCGGATGTTAATGAAACTTTCAGAAAGTCTTCACAGATGATCGAAATTATTATAAATATGTTTTCTTTTATTAAGGTCATGGCAGAAATATTTTTTATATTTATTACCCCACTCCCATCACTAATTTTATGAAAACGCTTCGATCGCGTCAGGTTTAGTGATTACAATAGTATAAAGCACAAGGCTTTGTGGAATGCAAATCATGTTTTTTTAATAGGATCCCCCCTACCTGGAAATCAGCTCTGAATTGTAACATAGAAAACTCAAGAAAACAAATATATTATTTAATTTCAAAAGCTTTTAGTTGTTTTTATGAATATGGACAATATTTTCTGAAAGCAAAAATATTTTTCGATGAAAAATGAATTTTTAACACAATTATTTATTTTTTAATTATAATTGATTTTTACATTTAAGTTGTTAAAATATTATAAAATTAGTTAAAAGCCGCATCAGGTTTTGTAAGTATCCTTATCAGATAGATCGTTTTTTAGTGCGTTGTAAATTGTATCGTTTTGACTAATCAGAAGATCCGCAATAATTAAGAAATGTTATTTTGTGTTTATAATCGGGCTGTAATTATAAAGTACGGAAAACCAACCAGAATACAGTTGCGTTATTTGAGTTAAGCATTATTCTCCACTGTTAAGGCCTTTACTTTTGCGAAACACGTGTGGAGAAGTTTATTTGATTTTTCAATTTCAACTGAGAAGGGTACCTACAAGTATCAGTATCATCTTATGAAATTTATATGATCTTATTTTTATATTAATCTCAGTTATGGCATTTTCCCCATGAATGAAATATCAAAATTAATAATAAAATGAATGGAAATACAAATAACACAGTAAAATGCAGTAAATGTATATAAAATTATAGTATCTTATGTACACTTCTGATAAAATTTCATAAGAAAGGTACCTATAAATTAATTAGATACCTTTCTTATGAAATTTAATATCTTTCGTAACAGTCTTATTTTAATTTCTTTATAATATATTTTCCATTAAGCATCGTAAACGTAAATGGGAAAGCTAAGTACAAAAAACAAAAAAATAAAAAAATATAAAAAATAGAGCGCTGAAAGTTTTCCCTAAAAATAACGAGGTAAATCATTTAAATGTAAAATATTTCACTTTTCTCCTTCCGTAGAACAAATTATCCTCACGGAATCCGTCAATATATCATTCATCACCTGTCAAGTGACGCGAAAGTTTATGACCTGCTTTGTTTTATTTTCAAATTACATCTTTTCGGCGCAGAAGCTAAGTTAAACTTGGTTCAAAATATTTAAAATAAACATAATTTCTGATTTTCTTAAAATAAGTTAAAAAAAATGATAATTGATATTTAAAAGAATTTCAAACTGAGATTTTCATTCATTTTATAAAATGGAAAAAAATGGTTGGCATCTGTCAATTTTGCTGACTAAAAAAAAAAAAACAAGATTTTTAACGAAATTTTCGGACGCGTTAGGAACGATTAAAAAATGTAAACAAAAAAATACCCCATATTTTCCTCTTAATAATGACAAACATTTAGACGATAAAATTGTGTTTTCGTCAAGTTTGGCGTCTTTTTCATCATGCTATGCTCTCTTTTTTAGCGATCTCGTTGAGGTACCTATATATATATATATATATATATATATATATATATATATTATTCTTTCCCTCTCTTTTCCCAATTTGTTTCCACTGAAATGAACGTACAAGCTGTTGAAAGTATGTGTGTGTGTGTGTGTGAGTGAGAGCGAGAGAGTGATGAATATAAATTTTCTCACACCCGCAACAACTTTTTTCACTATTAACACTAGCACTCAGCGTGCGATATACAAATACAGAAAATTGTCCACTTATTAGATTAAGCTTTGAACCGTTGTATCTGAGAAATGATGAAAGATTTTACTGAAATTTTCCGAGATTTTATTACACTATAGGACTTTACTTTCAACAATAGGAATGCATTTGGCTCTAAGGTGAAATGATGATCCCTCTTACTGTTGTGTCCTCCTGATCCAGTTTTCCTCTCCACTGTTGC
Organism: Acanthosepion esculentum; assembly: GCA_964036315.1. Lineage (NCBI taxonomy): Eukaryota > Metazoa > Mollusca > Cephalopoda > Sepiida > Sepiidae > Acanthosepion > Acanthosepion esculentum. The sequence continues at coordinate 53,177,654 of OZ038495.1, read as the reverse complement.
TTCTTTTTAAAACTTATTCACTGTTTTTCTGATGGTACGTTAATGGACTTTGAAGATGTGAGCCTGATTATGAATGTTGGTGCCATTACTGAAGGCCTGAATGATATCTTCCTCTCACCATTGCTCACTTGGGAAGACAGTGGGGCTGACACAAATGATCTTAACCGATTCTCTTTCTCGCTGAATGACTGAAAGGGTTTTTAAGTGATTGTTAAGAAAAAAATTTCCAAGATAGCCATCTCAATTGAACAAAAAAAAAACGCAAATACTTTTAGTTGTTTAGTTATTAAACATTTTGTGGGATGAACAATTATCCCATACTGTTACACCCTGTGTGTGTGTGTGTGTGTGTGTGTGTGCGCATATATACATACACACACACACACACACACTATATATATATATATATATATATATATATATATATATATATATATATGTATGTGTGTGTGTGTGTGTGTGTGTGTGTGTGTGTGTGTGTATTTAGTAACAGTTTTAATCAGTGCACAGAAACTATACTGATCCTTAGCGAAAGTGTCGTGGAGTGACTGTGCGCCTTAGCAGAATGCACAATACACTGATTCGAAGTAGACGTACCGATCCATATACAGTAATTTTATGGCTAAACTGATGGTATAATAAATGTAGCAAAGAAGGGTTTGATTGGATCATTTGACGCATGAAAATGTACTCAAATTATATTCAGAATTTAAAGTATTTCCCGATGGATCAAGTATAAAAATTTCAATTGATCACAAGCAAAGCGTGTGGAAGCCAATTCTAATCACTAAAGAGAGAAACCTCGGTATGAAACGGTGTCAATGGAGCTAACCCTAATAAATAAAATAAAATTAGAAACAAACAAAAAAATTCATATAGCTCGAGTAACTTCCCGCTTCTTGCAAATGTATACATTTTAAGCATGACAACAAAAGTTAGAAATCAAAGACTACCCCCGATCGTATCTTACCAAATTATAACGCATAAGATGATAAAAAATACGTCTAATCATTCTCTAAATCGTGCACCTTAATGTTGCAGTCCCACCAGCATAGCTGCACTCCTTTTAGTTATGAACCCTTATAAGACCTGAAAAGAACACTTCTTGGACTACTGAACTATATATGAGAGAGATTTGACATTCTGTATTAGATATAACAGAAACTTATACTATATTTTTTGTCGGCTTTTGTTGTATGACAATTCTATACGACTTGTTACCTACAACCAAATTTGTTTTATTCGTTTGTTTCCTCCCGCTGAAATAGTCACTGCGAAGAGAAAAAAAGGCAAAAGAAAGACTATCTCCCGATCTTATATACATGCTATAATCCAGCCAAGGGGCTACACTGTTAACAGAGTTGTTTTTTCAGCAAGTAATATAACATTTTTATTGGTGCTAGAATTCCTGCACGCTGAAACAAGGGGTAATTAAAACACCCTACAAGATAAAAACGAAAGGGCTTTATTAATCAATAAATATAATGCATGTTCCTTTAAATTCCTTTGAAATTGATAATAAACATGTTTAATTCTTTATTAATATGAGCACGAATTAACATTTGTATTTGTGGAAAACTCAGATGTTTTTCTAAATCAATCTAAAAGAACAGATTGGCCCTTTGAGTCGAATGAAACCGCTGCAAAAAATTGATTTTTCACCATTTAATGTCTTTAATCGACCCGATTGTAAGCAACGCTTTCATGGCAATCATTCTTCTGATGTTTCAACACAGAGCAAACGTTCCTCAAACACTACAGTGCAGTACGAGAAGAATAAGAGTTACATCAATTGAAGAATTAAATGATTCAACATTAGTTGATTTTTAATAGAGAGAGTTTGTGTTTAGAAAACACGTTGTTAAATAATAGAGTAGAAGGTATAATCTTTTAGAGAAAACCGGTTTGAAAATTATCTAACAATTCAAAATACTTTGGAACGTCAGGTCATGAATGCCGGTTACAACGAACAGATCTTCCGATTAAAAACGTCTCGGGTGCCGAACACGCAAGACGGTGACAACGTCGGGTGGGTGTAACAAGCCGAGACTCTTCATCACAGTCCAGTGTTGCTAACAGACATAAAAGAGAAAGAGAAAAAAAAACACAGAAAGACAGTTACCTCATGTTTTTATAGAAGTCGACACACCTTCCAAATAATAACATCTCTTCCCAGCTTCCACTTACGCCATCGAATTTTCTTCCTACAGATACGGTAAAATTAAATTACGTTTTCCTCTATATTTTACCTGTTTAGTATGGTGTTTATCTTGTTTTTCTGTTAAACTTAATGATTTTCATTGATATTGTGTATGACCTTTTGAATAAAGAACTATTGCCAAAGTTTAAATAACCAATCATCTGAGGATCACGAACGGATTAATCCAATTTACATTGATTCCTGTGGGGAAACTAGTTTCGGTATACGAACATTTCGGTCACGAACAGCCTTCAGGAACGAACTGATTTCGTGAACCAAGGTTACACTGTAGACGCTTTCGATCAAACGAGGAGATAATGAAATAAACAGTACCCTAGAAGGTTTTCTTAGTGCCTTTTATATAATTTTATTTGTGACCAAAGAATTTCATCAAATAGAAACATAACAAAAACGAAGGCTATAAGTGAAAAGTGTAAATATTTGAGAAATTCTTGAAAGAGCCAAAAAAATTTCAAAGAAGAAAGGCAGAATATTTTCTTAATTTTTCTTGATGAATCACTTTTTATTCGATTATGTAGAAAATAAAAAAAAAATGTTCACAGAGTTCACAAAGTACAATTCTCGCTTAAATAGAAACAAGAAATGTTCTAAAAATATTGACAGCGTTTCTGCTGATATTTTTATCGAGTTTAACATCTGGTACTTAAAAATGTTTCATAGCTTTTGGCGAGATGGTTTCTTGTTGATTGCAAGAACGTTATTCGCCTCTATTTATAAACTCTGGCCATTAATGCCTCACTCAAAAGAGTTCCAACGGCACCACACAAAAAGGAAAATAAATCACAAGATTTGTTTTATGTCATTGATCTCAGTCCTTAATATATTGCTGGAATAATACGTGATCATCATAAATTATGAAATTATTTTTTTCTGGTGCGCAAAAACAATCATTACTTTCACTTCTCTCGTCAGTTAACGCAAATTAGACAAAAATCAACAAATTACTGGCAAGTTTATTAGCAGTGAAAAAAAATGAAGCTGGGCAAATAAGAAATGGTAATGAGTAATGACGAAAAATATGCTCCCCTATATTTTACATTTAAAATTTTTAAAAACTTAAAATTATGGACGAACTAAGATGTTTTTCCCTTTATCATACTAGCATGTGAGAAAAAAACTTTTTTAAAACTGTCTTTTTTCTTCTTCGCCTGATTTGAATGATGTTACGCACAGTGTTGCATTCAAATATATCAGTTCACATTTCTTAAAACTTCACGTCCTTGCGTTTTTATATTATCGTTCGTTTGCTCTAACCAAAACAAACAAAATAGTTTTAATTCGATTGTGATACTATGCAGTTTGAGAAGTTAGGTGGCCAAATATAAGGGGTAATGTGGTCACAGAAATTGTCTGACAGCCATGACTAAGTTCTCCTGCTTATATGACATGGTGCAGAGTCATGTTGCTAGACATAGGGTCTTCCAGCAGCCGCCCTCTTGATTCAGTGCGGCACTACTACTTCCTTAAGCTATATCATGTAGGCCTCAGAGTTGAGTGAATCCCGAACCAACGAATTTTGGAGTTCCTTTCTTAGCAGAACGATCACAGTAAGCTTTCTGAGATGCCGTACCTTTCTAACCACCATTAGATTTATCCAACTTTTCCCGAATCCTCAGTATACTCAGATGGACACCCAAACACTACGAAATGCCAATCAGTACAGCCTACCGTTTCCCAATTTCTGGCGATATGAATTGCGTCATGGTGTTCTTTTTCTCACAGACGGTGACCAAATGACCTTGCCATACTGTGCAGTTGACAAAATCCAAAACAACGGATATGCGAGAAATTAATATAACTTGCCGACAATTCACGCATCATACCCTGTATAGATCATCTTCCTTAATGGGCTATGTCTCTTCAGGACTTGGGCGATCATAGCTCTCCGCAACTCGTTCTAAGGTATTCCTTTAGGAGATGAGCTATCATGGCACGCCACTCATTCCTAACATTCGTATCTCAAAGCAATGTTTATCCTTTTTCTCTACTTTACAGTTCCTGTTCTGTCATCCGTATACACACACCCGTTAGGTAGATTACTCACTGTTTGCCGCCATCCAACTTATCTTTAGATTGTCCGGAGTTAAATTCTACGAAGCTCTCTTTTCTAATTATCTATCTCAAAAATTTCAACTGCCGCTTTCTAATTCTTAGCACAAGTGTCCTGTATCCATTATCTTTCTGAAAACATTCTAGTTATCCACAGCTTCCTTCTCTAGAGCCGTATCTGTTGCTTCGAATCTTCTGTTCATCTGGGAATAAATTATCCAGATTTTTGTTGCTATATAGGAGGATTACAGGCCAACCCTTTTGTATTTGTTTCTAAATAATGTCCCCGTTTCCTAATACTTAGCTTTGCCTTTGGAAGACTTCTTTCGCTGTTCCACTGCGCCTTGAGATTTATATGACGGATTTTTCTATCTAATGTTAGACCAAATACAAGAGGGCTAATTTTCACTACTTGTGTGATTCTGATGTTTACACGTAGTCACTCGCATCAAGGGCTCTATTCTTTGCTACCGACCGTCTTTAATTTTTCATTTAATTGATGGTTAGTCATTCCCTGCTCCCCTTTATTACTTTGTGAAGGAGTTCCTGCAATTTGCTTGTGTGTTTCCTTTTCATCAGTACGGTGACATCTGCACATGTGCTGTTTTTTTTCCAGATTCTGCCCTTCAATAATAAATCCTGACAGAAGGTCTAGTCCCTTAATTTCAACTCGATATGTCGGTTGAATAAATCACCAAGACTCCTCCTGCTTCTCTTTCTATCGTTGTGTCCTTTTTCAATTCCTTTTTTAAACCCAGGTAGCCGGTTTTATCGGGATTATTCTAATACCTGTCCCAAATTAATCCATTTTTTCTAGCAGTTCAAATACGTTTGTGATTTATTTTTCAAATGCTTTTGAGATTTTCAGTGAAACGTATTTATACGTCTTTCTTTTGCAACCTACTAAATATCAATTCCTTTTTGTTCCCTTGGTTTCATTTTCTTAGAAAAATATTTACGAAGGACATTTTCCTTGCTTCGAAAATTTCATGTGCATGATCAAACAAGTTACAGACGTGATATTCGGAAGTCATCCTTCTCTAGCCGTATGTGCCCTTACCGGATCTGTCTATGAGGTGTCTAAGGTAACACGAGGGATGCCAAGCTCATTCGGAAGACAATCATTTGTAATGAATTCTATTCTCACGTGGGTCCAAATGCTCTCACTCACAGCCAGTATTAAACAAAAAGGCGCAGGTGTTATTAAGTTTATCTGGTAGAACAATTTGCTTGCGTAATTAATTCACATTCTCATAGGGGCCTTCTTCTCTAACTTTGTGTGAGACATACTTAAAGTTGAGAAATTAGCATAATCAATCTTTGGTCGAATGGTCATCCGAATCTATCGGTGACCTACTTGACGAGGAAGAACGAGGCTTTGTGAGAAGGTAACCAATTATCGACAGGAGGAACGAGAGTCTTCAGTGGATTAATCAGTTCAGAGTTAACAGAAGAAATATTTCAGACCAATGAAGTATCCTCTTAAGTTGTTCCAATTCCACTGAAAAGAATTGCTCAGGTTACAAACAGGAAAGGAATATAGATTTCGTAATGATTAAATTTCTTTTTTCTTCCGATTTTCCAACAATTTCATAGACAAGTTAAAGCAGTACCAAATCAATAAATAGTATAAAGAAAAGTAGAAAAAACATTTTGTTAGTCTGTGGCATAACACCAGCGGGTAAATATTGTCTTTTATATTATTTCCACAGCATTTCTTTGTGAGATTCAAAAATCTTAATGATTTTTTAAAATAAGTATTTACTAAATATTACATTGTCAGGCACAAGGCTACATAGCTGTTTATTTTAACCAAACAAAATACCGAGTGATAGACTTCCAGTAAGAGCCGAAATTCTTACATTCGCAACTTAGACTTTGAGACTTGCTATTTATTAACAGACTTGATTCAGTTACCGATGCCAAAAGTATAATGAACTGAATAATAATCGAACTTTTTCAAGTAATAATTTAGTTTGTGATACTGTGTATTTATTATAAACAGACCGATAATTATCGACACCTAGTAAGATTTCGAGACGGTAGACTATTAAGGTATTCAACCCTTAACATGCTTATTATAGTCCCTAGAAAGAGACTTCAGACTTACTAGATTAGATGAATTTAGATTATCAGACACGATCTACAAGTCAAGGACGCAAGTGTAGATTGAACTTGCTCCAATCTCGATGGTACGCAAGATGACTTTGGTTAATGTCTACACCAGAGCGACGCGACAAAGATTTTTAAGTAAAACCTCTTCAAGAAGGCTGGCAATTAGCACGTATTTTCAAGAATGTGTTGCGCTTCACCAGGAGGCGTAGACAAAGATAGAGGCCAAATCAATCTCTGGGGACAAACGCTATTATCAAGCCGTGAGTTACACAAATTGAAGTGAAGACTGTCTAATTAATGCCTTTTTTAATTTCTTTTTTTTTTTTTTTTAACTAATTAAGTCTTTTGTCTGGACTTTCTTGATATTTTTCTTTTTTCCCCCGAGAAGGCCACTAAGGAATTGCCAAAGTGCCACATGGTATTACTAAATAAATAGTCTATCTAATCAACTGTCTTCCTTATAATTGCAGAAAAAAAGGAAAATGAACCAAATGAAGTCGATCATGTCTGCAAACATTAAAATGAGTAGAATTATTAGGAGACGGAAGTTAACTTGGCCTATAAATGTACCCCATGAAGAAATGTTTCATGTGCCTTCTAAGCCCTTGTGGTCAGATAAAGAACTATAAAATAGATTATGTTAAAAATATACTGTGTTTTGTCAACTGGATTTTATAGATAAAAACCAATATAAATCCTCCAAGGCTAATAATTCATTTTCCATCGATTTTAAAATGTTTAAGGTGTTTGAAAATAATAGTCTTTTTCAATAAACTTGGTAGATATTAGTCAAAATGAATACCAAGACAAACTGACAGCATATATATTATGATTACTGTCAAATCTGATATTTCGTAAAGTAAGGATAAAATTTTATCCATTTCAATTTCCGTGCGTCCTCTTCTAACGTAGCTCACTCATTACCAACATCGTCTCTCAGGTCAATTCGATAATTTCGACAGTTCGAACCCCATTGAACGATTTAATCTCGGGTAAGATGCCAAACAAAACTGATTCCATCTATGTCTTCAAAGTCTTATCACGTCTTTGACCCAAATCATGCGCTGAGGATACAAGTGAAACTCAATTCATGCCTTTTTAAAAAATCTTCTAACAAATCAACGATGGAACATCGCATCTCAAAGGTGAGTAATTATACTTGCGAGTTTATCAAACGAACATTTCTGCTGAGAAGCGACCGCGATCCTCATCGAGGACACACACTCTAGTTGTGGTCTTGTATCACAGTGTTTTTCAAAGATGTAGAATGACAGAAAATTACCACTGCGACTAGAGTATAGCATAAACAATTTTTCAACATTTTTGAAAATATTTTTATGCGACGTGCCCATTCAGGACATGATATATAATGCCACTCCGAAACTTCGTATCTATCTAGCTCTACACAATCTTCCCCCCTTTACTATCTTTGTTTTGCTACGAATTTATACGAGCTCGTTAGGTAGGTTACATGATATTTCCCTCGATTTGTCTTATCTTCAAAATGTCCTTTGAGTGTTTAATTTTCCAAGCCTTCTTTCCCGATTGCATATTCCAGAAGTTTCAATTTTCTCTTTTATTCTAAGTACAAGTGCCCTTTTTGTTCTATTTTTCCTTCAAAATTTCTTGATGCTCACATCCTTATATAGAACCTCTTGCCTCAATTCTCCTCTTCATCTGCGAGGGAATGCACTGGCACATCAGTCAGTCATAATAAATGTAAATGGCGCAGCCACTTGCATACAAGGATGACAGTTTACGAGGACGGCTAGCTAGTCCCCATTGCAGACGCCTGCTGAAGCACATTTGTGTTTGTTCACTGTTATTTATACGGCGGACCTAAGTTACATATTCTGGGAGAGAGCACGTTATATAGCGTGATCAAGACTCTGAACAAGGCTAGCACACTCACAGAATCGGTAACGATGACTTGTGACTTCGTGCGAGCACAACCACCGATTACCCAATTTCACTGATAAAGCTTGGGTCAACCCGTGGTATGGTTTTCAGGCACTTTCCAAAGGTGTCGCACTCTTGGATCGCCTCCTCAAGATCGATAACATCAGGATAACTTCAACAAATCGACCATGATGAGATTCGAACACGAGTCTCATGGGCAGACGTTCAAGCCACTCGTCCATAACTACCCAGATAATAGTAGTGATATTACACTGCAGTTCAGAAGTCTTTTCTGAAAAGATTTTCCTCTTTCTTAATGCTCTGTTTAAGTCATGAGAAAATGATTCGCTATTTGAATGCTTCCTTGGTTTTTCTATCACATTCTAACACTTCCAATTTAATTACTTCTTTGTAGTTCCTAGATTATGACCTTTTCAATTCACATTCCACATCTTAAGATGTCCTTCTCGGCAACTATCCTATATATTTTGTTGATGTTTCTACAAAAATCACTTTTACCGCATTGGGTTTTCTATAGAACATTGACTCTAAATGTAACGGAACGTCTACTCAATCTTCGATTCGCTTTGCTATGTCTTATTTTTCTTCGTTAGTCTTTTTAAATCCTTGAAAGAAAAGCTGGATCTTTTTTTTTTTCACAAAGTTTGAAACTTTTAGCCTCAAAACTTTTTCAGTTGTCCATTAATGCTCTGAAATAGGACCACCCCTTGCTGTGTACATGTTGAACTTCGTTGCGCCGACGAAGTTCAGATATATTGGAAGGTCATCAGTTTGACGCCAAACTGAGAAGACTAATGCACCTACTTAGACACCATATGCAACTTCTAGAGAATAATAAAAGCTTGGCCTCTTAGATCAAGATTTGACAAGATTCTAGAAACAACATGGCCTGAGAAAATGCTATAGGGAAAACTAACCGAACTTTTATAAGAAAACTAATCGATAAATGTGCTGCTGCTGGAGATATAAACTTAATACGGATGTTAATATTTTTGTACTCAATTTTGATTGCTGTAATCGATACGGGTGGATATATTGAGATACAAGCTAACGAAAACTTAACGCTTTCTTCATGGGTTTAAAATACCCCTCATTAAATGGTCGAGCAAAATTGATTCTGAAAATATCCCAGAATCAAACTGCTATTAATACTTGATGCCAACGTCAGCTATTGTACGCACTCGCAGAATTCGACAGTTGCTTTCTATTTTTCAATATTTTGACAGTGATCGGGCCAGATTTAAAGCCAACAGCACACTGGTTGCTAAACTTGGTCGCAGCGCTGTTAGTTAAGTGTTATCTGAAAATGGGTGAAGTCAGGCTTTCTTGACGGCATGCTTCGGATCTTGCTTTCCCGTTTAATTCTTGCTTCACGCAATTTTGATATTTTTGTCAACTGGAAACCGGGTTTTAATGCAAGAAACATACATAACTATTTTAGCATTGATTACTGAAGGTGAACTTTCATTAACTTTCTGCTAAAGGTTTTCAAGTTACTTAATGGGTACTAATAATTTCATCAACAGGACAAATCGACACAAGAAGACGTGTTCTCAAACGTGACATTACGAATTTTGATAGGTTTTATTAGTTAGTAAAAGCAAACAGTAGTTATGTCCGTAACATAGCCTCGTGCCGAAATTGTCAGCGAATAAGTGAAAACTAAATTCGTCGCAGTAACGAAATGAAAGTCACTGTTTTACTTTTATTACAAGAGAATTAATGTTATCGCAGCCACAAAGGCTGTTATCTTCCCTTCGAGACAAAGATTAAAGACCCTATCAGGGTTTCATGTTTACTGATATATAAATGGTTCCGGTCTAAAATGACCATTAATATTTTTCTTTTAATATCTGAGCATTTATTTGAACATGATAGGTGCTAAATGCTAGGTCTCAATAACACACATGTATTTTATTCATGTTAGTATTACATGATTGGAACAGAACATGTTTTGATACATAAAGGTTTTGTTTAGCGGCATATCAACTCCTTATTTGTCAATTTATGTTGGAATTTAACTTTCTTTTGAGCATTAACTTCTTTTAGGCAAATGTTTTGCTGGTATTTTTTTACGATAAAAATGTTTATGCTTTCAGTGTTTTGATCCCAGTTTGAGGGATAACATAGCTCGGACCCTAACAGGTGCTGCCACCCCAGGTCAGAGTGAACCTGGAAACAACAGCAATTAAAAGGTGGTTTCACGCTCCTCAAACCCCTGACCCGATCAGAGGTTTTGCTGCCGGATGTAGTTTATCGTCATACCCAGGATGGTTAGTACATAAATATACAATAACATAAAACTAGTGGGAGAAATGTTATGATCCGTTTGAAAATAGTAGAAGCATTAGAAAAATCCAGTTTTCAAACTCAAATCACTTTTTCTTTAAATATGTAATAAATAGCAATGGATCTACATCGTGAAACCCAAATACGTATTCAGCCTAAAATAATATATTTTATTGATTGCCTAGTTAGACGGAATCACTATCAAATTAAAAAAAAACAACAACAAAGAAAAATATCTATATATAAATCAAACTATAGATGACTCTTGAGTTTTGGAATTTTTACCACATTTACCAGGTGATATGTGTTATATGTAGTTTGAGGATAGACTGTCTCTGTATTTCAGAACTGATTCTAACATTATTCTAACAGCAAGTATCCAATGACTATGGTCTTTTGAAATTAATCAAAACTCGTACATGTTTAATCTTAAATCTTTAATCGTTTAATATTTTTAGAATATCAGTTTAGATAGCAAAAAGTAGCAACTAAGAAAGTCACTGGATTTTTTTTTCAGTTAGACACTATTCAATGTGACAGTATTCTTTTTTTAAAAATGACATATAGCAATTGTTTTTTGAAGATCTACATTGACACATCCAGTCAGAACTGTACATTTTCCCAAATAAAGCTGCTTTATTCCCCCTCAATTTCCACAATTTCAACAATACTAGCAAAATTACCAAGGCGAAATTATTTCTTTTTAGTTTAAGGTCCCAAATATTAAAATGTTGAAATATGCCAAACTTAAGAAAATTCTTCTCGCGATAATATTTAAAACGGGTCCAATTTCATTCATACAGTAAATTGATCACCTACTTTTGACACCATATTACAGGTACTAAATATCAGTTTTTGACTAAAACTCCCTTGTATCGATCGTGATCGCGACCCCTATTTCTATATTTTTAAAGGAGTATTGGATCTATTTTCGGCATAGAAAATCGCAATAAATGTAATGTGAATAAGTTAGATGCAAAATTTGATATATTTTCAGAAGTTTTGCCTCTTCACTACAGGCCAAGGTTTCTAAATCTAAACACGTATTTTTCATTAGAAATCTCAAAGTTTTATTTTAAGATCCAACTTATGGACTAATAACATTAAAACTGTTCCGTAATTAAGCTGAAAATTATTCAGGGAGTGCACAAAGCACAAATTACTCACTATGCAAGCATATTTGATTTTAACGTTAAATTACATTCAGGGTCAATCTGTATTTAAGTTGATTACATTATATCGATTATATCTTTAGCATACTTTTACTTTTTCATATATCTAACAAGCAGAGTTTTACCTGACATAAGGCCGTGGTATCAAGCCACCAAGTTATGATCGAACTTTCAGCACAAGGTCTGATCTTAATTTGTTACTTAGAACGTTCATCAAATATCCGGGAGTCTAACGTAATCTGCCGTTTGAGTCAGAAAAGTACGGAATGCAATAAGAACTAAATTTACTAAAAAAAAGTTCCCTGGGTTATGAATAAACCACCACTCTGTAGTATGCATTTTGCTACTGATGTTGTAATTGCATCGTCTTTCACATCATTCGTTATCAAGCTGATTGGTAAGATATATTCATAAAACTTTCAACTTAGTTTTATTCCCCTAGGCCAGAGTATAAACGTGGTTATTTTAGATTGGCAGATATATACACGGGGTCGAAGTTAGACGAAACTAGTTTATACCCCTGTGCATAAAATGTGCTAAGGTAAAAATAAACCCTAAGAAAAGAATTTCATCCATTATTTCCCAATGTAATAAAACCACTATTATTGCCAGATGTCTGCAGACATTTCTTGTGTTTTCCTTTGTTAATTTTATTTCGATTTCTGGGCATGCACATTATTAGGTCTAACTTTTTAAGAGTCTGAAAGCGTCTTTGCATTATTGTGGGTGACGAATTATTTTCAAGCCTCTAACCTCTCTCTCACAAACGACATGTTACACGCCAGTGGCTCCCTATCGCTATTTCCATGGATAGTCTTGAGATGAAATACACTCCTTGGTTCCACCAGTCCTAACCTTCACGTCTAAGACCCACCATGCCACACACATGAGAGCGAATTAACTTCGTATATTTGGGGTGAGATTTAAGTTTCAAACGAGCAGCAGTTTCTCACGAAAGACTGCCTTGTTGCACAGACTCTCAAGTGTTCAATTCTGGGGTTAATTGTTATCTTTCACAGATATCCGCGTTAAGCGGTGCCTCTTACTCTGCCTCGTGTGGCCTTCGGTGCTTGTTCAGGGTGAATAACATTGTCAAAAAATATCGATTTGTTCTCTTCAAAACGATTGAGGAGTGATCATTATTGTAACTGACCACTTGTTTTGTTTGCGCAGTCCCCGGGCCACAATTTAATGGCGATTTCATATGCACACATGTGTGGCTAGAGTATGGGTATCTATCGGTAAAGACAGTTGTTGTTACTTGTAATAAAGAGTAGGTTATACGCTGCCATTGACGTAATATAGTTTACACTAGATAGCTTTATACATCGAGATATGGAGTCAGCTATTTGTTATTCTGGACTAAGCCAAACGATACGTAGATAAAATCTGGGAGAGGTTTAATCTGAGCTGATGTTCACGCCATGAATCAAACTTTTTTGTCTTGTGTCAAAATTGAACAAAGCGGTGAAGTAGGAGAATCGATCAAAAAGTATCAGGACTGGTGCTATAAAACGAAAACTACAAAATATATCAATTCGGCATTTAATATCCTTAGCGGTAGTCCACATCTGAAACAACACATTTTATCCAGCGTCGTTTACAGTGACAGAAGAATTCCTGAATCTCCTTTTTTTGGATAGCGAACATCTGTCTTGTCGCATTCTCTGGGATTTCATTTACGAATTGCAAACTTGTTCATTTCAAGTGGGGTTTGACTTTTGAAGTTGAAAAAGTCGCAAGGAGCGAGTTCAGAGAAATATGGCAGTTGTCGGACCTGGACAATTTTATACTTGCCCCAAAGCTGCTGTACTATCCATAGTCACTGATAGAAGATTTGTAGTGTGGTGAGACGTCCAGTCTACACACGTTCCTCCAAATGAAAGTGAGCGAGAACGTTGTAACAGAGTTTATACGCAAGAGAGTCCACGGTCTGCGTACTTTAGATCCGTTAACATAACTGTCCTGATACTTTTAGATCAGATAGCGTATTTTACACGTTCTATTAAGATAATTAAGAAAAGTAGATTTAATATCAGTGTCAATCATCATTTAAGATACAGTTTATATTGAATCGTAGTTTCAAATATTAGCTTAAAAACTCCAAATTATTTTCTTTGCATCAATTTTAAAAAAAGTAAAACGCCATGACACTTGCCGTTTGAATGAACAAAATCATTAGGGTTTTCAATGACAATGACATTTATCCTGTCAGTAATCTTTGAATAAAACAATATTTGAATGAAACAGAGAACATCACTTTTACAACAGCAAACACATTACAAAATTCATCATCTTCATTCTTCTTAATTTCCGAAAAATTAAAGAAACGTATTTTAGCACTACCTATTTCTACCTTTCTGATCTTTTATTTCAACTATATTTTCTTTAAATAACCGAACATAAAACCTATTAAAAATATAGGGATTTGTTAATGGGTTTGATTATCAGTAAAAAAAAAAAAAAATTGTGGAAAATATTCATTAATAACATAAACGATATTAAATAATGATTTTTAATAGTCATTCCCTATTTGGAAGGGGTGTGAAATATACTACCAAATATAACATCGTTTATCATTTCCAAAATGTTAATTATGAGTGCTGTTTATTGTGTCGTAGCACATAAAGCCTCTTGGCAATGTTTATGTAATCACCTTCCTTTTAACGATCACCTGTTCCCACGCTAACGTGTCCCATTTAACCTGGCTTGGTACGTTATAGTTTTCCTTCTCCTAGACAGTTTGTTAAGCAAGATTGTAGAGCCCGTTTGCTATTCTATATAACCTACAGCTGGAAAAAGAATATATGAATGCATGCCTTTCTCAAGGGGACTTGAACGAAGTTGAATGTAACCACCGACTTCTCGTTCCGAACGGCTGTCCATTATGCTACTCATACATGCCAATACCTAATTACAAGTTTTTAGCTGTGAACGAAATTTTAAGATCTTTTTTATGGATGATAAATTCTTATAACGTCAGAGTAACATATGCGTATGTTTCTCTCACTCACACCCCAGTATATCGGTAGATATTAGTCTTAGAGCTGCAGAACGAGTTCTGTATATTCCATGCCCGACTCAAATTGTGAATAATCCAGTTTCTTTGTTAACGAACTCTTTAATAGCACGATTTCATCATGGAAAATAAAATATCGATATAAATGATGGGAAGAACAAATGGATCTGCCATTGATATGAAAAAAATGGCCATTCCTAAACTAACGCCACTGTACTGATATTAATAGAAATATAGGCACGCGTTTAGATTATGAAGTGATCTGAAGGAACTGACAAACACATGTGCAAGACAAAATCATGACTTAATCATTAGTTTTAAGCGAAAAGCTTCTTTTACACGTGTGTCCAGATAAGAAATATGTTACATCTTAGGGAATAAGAAAACTAATATCGATTTTGCACGTTTTCCAGAAAACAATTAAGTATGGCTGTAAAGATTATTATTAATCAAAAGAAATAAAGAGGATGGAGAGAAAAGAAGGAATTAATGTCAAAAATGAAAGTGCAGAGAGAAAGATAAAAAAAAAACAAAAGAGGAAAGGAAAAGAGGAGGAATAAAAAACTAAACTGAGGAGGGAAGAAGAGCAAAGGAAAGTTTTAAAGAAAAGCGAAAAGGCAGAGAATCTGAGAATAATAACGGAGAGCGAGAGGTGTATATAGAGATAAAAAGGAAAGAATTGAATTGATAGGTGAGAGGAAAAGAAGAGGTTAAGATCAAAGAGGTGTAGAGATATATAGATTAGAATATATAACGGAGAGGAAGATCACATAGGGGGATCATGAAGAACGGAGAGGGAGATCAATAGGTGGCATGGCGAAGAAGGGAGAGGGATAGAGAGGTCATAGAGGAAGATGATGAAGAACGGAGAGGGTGATGTCAGAGGGGGGGGGACGATAAAGAGTGACAGAGAATGGAAATACGGGTGAACAAGCAGGGCTATGAGAAGACAATATTGATAGATGAGAGGAATGCAAAAGAGGAAAAAAAGAAAATCTAAAAAGGAAAACGCGAATATAATTTTAAAAAAAGTCACAAGAACACAGATAAAAAAAGTCGCTCTCTGGAAGGGAAAATAACGAAAAGTTAAAAATATAGTGAAATCAAAGACAATAACCTTTTTCTTAATACAAAGAACACAAAATATTGACATAAACGTGTGAATCTGAAAAATAAGAGCGTAACAAAAAATGATTTAAGATTATAAATTGTTTCGCAAAGATGTGTAATACTGTTAAAAGTGGAAAACCAATTACCGGTTGTGATGCGAAACAAGTTATATTTTTCTCTGCACCAATTGACCCAGGTTTATTTAGTACGTTTGGGACAGATTTCTTATTTTTATAGTGCCGCCAAAATCTTCCTAGCAACATCTAATTGTTTTATTATTTCTTTTCATTTATATCATTATACTGATAATGTCCAGAGACTTCGACTGTTTCGATGTGCAAGAAGATTTTCCTTCAGAGAGTTATATCCTGTTAATGTCGCGATTCTGTAGCAAGTGACATACTAGAACGGACACTGTCCGAGTTAAGGTGTTACCTTGATTTGACAAGATTAATTTTGAAGGAACGCACATACAGATTATTAGCATATTTCATTAACCGATGATTTAGTGTTAGGCCTCACGTCTTGCAGACGACAGGATTTAGAGTTTTCTAACTGTTAGCAAGGCTGTTTGATTGTCACAAGAGAATAACGAGTTCAATTCGCATTGGGAGTCCTACACATGTGACATTGTGTGAGAACTAAGCAATACCGTTGCTAGAGAAGGCGACCCACCCCTGGCGACACTTTTATGAGGGAGACAATTTTGGGTCTACTATATAAGACTGTGTAAGCTGTTTTGAAATAAAAGTGGTTTTAATGTTGGGACACTACGCACAGTTGAAGCATCTTTTCTATTTAGATTAAATTAAATTCTAAAATATGTATTTAAGCGATTTTTAACTTGTCCGAGCAATAGACATTCTGGGCTGTTTTATCATTATTGACAATGTGGGATCTGTAAACGGACGAAGAGTGGTGCATTCTTTCTATGCCGCAGCATCGCTGTGCGTTGTGGGAGAGGCATCCTGGTTGCTATCATATGAATTTCCGTTATTTTCCCTAACAAAAATATATTTGAAGGCATGTATTCCTCCATTTTTCGTCTTGTGAGCTTCTTTATATATGAAAATATATGAAATAAATCCTAAAGACCCAGGAACAACCTACCTAGGTTTCACCTAAACGATTCTTCAGGGTAAGCTGGCTTACCCTGAAGATCCTTGAGATATACTTAGCGTATTGAGCACTCTGCGTTTTAGCTTTATTACTTGCTCGGGGTTTTTTTTCTTTGGACTATAAACTAAAGGCACTGGACGAATTATTTCGCTCTGTTCGGATATTTCTAGTTCTTTGTTTTTTTCCTCGGGTACCAATTTGTTTTGTTAGACTTACAAGTTGTGCTATCCGAGTATTAGTAGTAGTAGTATATATATATATGTGAGTGTGTGTGTGTGTGTGTGATAAAGGGAGCCACAGTGCCATAATTCTAATTTTTGTGGGGGCTGTGGGGTAGACAGAGGAATGGCGGGCTGCTGTGGGGTAGGCAGAGTGATGGCGGGCAGCTGCTTGCATCACAAACTCTAGCTGAACTCAGTAAATAACATCTTATGTCATAGTCCACTGTTAATGTAATCTTACTGAACGTCCACAAAGCAATATATTCTAAGAGGCCGAACTCAAATGAAAACTTTCAGAAAGGCCTAAGAAATTTGATTCGAATTTGAAATTTAATTGCACGATTAAAATCACATATTGCCGGAATAATTATCAGGAAAGTCGACGGCATTTTGTTCGATCAATGTGCTTATAATTATATATTTCATACAGGCTATTTGTTTCTAATTCACATTACGGAGTATTTTAATATCTTTCCTAAATAAATAAAATTCTCTTAGCAGTTCCAAAACATCTTTGTATCGCTCCTCATCAAATGTTTCGTGCGGTTTATGAAATTCTAATATATGTCTTTTAGTGGCTCTAATCACCTTTCTTGTTCCAGTGACTTTAACAAGGCCACACCGTCCTTGCTGTGTTCACCGAAATAATTCTACTACGCGCTCTATTTATCAGAATGCGGTTAATATACACCATATAATTATGTGCACTGACAAGGAAGGGTATAAATATTTTTTTCATAAAATCTTTTACCTACGTATAGTTTTATGATATTCTGAGATTAAATATTTTCGTTATTGCATATATTTTAAGATCATTGTTGTTTTCAAACATTACAATCTCTTTTTTTTTCCTCAAGGATACTTTGCATTTTGTGATCTCTAGGCATTTTACGAATTTCCTTTTATATCAACTAAAACATCACTTTCAGAGTGTTTCAAGAATACATCTTCATCCGTTTTTGCTTCCTTCATGACCTCGCCGAATATACCTCTTTACAATGGTCGGTCTAATAAACGTTTGGCTCTTTATCATCCTTCCTTATCCATGCTCCGTGATCCATTTACACAAATTCATGAGGTGGGTTATTAGCTAATTCGCTCAACCTCTCCGGCTGCCAATACGTCCGTTGAGTATTTAATTTTCTTAGTCGTCTTTCTTCATACGTGCCCGGGCTTTGGTATTCTCAGCATCTATCTGTAGAAGCACCTCTGTCCAATATTCACTGCCATATTGGAAGGGACACGTGACATAGAAACAATGATTACAGAACATCTAACTAAATGTTGCTATTTCTTAGTACTTTGCTTTCGATATTGGGGAATCACCTTCGGATACCTGTGTCGAACATTGTGCCGTCTGTCACAACATTAACACTATGCATATTTGAACTGGCTGGATTCTAATGTCACCTAGGCGAAGATAACGACTTACTCCATTTACCGAAGACCAGTTGATCTCATGTTAGTAATATTAAGGAGATAGGCAAAAATGGAAGGGTACCGTTTATTTCAAACAAAGAGTCATCAGAACCTGAAAATCAAGTCTATGTTTCAGTTAAATTGACGTCTTTGAAGAAATTAAGAACAGTTAATTAAAAATACAACTGGTTGCAACATTGGCTCAAATAAGGTTAAGGAATACGTCGACAGAAACATTACTGGAATATCACAACATAAATAAAAAAAATATTGCAAATATTCTGGTGAATAAATCATTCGAAAGGAAGTGCGTAAAGTGTAACGGCTATCGGCGCGGAAAGTGGAATCGGTGAGCCGGTTTCAAATTCCAGCCTAGTTAGCTTCATTCAATTTCGCACTAATATTTTTCAGAAAGGCATGAATCCGTCTGTTTTTGTCCCCCTGACCGTTTTATCCTTTATAGTTTGAAGCAATGTGTTATCCCTTTCTATCCATATCATTTTCTGTTCTGCTATCCATGTACAAAAACAGGTTAGATACATTACACGCGGTTTTCTCAGCCAATTTTCAATATGGCCTTTGAGTGCTAAATTCTCTAAGTACCTTTTACTCATATGTCCCAGAAATTTTAACTATTTTTAAAAAATTTAAAATAAAAGCAACGTCTTCGTTCCTTTTCCTTTTCGAAATTTCCCTGTTGCTCACGTGTCTCTTTAGTATAATATATATATATATATATATACCTTTTAAAACAACATCTAAAATACTATCGTTAGATTTACGTTCAAAAATTCAAACACAGTTGCATTCCACATCACGTGACGTCCGCGTCCCACGACGGACGCTGTAAACAAACTCCCAAATACAGTTATTCAATTAATTTCTGAGGAAGGACCGAGCTGGTCATAAATATTAAATATATATATATATATATATATATATATATATAAAAAAACATATAAATAAATACTTTCGCAAAAAAAACACCCAATTTTTTTTCAGTTGTTTTATCCATATTATATACATATCAAGAAAGTATACGTAGCCTCTCATTATGCTATATATATATGTATGAAATAGAATTCATACCTAACACTATAATAATTTCTAAAAACACACAAAATTGAAATATTCCAGCACCAACAAGAGAATTGAAATCTGTCAACTAATGTAGGAGGGATGGGTAATGAAAAATAAGAAGCAAGAACAAAATAAATGGGGTAATTAAAATGTATCCACCAACTTAGTTATAATTTGATATACTAACTAAAAAGTTAAACCTAGAAGGTTTTTAGCAACTAATGAGTCCAAAATCTTGTCTACGATGCGTTCATATGCCAAACATCCAGCGAAAGCTAAAGGTTCCCGTTGTGTCTTAAGACATACAAATATCTAAGATTCCAGTATCGTTTAGTTAGAAACTTGTTTTTATGGATTGAAACACAAGACATGATCTTGGAAATGTGGATTCTGTCGCGATTGAAAGTGTTGAAATAGGAGTGTAAAACTGGTAATTGAGCTTATATTTAGATTTTGTTTATATATATATATATATATATATATATATATATATATATATATATATATAATGTTATTTAGTTTTATCAATATTATGTGCAATAATAAGTCCTCGAAATAGTACACAGAAAGAAACGAGACGGAGGTTAGTGAATAATCTGCCATCGTCGACGATTGGATCGATAAGCGCACCTGCAATTATTGGTTGAATAAATTTATGTCAAAAGCAGATCTTACGTAGGTGATTGACCTCAAATTTTTCCTCGAACCATGCCTCTAATTTAACTAGAGAAGACTTGCGCTACAGGTCGTGTGCGGAAAGCTTTCATTGTCAATAAATAATTGGTCACCGATAATGGATAACTTCCAACTGAGAATGAAATTAACGTGTTAAGAGACTGTAGGCCATATAATCAGTGGTTTTCGCCAAACTTCAATCACTTTTCTGAGAATAAGTTTCGAATAACTAACCATGGTATTTACCTTGATCATCTTCGGACTCTGGTCTGTAGCTTTCATATATTATAAACTTGTTTTCGATTGATTGCTATATCCAACATATTAGTATATGCCCTTTGCAACAGAAATATGAAGGAGATGTCACAACGGCCAGCTAAATCTAATAAAAAGACTGTGTGTACTACGATAGAATTTACTCTTCACGTAGTTATTCCGAATACAAAGCATAAACGGATGTTGGATATTATAATTTCCCAACGTTTATATTTCTAGCAGTCGAGTAGATACAATTATTAAATTCTAAGTAATAGACATCGGATAAACTAATGTTCGTAGGGAGAATAAAAGTTGAACTTTTATGATTGCCAGTAAAGTAAGCATATAAGCAGCTCGAGTGAAGACTTTAACAGTACATGGAAACTTGAAAATATAGAGAATACATTAAAAAATGAAATACTAAAATACGAAAAGCGTCATGAAACCATTTAACACTGTTTATAAAAGTGCCAAAAATACACTTCTGGACAATATCCTTGATCTTTTTTCCCATGGAAAATTTGCTGATCAATTGAAGAGATGCCTTGCATATCCAAAACTTTGCAGAGGAAACAGTGTCTTGAGTGATAAATACCAATTTCCTTTTCCAAAGGATAATCAGCAATATTATTTGTCTTGACGTGGCATCTCTGCAATTGCCTTATAGTGGATATGAAGATGGATGGGTGGCCACTTGTATCCGAGACTGCCGGTCTACTAGGTTGGCTAGGTAATCCCTTCATCAGAAACTTTTGTGTTTGTTCAACATCCGCTGAGCCTACCTGTGCTTTACACTGCTAACATGCTGAGTGAACCTCAGTTACAGTTTCTGGGAGAGGGCGCGTTATCAACAGTCTGAAGAGGGCGAGCAGGCTGAAACCCGCGGTCACGATTATTTCTAGCACAAAGTGTTCCTTCTACTCAATTTAACTCACAAAGCTTTGGTCAGCCCCTAGTAAGGTTTTCAGGCACTTTCAAACGTGTCTCACGTTGAAATCACATCCCACAGACTGATAACATCAAGAAGTTATCTTCCTGAAAAATCGACCAGGGTGAGATTCGAACCCGGTTATCATGGTCAGAAAGCAGACGATCTAACCATTCAGCTAGTGCATAGAAGCTGGTTAAACATATCCACTGTTTTGCGTTCCAAGCGAAACATTAATTCAATAAGTATGAAAAATATAAACAATATAAAAATAATACAATGCAATACTATATAAGACAATAATCAGTATTTATTGACCGAGCAGCCAGTGGTAAATATCGAATAAATTAATAAAATCTATCAAACTTTTTTCCCGGAAAATATGAGCCTCAACTCCACTGTTAACCACCATTTCAATATTGATGGTGGGGACTTATTTCCTATTATCTTCGAAATAGTGTAAGACGGCAACATTTGATGGACGTTTAGTTTTATACGGCTTAACCCCTTGAAGGCTATTTGAAGCCAGAAATTTTCTTATTCTAAGAATTTTTCTGGAGATAATAATTATTTTAGTAATACAGGTTTTAGTAAATAACTCGTACCTAGAGGGAGAAAATGTGGATTAATACCTTTTGAAAAAGGTATTTGCGCGTAAGTGAATATAACGAATCCAGCTAAAATTGTACCTCGGCTTTCTGATTAACAATTCAGAGCCATTACCCATTAAACCATCCGCTTAGAGCGTCTGGTATTCCCAAGCGGTTACCCATCTAGGCAGTGACCAATCTCAATGTTGTTTAACTTCGGTAATCGTGCGAGAACTGTTTTTTGAACACTAGATGGACATGCACCTGGAACATCAATATCCCTATAATCTATGAAGGTTAGCAATTCATTTACTCAAGTACCTTCTAGTTTTCCTTATCTCAGGTTCGCGTGAAATTAGTAAAAGTGAAGCTTGTTTCATTTTTGTATTCTTGAGCCGTATTCCAGGACATTTCTCGTTTGGTTTCCATTTTGAAATTTCAGGTCTAGATTATTGATCGCTCTTGATCTTGCGTAGTTCTTCATTTAAGTTATATGTTAACATTAAAAAACAAAGGAAGAAATTGACTATTTTGTACGAATTTGACTTTCAAAATCGGTCTTCAGATTTATGCCTGTGTGAAGAAGACACTATCGGAGAAGCCATTATTAACACAAAGTACATGCTTCTTTTTCGAATACTCCATTTTCTTGTGCTGAAATATTTGCTTATTTTTGCATTTGTCTTCCCACGAGTGTCGTTTCAACTTTACGAACTATATTTCATGCAGTTATACTGAGGAACTTGCCTTTTACTTAATCAGATAATGACCTAATCGTCACGGCAAAAAATTCTTATTCCGATTTCGTCTTTTTGTCTTGATAAATCAGTTTTTCTTTACAGCGTCGAAACTTTTTAAAGCTTTCTTTTTCTTTTGGATTCTCATTTTCGCGGTCTTCAATATGCTTCCTGACGTTCCACTGGTCTCTTCACAGAAACGAAGAGATAGAGATTGAAAGAACTGAATCAAGTAAAACCAATATGGTTAATTCGAAAGCGGCACGATTTTCTTTTTAATATTTTTTTATGAAATTTGAGTTTACTTAAATTTTTTTTAAATCGGTTTTTCTAACCTCTATTCGTCAATTTCGCACGTGATTCCCTATTCCCCCATTTAAAGATTTTCTATCTTCTTACTTGTACTTTTTAAGATCACATTTAGTTGTTTTCGAGTTTAAGAATATTTGACAGCGTAAAAACTATAAATTAGTCAATCTTAGAACATTACACTAGTACTAGTAGTAGAAATACGACTACGAGTAGGAGGTAATTTAAATTAGCAGCAGAGTGAACAGCATGAGATTAAAAAAACAACAAAAAAACACTGTCGACTTTTTACAAGATTCTATGGATTAAATAGTAAGTTTGCGTCAAAGCACAGTTTAGGAATGCGATGCGAATTCCAGTCTTGTTCAAACCTACTCTCCTAAAAAAGAATATTTTTACCGGAATTCTTTGCAGCAATTTGCACAATATAACTTTTCTTCTACATGAGAAAAAATAGCAAAATCGTTGCCCTTAATCTCTTGCGTAATCTTTCCTTTATTATAGATGATAGTCTTCTGAAATGTTTTTGGCGATATCAAAAAGGATTAAAAATAATTTTAATGTTTGGTCAGATTTTCGTCATTACTTCAAAGCACATTTCACAGAATGCAGGCCCGTGAAAGGATGATAGCATCCCTCATTCTTTTCGAACGTAGAATGGAGAAAGTGCGAGCGACCAAGAAAGAAGGCTTCCTTCTTTCAAATCGTATAATCATTTCTGACAGCATGTATCGCAGTGTTGTGTGCATTTGAAAAGCAATTAAAGAAGGCCAGACGGGTGTTGGCATTTAAATTTACAGGAAAATTTCTCTAGTTAAATCCACTTTGTCGGGTGATTCCGCTACGTGTCGAGTTATACCACACCAGTTTTGATCCACAATAACTATCTTCCTTAATCGAATTATCCGACAGTGACTAAACCCGTGAAAGCCGAGTGCAGGAATAATAATAATAATAATAATACATCGAATATTACAACTAGGTGTGGTGGAGTTATTTCGCAGTGGAGGCTTGTATTTGTACGAAAATCGGTCCTAAATAAGTTCGACGTACCAAACGTTGGGAACTTGATATAATAGGTATTAAGCAGAGTAATCTTGTGGTCGCTGACTACTTTCGTATTCGACTAACTGTCGACTACTGTCGTCCGACATCGACAGTAATTACTGTCCCCCCCATAAGGGACAGATGTGGCACAATGCCGAGTTTAAGGTGGTGTATTCCCGAGCCCGTAGGCACGAAAAAAAATACCCGTAGAACCCGTATAAACGGGATCGGGTTGGTCAGCCTCCCCGAACGAGAGACTGCCTTCCGGCGGAGCCTCGTCCGGGATCCTCTCTGCTCAGAGGCAGAGAGTTCGACCGTTTAGCACAACGTGCTACCGACTGTCGTCCGACATCGATTGACCCTCGTCCCTCTTACTCCTCCTACTTATATTAGGTGAGAGAGTCTAATAACTATAGAATAGGTGTGTTTCACCATAACACTAAGTTAATAAATCTAAGGTATTATGACTGCCATCAACAAATCCACGTGGAGAAAGTTGCAATAAATGTCAAAGGCAGCGTGATAGTAAATAAAAATATTCACGCTTCAAATGATTTGGCAAAACCATGTGGTAGTAATGATTTTCTTCTTGTACGTGAAACTTCTCTTTTCTTATTGTCAATATTTCATTCTGTATAATCTCATGGATGATGTGCATAATAAACGACATCAATTTAATTCGACTTTTGCTTGTTATACAGATAAATATCATGAGTTCTCGACTTACGTCAGAATTCCGTTCCTACGATGCACCCTAACGCGGTTTTTTTTGAAAAAGCATTAACATCAATCACTTCTGCTTCATAGTCTTCACTTCTTGCCACCTCCACTTACATTCATATTACACACGTCATCCAGTAACCACTTCTGCCTTGAGTAGATCTTGAGTCTTATATGGAATGAAACTTTTTTAAAATTCCGAAATATTGAAATATGACGAAATTTACATTGACAATTTTGTATATAATCATTTTTTACATACAATTACATATCCAGGGTATTTTTGATGATTTTTTTTTTTTTGTTCAAATATCAAATTAAAATCATGAGAAAGCATAAATCGACATAAAATAAAAAGTCCAGCTTTGGGCCGAGATGTAAACATTAATTCTTCAAGGTTTTCTCATAAGTATGATCCTAAAGTGGAAACCAGATATCCGTCCGCAGAGATTTTTATCTGCTAGTGGCTTAATTTTATCAACATGGAAATATCCCTTTGGTGTAACTATTTATTAATAATAACCAAGTTCGGGTGGACATTTAGGGAAGAATAAAATTGTAAGAATTTACTAAGTATGAAGAACCTGGGTGATCTGAACTCCACAACCTACTATATTCACTGATTGCAAATACACGACCTAGCCCACAAGGAAATATCCAGAAGATATGACAAAGTTAAATCTGTTTAATTTCGAGAATCAGTTATGAAGCGATTATTCTATTGGATTAGAGCTTTAAGCCAATTTTATTCCATAATCTCTCATCTGTTTTCATCAGCTTTTTGTCTCTTGTCTGGAGCAAACAATATTTTCCGAATCAGCCCAATTGATGAAAATAGCCAAATTTTCCTGCAGGAATTTTGAATACCTGACAAGTACCCAAACATGATTAGCCGAGTCGCTATTTCAGGCAGTGCAAAGTTTACCATCTCCACATAGAAAATGGAACCGAAACCTCAAGACATCTCTCAGCTTCAAGACATGCTGTCAAGTTGGATAAGTTTATAACATTAAGAAAGTAGCTGGCAGAGTTTCGGTAACCACCTTTCAATGGAACTGGCGCATACTCTGTTGACAGTCGGGAGACTAGACTCTCAACATCACCCCCGGGCAAATTGAAATACGTAGCAGAGAACTAGTGAAGAAAAATCTACAGTTACACTCCAGAATTAATACTGCCGAGCGTGTAAAGAATTGAGAGGATAATGCCATCGTCAATATCTTTTGAAGGGAGAATAGCAGATTTGGAATAACAATTGCTCTTGAATAGAGTCTAGTATTCAGGAATACATTCTTCTTTAACAAAAAAAGCGGCTTTAAAAGTAAAGTAATGCATTAATGTGCTGATATTTTCAAAATTATTGTTTATAAATACGAAAATAAATAACAATCCAGAGAGCGAGATCGCATCTTCATGTTTTGTCTAAGGAAAACAACCTGGTCGGAGCAGTTGCCATGAAATTGTTTGTAGAAATAAACAGAGGGAAATCACTCCACGTCGGTGAGAAAGTGACTGATGTTGAAATGTCAAGTCAGGATCAATTACACTACAGACCGTTCTTTGAATTTTGTCAAGAATCTACACATGAATAGCTGGCTGTAACATTTCATCCAATTTCGGGTGGCGTTTTTAGTATCTGTGCTCAAACATCTAACACGGCTCTGTGTAGTTTGGGGGGATACGCAACTATCTGACCCACCGAGTAGTTCCAGCATTAATATATCGATTCGCAAGTTAATGCTAACAGAAACAGAATCCGGTAAATGGAGCTTAAAATGTTTTGTTTTGGCTAATCTGAAAAAATAAGGCTAATCCTTTTGTTTAATTATCTGAAATCACCCATTTTGTTTATTTTTAAAATTTCATTTGCAGTAAGTCATTTGATACTCACAACTTGTTTGGACAGTAATTATTTGCTTGCCGATTATCCGGAAAATACTGGGACATATTTGATTCCAGATTTAAGATGTTCATCTTTGTCAATATTATCGTTATTTACTCGAGTTTCATTGTTTGCCGACAGTTTGATTTCCGTCAAGAAACAGAAGCAAAAAATCTTGTTCGCGGTTTAACATAAATCTCTGTATGAAGTTTGTTAATTGTCTACCTTTTTCTTCTTTGTCGCTGTGAAGAGGCCAACACCATTACTGGTGGGCAAACATTAAAATTAATTTCCATACGTCTGCTTTATTGTTACGATTCGAAAAAAAGCCAAAAATAAAAACGCTGAGAGACCAGAAATGTTTATTTAAAAAAAGTAACGGATTCATTTACATTTCGGTCGGAACATCCTAGAGTTTTTTGTCTACAATCACGATGTAGTATCGGTATAATATGTAAAAATATTGCACACATACGCTATATATCAATTTACGTTACGACTGCGGCGATTTAGAAAACTTGGTCAGATGATGACACTTGGTTGTTTCGGGATCACAATATCGTAACCAAAAGTCCATGTCACCTCAGCATTTCCCTGGAATATCAACATTTCTTTAATTTTCCGTCTCATACATATATTACACGCTCACATGACCAATTTTTTTCAAAAACAGAATTTCAAATCATTGTAATGGACTATCTCGAGCGTACTGGACTTGTTCTATTATTTAATCACGTTGTCTCCCAGAAACCGTAACCAAGTTCTTGCAGTATTAACCACAGCTTACGATTAAGTACCATTGTTACTGAACACGCGTTTCTAACAGAGAGTCTGTAAGTCTTCTAGTAGAACCATATACTCGGAAAATGACAAGCCAACGACTGTATAAATCTGTGGGTATGAAAGAAAAAGAGCAAGAGCCAGCAACAATAGAGTGTGCGATGGATAAATTATTTGTCTAAATTACGCAAAAATGAAAATAATATTGACATCTCATTTTAATAGACCTTAATAGGTCTGTTAAAATGAGATGTCAGTATTATTTTCTTAAAAAAAGCTATCTTGAAATGCCGAAGAATAAAATTTATTCAATAAAATCGCCATTAGCTTCAACCACGTCCAACAGACGACTTCGGAATCTCCTGCATCTCTTCTGGACGGTCTCCATAATTAAGTTGGTCAATGCTAACATAATTCTTGCCTTCACTTCATCTTTGGTGTTACAAGGAGTTGTATTGTAGTTTCGTTCAACTGCGCCACACACATAATAACTAAGGGGTTTTCAGTTTGGAGAGTTACGTGGCCAGATGTAAAGGGTGATGTGGTTGTAGAAATTATCTGACAGCCATGATCAGGTTCTCCTATGTTTGTGGCATGGTACAGAGTCCTGTTGTCAAACAGTCTTCCAGCAGCACCAGGTCAGCAATACCTCCTCAAGGCACTTGATGGAGGCCTCCGTGTTGACATCAAATTACTCTGAAATGTTCGTATCGGTGCGAATACCAAATTTTAATGTATGCCGTTTCCAAATTTCTGGCGGAGTGTATTGCATCATGGTGCTCTTTTACTCAAATACTGTCCCGGAATTACCCTACTATACTGTGCAGTCGAGAAATTAAATAAAAAAAAAAACAAACAAACAAAAAACAGCCAAAGCGAATGCGCAAAATTAAAAATATCAAATGGCGACAATTTACCTATCGCACCCTGTATGTGTTAACTGTCGTTTATCAGAATACGGGTAGACGAGGTGAATAACTAAGGAAAGATAGAAAACTCGATGCAATCTTGAGAAAAACCGGTAAAAGAAAAGTCCTCAAAATGGAAAGAAGACATTGACATACTTGACGCTTTCCTTTTAATGCTCCTTTGCACACGTGATACTATTTAATAAAAGGTAGATAAATACTGTTGCATTACTATATATATATATATATATATATATATATTAGAGAGAGAGAGAGAGAGATGCCTTATTTGAGGTCGTGGTACTTGAATAATTATCACCATCTCAAGGAAGGGCGTTGAGGATTTGGCATGAAGGAGCTAAAAGCATTATGATAGAGAAATATACCTTAAAAATCCTAAGCCAAATATTAATAAAGAGGAAAGTTTTGTTAGAAACAAAGAAAATAGTATTGAACTTATATATTAATATTGTCCAATATATGACAGTAGAAGCTGCACAATCTACTCACAGATGAAACTTGAGACAAGAGAAATATTGTGCTACACGAGGATGCCGAGAAGACTATGCAGTTATAGAGAAAATCTAAACAAAAATGCTGCATCTATTCCGCCTCAGAAAGAGACAGTTGACATTTATGGGGCACATAATGAGGAAAGAGAAAAGTTTTAAAAGAAGAAATACTGAAGGCAGAGAAGGACAGAGGAAAGCAGCGCATGATATATACAACGAGATTGTCGTAGCTGGTAGCTAGAACAAAGATTCGAAAAGCAAAAATAAAATTTAACTCAGAGCTACAAATCATAGGACATTGAGGAGAGCCAGGATCTTCCACGTCCTGAAGGGCAACATGACACGAGAGAAGTTTCCTCGATGTTTCACTTTAGCTAAGGCTTTTTACTTGATTTGGACTTCTTACCAAAAACAATATTACCCAATCTTTCTGAGTACAAGATTTTATATATATATATATATATATATATATATATATATATATATATATATATAGCGGCGCTATATCGCGTCTGATTCGCTACCTCTTCATCACCGAAGCCTGTTGGTATGACGTTTGCCTGATATCGTAACTGTCCGTTTATCAATTGTCGGTAGTGGATGCGTAAATATAGGACGAAACCCAGTGCTTTCTGCATTCTGTTGAGGTTTCTTCTAGCCTCGATGAATTAATTAAAATTATCTCAAATCCTCCTAATTTCAATCACACAGACACACACACACATATATATATATATATATTATATATATATATATATATATCGCGTCTGATTCGCTACCTCTTCGTCACCGAGGCCTGTTGGTATGACGTTTGCCTGATATCGTAACTGTCCGTGTATCAACTCTCGGTAATGGATGCGCACTGCTGATGAGTCCCAAATACAGGACGAAACCCAGTGCTTTCTGCATTCTGTTGAGGTTTCTTCTAGGCTCGATGAATTACTTAATTAAAATTATCTCAAATCCTCCTAATTTCAATAACACACACACACACATATAAATATATATATATATATATATATATATATTAGTTCTTCCCTTTACTCAGAGGCAATAAAGTTGAATTAACACCAGTTTTATTAGTCGTTGACATCCTTTGGAACTACATCGTAAAGCTGTGGCTTTTTAATTATTTACACAAGAGTAATTGGGTCAATGTCACTAATGTAGAGCACCCAGTTAAGATCGAAATCATTCGGTTAAACTTCGTTGCAACCAGATTTCTCCGGAAAAAAAATAGGCTGGATTTTAAATATAAGCTTTTTTTCCATCACGATGTCGCAAACTTTTGATGTTCCAACATAAATAGATCCGAATATTGATTCTGCTCGTCGATTTTACGGGATTTTCAAATATCTTGTGTTTGCATTACGCACTCGCAAACAATTCATTTTCACTTCTTTCTTATACATACGGCATGACTATTACTTACTATGAAGTTAAAGTAAGTCAAACAGGAAATATGATTAAAAGGTTGTCAAGCTCGGGGTGGATTAAAAGAAATTCAAGCTCCAAACCTTTTACATGTATAGTGAATAGATAAAAACAGATGGTGAAATTTTTTTGAAAATTTTATACTGAATAATATCAGTTATGTGCCATACGTGATACACGCTTAGGCGATCAAGTATCTATCGATACATGACTGACAAGGCAGATTTTTTCCCGCAGTAGTTTGCCATTTCTTTTTGCGGTATACCAGTTGCCATCCAAGGCTATAGAACCCAGTCTGTCCTGCTGTTTACCCATAGCTGGTAGGGGGAGAAGAGGATTCATACCTTTCAAAAAGCTATTAGCACGTTAGGGAACGTAATGGATTCGACTGGAATTCGTACTCGGCTCTCCGATTCCTCAATCCGACCTGCTATCCATTACCTCACAGTGCCTCGTTTCTGTATTAAAACATGGCTGGCAACTGAAGGTTAGTCTAGATAACGTGTCTTTGTCATTGTGATTTTCTTAATAATCAATGTCCTACAAATTCCTTGCTAATTGAACTTGTTTTCTCAATTTATTCGACCAAATGACCATTTTATACATTTTTTTGTTCCTCTTGTTACCATAACAACCTTTGTTTTAATTAATATTTATAATGATTTTTGTAATTGTGGTTGATTTTACTCTTACTCCATGCCCTTCTCTGTGAGTCTTTTTCGCTGGATTAAATTATTAATGTATTTCTTGTTTGTGCTATTGTTTTTATTGTGAAAGCGTTTCCAATTTCTTGTTTCGATAATCTTCAAAACCATTATGAAGTGATTAGCTGCAAGCAAATCTGGCATGTTCCAATTTCAATACTGTTTCTACTAAAGTCGCTAAAGTGAACCCAGTACCAACACATTCCACGGCGCCCTGGTTAACTCATGCAAGCTCAAATCTAATTTGTTATCTGATGTGCCTAGCAGTCGAGAGTGGTTTAGACTCCGTACCATGGCCACGTTCTATTAACATTTCTTTAGTATTTTCTATAGCTATGAACACCTATCATAGTCGTATGGCGTGCTTTCCTTGCACATTGTCATTCGTAAATTTCTTATGACCAATTCCTTAGATGAATTACCTTACCCATCAAAGAGTTAGATCGAAAACGATAATACTGTTTATATTACTTATAATTAATATTTTTCTCTTACCAAAATATATTTAACGAAGGATTTTCTAACAAATCTATAATTAGCAAGGATTTATTAATAAAACCTGTAAGTAGCAGAGAAAAAAAAATAACCTACCTGTAAGTAATGGAGAATTTTTAACGTACATGTCCTGTTTTTTAGAAACCAAATATTAAAACTATATTTTCTTTTTAGAATCCTTTATATTTTTAGAAAATTTCTGCACTGTCAATGATTGTAGAATGTTTCCTTTTAAGGAAACAGATAATATTTTTATTACAGTGTAACCCGGATATAAGAGAGTTGTCGAGACCGGAGAAAAAGTATCGTATATCCGGGTTTCTCTTATATCCGGTTTTGGTCTATTTTGTTTAGGTAAGTATGGGACTAGAGAAAATCTCTCTTATATCCGGATTTATCTTATATCGGGGTTACACTGTAGTAATACAGTGTAACCCGGATATAAGAGAGTTGTCGGGACCGGAAACGAAGACTATTATATCCGTGTTTCTCTTATATCCGGGTTTGGTCTATTATATATACATTAACACAGGCTCTAATTTGGGACCGGAGAAAATCTCTCTTATATCCGGGTTTCTCTTATATCTGGGTCACTTATATCCGGGTTACACTGTATACGATTTTACTTTGGGAATTAGTGAGTGAAATTAAAAACAAAACATTAAAGAAAATTCTAAATATATTCTTGGAAATAATTACAGGGAGAAATACACCTTAAGACATTGGACTTCAATGATAATTTCACTCAGACATACATACTATATTTTTAGTTAAAAAAATTCAAGAACTTCTTTGATTACTGAATTAATCCTTTGTGTTGCTTCCATTGTTGGCATAATGTTTCGGCTTATCCATTTTATTATCTTCACCAGGTGTGAAGTTAGCAAGAATAAACAGTAGCCACTATTTTTGTTGAAGATAAGAGAAAAACAATACTGGCTAAATACTGACCAGCGAGAGCCATTGATTTATCATCTTTCATTATAAAAAAATAGCCCCAATATTTTTTGCTTAGATTGTACCTCCGAATGCGATGGGGGAATAGGTCGATAGTAAAAGACTGAAGAAAAGAGTTGGACCAATTCTTAGAAGAAAATTCTCTCAACATGAAACAGGAATTATCTATTAAAAAATAATCGAAACTAAGTACGTGCTCAATAAAAAATATAATGAAAGCAAAATAAATAAAAAATGTACAAATTTGTTTTTTTCTAATTCTTGAATTGATTATCAATCTTCTTCCTGGAGATCGCTGATGATAATAACAGAATTAGAAAAGTGATTATATATATATATATATATTTCATCAAATATTCGGTTATCCAGTTCATGTATGCTTTCTCGCAAACTTAATTTTCAAGAAATTCTGGCTCAAGCCAGAGGCAAATTTTTAATTTGCACATTACGTTAGAGCCTTAATAAATGTCAAAACATGTTTACAACCTTGTTAAATTTTACATCTCTAGCGTTAGGTTCATGAAAATGCATTAAGACAATGCGTTAAGCTCTCGGCGACACTTCTCTCTTCCTATGATGGAATTATACTCATGTGTGCCAACTTATTTACTCTAATAACACTAACGGATAAATTTATTCCGATTAATTTTTTAGATGAAAGTATAAAGCAGGCATCGTATTTTCATTGTTCGGACTTCTAAACGAAGCCTTGCTAATTATTATCAATGTTTGACTAAAATTCCTTATATCTCAAGTTTATTTGCTTCTTGACAGATATCGCAATAGGCAGCGCTGATCGGGAACCGAATATAACCGTCCATATCTTCTGAGGTTTAGTGTTTCAGAGCAGCTACCTTTCCGATTATGCTATGATGTCCGACCGATTATAGGCCTCGCTGGTGGCACACGCTTCATTTTCGACCCGCACTGTTAATTATTTTGTATTAAGGATCTAGGAGTTGAGAAGGAGAGCGGAATAAATAAAATCAAGGAACTATTCAAGAAAAACAAAGATTAATTGATGAGTTATTTAAATATTTTGGGGTTTGAAAAATTTCTTACATGGTCTTTTCGGTAAAACAGCTGCGACGGAAAATCTGACCGACAAAAATAAGGAATGCATGTTCCATTCTTGCAGAGATTTATCATTTATTTCCGTTAACTAACGATCGTAGAATAGCGATCTCGTAATTCTGATGGAAAGCAAAATGATTCAGAAGAAATAAGGACTAGAAAATTCTGTTCTTTAAAACTGAATCTACGGCATGTTTTAGTTGTACTGTGTACGTTTCAAATTGAAATTACTTCATATAAATTTCGATAATTTTCAGACCCGGTAACTGAAACTGAGCAATCAAGTGCTTTAAATTTTATAAATAATCATGTTGAAATTCTATTATCGATATTAACTTTCTTAGCCTCTCAGGCAGTCCCTTTCTAATCTTTTAATAGACGACAAAACTAACAGAAAGCTCCGTTACCTTTCGACTTCGTACAGACTCACTAATGGGGTGTGGTTCGATGGTAAATACATTGACGATATGCAACAGATTTCATCATTATACAGTCTACTTTGCTAGACAAGGAAACCGTGTTATTGACTAAGTGACTGATTTGTTTTCTACGGGTTAACAACCTTTTGCAATTTATTGAAAGTAAAAAAAAATATTTTCAAATTCTAAGAATTTCTTTTTAGATAATAATGAAATTAGCGATGCAAGTCTTACCCCATAACTAGCGGAGATGAGGTGGATTCATGCCATTCCCCAAATGTATTTGTGTAAGTGAATATAACGAACCCAACGAGAACTGAAACTCGGCTCTACAATTAACAATTCCGAGCCATTATCCATTACCCCATCCGCACAATCAAGCTTACAGCATCTGGTATCTCCAAACGGTCACCACACTCGAAGTTGCTTAACTTCAGTGATCATACGGGAACCGGTGTTTCAACGTCATGTAGTCGTAAGCCTAGAGCCAAAGTATCAATGACTGTTAATGATATAATGATTCTATATGATTGTCAACGCATATATAATTAATGCAATCAAAAGAAGAATATTTTTCAACGTTTTTGTTCCTATCAGTTAAACGAAAGGGAAGAAAAGATACCAGCTGAAATTTCTCACTGGCAACAGGCTGCATTATCGTTTCTAACACTTTGTTTTTATTAAGATCATACTAAATTTAACTACATATAAATAGCTTTTATTTCGTTCTGTCGCTTAAGTTTGGATCATTTATGTCACTGCTACAGTTAAAAACACATGTTTGAAAATTTAACGATTATTTCTCCAATATGAACATCCGCAGATATTTCCCTATAGAATATTTCATTTATCAACATGATGTCTTATTTCGCTTATAATAACATCGTAAAACTTCTGACATGCTGTATTTTTTAAAACTTATTCAACAGCGTGAATTGCCTGTTTGCTTCATATTCAAAATATCATGAATATTTTACCCGTGGTCGAAGGAATGTACAGATTTTATCAGGTTATATTATAAAACAGTTTTAATCGGTTCTCACCGGACACCTCCCCACAGCCAAATTAGAAGTAG
This sequence comes from Acanthosepion esculentum, assembly GCA_964036315.1. Lineage (NCBI taxonomy): Eukaryota > Metazoa > Mollusca > Cephalopoda > Sepiida > Sepiidae > Acanthosepion > Acanthosepion esculentum. Next base: position 53,142,416 of record OZ038495.1, on the reverse strand, counting down.
AACCACAATGTTCTGACAACCTTTCAGGCAGAGGAAAGTAGGAATATTTCTCTGGTTGAACATTATGCCATTCTAATGTAATCTGTACACTCATTGATAGTTGCCTATCAGCGTTATTTGTTTTTGTTAACGCCCAAATAAATAGAATACAACTGAAAAAGTAACACTTCGCAATCTGATTTTTTTTAGTCATGATCACTGAACATAAAATTCGGTTTTCTTCATACAGAGCTTTTGAAAATAAAATCATTTCTAAGTTTAGATTATTCTTGCAAAAGGGCACTCAATGAATATTCAACCCACAGAAAATTTCAATGGTTTCTGATATTGTTAAGCATTGTTTAAGGGGAACGTTTAAAAAAAAAACCAGCCTTTTACCTGGAATCGAACTTATCTCCCTGACACTGGTAAAGAGACCCATTAATTGTTCCTCAGACGAATCTCTTTCCAAGACTAACAAGCTAACAGTAACGCCCGGACTGGCGCTACCACTTGCGGGAATACATGTTTGAAATGCGGCTACTAAAACTGTAACCAATTGTAATCTTGCAATCTTCTGAATGAGCATCAACAAAGCAATTCAGGTGTTGCAAAGTGATGAAAATTAGAATCATGTACGGAATATAACCATTGCTCATAAAATTGTCGATAATAAATTTTAATGACACGACAATAAAAAAAGCAATAACATTCTACGTGAAACGGTTGAATAAAGTTAACGTTCTTTATTGTTGTAGCTTTTAAGATGAATTTGTTTGCAAGGACTTTTAAGTAATCCTACAACTCCGGTTCCCCGTCAAGATATTGCTCATCTTAACAACACAAGATGCTGGCTGAGGTAGTGTCGTATTTATCGACGGTATCAGTGGCCGGTCTTCAAGGTAAAAAGCGAGGCTTTTGAATGATGTGTAATCGTTTTAAACTTTCTGATTAGTCGGTGATCTTCGTTATCTATCGGAATTCTTTCATTATTACAATTCCTAACCTCATTCAGAATGTAGGTTGGGGAGTTAATCGAAAACCAAGAACTACCTATGTTCCTCTTGTGACAAATCGTCTTCGAATTCTCTCTTCGCTCATCTCTTCTTTATATGTTTTTATAGTTAAAACAATGTAATCATACTTTGATATAAACCCTGTGACCTTTTTATTTTCTCTGCCATTATTCAACCACTTGTGCCGCCATGAAATTCAGCAGTGAAATAATTTCCATCTGACTTTCAATTTCATAACGAAATTATTCCCAATTCTACTTAACCTATCAAAACTTTATCCATACTTGTTTAAGTTTATTTGTTTGATTTTCATCAACTCCAGTGATCGATGCTCCATATAAATGTTAGGATTTGAATGATGGGTTTCAAGTTAGGTCCTGTTACTTGGAAAAATGGCTTAGTAGATGTCTTCTTTACACTTTTTTTTCTGTGTGGTGAACTAAACCTCTACTTTTTCAACTTATCAACATAACCGAATTTTTGAAAATAACAACGTCATTTTAGTATTCTGTTTCTTTGTAGTTTGTTTTTCTGAAGTTAGGCTTTATCAGTACTCCCTGAATTTCATTTGAATTTGTGGTAGCAGAGATAATAATTTTAGTTCTCTACAGACAGAATTTCTGAAGGTGGTGCATAATTCTTCTTGTATAAATTAACAGTACAGGTTACAAACGAATAGGACACTTTTCTGGAAGGGACTAACTCATGAACTTTTGTGGGTTATTTCATCAAGCTTAGTTCATGTCGCATGACATCACTTGTAAATATTTTTTCCATGAATACATGGTTAATCCATGTATTCATGGAAAACAATATCGATTGTGACAACGATATTCATTGCATTTTAATTTGCGAGTTTTTAACTTTTCAACATATGTTTATTGGTCTTTGTCAGTTGTATGCTGTATTCCAGTAGTCCTTAAAAGTTGTCCTATAACACTTTCTATGTTTATCGCCACAATAAGTGATCACAGCTTGAAAATCATTAAGGGGGAATTTTGCTATCAAAGAATAAAAATACTCAAATATGAATAGAGAGAGACAATTAAGGATAATAGAAACCGCCTAATCTTTCAATCTATAAAAGGCAGGATGTGTGTGTGTGTGTGTGTGTGTGTGTGTGTATAACGAATCCACGACCGCAATCTTCGACGGATTTACACCAAAATTTACATGCATATGCTCCAAGTTAGAGTAAAGGCCAAGACCGACTTTGCATTTCCCAACTCCCATCGATAGTGGAAATAATCGATTCTTTCATGCTTCTACGGCAGTTTTCATGTAGTTTGCGGCCATTTTCTACTGGCCAGAGTGAGAGCCTATAGCTGGCTACCACGAATAGGCAGGAAGATTCTATTGGCCAGCGTGAGAGCCAACAGCTGACTCACACCAATGTTAACTAGCATGAAAAAAAATCGATAGCTGCATTGGTCACAAGTGGGAAAAATTTGAATCTGCATGGCACTTTACTCCAGTTGGCTCATTCGCTTGCTTAAACTTAAGTGATGGATCAAGTAAATATAAGTGAACACGCTTAATGTAAATGTAGAGTGATTATTTTTCATTTTAAAACCAATGTTTCCACTTGTATGAGCGGTATAGCTTCAGAACGAAGATGATCATGGCCCCCCACTACTTTCTGTCATTTATAGCTTGTATTTCTTTGTATGTGCCGTGTCCTTTCAGGGTGTAAGCCATCATGGCTCTCCACCTCCCTCTATCCATTGCAAGTCTCAGTGAGTATCAGATTCTCCAAGACATTCTTCCTCATTATATGCCCCAGGAACTTCAGCTGCCTCTCCCTGATGTCAAGTATAAGCCTCCTCCTTGTCTGCATTCTATCTAAGACCACATCGTTGCTCACACGCTCGGTCCGCAATATCCTTCGCATCCTTCTGCAGAACCACATCACTGTCGCCCCGATTCTCTTCCTCATCTTTGAGGAAATCGTCCAACATTCGCTGCCGTAAAGAAGGGCTGAAATCGTAAAAAACTAATGTAACCAGTTATTCTATGAACCGTCTCCCTTTTAGGGTGTGGTCAATTAGGGCTATCTTCAATTTCCTGTCTTTTGTAGCTCTTAATAAATTTTATCTTTTTTATTATCAGACCTTATCCATGTCTGTCCCTTTTGCTTTCCGTATGCCTGTCAGTATTTTCTAAGCACTCATTCCACATTATATATCCTAGCAATCTCTATAACTTTCTGATTCGAAATGCAAGTGACCGCTGTTTTTTTGCATTTTCCCTAAAACAGTTCCTCGTTGATCACGTGTTCAGTCAATGGGATGCTTAATATCCTTCTGTAGAACCACATTTCTATTGCCTCAAGCCTGGTTTTCATTTACGACATTCTCCAGTATTCACTGTCATATCGGTTGACAAATAATTAAATTCTTTGTTACGCTTATATACAGGAGATCTCTAAACAAAGGTTTATTGAAAGGTCGAATACGTTTAGATTTCTTTATGGCCTTTGGTGAGTCGTTGATTTAGTTTTCGGATAATAACGCAATTTGCCATAAATGGTTGTGATACATTGTATAGTGTACCTACCGGAGATTAATCATGAAAAAGCGAGTGTCGCAAATTATGGCAATTGGAGTAAGTTCAATTCTCAATTGTTCTATTTGTTTACATCTGTGTCAGTCCATATTTAATCGACATCTACACACACACACACACTATATATATATATATATATATATATATATATATATATATAAGGTTGGTGCAAAAATAATGTCGTTTTCTCACATGAAGTTGAACGCCAAAAAACGACATTATTTTTGCACCAACCTAATATATATATATATATATATATATATATATATATATCATTGTATTCAACAGCTGCCGATTTATTTAGCTATTGAAAAATTCCCCACGAAAGTGATTCGCTTGCTAATATACCATAAAAGATTACGTCCATACCGAGTTCGAAAGATATATGGTTTGGTCTGGGTTACGGCATATCAATCTCAATTGGTTGTTTAATGCCGACAAGATTTTTATTGCTGGTAATATTTTTCCAAACTTCAAGAAATTTATTGCTGGTATTAAAGCCTATTTTTACACCTTCATAGTGCTTTTAACCCAAGTTTAGGGGGTTAGCTATTTACCGATAGTTGGAACCCCAAAAGCGGTGCTACCACCACGGCTCATGGTGTACCTGGGAACACAAGCAATTAAGAAATGGTTCCACATTCCTCAAAACCTCCTAATCAGAGGCCTTGCTGTTGAACGTAGTTTATCGTCTTATCCTGGACGCGGATGTAATTTATCGTCTTACCCGGCGCGCTTGAAAGATATATATGGGAAAGATGACATCTTTGCATAACCCTGAATGTTGGAAATTAACAGAAGGAGGATTGAAAACGATTGATCGTTTACATTTGCATAACATCAATATTCATTAAACCAAAATGGCCGCTCTCTTTTACCTCAACAAGTAAGATTAAATGTTTGTTTTTATGGAAATATTTCTCTCTGTTAATAAAATATTTAACACTGAATTATTGCCTACATACCCATGATACATATCCTTTAACTAATTAGCGGAGCAGAGTGGCGCAGTGGAAGCGTGCTGGGCTCATAACCCAGAGGGCCGTAGATCGAAACTACGCTCTGCTAGATGGTGTTTTGGCACCTCGAGGCGGTGTAATGGTTAGCAAGCTTGTCTCGCTAGAACTATTACGACTGAGTAGTGAGTTCTATCCTCACTGTGTGCCCCATACTTTCGGCCTTGTGCCACATCTAAACTACGCTTAGAAAATCGCTATCCTTTAACTAATATATTTAGCGAAAAATGGCTATTTTGGACGGTATTAACAAACTAGATCACATATAAACAAAAGGATTTAAGACTATCCAATTGGATAAAAAGGTTGTTCATTAGAAAATGCCATTGATACACGCAACTCTAGTTTTACAAACATCAAATTTAATTCCAAAATAGGAAAATTATTTAACACAGAATAATGATTTATGATTTTTGGACGGATAATTTAATTTCAGTCGACTTTTGCTTCCAGATAAACGTTAATTGGTACATTTTTTAAGAAAAGAAACAGAAGAAAAAGAAATGCTTAGATATCAAAAACCACAGAACTTCTTAAATATTTGAACCATGCAGTTTCATTTCTCCGCAGGTTATTTTTGTAAAGTAAATGAATTAATACAGGAATTATAAAATTGAAAAAAAAAATAAACGAGGAAAAATTACATAACATAAAAGTTTGTTCTTTTTCTTTTCAGTTGGTCGAACATATTCCTACGAAAAATGCTTTCATAGATCCTGAAAATATGTACTTAGTAAGTGTTGTGGCCTGTTCGGGACCAGAAAGAAGTAACACGGAAAGAAGAAGGTAGGTTGAACAAGTGTATTGAAACAACAGAAGTTATATACAAAATAAGAGAATTATTAGTCAGCAGATAGAAGTGTCCGTCCGAACTATCAGGTTACACTGCATCCCTTAGGATGTCTCGCAGGTCAGTATTTATGAAGGAGGAAGAGTTCATTCTAATGTAAATAGGTCACCATAACAGTAAGCTACTTCATCTTAACATCAGAAGATATTTGAAATTCCCAGGGCACATAATGCGGAAATAGAGCTTAGAAAATCTGAAACAAAGAGGACATTTTGAACTAAAGATCAACAGGGTAAAACAGCGCAAAACCTACCTAAGGAGCTTGTGTAAATGGTTGACAGATCACAGATTAAGAAAGTTAAGAGAAAATTTTGTGATGTCAACGAACACTCGTTGCCACTTGTGTGATGCTAACTAATACTCATTGTCACTTTTTTAATTCTCGTTGTAGTAGAGATTTTGTAATCGCAGATACAGCTATACTGACGGCGTTGAATAATGCTGAGTCAGACACCTTCGAATATCGATAATACTCGCTCAAATAGTAATACGAATAGGGGAATACCGTAGTGAACTGAGTAGAGAAATAGTATAGACTAGAAATGGTGGTCCGTGCAGTGATAGAGAAAAGCGATCCGAATAGTAATAGCTGATAGAATAGAAATGGCAATCTATCTAGACATCACGCGACATCCTATATGGGCGTTTCCTCTATGGTCGATGTTCCAACTCAAGTACAGGTAGCGACACTTTATTCCTATATAACACAAAATATACTCAGAACTACAAAGGAGAGGAAATTGTGGAGAGCCATGATCGCCCACGTCCTGAAGGGAGACAACACATAGGAGCTAATGAATGTCAGTCAAATCCTTATGTCAGTACTCTTGGCCATAGCTTACATTTCAAAGTTTTTCATTCGAATTATGATTAACGTTTAATATTTATTATGTTGATAAATACTTTATTATTCAGCTACTGTATACTGTTTACCGAAATATTTTAGCAGTCCACAAGTATGAACGATAATAACGGTTTCATGCACTCTCTACAGTAGTAATATACAGCGAGACATATTTCCCAGTAACACTCGAAGACGTCCTCGTCTATGTCGGCTTGTAAAGCCGGGTTTAAATGCGTATATATTATGTATACACACATCATTGTATGTTTGCACGGCTTCACGATTCATCTTTGTGCTGCGGGTGAAAAAATTTGGATATCAGCATACAATGTGCTTTCTGTGTGTCTGTGTGTGCGCGTGCGCACCTATTTGATAGAATCCGGAAATGGCTGCCATTGATTGATGTAAGATAACTAGAGACCGGTTTTATTGTGTTTATGTGAACGAAATCCGTGACAGTGAAGTAAAAGTATTGGACTCGTTAGTTTTACATTCAAAGAAAAATCGCACACCTACTTTGTAAATTCTCTTGAGAAGAATGCAATGAAATAATCACGAGAAATACTTTTCAAATCATTGTAAAATAATCCACGAATGGATGCTGTTTTCTTGTATTAATATGCTAAAAACATTTTATCTTAATATTATACTATTTCAGTTGAGAATTATTTGTCAAGTTATATGTCTAATTGATATATGATCCAATGCATATGACATCTGTCGGCAAAAATATAGATATCTTTATGCGTAGCTTTTTGCGTGATCATTTCAACGATTTTATTGCATCCTTGTGAATTTGATACAGTTATAGAGATTTTGAAATTTTAATACCCATTTTTAGGACGATCGGTATTGATAGATTATCGATTATAGGGAAATTCTTCAGAAACATCAAGAATGTAGAACAATTTATAGACACCGTCGTTTACATACCGGTATCTTATTGAACCATTTGGATGTATTAAGTGTTTCCAACACTGTCAAATTTTATTCTAGTTCCACATCGCTCTACTTCGGAGAAAAGAACTGCGAATGTGAGAAACAAACTTCAAAGAAAAGAGTAAAGGAAAATGTATGAGGCAAGAGGGAAAATACGCGACAAGTAAAAGGAGATAAACACTGGAAAAAAACGAAGAAAAAGAATGTACTAAAAAGAAATGGCTGAAAGAAAGCAAAGAGGGGGAAAAGTAGAAAAATGAAGACATAAGAATATGCTAGATGGAAAGAAAGAAAAATCCGGAGAGAGAAGAGACTGAAACAGATTATAAATAAAAGATGAAAAAAGCAACAACGAAAAGGAAAGCGGCCGAACATAGAAATAATGAATGGAGAACGGAAATTGTGTGGAAGATAACAGAATCGATGACAGGTTGGTGAGAGGGCAGGATGGAAACGATTTCCGAGGAAGTGAAAGGACGGAAACGAACGGGGTCTGAGAGGAATATAAAGAGAGATAGAGAGAGGGAGGGAGAAGAGTTAAGTTTCGCTCAGAAAGTGATGGAGAGATTAGTGAAGAATAACAAAGGATCGCTAAGAGAAATGTAGAAAATGGAGAACCACAAAGAGTCACCCAGACAGAGGAGGAGGAGAAGAGAGACGGAGGAGGAGGAGGAGAGAGAGAGAGAGACGGAGGAGAGAGAGAGAGACGGAGGAGGAGGAGAGAGAGAGAGAGAGACGGAGGAGGAGGAGAGAGAGAGAGAGAGACGGAGGAGGAGGAGAGAGAGAGAGAGAGAGACGGAGGAGGAGGAGAGAGAGAGAGAGAGACGGAGGAGGAGGAGGAGAGATAGAGGGGAGGAGGAGAGAGAGGAGAGGAGGATGAGAGAGAGGGGGAGGATGATGAGAGAGGGGAGGAGGATGAGAGAGGGGAGGAGGATGAGAGAGAGGAGGAGGATGAGAGAGAGGAGGAGGAGAAGAAAACAGAGAGAGAGGAGGAGGAGAAGAAAACAGAGAGAGAGGAGGAGGAGGAGAAAACAGAGAGAGGAGGAGGAGGAGAAAACAGAGAGAGAGAGGAGGAGGAGGAGAAAACAGAGAGGAGGAGGAGGAGAAAACAGAGAGGAGGAGGAGGAGAAAACAGAGAGGAGGAGGAGGAGAAAACAGAGAGAGAGAGAGGAGGAGGAGGAGAAAACAGAGAGAGAGAGAGGAGGAGGAGGAGAAAACAGAGAGAGAGAGAGGAGGAGGAGGAGAAAACAGAGAGAGAGAGAGGAGGAGGAGGAGAAAACAGAGAGAGAGAGAGGAGGAGGAGAAAACAGAGAGAGAGAGAGGAGGAGGAGAAAACAGAGAGAGAGAGAGGAGGAGGAGGAGGAGGAGGAGAAAACAGAGAGAGAGAGGAGGAGGAGGAGGAGGAGAAAACAGAGAGAGAGGAGGAGGAGAAAACAGAGAGAGAGGGTGGAAGGAGTAGAAGAAAATGACCAGTGAGAGAGAGGGTGGGATGAGGAGATGGTGAATGCGAAATAGTTGCTCAGAGAAAAAGGAAGAGCAGGTAAAGTAGAAGGGATCGCCCGCAGAGCAAGAAAGAGTGAGGAGGAGGAGGTCAAATAGAAAGGGTCTGAAGAGAATGAGAGAGAGAGAGAGAGAGAGAGAGAGAGAGAGAGAGAGAGAGAGAGAGAGAGAGAGAGAGAGAGAGAGAGAGAGAGAGAGAGAGAGAGAGAGAGAGAGAGAGAGAGAGAGAGAGAGAGAGGTGAAATGGTCGCACAGAAACTGGAGGAGGAGAAATGGGTCGCCCATAGAGGAAGAGGTGAAAGGTGTAGGACTGGCAGAAGGAGGAGGTAAAAGGGGTCGCTCAGAGAGAGGAGGTGAAAGACCCCTCCGCTGAGAGAGAGAAAGAAGACAAAGAGAAGAGAAAGGGAGAGGAAGAGAGATGAAGGAGAAAGGATTATTCAGAGAGAGTAAGAGAGAAATGATCGTCGAGAGAGAGAGAATTTAAAATGTTTGCTAAGAAAAATACGGAGATAGTGAAACCATCGCTCAGAGAGACAACATCAATAATTGAATAATTTTAAAGTACGTGCTGATGGCAAGTGGTAGCAAAAGAAAAAATTTAAAATATTTGACCGAGAAAAAGAGTAAAAATAACACTGGAAAGAGGCTAGTTAACAAAGATGAAAGTGAGGGTAAAGACAGAGGGTATGAAAAATATTCTGACAGACCGATATGCGCAAAATGTTAAACCTTAAAGAAAACATAGAAGGAAACGACTGGGAGGGAAAATAACACTAGGAAACGTAAGTATATACCCAAGAAATGACACTCGGTTCTACTACTAGAAAAAATAATAATGAACACGGAAAGTGAGCAAGCCCAACGAGATGTAATTGACCAAAGGTGAGAAATTGTTAGCGAAGAATTTAACTCTTTACAAAAGAATTAAAATTTCCAAGACCAGAAATGAAGAGGCAAATAAAACGTTAAGTATCATAACTAAACTGAATCGAACGAAAGATAGAATGAAAGAAAGAATGTGAAATAAAATGAAGAAAATCTTTTGGGAATATAACGTTTTCTTTCTAATATGGTTGAACATTACACAATCACGCACACACAATTTATATTTTGGTAATCGTCCTTGAAATGTGAGAAGACGGTGAATGACAGGAACGTTTCAACATATCGCCTCAACTAAATGGACGAATGAGAAAAGTCTTGTGTAAATAAAATACAAAAAAAAAACTAAGAAAAATCATGTCAAACAGAAAAATTCAATTAAAGTTAAAAACTAGTTATAAAAACCTTAAGAAGTAATTGCATTCATTCAATTTGGTAATTGTTCCTATTTAAAATCCTAGAAGTGGATCATACTGTGCAATTATTACGAAATAGCCCTAACTGGCTGTGCGAAATTATAGTGTGAATCAATCTCTGAACAAATAACTGTGTCAGTGCGTCTTTGTGATAAACCACATGTGGAATTTCACAAAGAAATCGATATGTCTATTGTCACTGCATATTGCTTTCCCACCGTGCTTATGTTCAAATAATTTCTTTTGTACAAAAAAGTTTTAAATTAAATCACTCAGACCTATCAAATCCAGCTATTAGTGTCTTTTATGGAAACTAAACATAGGACTGTAAATATATCTTCTGTAGACTTGAAGATGTTTTCAAGTAATAAAGTAATTCAAAGAAATAAAAATTTGCGTTTTTAAAAGACTTCTGTAGCATCAACGCGTAGAAGTAATCTCGAATAAAAAAAAAAAAAATTAAAATAGGTCCATATTTCTATGTTTCTCTCCGAACAAACCAAACATCTACCTAAAAATAAATTGCTATCTTTTGTGAATACATATACAATCTTATTTTCATTATATTTTGTTTCTTATAAGGATATATAGCAGGTTTTAAATTTATTCCGGTTTTCTTTGATTAAAATAAATATTTCTATAAATTTAACAGTTTGGTGTACAGGTGGCGGTTTTCGCTGATGTACTAAGTTAAAATTGCAGGCAGTTTGTGTTACGAAACAGAATCAGTTTTATTTTATTTAAAATATATTGCTATTAAAATACTTAATCATTTTTACTGGTTAAAAAAGTTCAGGTTAAAAGCTTGAGAACATGCAGATAATCAGCGTTGGCATCAATCAAAAAAACAATTGTTTGAAAAAAAATCACATGTTGATAAAATGTTATTTTCTAGCATCGGCCTTCTGATGTAACGATCTTCTTTAAACCGTGTCCCTTCAGGTTATGGGCGATCATAGTCCAGGAATACCTCGATTAATGCGGCTAATGTGCAAATCGGTAACTACAAAATAAGTCAATTTTCAATTACTATGGTTAAATGAATAATGTTTTACCGCACTAATCGAGTATTATGTATGCACTAATCGGATTTTGCTATAGAAATTTTTAACGAACTAAAAGAATGATTATATTTCACATGTTTGTCGCCTATGTAGCTCTGAGCAATGTTTGTCATTTTAGTATCCCTCCCATACTGTTCTGTCATCCATTTACGCAAGCTCGTTCGGTTGGTTATTTACTGTGTCCATCTTGTTTTCAGTATGCCCTGTATCAAATTTTTCAAATGTTTTCTTATTACCCATATATCATTGTATGTTTAAATATACGTTTTGTTTCAATTTACTTTAAGCCTTCCTCATTGATTGCACTCTCTGCAAATGGTATTCTAAGCATCATTCTGTTGAAGGTCATCACTTTTGCCTCAAGTCTCCTCTTTATCCGAAGAAAGTGTTCAGCATTAACTACCATATAAGAAGATTGATATTATATAACCGTTCAGCACCGTTTCTAACAAAATATTAGGTTTAGTTTTTGGAAGGAATCTTTCGTCCTTTCATTGCGCCTTCGGGTCTTTATGCTAAGCTGTCATCTTTTAAAGCTGTTTTGTACATATTCAAATTTACTACAGTGTAACCCTGATATAAGAGAGTTGTCGGGACCGGAGAAGTGTCTTATATCCGGGTTTGGTCTAATTTATATACATTAACACATGCTCTAATTTGGGACCAGAGAAAATCACTTATATCTCGGTTTCTCTTATATCCGGGTCTCTTATATCCGGGTTACACTGTATCTCCAATTCTTAACTCAGCTTTTGGGATTAATCTCTTGCTGGCAACCATAGATTCTCTCTCTCTATAACTAATGGTTATTCTTTTCTTCTCGTTTTACTGTACTACCTTGTCTAGGAGGTCTTGCTCTTTCCTGTCTGTGTTTGGCAACAACACAATGCCATCTGCATATCATATGTTATTAAGATCTTATTTACCAATAATAAATCATAGGACTTCTAAGATTACGTTGCAGTCAAGTTTGAATAAATCTGGTAAGAACACACATCCATTACTATCAAATAATAAACGGGCGTTGCTTTCAGTGGAGATGCGTAGTTTCAGCTGATCCAAAGATCAACATTGAACCAATATTGTTTTCTGAACTTTCTACTTTATGTTTATGCATTATTCCATATGTTCGGTTGAAAATTATCTTCAGTACATTTTTCTCTTTAAATTTACCGTTTTAGCTTATACATTCTTCCGTGTTACGGTTTTCTAAAATTCCAAGATGGAGTATTTTCACTTTTCCCTTATCTTGCATATGATTCTTTTAACCTTTTGCTTTTTTTAGCACAGCGTGTGGACTGATAATTTGTCAATCTAATTTTATTGCCTGAAGGTTGGAATAAAGCATTCATTCCATATATTCATCAGATATGTCTTCATCCGTCAGTTTTAATAATATTTTCGCCGTTTCATCTACCAGTCTTTGTTAAAACCTGTCGTTTTTCACACCAGCCTAGTATTATTTTGTCCTCCCAAAAGAAGATTAACACAATCTTTATTCCCTGATGTAAATTGTTGTTCCATCATGATGAAAATAAACGAAAAAGAAATGCTAAACGAGTTTTAAATAAAACAATTTAAATTCTACCTAAAGATCGAGTAATATATAGACAGAAATGTTTGGTTGCGAACAACAAAAATTAAGATATATTCGGAGAAATACATGAAATGTAGAATATGCTTAGTCTTTGTTCGATACGTTGTCGGCTAACAGTTTAAATATATTACCCACTGATGTCAGTGATTAAGCCTAAGTCAGTTGAACACTTTCCTATTTGAAATTTATCACGATTCACCTTCTATTTAGCCTTGCAAAGTTCAGTTAATACGGAAAAAATTGAAGTTTTAAGGAAGCCTCTAGAATATATCGACCGTAATTTAGTTTTAAAACAGGGAAAACTGAAAATAGTCTTAAAAAATTGATAATAGCAAAATGAAGTCTAAATTTTCTGTTCTAAAGAACTAACATTTTTAAAACACTTTCAACGTCTGTTTTTGTAAATTGCAAAATCATCATTTTTTATTTTCAACCATAAAACAGCAGAAAATTATCAATCTTTTTTTTGCATTGAATCGAGTCACATAATCTTACAAAGACCATTCGCTCAAACATTAATAGCATTCAATTTCATTCCTTTAAATGTATCATACTGTAGAATTCTTATAAAATAGCGCTGAACCAGCAGTAATAAATTACCGTCTGAATCAGTCACTGAAAAAACCTGTTTGAGACACTTATCTTCTACCATGTGTTGAAAAATGATAATACCTATGAAACTTCTCTGGAATTCTGCTAAGTTTAATATGAAATTAAAATGGAACAAATTACTTGTCAGTTTTGAATATTGTTTGGAGTATCCATTTCTTGATAATTGCAGATGATATACCCACATTTTTCTCGTCACGTACTGAAAAAATTCTACCAAGAACTTGACTTTTGACAATCGACATTTTGTTCCGTCGATAAACTATTTCTACTGTTGATTTCTTTCTTTTCTGTCGTGTGTTGTCGCGGTAAAGAATTTCAGAATCTTCGGTTGAATATTTGAAGTTAACTCTTATTTTGCACAAGGTCACATTAGATAATGATTTTGCGGAAAGGACTGAAGCATTTATCTCTGAAAAACACGGCGACAAGATACTTCGTTAGAAATCTGGTTTTTGAAAATGAACCTTTACTTGCAATTATCTGCTGGCAACGGAAGTCGATTTACTTCCGATTATTCCACGCAGTGACGGATATGGAACTCTCTAATCAAAAACACAATTCTCTTTTGTGGGAAAAATAATTAGCAGAGCCTCTCGGAATAAAACCGGGTCTTCCATTGAAAGGTTTTTATTCTGAAAACAGCTACGTAAAATGAAAATATTAGTCTAAATATTCATATGATGAAGAATAAAACCTAAGGGAAACATTTGTCGAAAATGCCTCAAATTATGCAGTAATACGTACGCCAAGTTTGAGAGCAGCAATTCGCAAAATAAATATTGTTCGACTTAATAAGAATTGCCTGCAACGCTTATTTAAACAGCAATAAAAATTATTCTGGTGAATGAAGGAAGACGTTAAGTGCCGTAAGGAAGCAGCAGATCATTAAAATACAAATTCCGAGAAATAATAAATGATTGACACAGAACAACATATGAAAATAAAATAGTTGAAAGGAAAAGTGCTCATACTCTGCTTAAATTATCCCATCAGCAGATAGATATCAACGCCATAGGTAAATTGTCAGGATATATTGACTGTCTCCGAAGATTTCTATGACAGAAACATGCATGAAGCAAAGCAGTCAAATATACTCCAAGCTTGAATCAGCAGACGAAATTCACTATTTCGAGACAGACAAACATAAATATCATTTTTTTGGTGGTGGTGGTGGTGGTGGGGGGGTATTAAAGTAATGATAATTATTACTTTGATTTACGCAGTTTCGAATAAAGGGACAAAAACTATTAATGACGGTTTTGTAAATGTAAACTAAGAGAGTTAAAAAAAATAAGCAAAAATCAACATTGTTAGCAACAAGGGAAAGAGTTTTGAACTCCTATATACAGTGTAACCCGGATATAAGAGAGTTGTCGGGACCGGATAAGAAGTCTCTTATATCCGGGTTTGGTTTGTTTTGTTTTATTAAAACAGGCTCTAATTTGGGACCAGATAAAATCTCTTATATCCGGGTTTCTCTTATATCCGGGTTACACTAATATCAATCTTATGTGAATGCTGGACAGGTTCACTGATGATATAAAGTTTAAATGAAAAATTTGAGAAATATTTTCTTTACTTACTGATAAATATTCTGACCGTCCTGGGTAAGACGATAAACTACGTCTGACAGCTAGGCCTCTGATCCAGATGTTTTGAGGAGCGTGACCTGTGGCGGGACACCTGTTAGGGGTCCCATGTATGGGTAAATAGTTAACCCCCAAACTAGTGTTAAAATACTATGAAAATGTAAAAATAGGTTTTAATACCAGAAATAATTTTTAAACAAATTACCAGCAATAAATCTTTGAAGAAAAATTTTTCCAGCAATACATTTTTAAAAAATATTACCAGCTGCAGATTTTTTGAAAAAATATTACTAGCATTAAAAATCTTGTCATCGTTACCCATTGAGGATGATATGCCGTGTAACAAAACAAGCCAAACCAAATATTTGGATGGAGGTCAAAATTTACATTGTCGAAGAAAAAGGAAAGAAAATAAGTTTATCGCATGAGTACGTCACTAAAGTGAGTCAAATATAATGAACGATTATCATAATTTATTAGAAACATATTGTTAAAAAAATAGAATGTTAAAAATATTAGGCCTATGAAAAAGTACAATGAAATATCCAGAGTTCATAAACTTTTATTATAGTTTCATCAAAGAATAAGATTTGTAGAAAGAAAGAGATTCTGGTATTTTTATTTAAGTGTTGTTTGATTTTCAGTGGTTAATCAGGTTTCCCGTGCATTTGTTGTGCCCTTGCAAAACTTAAAAGCCAAAAGCACACGAAACCTGATTAGTCAATGTAAATAAAAGAAGACAAAGATAAAAATACCCTAATTTCTTTCTATCCCTATATCCTAATCTCTGATGAAGCTTTAATAAAAGTGAAAACTGTTTGATTGATAAACGTTTCCTACTTGTGGTTTATCTTATAATTTATTATTTCTACCAGCATGGAATGTCACAACGATTCTGTTATTCAACTCTACAACCTTCTTTTGGTGTCTGTTTTCGGACAGACACGACATTTTTATATTAATACTTCATTCAGTCTACAAGGATAGATTGCTATCCGCCTTTCATGTTAAAGAATTACTTCATATCAGTTAATACTCATTAGTATTTTTCACATCTGTGCCGCTTCTTTGGGATTTTTTCCTCACTGAACTTCCGTGTGCGCTTTTTTTTGGCATTACCAGCCAAAAGTCACAACTGGCATAGAGACATATGTTTGAATCAACGCTTTTATCTGTTGGTTTCCCAAGAGATCACTATCTGGGTCACGCATTCTTGTTTATTTAAAGAAAACAGGCAAATTGGTGCGCAGTAACTTATACGAACTGCGGCTCAGGCAGAAAAAGCACACGAAGCGCTTTCTACCAGCTTGGACCTAATGAAGGGTCCAATTCGAAATATAAAGAATGTTGCAGTGGCTGACGAGATACACTTGAAGGCCACAGAGTACAACAGCTGTAACTTTCAACAATCAAGATGAACTTGTTAGCCCGAATAATAAACTAGATAATAGCCTACCAGCTTCGTGAAACGACTGACATTTAGAGAAAGTCAGTTTTTACAGCTGTAGAATCATTTCTATAAAAAAGTAAATGATTCCGAAAGTATCCAAATCTAATATCAAATCGATTTTGCATATGAATATAATTACTCAGCCTTCTACAAACGTACAATGATATACTTTCAACTGTCACTTTCGTTGTCTAAAAGGTTTCCTGATATCACAGATGCGTACATACCAAATACAAAAAATTTTACTCGAATTCTGCTTGTCCCTGCCCTTGTTATTTAATTAGCACATACGAACGTTACGCCCTGCCAATACCTGATAAATGATGGACTATTCTTCTTTGATCGCATGGAAAAACGGAAAAGACAAATCACAGACGCTACTTCGTTTCAGTGAGGAAATGAAAAAAAAAGTAGGTGAAGGTACAATTGTTTAACGTCTGTTTCAGTGAAATGGAGAAAAAGTTGTCAATTGCAAAGCTTTTCATTTGTATCCGCTTCTGTAAATAACAACCAGCATTAATAAATTTTAATAATTTGTTAAATGAGTTAAGCACAAATAATTAAAGCTGCGCTTGGGCAATTTCTACCGATATTTTACCAACATAAACCTATCCATGAGCTAATTCAGTCATTAACTTAATGAAAATTTCACAGGGAATTCGAATAAGGAAACAGTGAAATTTTCACAGTTATTTCTAAAAAGAATGAACAGAGGAAGCTCGATTTTTATGTGCGGTTGCAAACCTGAATCTGGAATTTCTGGCAAATGCTCTCGATTATACAACTTAAAATAAAAAAAAATAAAATTACATTAAGTATTTTCACATATCCCCGTAGTAGCTGCGTCTAGAACACAAATGTAAATAGATTTGACGCATTTTTAAGTTTATTACAATTTTAAAATCTTATATTTTCTTACAGTCTCTTCTTTAATTCTACCTTTAGCAATTCAGTTGTCAACACGTTTTATTCTGAAATTTTTAGCAAAAATAATTTAGCCATTAACCGTTGAATTACTTCCTGATCCGAATATGATATAAAACCAGTCTTAACAAAAACAAAACGAGCAAACAAACCATTTCTTTAGCGAATGTGGCTAATTTACAAATGTTCATCTTGGCCTTGTGTCTCAAAGAAAAAAAAAACTCAATGGCCGTTCTAATGCATCGTTAGCAGAAAAGGCGACTCATAGTCTGTATAAAAACTTTTGATAGAATAAAAAGTCTGCTTCCTTATTTCTATTATTATTTATGCCACTTATTTTACCCGTTAATGTGTACTGCAACCTTCACTGCACTTATTTCATGCCGAAAAGCGAAAAGAAATCAGAGAAAAAATAAACAAAGAAAAAGTGAAATCCTGGTAAGGAAATGCTTTTAAATGAGATGGATTCTCTCCCCTGCCAAAATAAAAGTAAGAAAAAATTTTAAAAAATGACCACATATAGACATGTTGGCGTCTCTAAACATGCGGCATTAGTGCACAGGCTACGTTATTCGAATCTTTTGTTCATCCGTTTATGTTAATTTTATTTGCTTTCACTTTAACTGCTGGCGGCAAAATGAAGCGAATGTTTTTGTACTAAGGTGACGTTCCACTGGTCTTTATTTCGGGTTTAATTTTTCGTTCATACTTATTTATTGTAGCATACACTTTTATTTTTTGCTTTTCGTGTAAAAAGGACGTTGAATGACTTCGCCAAATACAATACAAAATTTCAATAGTAAAAAAGAAAGCGAAAACTTTCCTGCAAGCAAGTATGCTGGCATTAAATGAATTTTATTCCAAGTGGAATAAAATTCCATTTTCATATAGTTTATTAATAATTCATTTTATATATATATATATATATATATATATATATATATTCATTCATCCAATGATTGATCTGTATATGTATGTAAGTCCGTTGTGTGTGTGTGTGTGTGTATATATGTATATAAAGTGAGCGTATGTAGCCGTAAGTTGATGACTAAGTATTTTCACATATCCACGTAGTTGCTGCGTCTAGAACACAATATCTGATTTTAAGATAGATATTTAACCACACTGAAAGTCAATTTTTGGAGTGAAATAATTTCCTGATCTGCGTTAATCTTTTGTATACTGAAATGGATAAAACGTGTATAAAGTGACAGTTTTTATACACATATATTAGGGATTTTTTCTTCAAACAAATATGAAATTATCTTTTGATGTTTCACGGTTAAGCTCTTTTTCTTTTATTATATAATATTTTTATTATGTCCTCCTTGTCAGTTTTACTTCTGAATTTCGACAGATATGCACTTTGTTCTCAGCGAGTGGAACAGTTTACGCGCTCTTTCCAATTTGGTTTGTGCGTTTATGATTAAATTCTTTTCAGGTGCTTTGCCAAAACTTGTAGAAATGGTTATTCTTTCCACGTGTTCAGTCCTCGTTACAGAGAGAGAAAATAAAATGGATCTAACGACAAAACTTAAATCAGACGCATAAGAAGACGGATTAATATATCGCCTATTTTTCATTATTTATAATAAATAATACATTTAAAATAAATTAAAAAAAATAATTGAAATACAGAAGAACCTCGGTTGTCGAACGTCTCGCATGTCGAACAAATCGGTTTTCGAACAGAAAATTCGAGATGAAAATGCCTCGGTTCTTGAACAACATAGCCGAACCGAGTTAACGGCCGTGTTGTATATATTCGTGTGTTGTTCGGTCATTTTGTTTTTCCAATTTTATTGTACTGTGACTTTTTCTTCTCTACATTGATTCCTACTGGAAAATAGTTTTGGTTTACGAACGGCCTTCGGGAACGAATTCATTTCGTGAACCGAGTTTCTACTGTAACTAAAAATTTAATTAAATTAAATATAACAATGAAATATAAAGTCTTCAGCAATTTGTTTTAGGTTTCATTTCAATAATGTAGATTTTTGCCCTCTAAAATTAATTTTCGTCGTCTTATGTTGCCAGTTCATCAGCGAAACACGTCTTAGTAGCATTTTCCACTTTTTAAAAATATAATTACAATCTAATTCCGTCATCATGCTTTACTCACTCCTCGATATATATCTTGTTACATCTTAACTTCTGACCTAACGCACAGTGGAACTCTGAACAACGCTATAAGCAATAGAAATTTGCCTCCGTTGACAATAACTTCCTATTGACGAGTAGCGGTAAGAAACAAGGTCTGCTATTCATGAATTATAAAGTAAAAAATAGTCACAATATCACACGAAACAAAAAAAGACCTGTGAATTAATACGAGATTTTGCTATTATGTTAACGAGGGAAATAGTCCATTTACTGAAAAATAAAGAGTAATACGTAATTTTTCGCTATTAATTTTTCAAATAATTTGATTGTTGACAATTGCTTCAATAGTATAATTACTATCACATAAAATGGGACGGTTCGTAATCTATATAAAAGACAATATCTTTCTGGTTGTCCGTTTTTTGTAATGAGAATCTATTGTGCTAAAACGAGGCATAACTTGAACACCTTCGATATAAATACACCATTTTATATTCTCTTGTTCTCCGTCCATATTCAGCTTTGCTGTTCATTTAAAGGATTTGACAAACGGCTTAAATATTTACATCAATGACAGTTATATAAAGCCATGAAAACGAAATTAGGTAGAAACTAACATCTACATTAAATTCTTCAGCATAAGGCAATGCATTTGTTCGTTGGCAATCAAGATCTTTTGAGTAAAATACTTTTTAAAAAAATACGTCATTTAATGAGAGGATTTTGTGCAGTTGAACCAAGAAAACAAAATATTGAACACTTTTTCTTGCAAGTTACAGTTTATCAAAATGAGAATTTTCTCATTTCAAGTTCTTTTAATGAGACAGACTGAAATAGAATTAAAAAATAAATTCTATTTTTGTATTTAGAAACAAAGTATCAAAAATGATTCTGGAAAATGCAATTCACGCACGAAAATTACTATTTCGTTATCAATGTGTTGAAATTTCATTCTTGAGATATGCTAGCAATTGATAAATAGTTAATACAGGCAAGGAAATCTCAATTTGCGAATATGTTGCCAAGTAAAATAAAGTTAAAAAAGCTTCCACTTTTTCATAAATCAAACATTTCAGATTCTTAACGCAGCAATTTTTTACCTACTTAATTCGCAGTTTTGCTTTGACTTTTTAGTTTGAACGAGGTTTCTATATTTTATACTCGATTTGCATAATTGTAAGGTTTCCTGTTTAGCTTCGTATTTACCAAAAATGGCTGGTTGACAGCTGAAGCTCATCCGATTAAAGTTTTGTTTAATTTAATAAACAGAAATGTCTAAAGGATTTGTAAATTAATGTCTGTACATTTACCTTTTGGCGGAAATAGTTTCTCGTTTTCTTCCAAGTTATCAAAGTTATGTTCTTACCTGAAAAAGAAGGAAAGGTTCATTAAAACTTGGTATATCTGAAGACGGAGATAAAATATAAAGTTAAAATAAGTTTATTTTGTGATTAAACAGATAAACTGGTTAATTAATAATAACAATAGTAAGAAAATATAGACTAATTATCTGCATTTTCACTAAGGTAAAATAAAAACAGTATAACAATTTTTCAACAAATTGTACCATATCGATTTTTGTTAAGTTCATTCAGCACGATACGAAATATTTCAGTCAGTTGTTGAGTAAACAACGGACTACACCAGTAATTATTAAGGAGACTAGCTAATTATTTTACTGAGCGCATCAAAAAAATTAATTCACTATATTTTTAGAATATTATTTTCATGTTTTTTTAACACACATTTTAAAGAGATACATTCTTCGCCTTTCTTTAAGCTGCGTCTGTATTTGGCCTTAAGAATTATCTGATGACTATTCTTCGAGAAAATAAGAGTTCAAAATCATAGACATCAAAAACAATTGGAAATTAAGGCGATTGAGGAAGCTGAAAAATTTATGCGAAATGAACGTAAAAAAGCGTATATTTTAAAACTTCTTCTAA
Source organism: Acanthosepion esculentum (assembly GCA_964036315.1). Classification (NCBI taxonomy): domain Eukaryota; kingdom Metazoa; phylum Mollusca; class Cephalopoda; order Sepiida; family Sepiidae; genus Acanthosepion; species Acanthosepion esculentum. The sequence goes on along the minus strand of OZ038495.1, from coordinate 53,121,124 downwards.
AACAGTACTCATTTACAACTAGTGGGATGAATATACATGTTTTCAATTTAAAACTACAACTTCAACTTTTGCATAAGCTGTAAAAATATAGTGTGCACTTGTGTTATGGGTATGAAACACTTGATATTAAAAGATACAAAACTGCTTACATCTTGAATTTGATCTGTCAACGTTATTGCAGGAGATCGACTGCTGACACCATTACCAATGCCACGGTTCTCAGACATCATCTAGAATATGCTGCCATTGATCTTGGACTATGACAATGCCTCTAAAACTGTATTCATAGGCTTCAACCAGCAAGGTTCAATACAAACTCTCTCAGGTGAATCAATGAAATTTGGTGAATCCTTTACATTTATAAATTCTACAGAATAGAATAAGTCTAAGCATGATGGAATCTACACTTTGTAGCTGAGAACTATACTGAACATCTCTTCGAGACAACATTCAACTAAATCGCTGCAGTATTGACTCACCCTGATATTTCTACAATCTTACGCCAACGCAGAATCCGCTTTACAGGACACTGATACCGTCAAAACAAGAACACGCGAGTGATATACTGTTCTGGACACTTAGACATGGCCCAAGATTAGTCGCCCAGCAAACACATACATTGACCAGCTATGTTATGACGCAGAATGTCTAGCTAATGACCTTCCGAAATTGATGCAGGACTGTCATTATTAGCATGATGCATTCATTAATGTCCGAGCTAGCTCGACCAAATAATTAAAAAAAAATTAAAAAACAATTTTCACAATTGTCATTCAAATGGTTTTTCACTTTGATATCAGCTACCTTCATATAAGTACCATTCAAAAATATATGAAAGTCATGGAGTCACTGATGTCACCAGGTTTGGCATAATTCCTTAGTCAGGTTAGTATGTCTCTCATCAATTTTCTGCTTTATGCAACGAATGGATATGTAGTTGAAGACAAGAATAAAATGTGCTGCCCAACCAGCTAGTGACTTTAGCTTTTAATGACCACTGTTGACTAGAATAAGATCACCCACTCGAGGTCTACAAAAGCCAGTGATTTTCTCTCCAGTCAGTTTTTGCCTGATGCCTTAAGAACTTTTATCACACTGCTTTAACCCCTACTCGGGATCTTGCCAGTTGCTCGATTGCCGAGGAAATCAAACGGAGAGTAGAAGAGAACAAAAATCCTAGGAAGTCAAAACGAACAAAAAGTTTCATTTAAACTGCAGAATGACTATTTTTTTCAAACAGATTTTACACGTGATGACAATCTGAAATTTGATGGACGGAAACGTTCTCAGGAGATAAGAAATGCGATAAATATTACGAACTACTTCTGGAATAATCATATCTACTATTTACGAAAAACTAAATTGCCTTGTGCGTATATTGTACTATCGAAGTACATTTTAGCAAAATAAAATAGAGCAAAACTACAACTAATAATGTTACCTCAAGTTCGCTGATGGTCAAAGGTAATATTCAGTATATATATATATATATATATATATACACATATATATATATATATATATATGTGTGTGTGTGTGTGTGTGTGTGTGTGTGTGTATATAAAAGGTAATAAATCCGTTGGTATATAATCCAAGTGGATCCTAGTGATATAAAATATTAAAACAGATCCACAAGAAGAGCTCAATGTATTTATTATTACAGAGCAAAACTTAATACACAAACTGCCCCAAATCCTCTCATATGGGGATTGAACGGGAATAAGACTGACGAATTATAATTTTTCCTGGGTCGAAATAAGCTTATTCCACATATGAGGTGATTTTGGATTATATTGTGAATGTGTGTTAAAAGGGGGAGAGAAGAGCCATAATGTTCGAAATTAATTTCTGATGCAGGATTTAAATAATGCTTGATGCTGTCTTTCAAGCAGAGGAATTAAGTGTCTGTGCGTGTGTGGGTGTTACACCCTCACCAACATTATGTTCATTAATTTAAGGAATTCAAAGCTTAAAAGATAATATACATTTATCATTGATCGCGTAGATAAGCAAAACTCTAGGAGAGCCATATATTTTCTTAATTCTTAGTAAGGACACAATTGATGTTTGTGAAGAAAAATTAGGAAAAATTGGATCACAGGTACTGGTTACTTGTTGCCTATTTGGTGGTTGATATTATTGTTTAACTTTCAATGGTGTGAAAGGCTGGTGAGCGAAACCCACAGCTGACGTCTTAATTAACGTTACATAAAAAATTAGTGAGGCTCTTTATGACTCACACGCCGCAAGAACCATAGCATGAAATATCTCGAAGTCCTTCGGCAATGCGTTGCACAAAGGCTTGCTACACATGCTCTCCAGCTATGGAATCCATTGAAGGGTTTTATCTATTATAAAATATTTCCTAACAAGTAGATCCCTGAAGGTAGTTGCTAATATCCAGTCCTCCGAGGCCCTGGCAGTCAATGTAAACGCCCCCAGGAGTCACTTGTCGGACCAACCCTCTTCCTGATTTACATAAATGATCTACCGAAGAATATACCCCGATCATTTGTAAATGTCTATGCTGGAGATACCACGATGTGCGGACGCACCTCTAAAACTGTTAATGATCAGAGATTGGCAGCTGACCTCTCTTCCGAGTTAACTAACTTTCCAGTGGGGAATAAACTGGCTGGTGACATTTAGTGTCTCTTAAATCAAGATGATTACTTAGAAGACGCACTGTGCCTTTAGAGGATATTGAGCGTCAAACTCACACCCGACGTCAAGTGGAACTCCTATACAAGTTCCATCGCTAAAGATGCAGGTAAAATGATCGGGTCCCTGTATCGCTCCAGTAAGTACCTGACTTCTCATGCTATCCTTTAGAAAAGCCAGATCAGGTCGAAAAACGAGTACTGTTGACATATTTGGACGGCTCTTGATAGAGTTCAAAAGCGTCCCCGTGTCCTTGTTGGAAAAGAATTATTTTCACCCTCACAATTCTGTCTCACAGGCGTGATGTGGTGAGCCTCTGACTGCTCTATCACTACTACCATGGAAAATGCTCGGATGAAGTCCATTTGTTGGTTCCGCGAGGTCTAAACTTCCCTCCATCGGCGAGAACTAAGTTCCACTCAAGCAGCTTCTGCCCACGAACCACTGCCCTTCGGGACAAACTCACCAACAGAATGTTTTCCCGATCACTACAATCTCAACCTTTTCAAGTCTCGGGTCAACCGTTATCTTCCCTTCCTATCCATATAAACTACCTCTTAGTATAACCCTCTACCTCAAGTGACTCTCAGGTATTGTACAGGGGAAATCTTACTGTAAAAAAATAAAAATAAGAAAAAAGAAATCACGAATTAGAATATTTATTTTAGATGCGATAATTCTAACTTGAAACTTTGGCAACGTATAATGATCCTACTCTGTGTAACCAGTCCATTTACTCTGCTGTCGTATTCGGCTGAATTAATAAGCAAAACCAAATCCCTTTTACTCAGTATACTGTCCTGAAACTGACACCATTTTGCTTTATCTTTTCGCAGTCATTGAAATTGGGAACAAGTTTTAACTCCATCAGATGTCATCTTGTGTAGAGAAACGAATGACACAAAAGAGAGAAAACAGAAAATTAAAAAAACAAGGTAAATATTAAAAAAAAATGTGACGTAAACATCCGAAAGTATTTTATGTCAAAATAGGACAATTTGATATCAAACACAGACAAGTCCAGGCAATTATTAGTGATTGGAGTAGAAAGGGAACAAATTTGTCAGAGTACTGCCATCGCGTTTCTGTTTTAATGATGCCGCATTACATTCAACACATTCCAGTAGCATTCGCAAGTGAAGTGGTTTTACGTCTGTTGAGGTCTCCTATAGGCGTCTACAGTCGATAATCAAGAGGAAAGTTTCAAGTCACCTCTCTCAGCTGCCAGTATGGTCGGGAAGTTATTGATTTAATTGATGTTTAAAAATTTCCTTCGAAATAGGCCATCGATTTTAATATTGAGCAACGTCAAAGTAGATCAAAGTGAGACAAAAAGTATCTACGTTTCCGAACTTTGTCATCTTTTGACAGGAAACACACTTTGATTTTCTTAAAATCTATTTTCTATTAATTTTGAGTGCATTTGAAATGCATCGAACTTAAAAGGAAACAACATTGCTTGCTATTGTTGCAGATATTAGAGGTGAAAGCGAGCATTCATATTTCAAGTTTTTGTGAGAAAAAAAAATTATATCGCCAATTCAGAGTTTGCTTGAACGGCTTCCTATAATCTGTTGGACCTCTTCAAAACCATTGCTATACCAAGTTGAGTATGATACACACACACACACACATATATATATATTTAAAAAGCAAAGTTTTGAAGATGGCGGATTGCAGTTCGAACAGTATTGGTGATTAATTTACTTGTGTTTACGTTAGCATTTTACCGTTAATAACTAGAATCATTTAGAGTCTGTCTATATTTCTGAGATGAGGTATTATGTACAGTATTTACATTAGTCGGACTATTGTCCTCATCTTTGTCGCCATATTTGTCACAACGTTTCGGCCGTTGTACGCTCCGGCCTTCTTCAAGTGATTGGAATTTCGAACTGAACCCTTTATTTTTTCCTCAAGGACACATGGCACAGTGGATAAAGGCGTTGGTTAGATCCAGTGACAGACCCAAAGAGTGTGAGTTCAATACCCGGTTAAGGCAGTGGAGAACTTTCAGAGGGAAAATTAGCAGGAGATAACTGATAACTGACATCCATCAAACATGGCACGTGGAACTAGAACAGTCTACCCCAGTGATCGAAAAAAAAAAAAAAAAAAAGGGTTCAGTTCGAAATTCCAACCACCTGAAGAAGGCCGGAGCGTACAGCGGCCGAAACGTTGTGACAAATATGGCGACAAAGATGAGGACAATAGTCCGACTAATGTAAATACTGTAGAATCATTTAAATAATAAATTTCTGGACTGCTGATTAACTGCTCAGTCTTACTTGTTATTCTAAGTAAATGTATAGCGACTTTATTGCTAACATCCTCATCATTTTACCCTTTCACTTCAGATGTTCTTGTATATTGGAGTAGTTTTCTTTGGCATGTACATTCTTCCACTTGCCTGAGGAGACCTTACGATCGAAACTCGGGTTGCGAGGTTGGTTGGAATTTTAGCCTCTTCTGATATTTATATTATACACACTGGCGTGCTAAACTTTCGGGTCAAGTTCATTTATTTATTTTTTTAATTTACCCCCAGAATTGAGAGTGATTAGCAATATGGTGTTCATCAGTACATTATATGATCTGTGAGCGTTCGAAAAATATGATGAAATCAAACAGGGGCGTTCACCGGACTTTGATGATGAAGCGCTGAAGTAATTACTGGAAAGCTTTCAAGGGAAACGTACCTGGGATTTAGCAAATAGGTATCAAACTTTACTATATGTTGAATTTAGAAAAGAAAATGTGTTTAGATTTCAAACAATCAGAGCTCAAAGCACAAGTCTAATTATTGACAAACTAAAACAGAAATGATTTCCAGTTCAAACTAAGATATATTGTCGGTGATTAACAATAGAAATGCCTAATTATTCACAAGAAATATCAAATACTCCGTGTATAAATTTGAATGGTGTGTTTGTTTCATTATCAGAAAAAGTCAGCATTCATTGACTGAAAATTCAGTGTTAACTTTGGTTGAAATTTATAAAATCTTTATCTCAAAACAACATTTTCATCAACATAGGTTACTCACGTCTACTCTTATCACCCTAGTATTGTTGTATCTCTTCGAACATTTTGTGTAAGTGTTATAGTGGAAGACACCTAGTCTATAGGTAATAGACTCTCCCACCTATTATAAGTAGGAATCAGTAGGTAGTCGAGAGAAGAAGTGATTAGCGACCACAACTCGATTACTCTGCGTAACACTTTATTACAAGTTCCTAACGTTTCTGTACGTTTACCCCATTTAGGACGCATTTAGTCCGACTGCAAGTTCTATTGTGGAAATAACTCCACAACAGAAAGGTATTGTGTAAAGCCAACCATCTTGATTGTATAATTATTTCCTCTTCGTGTTACATATGCTATCCATTTTAGTTGTTGCTGCTGTTAGACGTCTTTAAGGAATGCCGTTTTATTTGCTAACAGTCTATATAAGATGTGGTTATGGCGTTTTCTTTGAAACTTAGAGCATTCATTCGATTGAAGCCATTCTAATTATTTAACTGATCCGAGAACACAACTGTATGACTTCATTATTAGAGTCTATATCTAACGAAGCTATTTAAGAAAAACCTATTTATATTAGTTTTCTTAATATGCGTCCCTTACTTTCTTCTGATAAGCTGTAAAATATACTGTTTGCTTAACCTTGCGTCTTCCGTGCCAAGGCCGTTTACGCTTTTTGATGGAGAAAGCATCCTAATATAAAGCCGGATGGAAAAAATAGAAAAAAACTTGATCCTGAAGTGCTAAATAAAGGGGAAAGTGAACATAAGTGAGACGAAAAGGACTTGCATCCGGGACACCAAGTGACAATAAACGAATCATTGAAAGGTGAGTTAAGACGGGATAATCTGGACAGGCATTAAAATTATTTAACTTTTTCGCTTTATTATAAATATTGTTTTCATAGTTATTATGGAAGTTATTACAAGCGTAACATTTCAACCGTGTACACTCTGACCATCTTCAGGTGTTCATTACTTTCGTTGATGGGTGATATTTTATAAATGTTGAATCAAATGTTATTGTGGCGCCATTCCTTGTTCGTTCCTGCTAAACCAGTATATATTATTTTATTACATGATCCAGTGATTTAACAATATTTATTGATATTATTATGATTAACCAACGCTACCAGCATTAGAAGAAAAAAAACGTCAATATCTTTTTGGATTGTTAATATGAGAATATATTAACATAAGATACATTATCTAAAATAATGGAAGCTAGAAGATAGCCAGACAGAACTTGGTTGAAATATTATGTCTATGATATTTATAATAATCCAAATGCGAATCATAGAGACTCAACTAAACAAGTGTAAGTAACATGACAATTCCACGTTTAAACAACAATCAACAACCAAATTAAAAGATAAAGAAATGAAACAGACGTTGTTTTGAAGAGATTTGCTAAATAGTCATTCCTTTCTCGCATATGAAACTAATAAATATTTATTTACCATTAAGATAAAAATCATGTACATTCAAAAATAATTAGAAAGAACAAGAGAGAAAAAGTAACGAAGTTCAGGGAAAAAACATACAAAATAAAGTAAAGTAGAGGGTGTGGCATCTCACATCATATTAAAATATTAGCTGGATGAAGACATCATTGCCACTAATGGCGTGCCATGAAAAGGCGAGGTATTTCTCCTGCACCCTGTATAAACCTACTTTAACACTCGACTAATTTTGACGGACTCAACTAGTTCCAATAATAGAATATTCTGAACGGTATCCCTGCCAAAATAAAAATAATTTTAATACAAAAAATATTTTAACCGTATTTTAATTTGAATTTGATACGTGTTTCTTTTTACATTTAAAATAACCTTTAGTCATATTTACGACTGTCAACAGTGGGATCCCGAATTCCTACGAACACAATCCTACTTCCTGTCTGTGCATCAGCATTTATGAACATTTATCATTAATATCTACAATGATTAATCTAGTCTAGCACAAGACTGAATAAGCTACAGTGAAGATGTCTGCTTTGCAGCAAAATTCTTCGAAATTCTTTATGGAAGGGAGACTCGAAACGTGAGGCAAGACTGTTTTCTATTAAGTGAGAAAAGATATTCCACAGTTATCGGCCAGAAGACAAGAGAAAAGAATCGGTGCAGACAACATGTATTGACTGATGTTAGCTTCGACAGCTGAGAAATGAAATATAGAATTTGTATTTCGTTAACCCATCACATATCAACGGTATGCCTGTCTCGAAAATTAGTATTTGAAATCATGATACAATTAGAGAAACAAATGCTGACTAGAATGTTATATATATATATATATATATATATATATATATGTGAGAGAGAGATAGATAGATAGATAAGATTGTTAAAATAGGACAGTTGAAATTTCTAGGATATATAATGAGGCAAGCGGGCTTAGAAAATGTTGATACTCACGGAAGAGACTGAAATCAAGAAAGAAAGAGGAAAACAACGCATAACCTACATAGCGAGCTTTAATAAATGGATGGCAGATCAGAGTTTAGTAGAGAAAACAAAAAACAACATTTAGTAAGAAATAAAAATAAAGGAAATTGGGGAGAGCTATGATCACCAATATCATGCATGGACACAGCACATAGAAGAAAAATGTTCATAAACCGATCAACTGTCGATTTCAAGACTTGTTTGGTTTGTCGTTATTTTCACCGATTAATTTTTTTTTAAATATTCGTTAAATTTGTCTGATGTACGAACAAAATTAGTTAGGTTCTTCACATCATTTGAAAATTATCCCTTATCTATTGGGTATGTTTATATAAAATGACGTAACTGTAAAGGGGTATGCATCTCTACCAAGGAGGAAGCTAGAGCACCTGAAATGTTTTCAACGAAACGAACGAAAAGTAAAACATAATACAGTCATGATCACCAACGTCCTGACGAAAATAGAAGTTAGGAGTGTCATTTGGTCGATCCTGCCTTACTAAGTCTCCAATCGAAATGAAAATGGTTGTGACCACGAGAAATCGCCATCAGCATCTTTATATTTCTATTTTTATTAGAACTGCTTAAAACGCTGGAGCAATGGAAGTGTTCATATAAACGTAGAACAGAGACTCACCCACATTGAATGATTTTCTTCAGGCATCGATCCAGACTTCCATCTACGTTTCTTGAGTTCGTTTTCCTTGGTTACTAAATATTTCACTACCATCTCGGTCGATTAGTTTTGGCACAAGGCCATAATGTATTGGAGACATTCAGAAATTAACTCACTGTTCAAGTACAATGTTCAAATACACGAGTTGCTTGAACATTATCCTATGACTAAGAGATCTTGGTGCTCATTCTCTAGGGTTTCGTTCAAATTTCGAACGGTTTTTTGTTTTTTCAAGCAGATTGATTCTATCCCTAAGACTTTGTATCCAAATAATCTGTCATGCCTAAAGATGATTTTTACTTGAAATATTGTCTTAATTCGACTTGCATGAAAACAAGAATGTGATTTTCTCTTCTATTCATTTTATCATCCAAAGAGATAACGCAATTTTACTTGGCGTCACTTAAAAATTGAATTGCTGCAGAATTCATTCAATTTCAGGTTTCAGTATCTTGCGGAAAATAACGATCGTCAAATCGCGTAAATGCAGATACGTGCAATGGACATTTTTCTTAAGAACAAATACGGTTTGATTGTTCAAATAGAGTTCAATTTCGCCTGACTTAACTATTTATATAATTGTACAGAAAATTGACAAATCAAGCAGACAGTCATGAAAAATACTGTTGTAAACTTACACTGAAAAGAAAAAAAAATGAAATAATGGCACCTACCAAAAGTAAAACATTAAATCTTTCCTGAATCGGACCCGCAGATTGTTCTTTTATGGTCCATTTCCTGTAAAATCCACCATAAAGTGGAAAATATTCCCCATTAAAAGGAACTAGAGAGAAATCCACTTGAGCCATGCCAGAATAATAACAAAGCCGTTAAGGACTTCCACATTTTAACTTTTCCTTTCCAAGTGGATCGCTTGCAGTGGTTGGTCCATTATACGCAGGCGCAGAAACATCAGAAATCAATTGCTTAAGTGCCTCAGTAATAAATAAAATACATAATCGATTACCGTGTCGGCGCGTGTGCGCACAGAAAATGGTGGGAGGGGACATTGATGTGTGCACATTGAATTTATAAATAAACTGTGTTTAAATATGTACATGCTAATATATTTTCCTTCACGTCACTATGAGTATTACTTTCTTAATCTAATGAAAAATTCTGAAAACATCGCAACGGAACATGTGAGCGTTTACATTAGTATTTCAGCAATGAAGCTATTTACTGAAAGATATCGTTCCCACAAAATATGAACCCGTTGCGATTACATACACACATATACAAGCTGACATGTCCAGTCATATCGTCATCTAAGAACAGAACTATGTTACTGCGACAAAAAATAAAATAAATCAATCAGTCCATTGATTTAAGGGACATTATTATTTCCTTTCAGTACGTCGGCGATAATGACTCTCTGTAACTTTCTGCTTTTATTTTGATTTCAGCAAGTTGCCACTTTACTCTTTATTTAAATATCTGAAATAGTTTATTTATTGTTTAACCCTCGCCTCTCTGGCTTATATTATGTGAGTGTTAAGGTCTTTTTTCCAGAAATTTATGTTGTTTTTTTTATTTTATAACAGGAATTCTGATTTTACTAGCATTTTTTTCTCTTCAGGTTTAAGTTGCTTGACATCGGAACTTTACAAACCGGGGATGTATGGTCCTGATTAAACAACGTGGATCAGTAAAAGAATGAACTCTCGGCGTTACTCAAATCCTCACCCGTCTTCTTTTGGAATCCTGATTTGCAATAACTGTTGCAGCTTTTGAAGAACAAGATCTTCTACGATTAAAACATAAAATCGAACAGAAGTATCCGTTTCATTTTACTGAAATTACTCTCTTCCATACTTGAAGTTATTATTTTCAGATACATTAATAATATTGCGTCTTATTTGCCGAAGTAAAAAAAATTGTAACCTCCGGATTATAAGCAAAACAAATATTACAGCCATTAGTTCAAATAATGGCGATATATATATATATATATATATATATATATATATATATATATTCGAAAAATCCTTGTGGAAAACACAACTATACTTAAACAAGTAAACAATAAACAAAAACTAAAAATTCTTGAAGCTATATGCATGAATCAGTTGGAACCTAAAATAAACTATGAAAACTCCACAAATATAATCAAATGTCTATAATTGATAACAGAAGCCATTGATTTATACCAACGGCTTCCCATACTTAACATTTCTCGTTTTCACTTTCGCGTGATCATGAGTGATGTCATGAGCCGCGGTGCGATTTTCGATTCCAGCGTCTCGTATGCACGTGTTTGTCGTTGCTTGGAAATCTTCTATGCAAACAAAAAAATCATTATTGCCATGTCCGTGTATTGGTTAATATATTGTAATGTTATTGTCATCTTCGATGATGGCTTATGCAAGCCGAAAGCTTAGATAAGATTAAAAAAAAACATGTATCAATATGGTGATATTCTTAGGTCTTTCAATGATAATGTTATTAAGCTTATCAGACGATACAAATGGAATTTGCATAAAATAGTCAAAACTTGTCAATATTATTTAATGAAACATGCATCAATATGTGTGTGTGCGAGAGAGAGTGAGTGAGTGGGTGAGTGTTCGGTTCCTTAATGAAGTATGTTGTCCAATCATTAGCAATCTCTAACAGAGGAACGTAACCTACTGTTCCTGCATAAATATTAAGATATTGTCATAATCCAACGGCAAATGTTTCTCTTTATTCTTTCAATGTGGCCCTAACATATCATATATGGCATCTCGTTAGTTTGACCACCATTTCTTTTGTTGCAAACAAAACATTAATATATTGATTCATCCATTGTTCGCATTAAACTCAAATTATGAAAACTTAATTCATCATGGTCCATAATTATTATTTTAAATATGATTACTGTCTTATAAATAGATTCAAAAGATGCTTTCCTTGCAATAAATTGCGACTAAATTGAGTTCTGCGATCACTAATTGGCATGATTAAGCAGAAATAATATTCTATTATGCCTTCTGCATTGATTTCAAGCAAAATCTAACTAGATACATGTAAGTAGATAATTCCCCAATTTCAAGTTATTTGTGCTAATTATTTGGCCCATTGTCTCCATATTAATACGCGATCCAACGAGCAGATTCAAAATCCCCAGCTCTACGGCAAATAACTCTTATGTTTATTGATATTTACACATCTTAACTTCACACAGTAGAAGGCCCTATTAGTTAGGTACTTGCTAATGCTCGAACTAACCTTTGAGACTACGTTAATTAACACTGCTCCAGGATATGCCAACCAATATGATTACAGTACTTGGGTCGCAAATCGAGAATAACAAAAATGTTCTAGAATTATTCAAACAAATTTGGCTCGGCTTTCTTCCTTAATCTTATCTTCGTCTTGTACAAAGTTTAGAGCACTGTGTGGGGATCGAACTTATCTTTATTACAAGTTTCAGATTTTCATTTACTAATGTAATTTATATATGGCTCATTAGCTTCAGAGTACACATCATTTTTGTTATATGCACAGTGTTTCGAACTTTGTGCCTTTCTACCGTAGGGTACAACGTTCGAAATGCGTCGAACTCAGCGGAGGGTAATTTCTATTAGATTTCTTTCTTTTGAAATATATTTGGTGAAATTAACGCTATGGAATCAGATCCTATATAAATCTAGATAATCTCAAGAGTAGCATGCTTATGGGTGTTTAAAATTATCTAACACGTTTCACGCATCACGGAAACTGTTATATAAAAGAAGTAAACTAGTTTTAAGGCATGTCATATTTCCGGAATAATAATGATGACTATCAGAGACAGGGCCTATGTAAATCTAAACAGTGTATATAGACTCACCATCCACTGATGTCCATTTAATTCCTTAAAAGCAGTTGTCAGGTCACTATATATATCTCAAAGTCAAGAAATATTAACCACTTATGCTACCATGTTTTTCACAGGTAAGCTTTCTTCAGGCAGTGGAGGTTAATATTGATTCATGAACGCTTTGTTTATTTTTTTTTTAAACATTTTCAACTATTATTATGATTATTGTTGAAAGGGAAGAGTAAAACAAGAGTATTTATAATGTAAAGGAGGAGGAGGAAAAATTAATATTAATAAAATTTATCCGGAAAACTGTCATATAAAAAAGCGCTCAATATACAATGTAAAAAAGAAAAGAGCTATTAAACATTTAAATCAAGGCATATTAACCACTTTTCCGGACAAATCTAACTTCGACCGGAAAAAATACGTAGTTTGCAGAGAAGGAAGACAATTCTATAGGCAAGATGTACGAGAGAAAACATTATTAGAATATAATATACAGTTGCATCGAGCAATTTCAACAGTAAAACGTTGAGACTTATTTGCCAATCTTGCCGAACGCTTAAATTCATGTGCCCGGAGTATCGAAGAAGAAAGCTAACGAGTAGAATTTTCGTGCGGGAAGATATGTCAAGACGGTGAAAAAGTGAATGAATTCGATATGCCAAGTCAGGATTGATAACATTAGCCACTTCTTGGGATTTTTTTAGAGAATCTCGTGTAAAATAGCAGGGTTACCAGACCAAATATGGCGGCAAATATTTATTGCCCGAGCGAATAGTAGATTAATAAATGTCAAAGAAGAATCCTACTGAGAAGAACTGTCTGGCACAATGCAGCTAACCAACTTTCCTCAGTAGACCTAGTAATTGTTTCAATATAATCATTTTACTTCATGTCGGTGAAGTTGAGCCAGATTTAACCATCAAGCAAAGAAACGCCCTGAATCCCAATAAGGGGAAATAGACATGTGAAGAATGGGATGGGGGGGATTCAGTGTCGCCATGTCATTTCGGGAAAGTGCACGCGTGGGTGCATGGCGATATCGGATCATTAGAAATAAGTTATCCAGAAAAAAAAATCACAGTATAATTTTAGTTGGAGAGGACAGATGTGTGGGGAACATCATGGAAGGCGGGCACACACACTTATCGATGCTGTGGTCAGTCTGCACGAGGACCCGTGTATGTCCGTCGGTGGTATCGGTGAGACGTGACCTTTGAACGGGGGCTCCACACACATGTCTGAAACCAATCAATGTGCTGGAAGTTGATTAGCAACAAGAATAAATTTGAATCGAAAAACAAATTAGAAGACAAGAAATAGCGGAAATATACTAAATAAATATGTATACAAACACTGAATTGTCGGTAGAATAAAGCAAAGAAAACTTATTACACTTGCAGGAATGCCTGGCACGATGAGTAATGATGGTAGCGGTAGGAGCCTGGAAGCACAGCCAAAATACGGTTTTCAGAAAACCGAGTGAAGTGACAATGACGAGATCAAAATGGTTAGTCACTTTCATGACAGATTTGAACCCATACGAATTACTGTTAGATAAATTGGAAGGTGAACTGATTAAACTGAGTGAGGTCAGAATGAAGATAGCACGAAAGTATACCAGAGATCAACAGTACCCCAGATTACTTCCTGGAGCTGGAAACTTCCATAATGAAGTCCCACTGGAAGGATATGAAAAATTATTTAAAGGTAACTGAATTATTCCCGCTAAGACAGAAAGGAGCAGTAGTCTCCATTGTTGGGAAGGTGTTAAACGTTCTGTTCGGAACAGTGTCCGAAGCAGATGTTAAGATCATAAGGAGAAGGCTAGAACTAGTAGAGACGAACCGGAAATGTTTAGCTAAAGGGGCACAGTCGAATGTAGTGATACTGAATGTGACAAGATGAGAATTGGCGAAAAAACAAACAGCAAGCATAAGACACATGCGAGAATAAAGACAAGCAGACAATATTTTTCGGAATCATGGCAACTGAATTACATGAGTTAAGTAGCTTCGACCAGAAGTATTTCAATAAATAACTATTGTAAATAAGGTCCGCTAGACCAGCCAGTCACTGATGATTTTTTAGAGCATGAGAAACATGTTATCATTGGGACATTTGTCTCCGAATCTAACGATCCATGGTCACTTGAAGGTGTTAATATTAAAAATACAAATTGAGTTACTGGTAGATGCCACCAAAGAATTATGGAAAAACAAGGCATTAGGTTGTATTACTTTGCTAGAAGATAACTGTTGGTTTTAATGTCCTTCCGTTGTTACACATGGAAATTATTTTTAAGATATATCGGGTGATAAATTTACCCAACCCTTACCCCGAATAGAACGGGAACCAGAGTCAGTTGCAAAATATCAAATTGAGACAGAATATATAGCCTTAAATTCAGCGAAAACAAGATTCATGTTGATGACAACAGGGGAAGCGGGGAAATGTGAAGTAGATTATTTAGGGATGTGTGCTTCATTAAGTCCCATTTATGTGAGGTGGAATCACAGGTTGTATTTACTTGAATTGTCTAAGGGAGATAAATGGAGAATTGAGAAAAATTGTCAAGTGGGGACTTGTTACCATAAACTCTCAGTTTATCTGATGAAGTTTGGGTAGTAGCCACCTAAACTCTATTTGATCTATCGAGACTATGTGGGAAGACTCACAGGAGCAATAAAGATTAATCCCCCATTGACTTTACTAGAGTTAATACTGGGGCGTTTGACATATGGGGTATCTGTCTCCCTTCACCCATGTTATCAAGCCGAAGAAAAATACGAGGAAAAAGATTCATGAGTGAGGTTAATCGAAATAGGTCTGAATAATTGGACAAAGTTATGGAAACCAGTGGCCGTGAAACTCCTTAGAATTACCTTTAAAGCGATACCAAAATTATTAAGGCAGATAGAGACAATTAGTCTGTACCAATTGAAAGACAAATAGAGTAACATGAGTGAGAAGAGTACAGTTTGGAGAGGTAATTCTTAGACGATAATGAACTGTTCTGCTATGTTAGGTACCTTAGTAGTTATTGCTGCCATGATGACAATAATATGGTACCTGAAGAAGCACAGGAGAAAATCAAGTAATCCCCAGATATTGGCGAGTGTTGATGAAAATGAGAGATTAGTGTTCTTTACCAAAGCAGATTGACTTTGGAGGAGGAAGAGACCGAGTTCAAATCAGTAGAGAAACAGAATAGACATCTGTCAATGGTTGGTTTGTTAGTTATTGGATTTAACGACATGTCAACTCCTGTTTGGGTCATTTTATGCCGAAGCCTTGTTTATTTACGTATATAAGATGGTTATATTGTATAAAAGGATGAGAGGCTATTGGGTTTCATAATCTACTGTATTTGTTTTGGATTGCTTTTTCTTGTGATTGTTTCTGATTGTATATTTTCATATCTACATCCATGCGTGCATATATATGTCTATACACTCATATACATATACACTATTTGAAAGTGTTATATTTTGTTGAGGATCTTGATTTCTTTGAGAAAGTTGTATATATTTTCTGTGTCTGTATTTAAAAAAATTCTTTTAAGCCTTTTCCATTTGAATTCCTAGTAAGATTTTGGGTTTAGGAAGTTGTTCCATTAAGTTGTTTATTTCTGTTGTATTTATTGGTTCTTGTGGGAGTATATAAATGGAAAGAATTGTGATGGTTTTATCTAGTGTCAATTGAGACAAAAAATAATTACAAGAAGTAGAAATAAAATCCTACCCACACCAAACTGTAAATTTCTCAAAGGGTGTAGTAAAAAGCAAGGAGCTCTCCCTGTGCACTCTAGAGGAGATAAAAATAGAACTCAAAACTCAAGGTGTTATAAACGTCAAATGAATCATAAAGAAAAATGGAGCAGAGATACGAACTAATACCTAAATTTTTTTCCATTGATTGTTTTTATTTTGAATCATCTTCCACGCCCCCTACCCACCGCGGAATCCAGGATTGGGACATGACAAGGGGGAAACCCATTCGCCTGGCCATGTCGGGGCTGCGTGAAAGGTATACTCTCTTTGGGAGGAGACTTTGAGCACGCGTGTTCCTTTGTTTCCGTTATTCAATTTTTACGGCTATGTAGGTTTAGCAGGTGTGTCAGATCCCTTTTTCTACCAAATTGATTGGCCCTCAGCCACCGCCTTCCATCATATATTTAGGGGTTGGTGTTAGTTTTGGTTGGGAAGAGGAGTGCAAGTTATAGGTCTGGGGTGGATTATATATGATAGGGCTTGACATGACCAGCCGATTGATCGGATCGTGCCCTTCCGACCCCCCGTCTAGCCCAGGTAAGGGCCAAAGTGGTGCGTTGCAGGATTTGAACCGCTTTACACATGGGTCACGACGTGCTCAACCACCAGGATACCGTCCCCAGACATTACGGGTTGCCACCAACAGGTGGCCCCATTGAGGGACTTTTACCCTCTGCAGGGGGGGGGGCAATCGGCGTATTCTGATTCCCCACCGACAGGGCATCTGTCAATGGAAAACAAAAGAAAATCTATTGTGGATAGAAGAAAATCGACCCAGAGAAACAAACCATAAAAATGTCAAATGTTTAAAAAATGGAAAGGGTGATGCGAACCCCCAACATAAACGTGCGTGCTCATGAACCTGAAAAGAAGAAATGCTTATAATTCCACTGTATGCTTAATGAGAAAGAAAGACTGTTGCACGCAAAAAACTCAACTCTACATTTTTGGGGGTGAGGGCAGATATTGAACTTACAACTCTTTGGCTGAAGTCACTGGATTGCTTCAACCAACGCTGTTATCCACTGGACCAATTCAGTTCAATACCTGACCACACCAGAGATGGACAAAAACTTGCTTGGAGATTTGAGCCACTAAAAGGGAATAAATGAAACCTATATATCCACAAAAGGCATGGCACATGGAACTAGAACAATTTACCCTGGTGGACGAAAAAGGATTCGGTTCCAAATTTCAACAAACATCACATGAAGAAGGTCGGAGCATACAACGTCCGAAATGTGAACATGACAATAACGATGAGGACAACACTCCAAACAGTGTAAATAATGTAAATGTGTAGTGAACAGTTGAACATTTTTAGGTTACTCTATCAGTTACGCTTTTCTAACATACGTGTATAGAAATGTTAACATTTTGAATAACGCGGCATATATGTGCATAGTTATTCAAAATGTTAACATTTCTACAGAGACGAACTTGGCTTTTTAACCTTGGCTGGGAATCAGTTCAGGAGAAAGACAACGCTGACTACAACACCCAAAGCATTTTGAGACCGTCTCTACTAGATCTTTCTGATCATTCTCTTTAACGTGGCGTTATCGTCTCGTCTGAACGTCCGATTGCATTTTTCTACGGAGGAATTATACCTCTCAAAAGGAGCCACTTAGGAAAAATACATGATTACTGACTCGATAATAAACTAACAATATCCCAGAACTGAGTAAACAGACTAAAATATAAGAAAATAGTTTTCGACATTAAACAACCCAGCAATGGTTGACTTGTCGACCAACCAACTTTACTTCACTAGTCTAATATTCACAAAAATTTTCGAACAAGTTTTCGAGATTTCGGCTTGCCGATTGTCAAATTGCATATTCGTCAAGCACATATTTTCAATAACTTTTTAAAAGTATATCTAGAGTTAAAATTAATCAAAATAATAAAAAAAAGAATTTTGTTACTATTGAAAAAAAAAGTCTAAATTTCCTACATTATATATTTTAAAACATCGACTTCCCTTTCTCGTTCGGTCAGATTTACATTACTGGAAATCCCTTTCGATCTCACTTCCTACAGACTGTTCGACACAGAAACGAAATTAGAAGCCGCATTTACCCAATTTTCCCTACATTTATAAATATGATTACAGGAAGAAAAAGAAAGGGAGAGCGGGCGAGAGAGAGAGAGGTTGAAAAATGTTTCCTTATTGAGAATTTTTGTATAAATAGTTGACCTTCAACACTGGAACAACCGACAAGTGTTTGCTTGTGATTGGGTTTATTGATCCATGACTATCAAATATGGAGAAACCAGAAAAGTGTAAATCTGGGAAAGTCTTTTTCGCGCCTGTCTAGTCGTACTTTTACCTGATAAGAATTTTTATGACTGGGCCGACCAAATTATGTTTAATTTGTTCTGGTAACTTTCTCACTTCTGAAAACTTTCCTGAGTCTATTTCCAGTGATATACAGTCGGCTATTAAAAGCACCGATGACAAATGTCCCTTTATATTCGTGCCAAATTGAATTTATTTTAAATTAAAAAAATATATATTTTCGAAAAACCTTATTTCAAAAGGACGGTAATTTATCATACCATCTTAGGTCTTCATAAATTAAAATTTGGTATTTGTCAAATATCGCACTCTTAATTTGAGAATAACATTATTTATGCAAGATGATATAAGGTACGAAAATATATAAATTATGCGAGTGTGTTAAGTGATTTTTCAAAGCGTAGCTGAAATATGAACAAGGCCGAAAGTATCGGGAACCTGTGAGGATCGAACGCACTACTTAGTTCTAGTGAGACAAGCTTGTTAACCATTTCACCACCTCGAAGTGCCCTATGCGAGTGAGTGTATTAAAGATCCAAATTTGCCCTGCTATAGAATCCATGTAAGAGATGTTTTCGGTTGGTATTTTAAAAGTACCCTCCTATTTCGAATGCATTTACAAGTCAAAATTTGAATAAATTGTTACATTGCTACAAGGCAGCCTTCCTTATATAATTTGAATATAATTTTATTTTTATTTTCTATATAAATTTTACTTCATAAAATTAATGGCATATAAGACCCCCCTTCGTTTGGGCACTTTAACGTGGTGGAATTGTTAGCAAGCATGTCTCGTTAGATCAATTGCGACTGAGTAGTCAGTTCGATCCACACTGAGTGGTATATACTTTCAGCCTTGTGCTACATCCTATATACGATCCTCACTGAATGCTCAACACTTTCGGCCTTGTGCCACATCTAAGCTACGCTTATAAAATCATTGTTATTATATTTTAGTTTGTAATTGGGGATTCATACCCTCAACCTCATGTCATCTTTAAATTTTTATATATATTTTTCTATGAACATTTTTAAATGAGAACTTATTAAATCACGGGGTGTTTTTGTAGGCTGCCTTTGTGTATGTGGTATTGTGGTATATAGAGGAGTAAATGGTGAAGGATGACTTATTGTGATGTATATGTGTTACTTGTAATGAGGGAATAGGTCGTGAATCGTATTAGCTAGATGCAAGATAATGATGACCAGACTGACCCCACTTCCCATTTTGGCCTTGTGCCACAATTATTGTAATTTTGCAATAATAAATATTAAAACCACTCCCTGGTTTTCTTCCAAAGACTCGTCCATTCAAGGATTTAGTATCTGGTCTCACTGATCAGACACCTTGAAACAACGATCTGTGCATACAATCGTCATTACTGGGAAACAGTGGTAGATGACAGAGTTGTGTGGGGAAGCACGGAATATATCAAGCAACGTCGCTTGCCTAATCCAGCAACGTACAATGAGGAGTAAAGAGGTAATAGTATATGTGTAACGTGTCCGCCGACTTTCTGTTTCTGGTGCGGGACAGCTACCGCTTCCGTAGATACTAAACACATAAACATCCGTTACAGGCATAGACAAATCTTCTAAATTATCGTACGTAAATCTTGACATTATGTAGTAACCTCAAATTCGCGGAAGATGTTTTTGATATATAGGTTAAAAAAGTGGGGATGGGCAGTAATATGTATGGATCACCACTCTTATCGTAGGGTGGCCGTCTAATCCCTGTTGCAGTCGCCTGCTCATGCATATTTGTGCTTGTTCAACACTTAGAGAGCTCACCTGTGTTTTATACTGCAGCTATGCTCAGCGGATCTTAGTTACAACTCTGGGAGAGCGTGCGTTGTCTAGCGTGATCAATAGTGTGAACAAGGTCAAAACCCTCTGAAAACCCTCGGTTTCGATTATTTGTGACTTTCTGCCATATATCAAATACGGTAGCTCGACTCAAAATACAGGTTTTTAACCGTCTCATCACGAATGCTTCGGCACGGATTTGTAAAAACTTTTATGATACTGGCTGACATTTATACCAAACTTATATAAACCCGAGAACATACACGAATAAATATACATAGATTTTGTCGCAACGAATACATCGTGACGACTGCTTTGATATTCATTTGCAATCGTATGCATAAAGAATATTTACTTTACGGGGGAATAGACATCGACTTATCTGTAAATTCCGATCAGTAGTCGTGCATATCAAATAGCCAAAATTCGCAGTTATCTATTTATTTACCTTTACATAATTTTCCATTCAGACTTATGACCTTTACCTTCTCGTCTCAGTGACACGTTTTCTAAAATAGTTTTCTAGCAACGAAAACTTGCAGGAAAAATATTAAATTTGTTGTCAGTAACAAGTCAAGAGAAGTGTTCCATGAGAAAATTCAGTTACAAGGTAGCAGCTATAATGGAGACGTATCTATGGAGGTTAATGTGGACTGGATATTCACTCGCTTGGAATATCTGATCGAACCACAAATTGTTGAAAACTTGAAATAGATTTCTTAATTACCTTCTTAACTTGAGAGTCCATGTTCCGAAGTCAGACAAGGAGGCTGAACAAACAAAATCATTTTAGTTTGTAAAATTTCAAAGTACTTGAGGTGTTAAAAAGTCTTCGGTTAAACCAAGAAATGAATAAATAAAATGTTCGCTGAAATTTTCTTAAGTGGGTTGGACAGACAATCGCAAGTGAAGAACTGGTAAAGTAAGTGTACACAAACTGGCATGACCTGTCGGACAGTACTTGCTTTCATAAGACAAAATTTATAAATCTAGTTAACATGTATTGGTTAAAATAATTTATTTTGAAGTTTGGATAATTTGGGCGAAATAAATTTGTCTTAACTTTTAAAACATGATGGTTAAATTTCATCTTATTTGTGAAGACACATGGTACGGTGGATAAAGGCGTTGGTTAGATCCAGTAACAGACCCAAAGAGTGTGAGTTCAATACTCGGTTCAGGCAGTGGAGAACTTTCAGAGGGAAAAATTACCAGGAGATAACTGATAACTGACATCCATCAAACATGGCTCGTGGAACTAGAACAGTCTACCCCAGTGATCGAAATAAAGGGTTCGGTTCGAAATTCCAACCACCTGAAGAAGGCCGGAGCGTACAACGGCCGAAACGTTGTGACAAATATGGCGACAAAGATGAGGACAATAGTCCGAATAATGTAAATACTGTAAACGGGTCGTATTTGCTAATTTCTTCTTTCATAACCCATTCATATATATATATATATATAACAAAGTGTAAAAAGTTTTCGTGTGATGAGTTTCGTTCTTTAGAACTAACTAATTGGACTCAATTTGTTACGTTGTTGCGTGAGAACGAGGGTTATTGGGAATTTTAGATTTAGATTCATTTTTTTGTTTCGATCGTTTTTGTTATTAGACAGACGTATGTGCGTGTATATATATATATATATATATAGTCACAACAGACAGTTTCGCGGTTTCATAGCTCATCACTGTGACTAGACATCCGATTGTCTCAAGCTGGGATCGAAACCCAATGATTTGGAGATTTTACCCTTAAGCCATTGGCGCATGGCAGGGATAAAAGTAAATTTAGACTTATTTATTTTTAGACAAACACACCAGTGACCGGAGGACTAGATTCGTCTTAACAAAGAGTCACACACACATATTATATATATATATATATATATATATATATATATATATATATGGCCGGCAATTATTTACCATCCAACGACAAGGAATGATTGGAAATGTTGGAGACTTCACACTAAAGGACGGCACATCGCCATCAATTTCGGCACATACATGTTAAAATGCGTTGATATTGTAAGAACAAAAAATATTCAGATGAGGTGAATATATCTTCCACAAGCATAGCATGTGAGCACCCGACTATTTAATAGTCCGATCTGTAAATAACAGTAAATTAGGTACCTCCATGAAATCGCTAAAAAAGAGCATAGCATGATGAAAAAGACGCCAAACCAAACAAGAGTCTAAATACTTATTATTAAGAAGAAAGATCAAAGTTCATTTTAATTATTTAAAAACATTTTTCCTTCTTTTTAGAACATTCTGAATTTTGATATAAAAATCCTTGTTTCTTTTTGTATTACCGGAACTAGTAAAATAACATACAATTTTTAGTATATTTTTTTGTATGGCACGCATCAATTTCGAAAATCTTGCAAAAATAAAAATAATTGTCGGATGTTAATGAAACTTTCAGAAACTATTTACAGATGATCGAAATATTTTTAAATGTTTTTTTATTAAAATCATGGCAGAAGTATTTTTATATTTATTACCCCTCCTAATTAATTAATAATATTTTGAAAGCAAAAAAAAATTTCCGATGAAAAATTATTTTTAATACATTTATTTGCTATTTCTTTAATTATAATAGATTTTACACTTAATTTGTTAAAATATTACAAAATTAGTTAAAAGCCGCATCCACTTTCGTAAGTGTCCTTATGAGATAGATCTTTTTTAGCGCGTTGTAAATTGTATCGTTTTGACTAATCAGAAGATCCGCAGTAATTAATAAATTTAATTTTATGTTTATAATCGGGCTGTAATTATAAAGTACGGAAGACCAACCAGAATACAATTAAGTTGTGTTATTTGAGTTAAGCATTGTTCTCCGCTGTTAAGGCCTTTACTTTTGCGAAACACGTGTGGAGAAATTAATTTGATTTTTCAATTTCAACTGAGAAGGGTACCTACAAATATCAGTACCATCTTATGAAATTTATATGATCTTTATATTAATCTCAGTTATGACATTTTTCCATAAATGAAATAAAACTAACAATAAAATGAATGGAAATACAAATAACACAGTTAAATGTAGTAAATGTACATAAAAATATAGTATTTTATGTACACTTCGGATAAAATTTCGTAAGAAAGTCACCTATAAATTAATTAGATACCTTTCTTATGAAATTTAATCACACTCTTAACAGTTTTATTAATTTTTTTCTAATATATTTTCCATAAAGAATCGTAAACGTAAAGGTGAAAGCTAAGTAGAAAAAACAAAAAAACAAAAATAGAGCGCTGAAAGTTTTCATTAAAAATAACGAGGTAAATAATTTGTTCACTTAAATGTAAATAATTTCACTTTTCTCCTTCCGTAGAACAAATCATCCTCACGGAATCCGTCAATATGCCATTCATCACTTGTCAAGTGACGCGAAAGGTTATGACCTGCTTTTTTATTTTCAAATTACATCTTTTCGATGAAGAAATTAAGTTAAGTTTGGTTCAAAATATTTTAAATAAACATTATAATTTCTGATTTTCTTGAAATAAGTTTTGAAAAAATGATAATTGATTTTTAAAAGACTTT
>OZ038495.1:53052080-53089580 GCA_964036315.1 Acanthosepion esculentum | reverse complement strand
AGACTTTTGGGACACCTTGTATATAACAAGTACGTGATTTGATTTCTGAGGTTGCTTTCCTGAATTGGTCTCAAAAGAAACTCTGAAAATCTCGAATTACCGAGTCTCAACTCTTCGTCTGTTTTTTCTCCGTTTCTAATGAGTCATATTAACGTATTTTGTATACTCATATCTTCCACTTGCCGGCTTATTTTGTCTTCTAACAGTAGCTGATATAAATAAGGATGAATTTTCTCCTGAAAAAGGTACTTTCTCGCCGGTCAGAGAAAAGTTCCTTAAGCAAGAGAAGATAATAGGATTCCTTCCTCGGTTGATATTTATTTATAGCATAGTTTCAATGCTAATGTTCATGCCTGACTTGAAGATCTGTGTTAGCGATGCATTTATCCTACAGAACATTCAGAATGATGCATAACTACGGACGAGAAGCACTCAAGGCCAAAATGGCGTTGGTGTAAGGTCTGCAACTTCGTTCCATTGAAAAGAGAAGGCAGCATGGTGACTTTGGAGACTATTGTAAACACGCGAGAACATAGAAAATGATTAGAAATGTAAAATGATAAAGATTATACAGTCGTCAGTAGTCATCAAATTTATATTTGTATATCACCTTGAAACTGGCTGTTGGCGTTCGTATCGAGTAACAATGCTGAACACATACACAATTACAGAGCAATTACAGTTATTATCTGCAGGGAAATTAAACACCTTCAAAATGGAAAATGACTCTTCCATGGAAAAATAGCTAGGGTGATTCTGTTGCAAGCCACTGAATTAACTGTAAGGCTCCAATTTTATCAGATGACAATGACCTCTGCATTGTACCAAATGACGGCAAAAACTTGAACGTTGAATTGCATGATATCTAATCATCTGTAGTGGCCGGTGTTCGAGCCCGAGTGAGGACAATGATTAAGATTTTAATTTCTAGATGGAGAGAGAATGGCCGCGCAATTCTGAAAAACTAATGCACACTGCAGTCCTTGTTTTGTATGATAGAAGAGAAAATGATAGTTACGTGAGACTTGATTCAGAAGCAAATTCCTACGAGGTTTGTTGAACGGAACTTGCTTTTAAATGTTCGGAAAGAAATCAGGACAGAATTGACAAATTCTTTATAAATATTTGCCCATCAAATTTTTATTCAAAAGATATTTCATATTTCTGCACTAAAATACCTTTGCGATGCCATTTCTCTGTATATTTATAACAATGGACAAAGACCCAGAGTTTATAACGTGACCTATGGCAGACAGATTTAAAGTGGGTTCTTTCAATCTGTCGTACATGCAAGCTCAAATGTTGAGCATTTGGCTGAACATTTAGCGAAAATATAGTCACCGGCTTTATTTAGATTAACTGAAGTAGGTTTTCATGAATATTACATGCGGAGACTTATTCACATAATAAATCAGCTTTTCATATCCCAAGAATATTGATTTACTTATGATTTTTGAAAAGGCTGGTTTTTCATTTAAATAAATTTCAGGTAAATATTTCAATATGATAAAAAATATTGCACCTGATAAAATGATTTTGATATTTCAAAATCTCATTTAAAAATGATCGAACACATTGTTCAATGAATATCAGAACTATCAAGCTCAATTGCATTTACAGAAATGACAACTTCGAACACTGGACTTTACCATTTAAGTGGATATGCAAGGAGTAAACAATACTTGATGCTGTAAGTGTCACAATATGCGAATGTCATTCGTTAAATAAAACGGAGATTTCCTCACATCCGAACTATGAGGCAGGAGAGAGAGAGAGAAAAAGATCTTAAAGTATGCAAACCTAAAAAGGATTTTTTCGCCTGTGAATTGAATATTACTGCCGTATCTAGTTTGGTGCACCGCCCCCATGTCTTGTTTCTAAAAAAACAAAAATACAAAACATCCAAAGATGGGTCTGTAATGTTATCGATTCTAACATGGCATTTCGGCTTCACCAATTATCCCACCGTCTTGAATTCGTTCGGCTTTACTGTCATTGCTATAACTATTTCAATAGCAGTTGTTCTAATGATCTCTCCTCTCTGGTATCTCGTCCGCATATGTTTTACCGTACTACTACATTAGCTACTAGGTTTCAACATTTTACTGTTGATATAAATAACTATTACCATAGACTAATAGTTTGTTTTTCTCGCATTTCTCACCAATGGAAGTCCCTTCAGATTTCTTGCTTCCCTGTCAACTACAATCTTAAAAATAAATACAACGTCAATCGCAGTCTGTTATTGTCATTTCTCCTAACCAAAGTCTTCTCTTTCTCTTCCACTCCCAGCAACCCCTTGCGTCTTAGTAGCATTATCGCCTTGCCTGGTGCGGGGATTTAAAAAAATTCTATATTTTCTTGTATATCCTTTTCCCGAGTAGTAATAAATTCTTTTTGAGTAGTTTTTATCGATGCCCTAATTGACGAATTGATATGAAACTTAAACAGTATCTGAAGAAGAAATAAGAGCTGGTATAGAAGGTCGAAAAATCGTCTCAATTTTCTTTCAATATCGGTTAACATGTTAAGATCGTTTGATTCATGGTAATTAAGAAAAAGCCTTTACGAATGCATTATTTAACTGAAATAAGATTCAAGTGCGTAAATTCAAAGTATTTTTTGAACTTGCAACCTTACTGTGAACATCCTACCAAAAACAGTATTAACTTGCTTTGATTTAAGAGCGAACTCTCTGCTGACAATTTTTAATACATAGCAATACTGTCCTAATTTATTCACGGACGTTTATATAAGATTAATGATTGGAATAGGAAGAAATAGCTTCAATTCGATAAATTTTAACTAGTTTATATTTCCGATTTGTGTGACCGAGAATTTTCCCGTGGACTAAATTAGCCTGACTGTCTTAAGGAAACTTGAAAAATATATTTATCGCGTGTACACAAATTGCATCTCTAGAAAACACACGAAAATTGTGTCCTTTGATTAATTCTTGTAGTATAGCTAGCAGTGACACGAAACCTAACTCCACGTCTCGTTCTAACTGCAAACTGTTAAGAAACCAAATATACACTGCTTATTTTAAGTCAGTTATTTTGCAACATCATCAGCATGACTAATGCTAGGATTAATGTTTTCATCTTTGTTGCCATTATCGCAAATTCTTCACCTAATCCTGGTATCTCTCGTAACATTCAAAGAATTTAGAACTGAACCCTTTATTTCAAATACGGGTGTATATTTGTTCTATGAATATTTCGTTTTGTTTCTATTTATTACTGCTTAGCTATTGCTCGACGTGCTTCCATCGGATCTTAAGACTTTTCTACTCGGGCCGAATCGTACAAATTTAGATCGAACTATTAATATGCCACCAAAATTCAATAACCAATGATTTAACTGACAAATCTTTCAGTAATGCGGTTCTACAGATACTGAGAATAACATGGACCAATAATGTAAGTACCGACGATATTTGGGGAAAACTAACAAAAAAAAAACAATTCATACTTAACATCACGAAGTGGCACGTTTCTGGGACTCATAATGAGGAAGGAGGTCTTGGAAAATATTGAGAAAAATCAGTTACTCACATAACAGATGGGGGTGGGCAGAGGAAAACAACGTATAACATAATTGATGAGCTTTTAAAAATGGACGGCGGAACAAGGTTAAAGAAAAGATAATTTATTTAGAGCTGCAAAAAAAAATATATTTCTGAAGAGTCAAGATCGCCTAAGTCCTGATGGGACACAGTACGTAAAAAAAAGAAAATATCTCTGTCTTACGAATTTAGATCATCATTCAAGTCAATGTTACATGCACACGACTGCAAACAGTTGCCATAAAGCAAATTTATGGAGAAAAAAACGCGGTGCTGTATCGAGTAAATATCGTTAAAGCAAACCATAGATTCCTTGAATCAATGCCAGAAAATTTTCTCCTCACACAGTCAAGATCAACAATTATCATGATTACCCGTTTGTATGTGTTTACCTTCGGGGATATGCACTGGTTTTATAATCATCATCACTGCCCAAGAAATAGGATTGGCTCAAATTACTGCCTGATTTGCGCATAGCGTGAAAAGAACTACACAATTAAGAGTTCGATGATGCTTTATGTTCAGCTGCCTAACTAGTCTCGACGCCTTTAATGAGGTGAATATTGTTCGGTAAACATAGGTTATACATCGACATGCGACTTAATTCTACGCTGAAGAGATAAGATTGGCTGATTAGGCCAGTTTGCATCAATCGAAATTAGCCTTTCAGTTCCGTTTTTACTAGTTTGTCACAACACTGAGGTTTTTAGTCACATTTATTTTATAAGAAGTGTAGATATATTTGAAATAAAATTGAACGAGATTAGAAACAGCTAAGGTTTATGACAGAGGTAATATCTGCTTTCTCTCTATGCCTCAGCAGAACAGATGTTAACGAGGAGCAAGTTTACTCACCCATTTTTATACAAGCTATTGTAACATGAAAATGACGAGACTTGTCCAGATATCCAACGATGAGACTAGTTAGCGTACAGAAAAGCCATTTCACCAATTAACAGTGGAGAAATCAAGAGAACGTAGTATAACTTATTGTAGAGAGTCAATAGAATTTTCCATCTGACCATAGGAAGCTGAAACTTTTGACTTTACTCTTAAAAAAATGTTACATTTTAGTAATATAAAGATTTACATTGCCCAATTCGTAAATTTTTATTCTGAACCAGAAAATCAAACTTTAATATAAAAAACACACACACAAAACCGTAGTGATTTCTGTTGATACTTTAAAATCTAGCCTCTTTTTTGCTATCCACTTTGTTGGATATAAAAAAGACTAAACAGGAAGTAGAAAAGACTTGCCTGCACTAGATTATTTAGTGTGTCTTTAGGAAGTTAGTCGAATTGATAAAGTACCCCAACTTGTACATATAGGGGGTAACTCAAATGCTAGACCCAGTCATGGATTTCCTTTATACTCTATATTTATCCAAGTATGCCGTACAGTGCTTGGCTTCGATCTTTTTAACAGTTTGGTGATAAGGGTCCATATGCTCTAGTCTTGGTAATTTACATTTAAAAGGAAGAGGATATTTTACCGGTCCCCCCAAAAAACAAAATAGACGAACATTGGTATAAGCTTATTTTAACATTCTCAGTAAAATAGACATCAAGTGTATTTAGCCTGTAAATAGTGTTATCTTCACTGTATCTCAGTTTCAGCTGGTATGAGCAATCAATCTTGAATTTAGATTGGTTTGGTAGCTGGTCTTGGGATTTACTTATATGCCTTCTGCGACCATGCTCATGAGTACCACAATTCATAGTCCTTGATGTCAGGAAATGCTTTTTAGGACACTGTCAATTATCTGAAAGTATTCTTGTGGTTAAATTGAAAGGAAAGCCTTTCAACATATCTATTATAACGGTTTATGCCCCGACAGCACAAGGTACGAAAAAAAGAAAGCTAATCTTTTTACTACATGCTAGAAAACGCCAAAACTCAATGTAAATCACAAGAAATTATAATTATCATGGAAGACCCAAATGTAAGCAAGTATAGGGCCAGGGACATAGCTGGACAATTCGGACTAGAAAACCGCAACGAACGCTGGAAGAATGGGTCCAATGGTGCACGGTCAATGACCAGATAATAGGCAACACCTGGTTCCAAGAATATCCAAGACGATTTTGGACATGGAGAAGCCCAGCAGAAGAAGATAAAAACTAAGTTGCCTACATAACCCTCAACAAGAGATTCAGGAATGCAGGTGTTCAGTGTAATTTCTATCCAAGTGCCGACTGCGGGAGTGATTACCTCCCAGTTATATGTAAACTAATAGTGAAACTACGGAAACTGAATAAGCCTAACGCAGCAGCCAAATTTAAATACAACAGGCTCATTAACGTCCCGAATCTGAAGGAAAAATATAGGGACAGTGTGAGAAGAAGGTACGAGGGACAAAATGATAATGTAAACTCGAAATGGGACACACTAAGAGAAGCTTAGCATAACAAAACTTATCCGAATTCTGATGAATGGAGAGTTTGTTTTGGTTTCACGGCATATCAACCTCAATGAGTCGAATTTTTTATTGTTGGTAATATTTTGTTTTTAAATCTATTTCTGGTAATATTTTAGTTTTCAAAAATGTATTGCTGGCAACATTGGGTTTTCAAAAACGTATTGATTATAATCATTTGTTACAAAGTATTTCTGGTATTAAAACCTATTTTTTACACTTTCATAGTGTTTTGACCCCAGTTACAATTCCATTGAATAAGGTTTTGTTAAAAAAACGTATAACTGGCAATATGTTTCTTTTTTTAAACGTATAGCTAGCAATATTATTTTTTTAAAAAACGTATAGCTGGTAATATTATTTTTGCAAAAACATATAGCTGGTAATATCATTTTTCAAAAACGCACTGCTGGCAACATTATTCCTTCGAAAACGTATAGCTGGTAATACTATTTTTTCAAAAACGGCGTTTCTGTTGGACGTAGTTTATCGCCATACCCATGGACGCGGATGCAGTTTGCCGTCATACCCATGGACGCGGATGCAGTTTGCCGTCATACCCATGGACGCGGATGCAGTTTGCCGTCATACCCATGGACGCGGATGCAGTTTGCCGTCATACCCATGGACGCGGATGCAGTTTGCCGTCATACCCATGGACGCGGATGCAGTTTGCCGTCATACCCATGGACGCGGATGCAGTTTGCCGTCATACCCATGGACGCGGATGCAGTTTGCCGTCATACCCATGGACGCGGATGCAGTTTGCCGTCATACCCATGGACGCGGATGCAGTTTGCCGTCATACCCATGGACGCGGATGCAGTTTGCCGTCATACCCATGGACGCGGATGCAGTTTGCCGTCATACCCATGGACGCGGATGCAGTTTGCCGTCATACCCATGGACGCGGATGCAGTTTGCCGTCATACCCATGGACGCGGATGCAGTTTGCCGTCATACCCATGGACGCGGATGCAGTTTGCCGTCATACCCATGGACGCGGATGCAGTTTGCCGTCATACCCATGGACGCGGATGCAGTTTGCCGTCATACCCATGGACGCGGATGCAGTTTGCCGTCATACCCATGGACGCGGATGCAGTTTGCCGTCATACCCATGGACGCGGATGCAGTTTGCCGTCATACCCATGGACGCGGATGCAGTTTGCCGTCATACCCATGGACGCGGATGCAGTTTGCCGTCATACCCATGGACGCGGATGCAGTTTGCCGTCATACCCATGGACGCGGATGCAGTTTGCCGTCATACCCATGGACGCGGATGCAGTTTGCCGTCATACCCATGGACGCGGATGCAGTTTGCCGTCATACCCATGGACGCGGATGCAGTTTGCCGTCATACCCATGGACGCGGATGCAGTTTGCCGTCATACCCATGGACGCGGATGCAGTTTGCCGTCATACCCATGGACGCGGATGCAGTTTGCCGTCATACCCATGGACGCGGATGCAGTTTGCCGTCATACCCATGGACGCGGATGCAGTTTGCCGTCATACCCATGGACGCGGATGCAGTTTGCCGTCATACCCATGGACGCGGATGCAGTTTGCCGTCATACCCATGGACGCATGAATGGAGAGTAAAGCAGAATCAGGCCATAGATAGAACAAGAATAGTGCGGGTACATTAAAGTCACCGGAACAAGGAACGCCATATTTATGCCCAGAAATGTATCAGAAAGAGCAATACAAAGGCAGAAGAACCTATACCTGTGTTTCATAGACTACACAAAGGCATCTGACAAAGTACGCCACAAAGATCTGTTAGAGCTGATCAGAACACTTAACATATTCGAGAAAGACAGAATAATAAAAAATGCAAAATGCAATTTACATGTAAAGGACACTAAAATCAAGCCAGTACAGAAATGTAAATATCTGGGAAGTCTTCTTACAGAGGACGGAAAGTGCGACAAGGCGTATTGCGATGTCCAAAGACACATTTCAAAGGCTAAGCAGAGTATTACGAGACAGAAAGGTTTCACTGAAAACAAACAAAAGTGCACTGAGCTGTTACGTGATATCTGTTGTCCTGTATGGCGACGAATGCTGGACAATCTCCTCAAAGATGCAGAAGAGACTCGAAGCAAAAGAAATCTGCTTCTACGCAACGATGCTAAGGATACCATGGGTAAAACAAATGAGCAACGACGAAGTTTTGGAGAGAATTGAAACAAAGAGGAAACTTATAATTAACATCAAGAACAGGCAGTTGAAATTTCTGGGACACATAATGATGAAGGAAGCCTTGGAAAATTTGATATTCACAGGTCGGACAAAAGGAAGGAGGAACAGAGGAAGGCAACGCGTGACATGCTTAATGGGCTTGAGCAAGTGGATTGCTGAACAGGGTTTGAGAGAAATAGCAAAAAGACAAAATTTATTAAGAGTTACAAGGGGCAGAAGGAGGTGGAGGGCCATGATCGCCCATTTGCTGAAGGGAAACGTCACATAAAAGAATAACCAAACATTAATACTGGCAATGTTTCAGCTAAGAAATTTTAAGTCTACTGAATCTAATAGTATTGTAACTTAAGTTTACAGAACCTGATATTACCAAGCTGTAACCCATCGGGTTAATGGCCAGACTCGATGCTGCTTAAATTCGATGATCGTACGGGAACTAGTGTCTTAACGTGATGCGGCCATAAGCCACAACATATGTTCCATAGATATAAATAGTAATAATGAAGTAATTTACGTATAGGAAAAGCAAATATTTATTATGTTTCATCTATGGTAGCCAAGCAATCTACAGATGAAAATAATTGTAAGCACAGCAAAAAATGATCTCTCTTCCCAAACGTTAGAAGAAAATGAAATTGTATTTTTAGTGATTTGTTATGATATTATAATACTTATTAAAAAATCATCTCACTGGACGTTTGCTAATGGTATCATGTAAGCCAGTACTAGCGCCTACATATTCGGGTCATCGGCCACTGCCGCATGTTCGTGTCATTAGTTTCCCCACCAGGATTTTCTGGTGCGAGGTGTGGCTAAACAGCCTGCAGGGTTATGAACAAGACGTTGGACACATTAAATTGTATGGCCGACGGCTATCTAACACAATATGTTTCACGGAGCTTGGATAAACTTTTTCTTCTCTGGCAATGTAGAAGAATAGAAACTGCATAGATATATTCGTAAGTAACAAAGCAGCAGAAAAAGAAAGGATTAAAAGAAAGAGAGAGGGAAGGAAAGAGAAAAAAAGGATTCAGAGAAAGATAGTGGATTTTTCTTGTGTCGAAGCAAATTTTATTATATTTTATGTTTCGTACGCGAGAGATAAGTGATTGTTTGTCAGGTAAAAATCATACTGCTTTGAAAAATATTTAATCATTGTTATCAGTTGAGACATATACTTAACTTCTTAAAAGTTAAACTATAATTATTCTGAGTGATAAAAACATTATATATATGAATATGAACTTCCGTTAATTCTTTAATTTTCTCTCCGTGAAATGATATAATTTTATTTAATATTTAATTATCTACACCATATTTCTTAGCAGAAAACTTGTATTTTCCTGAGAACTTTAATTAAACTCTACGCATTATGTTACAAAGATAATAGATTTAAACAAGAATACAGTTGAGGTGAGTGTTACCAAAAGGTAACTAATTGTTAGGATTTTCCTATGAGAATTTAACAAAACACAGGTGAAGTCTTATAACAGTCAATAAAAGGTAATCTTAATGAATATCAAATCTGCAGTTTAAAGAGAGGGAGAGCGTGTTTGAAGACTGCAATGTCACAAACATTACCTTTACAGTTTAGATGCTGATCTAAAAAGAACACAAATTTCCTTAATTGTCCATTGTTAAAACGCAACAACGCCTTCTCTATAATTAAGAAAGCAGACAATTTTAAACAAGAAAATAAATGAAAATCCTAGAACTTTACCCTTGAGTGTCTTGAAAGTTCTGAATAGCTGTGCGTCCTTAACTGCTTATTCTACCCACACACAACAGAAATTGTTACTAATAGCGACGACATTGTTTCCACAATGAGGACACAATATATCAAAGTTGAAAGAAATGAAGGAAAATATACAATAAAATTTAGATGCAATTTTATATGAAATATGAAAGAACTTATGTCTACAGTAAATACCTTTTTTTGTCTTGGTGCCATTTTCACGAAATTAGTCACTATTGTGCATCAATTAGATATGATTTGTTTCCTCATACTGAGTGACGCTGAAAAAGTAAAAGGAAACTTAGGCTAAGTGACAGTGTATGCGTAGGTTTGATTGGTAACTAACGAAAATAACTGTATTTATTTGCGGGGGAAGAGAGTAAACAAAGTTTACTCCCTATGTGAACGTTGCAATTGCATTCAGCAATGTTCTGCCATTTCACCAATTAATAGTGGAGAAATCAAGAGAACGTAGTATTCCTTACTGTAAAGAGTCAATAGAATTTTCCATCTTACCTTAGGAACCTGAAACTTTTGACTCTACTCTTAAAGAAATGTTACATTTCAGTAATATAAAAAAGATTTCCACTGCTCAATACGTAAATTTTTATTCTAAAACATAAAATCAAACTTTACTGGATAAAAACACACACAAAGGCAGTAGCGATATCTGTTGGTAGTTTAAAATCTAACCTCTTTTTTTGCTATCAGATGGAATTGCTTTAGCCTCGTTCTGACTGTATCTGAATAATGTTTCCGTCAATCAGAAGATTTGGGGAGCCGGTAACATTAATTTGCGTGATTAGAATTTGAGAAAAAATTAGTGACTATGAGAATTTTTTATGCGTCACTTGGCCGATTAATACATCATTAAAAATTACTTGTGAAATGTCATCATAATACTTTAGTAAATAAAATACTACTATATCAAGCATTTTTCCCATGAAGTAATGGAAGTAGTTGCGGAAAACTAAGATTATTAAAATATATTTCAAATAAATGTCTACATAAATGCCTGTGTGGGACGAAACCTCAATACAATACAAAATGTGAGAGAGGAGGAATATGAGAGAAGGAATTAAGACATCGTTATACAAATATTATACACTTAGAAGTAAGTAGAAATTTGGATATATGACACGATTTTATAATATAAACCTGAAATACAGCCAACACATTTTTGTTTAATGATACCATGAAATTAAATGGTGAAATTAGAGAAGTTAATTGGCTGTAAGTTTTCTGCTCTTGGGGAATTTTCGTTTTAATAATCTAAATATCTTAGCTGCCAGCAATTCTTAAAATTTTGGGACGAAAAATCCAACGCTTTTCTGTGATGAAAATTATGCGGTTTAGAAAAAAAAAACAGTTGCCTCAGGTGTTTGAAAAATATTATCCTTCAAATAATCATTTTCATTTTAGCTCTGAATACCCAAGAAACTTCAGATACAAGAATTATCTGACATTTATTTTCGAGGAATTCATCAAGTTTTAATAATATAGAACATCTCGCTTCGTCATATATTTAAATTAAAAGGGTTAATTTGTCAGACACCTTCAGCTAAATATTGCCCATGCATCGAATTTCACTCAAGGTCTTTTTAAAATTAAATCACAGAAACTGGTAAACTACGCGCATTTTTCAGCGCTCGTTAATTTATAAAAGAAAACACGTTTAACTTTTATTTCATTGTATTAGACGCATCCAAATCTTAAAAGGGCATATTCAGAAAAATAGTTTTTTGGCAAATTTAAGCATGTAGTGTTTGAAGTAAGATTTCGTTAAATTACACAATATTACAAACCACTTTGCCATTTTTATGTGCCATGAACATCCAACACGTGAGCGATTATGACTCTCCACAACTTTCTATCCTCTTCAGTTCAAAATTAACGTTTGAATTCTACCATACCTTTACACGAACTCATTTCTTATGTGCCCCAGAAATTCCGGCTGTCCCTTATTTAATGCAAGTTTAAGGGCTCTTTTAGTCCTCATTTTCTTTAAAACGTCTCCGTTGTTCCAATGTTCTATTCGTTATATGCCAAGCATTCATCTGTGGAACCGCATCTGTCACCTAGAATGTCGTCCTTGTAGGCGAGAAAAGTACGGTAGAGGATCCACATATTGAAATAAACCAAGTACAGTAATTTAATTGTATCCAGCTCGAATCTCAGTTTTGGTTGTCTCTCCTTCTGACAACTAAACATTTCTTTTTAGATTTAATGGTTAGTCATTGATCTTCGCTTTCCTTTGATAAATTGTCCAGAATTTCCTGTAGAAATTTCTTTTTAATCGACCATCAATAAAGCGTCATCAGTGAATATTACGTTGTTAAGATGATGGCTGCCGAAGCGAGCTCGCCGTACTTCTAAATATAGTGATTTACTGGGTGAATCTTAGTCGTGACACAAGGCCGAAAATAAGGAAGACCTAGTTGGATCGAACTCATTCGTAGTGAATCCATCGAGACAGGCTTGCCAAACATTAAACTACTTCAAAGTGTCTGAAAGTAATTTCCTAATCGTAGCTGAGCTTGATAGAAAGCCGGTGTGCATCACCCAATGAGAATCGAATTTACTAATCAGTTGGAATTGAGGTAGTGAGACAACACCACGTCGAGGTGCCTCAGTACAGCTGATTATAAACAAATAAACCATGACGTAAACACACACACACACACTCCTTTGGCTGCTTCATAGGACAAACATATTTCTCAGTGGCGTTAATGTTATACTTACCAGGTTACATTTATCATTATCTTTATTTCCTTTCTGTTACGTCACATTTTTGCAGCCGTCCTGGGTAAATATTTATTTTGTAAAAAAATACAAAATTGTGGCACACGACCGAAGTGGGGAAAAGGCTGGTCATTCACTAGCTATCCTATTCCTAGTTCACCACAATCATGACCCATTCATTCATTATAATTACACATTCACCACAAGAACTCATCCATCACCTTTCAATCCTGCACACACCACAATACCACATATACACAAGGGTCCTACAAAACACCCCATTCATTAAAAATTGTTAATGTTCATATATATATATATATATATATTAATTTCATGACACATGAACTGCTGGAGAAGAGATATGAACCCATAAAAGAAACTCAAACTACAAATAAAGACAAAATAATGTTAGTAGGAACCGTCCACCCCTCAAAATAAGAGCGGCCGCTGTATTATATCGATAGATAGAATCAAGAAGCAAACTCACTAATGGGAGGGGGAAAACTGGAATGGGAAATTCAATGGCTGACTCAGCCGAGATGAAAAACAAGGGGACAGAAAAAATGGGGAGGCTGGGAATATCGACATGAATCATAACAGAAGAAAAGGCCGGGAACAAGACTTATTCACATTAACTACGAACACAAAATAATGTCTAACATAACCGGGTGGCACAGGAAACCACCCCGTTGTGCTAAGGGGACTTAAAAAAAGAAAATCAAGTCTAGCCCCGTCCACACGAACCACGCTCGCCTCAGTCACCCACATTTCATTGAAATCTGTCGACATCAAATGCTTTCGATCAGATCTGATTTACATCCTAAGCTAATGCTTAAAGAAAACAATCAGATCCCGATACGAATAACTGCAGCCGTCCTGGGTATGACGATAAACTACGTCCAACAGCAAGGCCTCTAGTCACGAGGCTTTGAGAAGCGTGAAACCACCTCTTAATTGCCGGTGTTCCCAGGTCGATCTGTTAGAGTCTCAGCTATGGGAAAATAATTAACCCCCAAACTGGAGTCAAAACACTATGAAAGTGTAAAAATAGGCTGATAGCAGCCAGAAAATTTGTTACAGTACATGTGGCATTAGTAGTAATAACAATTTTCTTCTTTGAGAAAATATTATTTTAGCGTTGACTCGCTAGAACTAACTTTCTTTTTGGGTTCCCTGTCTGAAACATTGGTAATATGCAATGTGAACCCAATAAAATCTTAAAAGTTACTATGGTTGAAACATTGGCATTAAAATAACAAAGATGAAGATAATGTAGAGTTTTAAATATTGCTTATTAATAAATAAATAAATCATGAATAGTTTTTTCCTTTAATAATCAACTTTTTCTCAATTAAATCTCAATAACAGAGACAAATAGCAAAAAGCAAGGTTTTTTTTTTATTTTGCGAAACAAAGAAAATTTTCTTCCAAGCTTGGACAAGACCTTTTTATACACGCGTTTTTAAGAGCATTTTGTAAAAAGCTATAGGTACAAGGTTATGAGTAATATATATATATATATATATATATATATAACACCGAATAAAAATATAGTTTTGAGGTATGGTATATTTATGGATTAGGTGTTCAATATTCAAGATTTTTTGTAAAGATAAGAGTAGACACTGACTTCAACATCGAGTGTCAAGTGTATGTTTCATGCTGTCAAGCAGTCTTCAGGTATTTTGTCTTGTAGTACGACTATTTATATGATTCAATGGTTCCTTATGTTTAGCAAGGTCAGGTATATCCGACTTTTCGTATTATCCAAATGGTTATTGGAGAGGTTTCAACGCTCATATTTCAAACTATTCTTAAGGCTACTGAGTAGTAATAATTGCTGGTCAAAATGCAGTTATTCATGCCTATTCTATATTGTTGTTTAACATTTACAAAAACATCTTTTAGTGTATTTTGTGTGTGTATATATATATATATATATATATATATATATATATATATATATATATACACATATACATATATATATATATATATATATATATATATAAAAACACGCATATACTTTTTTTCCTATTATGAAATAACGCATACATTCACATATTCGTATCTATCTAAACAGGCACATTACCAAAAAAAAAAGTACCGTTATATGTTTGAGTTTGTTTATTGCTCTGATTTGTCATTTTCTGTATAGAACCGAGCCAAATGACGGCAGAGGCGAGGACACGGACTTCGCTGCCGCCAAGCAAGGTGCGCCGGTCATCGATTTCTTCTTTTCTTTTTACCTCCCTCTTGAAGAGAGTGGTAACATACTACATCAGACGCTGTGCAATTGCAGAGTTTTGGCGTCATTCAGATGAAAGGTGGACGAGACAAAAAAAACCATCAAAGAAATATGATGTGAGAACGTAACAGACGCCGCAGAAAAAGACAGCCTCGCATATCGATGCAACACTAAAAGAAAGTTTAAAATCTCACGAGAGCCAAATAACAATTTGATTATATAAAATTTGACCAGTCCCATGCTGCATTCAATTATGACTGGGGACATATTTATATCTATATTTCTCAAAATGTGTGTGTGGTTGTGTGATCGGATGCTGTTTTTTGCGTTTTC
Organism: Acanthosepion esculentum; assembly: GCA_964036315.1. Taxonomy (NCBI): domain Eukaryota; kingdom Metazoa; phylum Mollusca; class Cephalopoda; order Sepiida; family Sepiidae; genus Acanthosepion; species Acanthosepion esculentum. Next base: position 53,074,323 of record OZ038495.1, on the reverse strand, counting down.
ACAGTTTTCATCCGATTTCGATGATTTTTTTGTTTGATAGATAATTCTTCAGTGCCGGTTTTGAGTCCATATTGCCTGGAAAAAATAACAACCTTGGAAGTGAAAAATCGAAAAAAAAAACTGATTTTTTTTACACTTTGCGGAAAAAACCAAACGCAAAATTTAATGTCCGTAAAAAACAGTGTACAATCAATTTACAAAGTTGAAATCTAACGCAAAAGATTAGAATTATAAAATATATATTATAAATAAAAATTATCGTATATTATTATGACGGTGCATGGAAGAGGTTCCTTCCTTGCAAGATTGAGAACGCAAAAACGGCCCTTTTCCAGCACCCCTTCAAAATTGTTAGCCCCCCCCCCATTTGTGGATGTGCCTTTAGTTGCATCCAATTGTTACTAATATTGATTTTCGGGTGGGCTGAGTTTAAACTTAAACTGCTCCAAATGAACGGCAAAAATTCCCAGTAATGAAACACCCGGTCGAGGACGGGTTACGCGGCTAGTGTATAATAAACTCCTAGATGGAGAACCAACACAATCAGGATCACAATATATCTATATATATATATATGTATTTGCCTCTTATTACTATAAGCAATATTTTTGTTAAGTACATGTGTTTGAGTTGCTATCTCTGTTTTGAATTTTCTATTCTATTTTCCATTTTCTAAATTTCCAGTAATGAAAGACCTGGTCGAAGACAGGTTATACTGCTAATTCAGTTTATAAATACATTCATCTATTCCGAAGAAAATATTTACCATTATTTTTTTTTCAAATGTAGACACAAAACACAGATTTTTTAAAAACAAAACTTTACCTTTGAAAGCTATAAAAGGTAACTGGTAAAATGTAAGTTACTAACACCTGAGGAATTTATTCATTAAAAGAATCTTTCGTCTATATTAATATTTCTTTAAGCAAAATCACATTTACTTCATTAAATCTTACAACTCTCATACGATATCGATAACTCATTGGAGTTGTCGGCGCACCATATGTACTGAAAACGCAGCAAAAGTGATGAGTCTCGGGAAAGACAGCCTAACGGAGCCCAACTAAGGCTGGTATTAATTCAGAGTTCTCCTCCTCCTCTTATACCGTTTGCCATCCAAGTCTATCGAACCCAGTTTGTTTTAAAGTTTGCCCATAGCTGGGGCAAAAGAGTTGGATTCATACCTTTCCCAAGTAAGTGATCTACTTTTTTTAAAATTCAGCTGTACTCTGGCACTTCGTCGTGGTGTAGCAAGCTTGTCTCTCTAGTTCACTTACAATTGAATAGCGAGTTCGATTTTCACTTGGTGATCCACACCTTCGGCTTTGTGCTATAGCTAAGATACGCTTAGAAAATCGTTTTCTTGCACGTACGTGAATGTAATGAATTCAACTGGAACTTGAACTCGGCTGTCCGATTCCTCCATCCGAGTCGCAATCCATTAATCTACCGTATGCAAACTAAAAACCAATGAATTGCTAACATTCTCTGTCATGAAAGGCAGACAGTGTTCGACCTTTGAGGCCCAAACCGGTTGAATTTCATCAATTTAAATTAGGTAGCGGTCGACAAAATACGTATCAAACGTATTAAAATCATTACTCCTTGCTTTGAATATCAAACCAAAAATTAAGAGAGGCAGCTAAAATGATTCTTTCTCTCACATGCTTAAGCAGAGACGAGGACGGTCCTCACTGGGTGTCTCCACACCTCCTCTCTTGCGCCACTTCTAAGCGAGTCTTAGAAAATCGTTCTGACACTTCGACGTGGTGTAATGGTTAATAAGCTTGTCTTGCTAGATCAGTTACGACTGAGTAGTGAGTTCGATCCACACTGAATGCTATATAATTTCAGCCTTGTGCTACATCCAATCTACGTTTAGTAAATTTCCATAAGTACAGACGAGTATTGGGACATTTCTTGTATGTGCTGTGTTAAGATGTGGACGATCATGGCTCTCCACAACTTCCATTCTATGCAGCTCATAGTAATGCTTTACTATCCTTCCGCTCTGTGATTCCTCAACCATTTATACTACCATGTCAAACAGGTTTTTTTGTGTCTCACTCTTTCTTGGCTTTAATATGTTCTGTCAGATTCAACATTTCCAAGCCTTCTTTTCCCATTATGTCCTAGATATTTCAACTGTCTCTTTCTAATCATAAGCATACATAGGCATCCTTCGCCACTTCTACTTTTAGTCCATATAAATATAAGATAGTTTTTATGATTTGAAGAAATGAACTGAACCAACCGCTTCATATCCAATTGGTTGATGCTTTTGTAAAAATTATACACGACCCTTTGCTTAGCATTCTACCGACCGAGTAATGACAAACCAAATTTCGTCCTGGGTAAGACGATAAACTACATCCGCGTCCTGGGTAAGACGATAAATTACGTCTAACATCAAGGCGTCTGATCAGGAGGTCTTGAGGAGCGTGGAACCACCTCTTAATTTCTGAGCCGGTGTGGTAGCACCTGTTAGGGTCCCCAGATATGCGCAAATAGTTAACACCCAAGCTTGTGTAAAAATAGGTTTTAATACCAGAAATACTTTGTAATAAAAAAAAAAATATTACCAGCAATAATATTTGAAGGAAAAATTATTATCAGCAATATTTAAAAAAAAAAACACCAGCAATGCAAACAGCTATACATTCTTTGAAAAACAAAATTACCAGCTGTAGATTTCTTCAAGGAAAAATATTCCCAGAAATAGATTTTTGAAGAAAAACATTACCAGCTATAAAAATTTTTATCGGCTTTAAATAAGCCATTGAGGTTGATATGCCGTAAAACAAACCAACATGGCCTCTTAATTCTGGTTTGTGTCAGTGTACGCCGAAAAAATGAGAAAAGCCCTCTGCAGTACCTGTGAAGAAAAACATAGAAACTCCACGGAAAGAAATGCGGATTCGAACCATGTTTTCAATATATTTGTTTTATTCGAGGCTTCGCTTACTTGGCCTGAATTCTGAGGTAAGTGATACTTGGAACAGCTTCTGCTATGTCAATCTAACAGCTCACCCTTTCCATCCTGCTAACTCTACCAATCCACACACCACGTGTTGTTGGCAATACGAAAGAGTGGAATCTATCCCACGGACAGTCTGTCTCCCTCCAAGTGCAGAGGAGAACTAAGCTTTTCTCAGTCTCATATTGTGGCTTAATATAGATCAGAAAGCAGAAATTACCAATGTCCGTCTTTGTTACCCCTTGAACCAGAAAACTTTTATTCATTTATTTATTTCCTTTCATTTAAATGGCTGCCACTTAGAAGGCCTGACATCAAAGGGCCTATCCGCTCAGCATGAAACAGAAATATCTGAAATCGAGAGAAAAATCATGTTACACTTCTGTGGGTGTTTCAATCAGTATCACATTTTAAACTGAAATTACAAGAGATTTTAGTGGTTTGTTATTCGGACGGCGTTTGTCGTCTATCCTATAAGCTCTCATTCTCCCTCTTTATTTATATATATATATATATATATATATATATATTCCTTGACTAGTCTCCAAGACTTCTGCTTCAATCAAGAATAGGTTCTCCAGAGATTATCGATTCTAACTACGATTATATAAAACCAGGGATTTATGGTATATTCCTTTTGACTGACAATCTTATTAATCAGACGTGAAAGAAGATCGACGAAACAACAAGAAAGGTAATAGGAATTCCGTATCGTTGCGAAGCAAATGTCTGAATTTATATCATCCGACTGCCTTTTTGTTGGCTGTGGAGATTCAGTGACGAAAAACTAATCAATGTCTGGAGGTCAGCTATAAAAATAAGGTTTGCTTTGATCAGCCGAAATAAAATTGAATTCCGTAGCTACACACACATCAAAAGCAGAATACAAATAAAGCATCTATTCAGCCAGTTACAAAAATAGACTAGCAAAACTACCACTGACATTTAGACTCGCTCACATTATGTACCGTTTCGGCAACATCAGTTTTTTTTATTTCTTACAATAACTGTATATTTTCAACCATATTATATATAAGATCTAAAATATTACGAACACTAAACTCCATTTATACACGTGTCTTTATATATATATATATATATATATATATATATATATATATATATATGTGTGTGTGTGTGTGTGTGTGTGTGTGTGTGTGTGTATGGAAGCTAGTGTATATATATATATTATATTATATTATCTTGCTTTTCAAAAGCATTTCTATATACAAATCATATTATGTATGTTTGAAAACTCGTTCTTTGGAAAATTCACAACTGAATTCACAACATTAATACCTATTTATAATATGTCAAGTTGAAATGCTTTGTAAATACGATAAACGCTTCTTATCTGCGAAGTTTTGTTGCAATACAAAACCACTGGGTTCAATGGGTTACCGAAATTGTAAACCAGTTATATCCGATTATGTACTACGTTTTTTCTTATATACATACCTACAGTAAAGTTTAATTTATAAATAAAAAACAACGATTTAACAAATATTACTAGAATAACAATTATGGAACAGATAAAAGTTGACGTTTGGTACTTTAAATGTTGATATTTTCATTCATTCTATATCAACTGTTAATTTGCAGACACGCACGCATACATCTATATTTCTATATAGCAGGACAATTTGTTTTGGAGATGAAAGGACCAGGAATGATAGAGATGTTGTAGTCAAATAATGATGCGGAAAATACTTTTGACTGGGCATCGAGAATATTGTAAATAAAATGCAAAGTAAAACGACAGAAAAGGACAGTCGAAATTTGAATCGAAATGAGGAAAGAGGGTTTGTAATCAAGCTCTCACAGGACATACTGAAAGCAAGAGAGGCAAAGACTTACAACACTGAGTCCTCTACTAAACGAATATATGTGAGTAAATGGAAAAGCGGGGACAAAAAAAGGTAAACAATGAATTAAAGCTTAGAGCTACAAAGGACAGGGATTTGTGGAGAGTATATTTATCTCGTAAATAAATTTTTAAAAATGGCAAATGTCCGAAGGGAAGAAAAAGTAGTGGGGTTAGTCTTCCTTAGCTATCCTAGTCAACAAGAAACCTCTCAATCTTGCACACACCACAATGTCGCATATTCACAGGAGACCTACTAAACAACACATGACATAAAATTTTCAATGTTTAAATAATTTTTTTTGGAGAATCATGGTCGCCTAAGTGTTGAAGGTGGACAGAAGAATAATATGAATAAAAACAATTTATGGAAAAATAAGCTCTCTTTTTGCACGTCTTACATGGAGTAAAGTGTAATCTGCGGACAAGTAAATTTCATGTTCTTTTAGTCTTTTCATGGCGCAAAAGATTTTTTTTTAAATTCAACACCTGAAAAATCAAATGCTGTATACGTCTTAAATTATTTTAGTTCCGAGATATTAATACGTACAAAAACTTAAATATTGCCATCATTTTCAGATGACAAGGTGTCATATATGACATAAATGAATGTAATCGTCCGTTTAAATAAAAAAGCGGAATTAAGGAGAGTTAGCATTAGGTCAGTTGTTAAGTTTACCTTCGCGTAGCAAACCTATTTCATTACTTGTCTACGAGTTTCTCTTCCTTATTTATTTTTCTCTGTTATTTCGAATACCCGCGATACAACAGGAAGAAACACCCATATTGATGCTAAGTATAGTAAACCTTCTATTTCATTACTTGCCTACCAGTTTGTCTTCCTTATTTATTTTTCTCTGTTATCTTGAAAACCCGAGATACAAGGATAATTTGTCCAAAATATAACTCTTTATTGGTTTATGACGTACAATTTCCTTTTTTAGCTCTTTCATTAATAAATATTCACGTAAATTTTCTTCTGTATCAACATCTATATTTTCAGTAGGAATTTTAATAAGTTTTCTAAGGGATTTCTTTTTGCTCCGTGTCAAAAGTGATCTTGCCTTCCATATCAATGTCTCTCAAAAAAAATTGGCTAATTTTACTTATCTCAGAATTGGTCGTATGAGAGAATTTACTTGGTTTTGATGAGAAGATTTAGAAAATATGTGCAATTGGGTATGGCCTAACCGATTCTATTTATCTTATAAGGAAAAGGATAGGCATTTTTTTGTGATACTTTAAAACAATATTTAATGGAGTCGTGAAAAGCTATGTTGAACAGAAAAGAGGGGACAAAGTTTGAATGGGTAATCGCGGGGTTCGCATTTCTTAGAATTATAAGGAACCGAGTCGTAATAGCTAAAAATTATAGAAACATATTTACTCATCTTATTAATCATTTTTTTTGTTTTCATAGAAAAAATGTAAAGCCGTCACAAACCCACGCAGAAAATGAAACATTCTTTAAACATTACATGTAATATCTCAGAGAAAACTGATTGCATAGCATTTCTTGTGGGAGCTGTTTTATTATCCCAAAGTATAATTTCATTACAGAAATAAAAATAAAAACGTGCAACAGCCATTATTTGCATCAGATATATTCAAATATATTTCTGTGAAAATTAAAATAAGTAAAATGCACCTTGACGTGACAAAATGGCGGTTAATTAGAAATCACTCTTGAAAACCACTTTAAGAGACATCTAATTACGATATTGTAAGTAAATATGTTAAGTGTGTAGGCGTACGTTTATATTTTAAAGATTTAAAAATTTTCATAGCTTCATTTTGACGAACCAAATTATTAAATGTCATAATTAATATCCCATTTCAAAAACGAATACGTCATGTCGGAGTACGTGATACAGGCAAATCTTATTGATACTGGATTTTGACTAATTCTCCTATGAATTGCAAAGAAGATGTATGTTGATGAAGTAACAAAAGCAATTACAGTATTAGATTTCTTTTCATCCGAAAATGACACACATTTCATTTGCATCCGTTAACTTATTTAGGTTATTTAAAAAAATGAAGCGATAAAAAATTGCAAGGATAACGATTTTATGCGCAAAAATCCAAATATGATTAAAAATAATTGACATACTGATTTTGCTTCTTGCTAAGTTGAATTCTGTACAAATCCAAAGTTTAAAAACTGGGTACAAAAGAGCTTTATCTTGATATAAAAAGAATGGGTTTTAACCAAATAAATCAACAGTTAAAAACACAATGAGAGATCTAAGAAATCGCTCGCAAAGCTACAAAATCAGATCTTAGACAACAGTATCAGAAACAAAATAAGTTCCAAGACCTAATAAAATAGTCCTCTCCTAAATTCTTGATCATTTGAAACGATATGGAATTCGAAGCTGGAGGATACACAGGCTGAAATGTTGTGATAAAAGCAAGAAAGATTAAGTCATTTGCCTGAAAGAATCTTTGCATAGTGTCAATAGTATTACACAGAAATTCAAACAAAAGTCAGATAAAATATATAGTAGCGTATTTTCATAGAAAATGAAAATAAAGCAATAAAGAGTCACATGCAAAATAGGCTGTGAGAAAATGTCGCAGCAAAAATAAAAAAAACAGATTTCAAGATTAATTAAGTTAATTTAGCGTTTTCCCTTTCGACACGATTGCGAAACTCGGGATATTCCGCTGTGTTCAAGTGGGCGATTGTGAGCAAAGCTGTTGTGAAAAGCACCGGTGAATGAAGGACAGTGGCGAAGAAACTAATGCGCGCGGTTAGATTCGGCAGAAAGCAATTGGCAGAGATAAAATTCACGAAACCTTTTAGGAGTTTAGCTTTGAATTTTCAATCACGTAATTTTTGTGCAACTTTTTTTCTGTTTAAGTAGTTGGTCATCATTAGTTTTCATCGCGTTGGAACCACCAACAATTTCAATAAGAAAAAGAAAAAGACATGACGAAAAATAAATAATTTGGACACTAGAAATGATCAAACAAGAAAATCAGGAATAATTAGTCGGGAAAAGAGAGAGAGAGAGAGAGAGAGAGAGAGAGAGAGAGAGAGAGAGAGAGAGAGGGGTGGAACGACTGGAGAGAGAGAGAGAGAGGGGTGGAACGACTGGAGAGAGAGAGAGAGAGGGGTGGAACGACTGGAGAGAGAGAGAGAGAGGGGTGGAACGACTGGAGAGAGAGAGAGAGAGGGGTGGAACGACTGGAGAGAGAGAGAGAGAGGGGTGGAACGACTGGAGAGAGAGAGAGAGGGGTGGAACGACTGGAGAGAGAGGGGTGGAACGACTGGAGAGAGAGGGGTGGAACGACTGGAGAGAGAGAGAGAAAGATGGAACGACTGGAGAGAGAGAGAGAGAGAAAGATGGAACGACTGGAGAGAGAGAGAGAGAGAAAGATGGAACGACTGGAGAGAGAGAGAGAGAGAAAGATGGAACGACTGGAGAGAGAGAGAGAGAGAAAGATGGAACGACTGGAGAGAGAGAGAGAGAGAAAGATGGAACGACTGGAGAGAGAGAGAGAGAGAAAGATGGAACGACTGGAGAGAGAGAGAGAAAGAAAGATGGAACGACTGGAGAGAGAGAGAGAAAGATGGAACGACTGGAGAGAGAGAGAGAAAGATGGAACGACTGGAGAGAGAGAGAGAAAGATGGAACGACTGGAGAGAGAGAGAGAAAGATGGAACGACTGGAGAGAGAGAGAGAAAGATGGAACGACTGGAGAGAGAGAGAAAGATGGAACGACTGGAGAGAGAGAAAGATGGAACGACTGGAGAGAGAGAGAAAGATGGAACGACTGGAGAGAGAGAGAAAGATGGAACGACTGGAGAGAGAGAGAGAAAGATGGAACGACTGGAGAGAGAGAGAGAAAGATGGAACGACTGGAGAGAGAGAGAGAAAGATGGAACGACTGGAGAGAGAGAGAGAAAGATGGAACGACTGGAGAGAGAGAGAGAAAGATGGAACGACTAGAGAGAGAGAGAGAAAGATGGAGGAACGAAAGAAAAGAGAAAGAAAGATGGACGAACGAGAGAAAAGAGAGAGGAAGATGGATGGACAAAAGAGAGAAAAGAGAGAGGATGGAACGAGACAAAAGAGAGATCGAGTTGTGGAACGAAAGAAGCGAACCGAAAATGTGAGGGAAGAAAAGAGAAACGTGAAAGGAGGACAGAATAGAATGAAATCTACAGAAAACATTCTCCAAGCCCTCTTTCCTCGTTAAATGTCCCTGAAATGTTAATGTCTCTTATGGTTCTCAGTGTTCTTTGTGTTCCAATTTACCTTAAAATGTTCTCGTCGTTTTGGTATGCTATGATTCCGTCTGTAGAAACAAATCTGTTTTCTCAAGTCTCCACTACAGCAGTTCAGAACACTTTCCTTTGTTTCTAACGAAATATTTCTGTAACTGTCAAATAAACACCATTAATAGTCGTATATGAATAAGCGATTATCCGATAAAGGCAAGGTGTTTATAATTTTCTCGGATACCATTTTTAACGACCTCGTATTTGATCACGGATACTTCTCGAGCTGACAACGGTTTTGAAATCTACTGACCTTGCCTTTCTTCTTATCCTTCACCTCTTACACTTCGTTTTCATGTCTAAGATGATTGCCGATTGTCGGCTTCCTTTCCCAATTCGTTTGACCACGTGTTCCGCTTAAAAACGTTCAAGTAAATCAACAACGTTGAATCTGATCGTTACACTCGTAGTGATTCCAAATCAGCGCACTTGAACTTACTTCTTTTGCCGCGAGAGAGAATCCATTAAACGTACATGACGTTAATGTTAGCATTGAGAAGATACTCTGTTGCTTCACATGTAGCAATCTCGGTAATTCCTGAGACGAAAAAGCGGAAAACTAAATTTGTCCATTATCTCGTCACACACCATTACATTTACTCGTCAGCCTTGTACAAGTATTAGAATGAAAATCAATTTATATATACGATCATTAATGGACAGAATACCATTTTCATGATTATTTTTATGTTGGGTGATTAAATTTTGATAAATCACAAAAATTTCTTCGATACAAGCGAGAACACCCAATTACATATTTTGAAGGTATATAAGACAAAAGGAAAACTTACTTGATCGTATCGCCTTCTGATGGAATTTCTCAAAGCAAACAAAAATAAAAATGGAGTAAGTTTCTCAGAATTTCATGAATGCTCATAAATATACATCGGGCTCACTGAAAAATCACTGCAAGTTAAGGAGGATGATAAGTGATGTGATTTAATGTCTAATGATGAAAAGTGTGTAAATTATGTTCTTGTTGGATTTTCTTTTATAATGTAATTATTTAGATAATTTTAATTTGGGATTAATTTATGTATAATATTTTAAATAACAGAAGGTAAGTTGTTTCCTTTTGCTTTTTTTACATATTTATAACCATGTATGTTGGATTGGTAAAGGAGTATTTCTTTCAGGAAAGATATTTGAAAAATAAATCCGAGGCGCAGATTTATATTTTGTTAAGATACGATGGCAGCACTCTCAATTTTCCCTTCAAGTTACTATTAATAAGAGTGGTATTCTGTAAATCGAAGTTGCGGCTGAACTTGCTTCTAGGCATGACTAATGCATTGAAACATTCATGCGTATAAAATCTTTTTTGGGATCATACATAATTTTTCATTTTACCAAGTTTCACCAATATACCGCGAGGAAGAGTCGTGACAATTTATTTTATATATAATCCCGTTTCATAATTAATTACTGTTATTTCTGAATCTAATCATATCCATAATAGTTTTGGTTTTGGCCGTAATTATTTTGATGTTCTTAAGATCGAATAAATTGTTTTTTGATCGTAGATATTAAGAAATTATTTGGCATGACTGTTTTTATCTAGTTTTTATCTGTCATTGTTGTTACTAATGATGACGTCATTTTTTACGGTCTTATATTTTTATGCCTTTTCCCTAGATTTGTATGTGAAATAATTAAGATTCTTTCCTTCTCACTCCGGTTATGGGTTAAATAACAGAACCCACTGTTTTCTTGCAGTTGTGTGCTAATTAAACTAGGAATAAAACTAACTCCTACTATTGCCAGTAGAGTGAAATGGTTGCGGGCAGGCAAACTTTTGTACTGTTTCATTTTGCCTCCTTTGTAGTCCGTGTTTATTTTCTTAACTTAAAATTTGGTAAACAGAATTATCTAGTTAGCAGAGTAGATCCCCATATTGTGACATTGGGTATATTACTTTGATTAGGATTATGGAATTTACAGATGACTGCAGCGACGGGTTGGGGACTATGAGCTGGAATTTCTTTTTTTGTCTTGGGGAATTAAGACGGTCTACAGTAATTATCCCGCTTAGTAACACAAATTTGCTTTTCAGCTGTCTAACCTGAAGCAGTTGTGCTTGTCATCTACAGGTTAACGTACTTTACATATCAGTACATGGGCAGGAAAATTGGAGGAGTATTATGACCAGGTGTCGAGAGTGTTGTTATTTTTTAAGTTTGAAGGATAAGGCAGCAATGCGACATTGGAGTCATTTATAGTTACTTGGGACCACCGTCAATCAGATGCCATGTTAGCGGTCTGGGTTAACCAGCATAATGTTATTTGTAACTAGGACCCAACTTCGAGTTGATGCTCTCATTTCATCAAAACCTATCACCATATCGTGCAAATTTCAGCTGTGAAGTATGTTCCTGGTGTAATATTATCAGACTGGATATAGTGATGGAGATATCGGGCTTCGTATTTGTACACCGATATAACTTTCTTGCTCTCTGACTCAATAATAAGTTTCTCTTTTCCAGGTGATTATATTATTAGAAGTGCCGAAAGATAACGAAAACCGAATAGAAATTTACATTCGTCGATATAACATCCGCCACACCGATAAGCTTCAGGAATCGGCAAAAAAAAAATAGTATTTTTAATTTCAATTTCCGGATTATCAGCTATGAAACTTTTTGGCTGTGATGGAAAATTAAATGTTGGATAGAGATATCCCACCTCTCTCTCTCTATCACACACACACACTATTAAGTTGAAGAAGTCAAGGTTAGAGGTTTAAATAAGTAAAAATTCAATAATGTTAAAATAACCTCATATAAAAATGTATAAAAAAGTGATAAAAAAAGTAGATCCACGAAGTATTCCTGTTAGAAATGTTTATTTTAATCAGCAAGTTTTCTTAATGAAAATATTTTATGCATGCTTATATTTCCTTTTACAATAGACAAAAATAAACGAGCACTTTCAGCTTCCCTTCAACGTTTTCAGCTCATAAAGATAATGTTTATCACATTTTTTTAAGCAAAGTTACCGCCTATAAAAATGTCCATGAGCACCTTGACGTGGTGCAATGGTTATCAAGCTCGACTCGCTAGAGTAATTAAAACTGAGTGTGAGTTAGATCCTCACTGGGTGCTCCATACTTTCAGCCTTGTGCCTTATCTAAACAACGCTTAGAAAATCACTATAACAAATGTTCATGCGTTTCAATGATATTGAATTCTTTATATCTTTACAAACGCTTATGTCTACAAATTTTTGTGTTCAAATATCATTGACGATTTAAAGTCTCAACCGAAAAAGAAACAAAGCCAAGAGAGGAGAAAAGAAAGAATGAAAAAGATACAAATTAAAATTAGTCTGAGCTGACAGTTCTCTTAAATAGTAAAAAAAAAAGAAGATTGCAAACTTCATATACTAAAGAGTCAATCTTGTGTATAGTTATCGTAACGATTGCTGCCATATATGGTCTGGGGCCCCTGCTGTTTGCCTCAGAGTTCTTGATAAGATCCAGAGACGGATATGCAATGTGATTGGCCCTGATCTGGCATCTCGTCTGCAGTCGCTCTCTCACAGACGCGATGTTGCCTCGCTCTGCCTTTTTTACAAGTACTCCAAAGAGCTGCTTTCGATTGTCCCTAGGACTCGTGAATTTAAACGTCCTACGAGGCTGGCATCCCGTTCCCACCCCTACACCGTTGAAACTGTTAGATGTAGACGTCTCTTCTACTCCAACAGCTTCATGTCTCGCACATCTCGCCTATGGAACTCCCTTCCCTATTACTGTTTCCCTGACAAATACAATCTCCAACGGTTTAAGTGTAGCGTCAATCGATATCTCCAGTTACCTTGATCTATCCACTTCTCTTCTCCACATCCTTTCATTTTTCATTCCTATCTGTTCTCGCTCCAAATCTTCTGTAACCTCCTTGCCTTGATTGACCCACTGTCTTTCTCTTTCTCCACATCCTCTCCTTTACCACTCCTATCTCCCCCCAACCCTTCTATAACCCCATGCGTGATAGTGGCCTCCAGCCTTGCTTGGGGTGATACGCTTAAAAAAAAAAAATTAAAAAAAATGTCAGAAAATTTCAAGCTAAATTTCTAAGTTTTGAAAAAGGACAAAATCAATCAGCTCCCAAGAATATACGCAACTAGCGTCGTTAATTAAAATAAACATCTTTAATAAGTAATATACATGCACCTAGGTGGCGTGTAATGGCTAGCAAGCTTGTTTAGCTGATATAGTGAGTTTGATCCTCACTGCCTGCCCAATGATTTCGGCCTTGTGCCACATCTAAATTATGCTTAGAAAATCAGTATATATGTTTACTTTGTTTTATTGGGATCTTGTAAAATAATAAAAAAAAGAACGAAACGTTAAACATTAGACAGTGCAGTACTAAAATGTCGAATAATGACAGGGAAAACTAAAATTCTCTATAAGGCCCTTGAAATTTCTCGATCCCACTCTCTTTTCAATATTTGACCTAATATAATTTTTTAAGAGTTTTTTCGTCATACCAAGAGATTTCCTAAACTCTCCCAGATTTGAATAAAAAACAATTTCTGATAAAAAAATGTCGCTGACAATCATAGTAAAAGCTTATTTTTCTCCTCACATTTCAGAAAGGGAATTCTCTTTTGGACACAAAGCAGTAATTAATGCACTTAAGAACGACACGATATTCTTAATTGTCAATTCCCTAAAAATAGGTTTCATTTTTCAACTTTTCTGTTACATAAAAATTACAAAAAAGGTTTGAAGTTTGCTCGAAAATGTTACACTTAGGCCATCTTCAAAAATGAAATGCTGGGAATATATCGAACCGGTAGATATACTAAACACTATTTCATGTTTGTTCAACTGTTCTTTTGGCAGAAATATCTTTTTTTTTTACCCGAGGTATTATATACCTGAAAAAAAAAGTTAGAGAAATTTTGCAACGGTAATTGTTAAAGGAGGAATAATTTAAGTCTTCCGAATATTTTTTTAATGCAAATGACTTGTATGTTTGGAAAAAATGACTTATAAAACTGAAGTAATCTCATCCTGACTATTTTTGACTCGCTTATTTTGCGAGCTTGATAATCTGTCCCCTTAATTATTTACAAGTAAAATGCATAAAATACTTCCTAAGGACAGTTATTCAATTCATACATATCTATTTTCTTTAATAATTCACCTCAAGCAAGCTGAAGAAACCACTAAAACGCAAGGGGTTACTGAGAGGAATCACAATCACAATTCATGTAACCCCTGAGGTTCCTCTGTGAAACATATCTGCTGCCACCATCCTTGACAGAGCCCAACCTTCTCCAGGTTTGTTTAAATTCAGAGTTTTCTTCTCCTAGACCGGTTGCCAACCAAGGCTATAGGACACAGTATGTCCTGCTATTTACCCATATGGAATGAAGAGATTGATTCCTACCAGTCCTAAGGTTTTTAGAATATATAAGTGAATATAGTGAACTTAACTGAAATTCGAACTCAGCACTCCAATTTCCCAACCCGTAACGCTATCCATTATTACATAAAATGTCCCATTATAGGACAATGAAAGAACAGAATTCGGAAAGACAGAAGATGGCGAAAAGCCTATTTAGGACTCCCTTAGTGTTCCTTACATTCACTTAGGCGCAATTATACTTGGGAAATGTAGGAATCAATTTATTCACCACTCAGGTGTAGTTTAAATAGCAGAGAAGACTTTGATGGTTGTCAAGAAGTCTTGGAGAAGGACAACGCTGAATTTAAAACCATAACAACTGTCAAGATTCCACGTCTCTCAGCGATACATTCTATATCCATGTCGTTTGACCATTGATATGGTGGTCTTTGGAGAACAGAAACGCAATCAGGAAGATTTGAACATTGTAATAATCTAAAAAAAGAGAAGCGTTCTGAAGAATTAGTGAAAAAGATTACTTCTGCAAATTCCTAACATTATATCATTTAATTCATTCTTTATAATACGATTCTACTATAAACACTATATTAATTGGGTACACGCGCGTAACTGAACATTACTCTAAAGCTTTTATAGACAGTGAAATTGCAATATGTCTGTCTGGTCAATCAATTTTATTTTTTAAAAGTACCCCTATGTTGGAGTCGTTCTCTTTATCTTTGGATAAAACATTTGAGTTGGTTTCAGCTACGAGAGACTTTACAATGAAAGGAGACATTTTAAGACTTGATGTCTGCTCATGCTTGTGTTGTCAATAAATATAGGATTCATCGTAATAAAGAGAAATAGTGGCGAATTAAAAAACAATAATTGCTTCAAAATATGAAAATAACTTTAGCAGAGGTAGACTTAACATCAACGAAACAGGTGCATTTCTTACGTATTGTACAAACATGCAAACCCTTGCAACTTTCAGTGAAGAAATTTAACAACGTTAATATTTCTGGTTATGATTTTCAAATACTTAGGACACGTTAATTACAAAGTCAATTTCATCATTCACTTCTCTTGGATTGAAGAATTTATATACGAAAATATTTCAGTATATCAGCTTATGATATATTTTTAAGATTACATTTAATCCAAAATCAGCATTTTCAACTTTTATATAGGCTCTATCCTAGTTTAACTTAAAATGTTTAATAAAAATATGAGCACAAATCTTAAGGACAGTATACTTTTGATGCATAGTAACATGAACATATAAATCTACAAATTATAAAAACGTGTATATATATATATATATATGTATGTGTGTGTGTGTGTGTGTGTGTGTGTTATCTTAAGGTAGAAAAATAAGTTTTGTTAATTTCAAGTCATAGTCTGATGTGTTCAATATCCCTTCAAGACGTCTGCGATTATGGCTCACCACATTTTCCTGTCACTCTTAGTAAAGTTTGCCTTTTTGATATCTCTCCTAAGCCCAAATTACAAAAGCTCGTTGGGTATATTATGCGCTTTTTACCTCCCCTTCTCTCTTCAGTATGTCCCGGGTGTATTACATTTTACAAGCCCTCTTTTGTCATTATGTGCCCTAGTGTATTACATTTTACAAGCCCTCTTTTGTCATTATGTGCCCTAGAAACTTAAGTAGGTCTCCTCCTGATTAATAGTATCTATGCACTTTTTGTTTCCATTCTTCCTAAATCTTCGTCGTTGCATATATGTTCAGTTTATAGGATTGCAAACAACTTATTCGTGAAATAGAATAACAAACCTACCTTGTCGGTTGAATTAAAAAATCTTGTACACAAACAATATATATATATATATATATATATATATATATATATATATATATATGAACCTCTTACAAAGAGTCTGCCACAGATGGACACCAGATAGAAAAAGTGTGTGTGTGTGTATATATATATATATATATATATATATATATATATATATATATATATATTAAGGACGGTGTTGCGCACTTTTTCTTTCTGGTGTCCATCTGTGGCAGACTCTTTGTAAGAGGTTCATGTGTGTGTGTGTGTATATATATATATATATATATATATATATATATATATATATATATAAGACCCGTGTATTTGTACATTAATAGGTTCACAGCCTCATGGTAAAAGACACCTGACCCAACAAATGTCTTTTTCGCCATATTTCAAATTGTGAATGTTTATGGCGTCTATTGAATGTTATACATTGAAAAATTATAAATCAAAATTCATCTAATAATTATTGTCCAGCTTTTAATATATTGATCCCATCCACTATGCGTGGGAAGACTAATGACTGACGCAATTCTTTGACTTAGAATGTTGACTGGAAAATGTATATATTGATATTAGTGCGACCGTATGGTTCCTACGAATTTACGCTCCAACAACATTGTCCATTCCAAAGAATTAAAAATGACCAGTCAGTGCTGCCGTCATAGATTCATCTCTCACAGAAAATAGTGGTGAAAATAGAAAAAAAACAATGTCATGATTTTTAAATAAATCGATAGCAAGATTTACCGATCATCACAAAGTCATTAATATTGAACAATCTATAAGTGCTAAGTGAGGAAAACAAGAAAAATATTGTGTAAGCCAAGGAAGATTTATGGGAATAAAGCAAAAATACCTATCTTTTATTGAACTGTGTGTGGAGAAGCATTCAGATTTCCAGTTAAAATAAACGGACGTATAGAGAGCTGTATGAACTATAGAAAGTAGGTCACTCGACAATCGCCATTTTGTTGACTCTGGGCGTTCTTTGATCGCGTTTAAATCCCACCAAGAACAACGTTAAAAGTGTCCGTATCGATCAGAACAGACGACGCTGCGTGTGGATATGCTTTTCAACGTCCCAGAGAACATAGCGCTTGCCGTTAATTTTCAATGGCTTTCGGCCACTGGGAATATACATCAGGGTTTCCAAAAGAAAGCTCACAGCACTTTAACATCGATTACATCGTCCACAAAAGAGAGAGAGCATAGACAAACACAAAGAGAAAATAAACAATAAAAAGACGCGTTACAAATTTTCGTAAGCAAATGCCATATGAAGGAAAAGATGTAAATGCAAGTGGGAAAAGTTAACTATAATAGAATAGTTGATGCTATGCTGGAGTTCTTAAAGAAATCGAAATCAGGAGACAGACGTGAAAGAAATATCAAAGAAAAATTTCCTTTCTACAAATTATCCATTATTTCATTAAACATTATAATCAAATCAGTCAGAATTAGATTTTTGGAAATCACGTGAAAATGTAATTTTCCACCAGTTATTGCGTTTTGTTAAATAATTTCTATTCATAATATCGCTATAAGAACAGAAGAAATTCATTTTTACATCGACATTTTTCTAACGGATTGATTAATACAATTTTGGAAGATAACTAGAACTCCACAAAGTAAATTAAACAGAGCTAAATAGTTAAATCGACATAGACTTTCATTCTTCTCTTAGAAAATTTCGAGTGTTAATAAAATTTCTTAATTTTGAAACACAAATCAACTAATGCTGACTGCTAAAAGGAATATAAAAAGGCAGTAATCTAGTTAGGAAGAAAAAAAAAACATATTTGACATTAGATTTGTTAGCCGAAAACGTATGTCTGTCTTCGTTATATGGCAAGCTGTCCAAGTTCTAGATGGGAGCTCGTAATTTACTGGAAGTTTATTTTCATTTTTTTTATGTTTCATATTCTTCAGCCTTAATTAGACGATCGCAAAACAGATTTAAAATAAAAGACAGAAAAATAATAAAAAGGCTTCATTTCCGAGTTTTAAGTACATTTCAATAAAATAAATGTCTTGATGACACCGTAATTTATTTTCCCAAAATCTGAAAACGAAATATTTGAGCGAATCCAATCTCAAACAAAATGTAGATCAATGCAAATGTGCTGAGGATAGCTTTGAATATAAATCATAATTCCATAGACTTTCCAGTACATAACTCCCTCTTCAAATTGTACATCTTTTAATCTGACGAACATGCAACAAAGATTCAGTTCTAAGGAAAAGCACAGGCAATAAATAAATTGCAAAGCTGTTTTAATAATTTGGTTAATCATCTAAAGTTTATGCAAAAAAAGAAAAAAGGAATTTTATAAATTATTTCTAAATCAATAAATCATTTAAAATTTTATTTTCATGACTTTGTGGAGAGTGATTGCAAAATATATTCCATTGTGCGTATGCATGTGCGTCTGTTTTTGTATCTTTATATGATCCGAGCAATTTTGAAAGAATTCTATTACTCATGGTTCTCTTTGCTTTTAAATAATCATGGTCATCCTCTTCTTATCTATACTCCAAGAAAGAAAACACCACCCGTAAAATGCTTACGCCAATTTTCATCCAACTTCCTTATTCAATTTGTCTTCCAATTTCCGAATCTATTAGTAGCATCAACGATTTCCTAGTCCAGTTTAAAACCGCTAAAATACACTACACTTCCATCAATTGTATCTGTACTTGTAATGTTTTAAACAAAATGAAGAGTGAAATAATAATAATTATTATCATCATCATCATAATTATAATAAATAATGTTTGGATTTCTCGAGTTATTTCCATTATTTACTCAGGGACTATTGACCCTATCTTTGTTGTTATGACAACGATTCAGCTGCTAGTCGATCCTGGTATAATTCAATTCACCGAAACATTTATTTAATCTACAGCGGTAGATATTCTATCCAGTGTAGAGTTATGAAGATCACAATGCTGTTATTATAACAACAAAGATGAGCACAATAGTCCGATTGTAAATAATCAAAGTATTTCAATGTGTACATTAAATAAGCTTTACGTAAATGATCTCTAAAAAGATAAAATATTTTTATGTATGGACAATGATATTTTTATTGATGCAGAGCGCGTTCAATGTGTGTGCTCCCTAATAAAAACGCTAAACAGTTTGCTTTTCAAGTTTGGCGATTTAAATCTGTTCAATACTCTTTGCAATGTAACTCATTTTTAATGGGAGTTTCCTGAAACGCGTTTCATAACATATACAATGTTTTTTTGTTTATTTTTTAAATCAAAAAACAAAAAACAAAAAAAAAACAGAATTTATTTAAAATCTTTAAAAAAATACAGAGTATGGCAAATTATAGTTTCTTGGCTTCAGATTAACTGTAAAGGTGACCTCTGCAAGACTAATTGCATTGAAACAACCATTTTCCTATTTAATTGCCCCTTTCGGTGTATCTTGCGCAAGTTCTATACTCCGAACTCTCAAAATAGGAATTAATTTACATAGAATTTCGTAGAATTATTGAATTCAAGAAATTACATTAAATTTTATATTCGATATTGTTGATTAAAATGCTTTCGCCTTTGAAAAAGAATCGGATGACTGTCATTTATAGGAATTTTTTCTACGCATTAAGAATGAAAACGAGAAGATTTGTCACTAGAAAAATTAAAACAAGTTTTAACTTTGAACGACGAAAAGTGAAGAGCAATTATAGAAAAAGAACGCTGAAAATAAAAGCAGGTTGTCTTGTTCTTTAAATTTATTGGTTAACACGAGACGCTTTCTCCATCTTAATTGTGTTATAATTAAATGAATTATGACTGAACTTTCTTTTTCGAGAAGGAAGAAGCATTAAATAGCACAATTAACGTCACGGAAGATATGAGCAAAAATCTTATTATTGTTCTTTTATTATTTTCTGTCACAAGATTCACTTTACGGGGTCTATTTCCATAGTGAAACAATTGTAGCATCCGCAGACAATGATTTTCTGACGGACTGGCCTAGTTAAGTTCCGCCTGCGCAAAAAGGCACGCACGCTTCTCATTTAATATTTGATCAATGCGATTAAGATTTAAAGAACTATCTATTCAGACATCGCAGTCTAAGATTAAAAGATATCATTTTTCAAAAGAAATATGATATTAGAAAGGACTTTCTTTACGAAATTATAATAATCATATCAACTCTCGAACTTATACAACGGGTCTCGTGTATTTGCGCCCTAATAAACATTCACCCTTTTATACTTTGCAATATGTTCCATTTGCTTTCATGTTACTTATTTAGCAAGTCTGAACGTTTTATAGATTAATGACTCAAAGTTCATAGTTTCTTCATATTCCGAGTGTGATGGAAAGAAACATTGAAATATTACTGAATAAGATGTATTAAAATCACACAGATCACTTTTTGAGATCCATGTCTAAATTTCTCAAACGTACATAAATTATTATTAGAAATGTTATCTTTAGTGGATATACGTGTTTGAGTAGACATCTTCAACATAAAAAAATTGTGAAATGGATATCTAACGGCTTAGAAGAACTAAATTCTTATTAACGAATATATACCTCTCAGCAGAAATTGGACGTGTGATTCCTTTTTTCTTATATATATATATCTCATTTAAAGAAAAACAGACCACTTTAAGGCTCCATGTAATAATTTATAAAGGTCGCTGGATCATCAGACGAGACTTCCAAAAGGTAAAACGAAAAATGAAATGAACATTTAAACTTTTGACGGGTAGTATTAAGTTTATGTAATTTAACAGAGAGGGTAGTGAGGAGTCGTGTGAGAGACATGATCGAGTTGAGAGAGTGTTTATTTTAATATATATATATATATATATGTGTGTGTGTGTGTGTGTGTGAATAAAGACAAAATTTAACTTAGCCGACGCGTTGTGTTCTGTTCAAATATGCATTTTTTAAAATTTTATTTTTCTGCAAGTTTCACCAATGTTCTGTGAAGAATAGTTATAACAGTTCATTTTATATATACTTGCTTAATAATTTTTATCCGTAGAATAAACATTTAGATATCTCGGAGGAATGGTACGCCAATGTAAAAAAAGTGTGTGTGCGTGTATATGTATATATATATATATATATATATATGTATATATAAATAAAAAGGAAAGAACAGTAAGATATAAAATCCGCTGTTCTTATATATATATATATATATATATATATATATATATATATATATATATATATTACATGAATCATTCATACAAAATACTTGATTTAAAAAAACTGATCCGACGTGCAAATTTTCGGGACAACTATTTATTGAACAATTTAGTTCATGCCACATTGAGTGAAAAAACTCCTACAACAAAATTTCTCAAATTACCATATTAGTAAAAAAACGCACTCCCTTAAATTTTCAAAAAAGTTCAACCTTAGCTTTGCGACTGCACGTTCCATAAGTTTTTATCCGTTAACAATAACACATTTTTGTTTTAAACATATTTCGATTCGCATTTATTTTTTGTGTCCGCTATTACCTGGATTTACTAAAGACAAAATAATTTCCATGCTTGAAGATGGCTGTATGTACAGCCGAAAATTAAAAAAGACCTTATACACCATGAAGTTATTAAAAACAAGGATCATAACATTCATCGAGTGATTCGTAGGTTAATGCAACTTAAAAATTTTGTTTGCGAAGAAGTTTTCGCCATTTATTTCATTAAATTTACTAATCTACTTTTTCTATGAATGATTCATGTAATATAAATTGAACTGCACCACATACTTGATATATATATATATATATATATATATATTATACAATTAGTATACGGATAATTGTGCGAATAACCATAAAAACAATTGTATTAATAGTAAATATGTTCACCCATCGGCCGGTTCAAATCCTTCCACTGAACAGGAATGGAATTATCCCTTGTCCCCTGGTTAGGGTTGTGTTTCCGGTTCTTTGTAAAA
>OZ038495.1:53042080-53047080 GCA_964036315.1 Acanthosepion esculentum | reverse complement strand
CAAATAATGGAATTCGACCATGCAAGACATCGTCCTAGTTTGAAGTACGCATCCTGGAGACAATTGCAAAGTGAAGCGAGAAAATTGGACTCCAGTGCTTACGGTTAAGATAAATATAAGCAAAGGGAAGAAAAGATGAAAGCATGAATCGAAGAGTGAAATAAAAAAGAAAAGAAAAGGAGAAAGCTAAAGGGAACAAGGTTAGGGATAAAAAGGCAAAGGGATAAAAAGGCAAAGAAATAAGCAACAAAAAAAAGAAAGAAAAAAAAACACGATTTCAGAAACAGCACAAGCTCGTCAAAGTCACGAGTCCTGTAGCTCATTAAGGTCATTGAGATACATTATCCAACCGCGGCAGCAGCGGATATGTCTAGGACAATTTAGCCTGACGGAGTATATACCACTTAAGGTTCCTTTGAAATTCAGAGTTGTCATTCTCCGAGACTAATTGCCATCCAAGTTTAGAAAATTCATTCTGCCGACTGCCGAAGCTCGGGACAGAGAGATGGATTCATATTTTTTCAAAGGTATTTGTGCGAAAGCGAAGGCAATGGGCTTAACTAAAATTTGAACTGGGCCTATTTTTCCCACTTTCTGAGTAGCGCGCACGCCCACATATATATATATATATATCTAAATGTAAAGAGAGCGAATCGAATATCAATTCAAACGTTCAAAACATTAATTTAAAATAGGACTCAATACAAAAGTTGATTTTTAAGTCTTTATTATAAGATATTATATAATATATTCGAACATATGTACATCAATGCATCCATGTTTCGATGCCTTTCATAGTATCTCATCAGGCGGTGGTAAGTGAAAGTTAGTACAATTTTTAATATTTATTTGCTAACGATCTCTTTTCACGTGAAAAAAAAAGAAAAAAATAGAAAATAAAGAAATCTAGAAAGACATAAGATACAGTAAACTCTAAAAGAAAAAAAAGTAAGACACAAGATAGAGTCTAAGAAAAGTAAGAAATATAAGATATAGTCTCTTCAAAGAAGGCAAAAAAAGAAGAAATAAAATAATAAAAGTGAGAGAAAAAAGGAAAGACCAGATATAATCCCCTCTCCAAAAAAGGAGAAAAGAGAAAGATAAAATAAAAGATGGTATAGAAACGTCGGGAAGCTAAACAAGATATGCTGATAATGGGACAACGAATCAAAATCGTCTATGTTAAGTAAGATGTTGATACAAATACAAATTCAATGGATACAAATGGTCTGTTGTAAACAGAATTGATACTATGTAACGTCGCACAAATGGTTGATACTTTGGCCGGAGAGGCAATATAATTCAACAATAATTATTTAATAGTATGTAAATTAAAAACCGTTTAAGAAATTAAAAAAAAAAACGGAAAATTTAGCAAAATCATAAAACACAAAATTAGATAAAAATATCTAAATAATAAACTAAATAAATAAATGAACAAAGCAAAATTTAAGAGTGCATAGATCACATAAATAAATCATATAAATAATAAAACGATAATAAATTATATATATAATACAAAAAGGCCCAAACACTAATATTTCATGATTATAATTTATGACATTGGAAACGTAATCGATTCCAATGTCATGAATTATAACAATAGAATATTAGTGTTAGAGACTTTTTATATTTTTACTCTGTCCTGGATATTTTGTTCGACCTGGATTCTATCCTCTTGGAAATTATATATATATATATATATATATATATATATATATATATATATATATATATATATAGTCCGACACTTATTTTTAAGACATTTTTATGTTTATATATATATATATATATATATATATATATATATATATATATATATATATATATATATATATATATATATATAAAGCCGTGTGGAAGTAACCTAAGTGAATCCTAATTATATAAGATATTAAAACTGATCCACAAAGAGAGGTCAATGTATTTATTACAGAGAATATAAATATATAGATAAATACCATAAAAATGAAAGTTCAATAACCCATTTTTATGACCATTTCGCTCCCAAGAAAAAAAAAAGGAAAATTCCGGAGCTTGTCAAAACTAAAATGTTTGATAAAATAAAAAAAAAATATGATTTTTTCATATGAATTTTCAAAAATTTCAAGGAGACCGGAAGGAGAAAAAGGAAAAGACAAGAAAAGGGGAAAAGGATCTGAAAAGGGATGAAAGTGAACGACAGATAAAGAAAGAATAAACATGTTAGAGGTGTGGAGAGAAAGAGTGGGAGGCATTAATTCGTCTAGACAAAATACGGTTGGAAATTTAACATCAGAAAAATTAATCTTGAACTATATTTCAAATGTTAACAATAAGTTCAAATAGGGAAATTTATATAATGACTTTCAATCTTTAAAATTAAGAGAAGGTTTTGAAGATTGTGAGAAAAGGTTGTAAAATGATAATATTTTAAAATAAATATTATAAAAAAAGTTAATTAAAGGAAATTATTAGTATACAGGAAAAATTAAAACGGGATATTACTTTTAATTAAATAATGGATTAAATACAAAAAAATCAGAGCTAGTACAATATAAATGAAATATAAATTACATACATTAATCATAGATGAAATTCAAAGGAACTCTTTGGACAAAGAAATATCAATTAAAGTTAACCCCATACATAAACCTAATTAGACAAAACCAGCTAGGAATTATACAAAAATCATTAAATGTAAATATGAGTATTAAATATGCCTAAAGGAAAATACAACTACGATAATTATAAAAATAAGAAAAAATTTATTAAATAGAAAAATAGAAAAAATATAAATTTCTTTTTAAGCTAAATTTATAGACATCTTTTGAAGAGGGAAATATCAATTACAATATACTCCATACATAAAAATAATTAGACAAAAGACATCTAACAATTAACAATTAAAAAAGTAATTAAAAGTAAACAAAAGTATTAAATGTACCTAAAGGAACATATAACAAAAGTTTTTTAAAATAAGAAAATTAACAGATTATTAAATATCTTTTGAAGGTAAATTTACAGAAGCATTTTGAAGAGGGCAATATCCAATACAATTAAACGCATACATAAACATAATTAGACAAAACAGAACTAGCAATTAAAAAAGTAATTAAAGGTAAATATGATAATTATATGATAACTGTGAAAATAAAAATAAAATAGAAAAACCTTTGTTTTTAAAAAAAGAAGATAATTCATATGGTATAGATAAGATTAAGAGAAATTTTTATAGGATAGACAAGATTAAAGAAAGGCGGGGGAAATAGTAGTAATAATACTAAAGTTAATAAAATCCCAACAATAATAAAAACAAAATAAAGGGATAAAAAGCACCGTATCAGTGAGATATAATTAAATCACATAATTATAGATTAAATTTAAAAAAGGGGAAATTACAAAAAATACAGGTAAAAAAAGAAACTTGACCAAAATCAGCTACTAATTTAGAGTATTAGATATAGCTAACATAAAACAATAAAAAAGGGTTACTCGGAAGGTTATTTAAAAAGAGTGATTAGAAAATGAATTAAACGTATAAGTGTTAGGTGATCACGGATAGTGCAAGATTGAAAATATTTTATATTAGTTTGAATTTACTTCTATAACGACATTTGGAAACGAATTCATTCATTTAATTTAGCAAAATACTCTGATTTTCTAATCTAATAATTCTAATTTTCTCTTCTAAACAAAAGTTAAATCTACCCCTAAAGTTACTAAGAGTTTGAGCAAAACCCATGAATTCCCAGTTAACCTGAGGATTCATGCCTTTCTCTTTCATTTCCAAAAATTTGTTGGAGAGATCAGTTTGGTGTTTTACTCTTGAGTTGGAAAAGGAGTTGCTTTAGTAACACGTATTTTAATATCTCTGTTTATTTTCTAAATTGTTTCAGATAAATGATATCAAACATCAGTTTATCCCAGAAAATGAAAAGGTCTGTTGTAATCGTTGACTTAAAGGCAGAGGATAGGAATTTATTAACAGTTCGCTCTCTGAAAGTTGCACGGTGACATGTTGTTAATGTTCACAAAGAGCTGGAAGCCACTGACAGAATTCAAGGGCAGCAATCAAACTAATAAGACATTCTAATGATTCTAATATTCTCAGAACAGCTCAATTTGCAGGAAGTGTGCGGTATATTATTGGTTGTGTGTCCTTGAAGACCGCACAATAGCCACGACGAACCAAACATTGGTGAGTTACAATCTCCAAGAACACGTCAGCCCAAACATAAATACTCCGATAAAAACTATGAAGCCATAAATAGCACAATGTCCAAAATAGATATAGATGATGTGATTGGAATATGTCAACAATTGAGACCTAGTATAGAGGCAGTAATCGATGCTAACAGTAGATCAATTCAGTATATTCATCAAGAAACGTCTTAAGATTATTCATGCAGATTTGTTTCCACAAAGCTCTTCTTTTATGATATACGACTTCCACTCCATTCATGCAATGTCCTCAAATAACTGAGCAAGCATACACACATATATAATATACGGTGGAGTAGTGGATAGCGGCTCGGATCGAGGAATCGGAGAGCCGAGTTCGAATTCCGGTCGAATCCATTACATTCACTTACGTGCTAATAACATTAGGGAAATTATGAATCCTCTTTCCCCCCAGCTATGGGTAAATAGTAAGACTGGGTTCTATGGCCTTGGATGTCAACTGGTCTACGAGAAGGACAGCTTTGAATTCAAATCCTGCGGATTGTCGCTTGGGGAACTTGTGGCACGTAATGCACCAGGTGTCAGTATTCGGACCTTCAAAAAGCGTGGTTGCTTCTGAAAGAAGCCTTCACCGCTATAATCACCGTTGGTTCCTAGAACTGAGCTAATTGACTCTCACAAGACAGGAATGCCCAATATATATATATATATATATATATATATATATATATATATATATATATATATATATATATATATATATATATATATATATACATTATAGTTTATACGTCATTTTTATAGATACAAATATTGAAGTAAATGCTCTGTTTATT
>OZ038495.1:53002080-53037080 GCA_964036315.1 Acanthosepion esculentum | reverse complement strand
ATATGGCAATTAATAAATTTCATTTTAACGCACAATAATTTTAAATTCAACAACAAACACTATTTACAGATTAGTGGCACAGCAATGGCACCTAGTTATGCCAATATCTTTATGCACATTCTAGAAATGGAGATAAAGGACAATTCAGATTTTAAATCATTACATTATTTTAGATACATTGATGACCTTTTCTTATTATGGACTCATGGATTAGAAATTTTTTTTTAATTTTTACTTACTGCAACAACTTCCACGATACAATTAAATTTACCATGGAGCACTCATACACATCCGTCCCTTTCTTAGACTTTATGATAAAATTAAACAAACAAAACGCTAGAGACGGCTACTTCATTCCATCTTGTTTTGAAACGCATATATACGTTAACATTGAGAAGTATAAATTTCGTAAAGACGTCAAAGTTCCTTCGTCAATAGTGGAAATTTTGAGAAGTTTCAAGACTAGGCAGTATTTGACTGTGAGGAAACATGAGAAAATCTAGATGCGTAGCGGCCGTCTATCAAATTGCAACGCTGTCTGTCAGATAAACTGTCAAAGCCGTTGGTCGGATCATAGCTTCAAAACAACTGTCAGCGTCCAAGTACAAGTTTCATCGCCACTTTTAATGAACTATTATCACTTTAACATTATGTATTTGTGTTTTTATTATACATATACATAGGGGAAGCAAAATGTTGTTCTCTCACTATGGGCTACCATATATCGGTTTCCTCTCTTACAGAAGGATAACACCCTCAAATGGAACCACATACCCAGTAAATACTCATATACATAAATATAAATGACAAATATGTATGAATTCCTGAAAGAAGTAAATTGCCAATATACAGGACTATAATAATCATTTCATTCAACATCGAATTTTTGGGGTATTCACGAGCATCCACTGACGAGTGGACGGAGCGTTTGCTGGAGAGTCCGTCTACGAAACTTTATAGCCGAGCTGCTGAAGGTAACATTAATCACATTAGTGACAAATGTCATATTAATATTAATTATATAAAAGTATTCTGAAGATCGCGTGAGGATGAAACTCTGGTTAGGATTAGGGCCATCCTTACATAATATTTTAACTTTTTGGCTCTTCTAAGCAATCGTGCACTTTACTGAGTAGGTGAATTTGCCTTCAGGCTTTTTTCTTTTTTTCAGTACTGTCGTTTTTGTCGAAGACTTTGTCTGGATATAAGTTGTTGGTTGGTTCCATCAACAGTTCTGGTGTGTGTATGTATATATATATATATATATATATATATATATATATATATATATATATATATATATATATATCAAGTACAGGACTACCGAACACAGCAATACATCAGCAAGAAGATTTTTATGGCACCATCAGTGTCATACGTAAGTCAATCTACGGTCTCAGAGATAGGAAATATTTTGCCGGCGAGAATTCTTGTTTGACAGATCTAAAGAAGACATGAGATGCTCAGGGCACCACAGAACATTCCATCGTAAGCATTGTTTTTGGTTTGTTCCATTGCTGATTACTACATTCAGGTAATCGTCCCATGGATAAAAATGGATTCAACAGCTGCAGGGAAGAGGCAATATTTACTCCTGGGTTACATAGACAGCATCAAAATTGATTACCTTACCCATTTAAAAAGAAGGATATACTCGACTTTAGCATCTCGATAGAGTTTATTTATTTAGCTAAGTATGTTTCCCAATCCGATTGCTTATAAACCCTAAGCTTTCGCTTACCTAAGTGACCAGAAGTCAGACATCAAATAACAACCGACAGTCCGGCTTCACTGAATGACATTGACTTTGGAAAGCAAATATTTCTCAGTGAAAAACACAGACACTTAAAGACTTCTATAATTTATTTGTAATATTTACACCTAAATTTAAAAAAAGAATTATCAGTGCTACGAAGGAGAGTAAACGGTGACAACAAAGAAATGAAAATCAAATTAGGTGCCATTGTAAAGCAAATCCTGTTGATGGATGACTTGTTTTCGAAATCTAATCCATGCCTCTTAAACTATCCTTTTCTTTTAAAGACTATCATTTAATTATTTTTCAATTTGCCATTATAATTGCTCTTTTCAACGTGGGCTTTTTTAAATGATCAATTTTTTTAAATATTTTTCTGTAACCGCATGCAAAACATGGAAATGAATCGAAAAGGCCTTCAGCATGTGGTATTCTGTTCCCATCACGAAACAAAAAAAAAACAAAAAAAAAAAACACGTATCACGAACACCCTGGCGTTAATGTCTTTTTCCTGATAACCAAGAATGGCCATCATTTTTATTGTTGACAATGATTATGCACACCAGAGATATCTAATGGCTGTCGATGAGTATCGAATGACAGAAAGTCTCCAACAATCTTCGTTCTTTAATTTTTACCTCAGTAATATCAATTTTCGCCCGGAATCAAGCGACAGTTCGTCTCCAGTCTTCTTCTGAACACATTATTATATCGATTTATTAACATATTAGCAGTATCAGCTGTGGTTCAACACCACTTTTTGTAATGCAGCGTTCTATATAACCGATTATTATATGTATTTTATCACCAGTGTAGTTAGGAGATTTTGTTTAATGTGAAGGGGCAACGCTGTCTTTCTGTAATCTCCATTTCTTGCCTTACCATTCTTTAATTATTTTAGGCATCGTAAACATAATTAATATTAATGAATGTCTTTGCTAGGTATCACGTGACATCGAATATCGTTAAATCTGCTGCATTCTCTTTATTAGTACTGAGAGAGAGCAGCAAGCCAATGACGTAATGCTGGGTTTACAAATATTCGAAGACCAATATGACCGCTAGTTAGAAAAAGGTATACGCGCAATATTATGACAAGCTTAAATAAAACCAATGCATAATCTCCCAAGTGTGGCCCAGTTGAAAAATCTCTCCAAGTCGAGTGATCCAGATCGTTTAAACGGCTTACGACTACAAATATTCCCTAAGTATTCAGATATGCCTCCTAAGTTTCCTTAGCTGTTTTGCCCATCAAACGTAAAAAGGAAAAACCAAAACACTATTTCTATAAGGCACTCATACTACTCTCGCTCACAAACATAAATACACAGTACATCTGCCCTTAAAATTTATGTGCCACGGATAACTTAATCAAGGTTGTAAACTGAAAATAATATCCACCGCAGTCCATCAATTTACCGAAATAAACCGCGTACATATTAACATATCCAAACAATTAAGATCAGAAGCTGTCAGTGGCATGCCTGATTAAGATGCAGAATAATAAAATATTAGTCATTCGACTGTGACGTGATACCATAGATCTGCGTCCGATGAATTATGCCTCCTCCAGGGCGCAGGTTTGGTCAGTTGTTTAAATGAGAGATCGGCAGTTGCCTATGCAGCACGTCTCCTCTCTGCACGCCACCGATATTATCCAAGAAAAAGTCAGGAGGCTAAATACAGATTTGCACCGACGTCGTCGTCGGTGTTGCCAGAACAAAATTGAACATGCTATCGAACACTTTTAGGGACTTCGGATTTTATTCAGAGTTGTCGTTTTAGCATGGTGCCAAACATGGCTAAAGAGCCCACGGCTGCAGTACTATTTAGTTGGAGGTTTTGAATTCAGAATGTTTCCTTCTACTGGACCCGCTACCACCCAAGGCAATATAACCCTGTCTGTTCTGTTACTTACCCACAACTGGGTAATTTTTATTATTATTATTAATATTTTTGAAGTTTTCGTGGAAAAAATTTTCAAAGACGATTTAAGAATATTAATAAAAAAAATTACGTGACACAGAAATCCGAAGTTACATTGGAATCTCAAAATGTGCCTCTTAAAGAGTAAACTGAGTATGAGAAAGTGGAAAATTTTGTTAGAAACAAAGACATTAGTGACTAACTGTTATGTAATATCAATCTCAGTGAATGTTGCTCAGTTTCTTCCCAGAAGAAGCGGAGACTTAAGGCAAAAAGAGATGGAATGCTGCAGGAGGATACTCAGGATTCGATGGGTGGACCATGTGAATAAAGGAAGACTTTAAAGCAAAATATAAATAATACAGACATTTATATTTAGAAACAATTGAAATTTCTGGAACACACAATCACTAGAGAGGGCTTGAAATATTTGACCCACGGGACAGTAATACAAAATCAGTAGAGGTAAACAGCGAGTTAATGAACGCGTTTTAATGGCTGACGGGAAAGGGCGAGTTATGGGTAGGAAAGAAATAAAAATTACTCAGAGTTATAGAAGTTGTGGAGAGTAGTGAACGCCAAAAAGAATATATTAAGGAGCAATTATGATGTAAAATTTGTTCAATAATTTTTACTAGAAATACTCATGAAAGTTACAGTTTTCCTATTTTTATTTTCAGGTTAATCTTAATTCTTACGGTAATGACTGAATAAACTCATGGTAAGTTCTATGATAAGAAAACATCTGTATAAATTCCCCTATCGCATCGTTAAACTTTAAGAATAGATTGCAATAACGATCGTAAAGAGGAATGCTGGCCGTTATTCTATGAAGCGGGGGTGCAAATGAAAAGATTTGAAACTGACAATTTCACAGAATCAGACATTAAACTCTTTCGTTCAAATTCTCATTGAAGTAGAGTATCAAATTGGCAAAACACTATTTCTATAAGGCACTCATACTACTCTCGCTCACAAACATAAATACACAGTACATCTGCCCTTAAAATTTATGTGCCACGAATAACAAATCAAATTGGCATTTTTCGTTTTTTTTTTTTTCAAGCGATCAAAACAGAATGATCCATTATTGATAAGATATTGACTGGGCGTAACGGTCGTGCGACCTCAGGGAGTGACAAGAAGAAATATAATGATAATTTTTTATATTTCAATTTGCTTAAATTTACTGACTTATGCAATTTTAATTTTCATAATACATACGGCCAGAGAAACCTTTCATGCCTGGACAAAAGACCTAACGCTGGGTCTAGTTTCGAACTAGCTTTATACGTCACATTATTTACCATTAGAAGAACAACTTAATTTCCTCTACAATATAGCTGTAAATTGATTCCTGATGTGAACACAATATTGAGAATGAGATATAAAAAGGTTTGTTTCACTGATGAATATGAATATATATATATATATATATATATATATATATATATATATATATGGTGGATTGATGTCTTAGCACTATCACTGATACTGAGAGCTTTCCAATAAGTACCGCGCATATATAATATATAAAAAATTGCATATTATATATATATATATATAGTGAGAGAGAGAGTGAGAAAGAAACAGACTATCAACGATAAGCTAATTGCTGTTTATACATAATATACTATCCGTCAGTAGACATCATTGGGCGCATAAAAAGAAATGACGGTAAACACATCGTCTCATTTGTGACTTGTAATTCAGTCCTCTATCCACTGAGATACCCATGATTACGAAGGAACTCAGTGTCTGTTTTCCAAGTAATGTCGAAGCGGTAAGACTATACAATGCTGATTTTTTTTTCATTTGGCACTCAGATAAACGCACATCGATTTCATAAACAACCAACACCAAAAAGGAAACAAGACACTAACAATAATGAGCTAAAAATCTTCCGAGAATTTCTGTAGGGGTCGATGCATCCTAAAATATTGGAAATCATTGAACGCCTGTTAGAAATTAAGGAAAAGAAGAACTGATTGTTCATCTTCAGCGGTCTTTGAATGCCATTATATACATATGGGTATGACATTTCTTTAATTTTTCGCCTTTAGAAATTAAGAATTCGAACGATATAAATTATAAATAACTAGTTCTTATATAACAGGCAACAATAATAACATAAAAAGTCTTAACACAATTTTAAATCAACACCACCAGAACCCGAATTTCATTACACTTTAACGGCCATTGAGTATTTTGCACGAAAATCTGAGTCGAACTAACGACATGGGATATATATATATATATATATATATATATATATATATATATATTCGCCCTTTTGAATAGCAGCTTCGATTATTTCCAGAGAATTAATAATTGTTTTTTATTAACAAAGTGTTTAAAGGATGTTTCAAAGAAAAGATATCTATTTAGATGACGCATTCCAGGTTCTATATATATATATATATTATATATATATATTATATATATATATATATATATATATTAAATGCCTATTTGATTTATTCTCAACTCTGGTTACATACAATCGATATTTCATAGGCTTTCGGCTTCACCTACTTAACATAATTTAAAAATATACTCCAACTGCAAGCTTTTCCAACAGCCTTTCGTAATTTTGTACTTAGGTTTTTTCTTCCTTCCATTTGCTAAGTAATATACCACAACGAAATTAAATACCTATACCTTTATGGAGCCTATGGAAATATATACTAATTTGATGATAGCATCTATGGTTTGAAAATTAAATACTTTCATAATATATTTTTAAATTATTTTTTTATCATCCTAATACACTACTGAAACCTTGCTATTAAATTCAACTTTTTATTAGAAATGTGAAATGCAAAACTGATGAAAATCCAAACTGTATTTGTATTTAATAGTTTTATTATACCAAGTGTAACTACGATCGTTATTAAGATAATATTAGCAGAAGTACTTTTACAGACACAAAATTAATTTCCTCTCTTCAAAATCTCAGGTGCATTTAATTTTGAACCACGACGAAAATAAAAGCACGACATTTTTTTTTTTACGTAAGCTTTGTTTTCTTTCCTCTGAACGACTAAATTTGTGCAATCATTATATTTGCATATATTGTAATCATTATTAAATTGCCCGCAGAAAGCGAAATCTGACAAAAGAAATCAATTGACCGATGACATCTTCAAGCTTGACGGAAACTGGATAGCGTTATTTTTATTCCTCCAGAATTACTACCATTTTTGATCACCTGTTCAAATCGTCATTGTTCTTAACGCATTGGTGCAGTACAGTCTTCCTATAATTGCTGTTCTACTCTAATATTACTAAGTACTCCTAGGATAAAACTAAGTAACCGTATTGTAGAATAGTAATTATGGAGATGATAGGAAGAGTCAACACAGTCAATGTTGTATCAGTTATGTGCCATGCGGGATACACGCTTAGGCGATCATCTATCTTTAGATACATGATGACGTGGCAGATCTTTTCTCGCAGTAGTTTGACATTTCTTTCTGCGGTAGACCAGTTGCCATCCATTCTGTTCTGGTATTTACCCATAGTTGGTGTGGAGAGGATTCATACCTTTTCCAAGGGTATTAGCACGTAAGTGAATGTAATAGATTCAACTGAAATTCGAACTTGGCTCTCAGATTCTTCAAGCCGTCTGCAATCCATTACTCCACCGTTAATGTATATTCGGAGTTCAAAGCCGATCAACTGCAGAAGCATTTCAGTCAAAACTCAGACCACAACCGATTTACTCTGACAGAATAAGGAAATTGCCAATACATAATATTGACAACTGGGGTTTCATTCTTTTGGAATTTCAAATACAAAAAATAAAAATCCCACAACATTTGTCGAAATCGTATTTGAGAATGAAAAGGGTTATCGTTAGCATTCGTACGATACAGTTCCATATTTTTACATGCAAAAAAGTCTCATGTATGTAATACAGCAACATTTCAGTAAAATCTGCTATCTCGGTTATAACGCACGCTAAATATTGTTTGTCAAAGTCTAAATTATATGCATTTAACATATCATAATCCCAGCACTCTGAGTGGTGATTGAAAGGATGTCGGCAGAAGGAGACAACTTTACTGACAGCTTAATGAGTAAATTTAGAAGCTGGGAATTATTGCATGTGGACACAACGATAGATAATCCTTATTTATAGATTCACTGAAAATCGAACATATGTTTACTGACCTGAGCACAGCCAAGCAGAGAACTTCAACGGTCAGTCCGGCTGGAGACATTACTGAATTGTTCCAAAAGGGGTCGAATGCCAATTTTGGCCAATCACTACAAACTGACCGGAGAGTTGTCAGTATAACCGCTCAATCACTAGAGTAGCAGATGCCGAGACGTCGCTTGACAAGCGCCGATTCGGCGCATAAAATCCGTTACGTCAATACGAATAATTTCCAACCGGTTTTGCACACTAGCTAAATGCCACACAGAAGATGGGCGGTCAGACTGACTCCGATCAGGCTAAGCTGTCAAGCCAGAGCATGCCAGGCTAAGTTCAAATAAGCTAATGTCGATGACACATGATTTAATCTCGACGACAACGTTTCACCAATGCAATCCATGCGAGCAATATTGGAGTAACAGTCCGTCATCAAGGCAAATGCAACGATCATTCAACCGACCAAGATGGAGGCAGAATGGAGTTTACGGCTGATATTTCAATTGCCTTCTACTTTAAATCCAGAGTACAACTAACAAGAAAGCGA
This sequence comes from Acanthosepion esculentum, assembly GCA_964036315.1. Lineage (NCBI taxonomy): Eukaryota > Metazoa > Mollusca > Cephalopoda > Sepiida > Sepiidae > Acanthosepion > Acanthosepion esculentum. The sequence goes on along the minus strand of OZ038495.1, from coordinate 53,028,692 downwards.
ACTAAAACGGATTGAGGCAGAGAAGATTGGCATTATATGAGCGCTATTTGTTGCGTTTATTTTAATTATTACTAAGAAAAGGGTGCAAATTCACTGAGATCACATGAATTTAAAATGACAGAGCAACTCGTATATCCCAATAATTAAGCTGATCTTGTAAACCATATCTTTTACATTTTTCTTAAATGCAACTTAATTATGTTGGTTTTATCAGCGTAGCTTAAATGTGGCACACACCCGAAGGTCTGGAGCATTAAGTGATCATCGAACTCACTGTTCTGTAGCAGTTGATCTAGTTAGACAAGCTTGCTAAACATTACACCACGTCGAAGATCTCAAATGATTTTCTAAGTGTAGCTTAGATGCGTATGCTTCTTTTATATGCCTGGTTCACTCAAAACGTGTTTTATGGATCTACAGAAACTTTTGTTTTATCGATTTTATTTAATACTAAATTTCACCTAATCCGAAGCAGTGGTTTCCTGTTAATATAGCTACGACGTATGAGGTGTGTGATTCTTTACCACCTCTTACAAGAAGAGGTGGTAAAGAATGACTAAAGAGGGTAGATAGAGATTGACTATTCATTTGAAGACGTTACGGTTGTGATGATCAGGGAAGCATCCCAGTGGAACTCTGTCCCATGAAGTGTCAGTTTCTGGAAAAAAGCTGAATTCACCTTTCTTTTTTACATTTGGAAAACAGTGGGAAAAAAAAGGGGCGGTTCAACTCCATGAAAGTATCACGTAAAGGTCTGAATTGGCGGAGATAGTGAAAAGATATCATCTGAACATTTGTCATGAAAATATTGAAAGATTCAGACTTTATGTAACTTTTGATCACTTAACTCGCTTATTTTCCTTGCTTCGCCATATATTCCCACGAGATCTTTAAGTAGGTTACACGTTTTCCCGCTTGCTTTAGTTTTTGTTTTCAGTATGCTCTGTGATTGTTAGATTGTCCAGGTCGGCTTTTTTCGTTATGTATACCAGAAATTACAACTTCTTTTGCTTTATAAGCCTTGTTGTACTTTCCTCATTCTATGTGAAGCTGTTCTACATACAGTTATAAATTTTTCGTGTAGGCAGTCTAGTTAATAAAGGCTCGGGATGAGAAATCGGGAAACTCAGTTCAATTTGCAGTTATGTTCGTTACATTCAATTTAAGGTGTGAATCAATATCTTCCCACAATATTGGTTAAATAGCAAGACTTGAAAAAGTGATTCTTATTATAACAGAAGATTGTTAATGCAATATTAACTCCGCACCAAAAATAAAGATTTTCTTACAATCCAAAATACCCCACAAATGATTGATTGATCCATAAACTACTAAAGAACAACTCGTTGTGTTGGATGTGATACGAACTCGAACTAAAAATTTCAACAAAGTTCTCTGGCCTTTTCAGCTCAGCGTCACTTTATTAAAACCCCTCGTCACTTCTCAGCAGAAAGTTTATGTCATTAAAAACTTACTAATGATAAGCATTTCATCTGGGCTATAAATATAGACAGTTCTTTAAAATCCACGCTCATAACTTGAGATTATACTAATAATTATATCAGAGGTCTTGTTTTTGCTATTGATTTATACACCAAGTAAACACGCAGATACCTTCACATAGGTCATGTAATTTTCTGTGTTAATCAGCACTTAAGATTCCCTCAGCTCTCTTTTCAATGGTTCTTCTGATTTGTCGACACTACTTACTCTGCTGTTATCATTCATCATTTTTTATTAGTTGCCATTTTGTTCATATTTGTTAAAATTATATTTATTTTCATTTTTTTTTTGCAAGGGGTATATTGCTGAAGCTCTGCCCTGTATTTCCCGTCTTTTAAAGAAATGTTCCAATTAGTTCCATCTATCTGTTCAGAGATATTCAAACAAATATTTGATGCAAGTATTTTCGAGTCGGTTAATTAAGTGAGATATTTCTCGTCTGAAAACGATGTCAGGTAATTATCGCAGAATGTCCACACCTTTCTATGATTACCTTGGGGAATATATTAAAAATAAAAATGGAAAAAAAAAGTGCCAATGATAAAATATTTATTTAGGCTCTCAGAAAGAAATCGATCTGCCAATTCACTGGAAATGGTGGGGCTAAGACAAGGACAAATATGTAGGTAACAATTTGTAATCCGGTCTTTTTAAACAAAAGTGGTTAAGTATAGAATTAAACATTAATAGCTAGTTCAATCCTTATTAGGCACACCACTGCAGAACATATGTACCAGATTAAGTTAAGATCAGTAAATAAGCATAATTATTTGTAAAGCAGCGATTAGCATGGTACAAAGCTCGAATTTATTAAGTGTTCTGGAATTTTAACTTTAATATACTACTCGAGTAACAAGGCCGATATTCATTCGGGTTATCATGCGTACAGCTTTGCATTCAAAAGAGCAAATCTCGGTGAATATTGACAACTAACAAAGTCAAGATGAACAGGTAATGTAACTTTTACCGGTACGAAATCCTAGTTTGGTGTCTCAAGCTATTCTTCACGCAAGTGTATTTAATAAAAGGGACGAAAACATTTTTTCTACCTTCCACTGGTGAAATCTATGACTGCCTGTTGAGAGTCTTGTGTGGGGTGAGTGAGTTTTTAAGCAGTATGGTTGGATACATGAATCGGCGTTTGTTTTGTCATGCATCTGCTCGTTATGGGCTCTGATGTTTAAGTTCTAATATACATTTTGTGGGGATTAGTCTTGTGGGCCGGATGCTATGCTTGAAGTCCATCTAAAGAAAATAACGTTTTTATTTTTAATTGTGTGTTTGTAACATTCACATCCGGCCGATAGATTTAGGCGTGGATTGAATCAGAAAGATTAGTCCTGGGTATGACGATATAATACACACGGTAGCAAGGCCTCTAGTCCGTAGGCTGGAAAATTTAAGCAGCGTGGATCCACATCTTAATTGTTGCTGTTCCCTAGTTAACCCTGACGCGGAGTGGTAGCAAAAATGGTAAGGGTCAACAGTTATGCGTAAATAGTGAACCCCCAAACACTATGAAAGTATAAATATACATTTTTATAGGAAAAGTAAAACTATAATTTTTGTGTAAAATTTTTTTTCCAAAGATACCTATTTATAGTAGAATTACCAATACATTTTATAGCAAAAATGACCAACAATACATTTTATCTGTAGTTGACGACAAAAACTATATTCAACATATGTAGATTTCGGCATTAAATAAGGCATAGAGATTGATAGGCCGATGGACAAAATCAGCCGAAGAAAGTTATCCGATTTGAAGCAGAGTATAGCAAAAATCATTTTAAATATACTTGGAAATTGAAAAAATATCATTTCTAACGCTAAGAATGAAAAACGATAAATTTCAAATAAATATGCTCTTTTAAAATACGATTTTTATGCATTTTCTTAAGTTTGAAATATTAGTTGAATTTCATTTTCATGCCATGGAAGATTGTTTACCTATCACTTAAAAAGAGTTAGATCTTCATACTTGCCGTTTAAATAGAACATTTTTGAATTTATGGCTTGACTGAGTAAGAAAAAAATGTTGAAAGAGCAGCGACTAAAACCGCATTTCTTCTTTGTGCTTATTCTCAATTCCAGACTAACTTCAGTCATTTGAACGATTAAATGAAAGTGTCACGTTACTGCGGCAAACTTAGAATCCTTTCTTTCGAATTTTGGTATTGGTTTTGGAGACAAACGGATTTGGCCACGTTTTCCGACGTCAAACTTTACAGCATTGCTTCAGTTCCTATCAGAGACTAACGAAGGGACAAATCGATCCACGGTCTGACACACTGCCGATAACAAAATCCTAATGTACTTTTCCCAGCGCCTCGATGCCGTTCGTAAAATATCTTCTTCCCGAACCCCAGCAAAATTAGGAGGGGAAAAAAAATTCTCCAAACCAGGAAAGAAAATCTACTGTGATTCGTCGGCTGTCAAAGCGTCAGTGTTATCTCATTACATGATGTTCCAAGCTGATGCCATCAGTATGAAGATAGCGAGAGTTTCTGGTCTTGGAAAGAATGAAGCTAATTTGTCGTGGCTGATCACTCAAGAGACATTACTGACACGACGAAACACTAAACATATCCTAGAGCAGAGGACAGCAAACAAAATCCAAGATAAAATGAATTCCTCTCAAGAATATAAATATTTGATGAGCGGTGTTTTATTTCTCTTTTGGCAAAGTTTACATATATAGACAAAAGTTCCTTAAACAATTTTCTTTCTACTACTTCCAGTGGTTCTTTATGCGAATTATTTATTGCTTTTCATTCTTCTGATTAGTTTATCACTCTCCTACACATGTACCTTGAATTATAATTGAACAATGTTGAACAGAAAAGAAACGCAATTTATTTTAACTCATGTTTAGACCAAACACAAAATATAACTAAAACATTGAATTATGGGGCAATAGCATAGTTGATTAAAACGTTGGTCCTTGAATTTGGTGACCTAGTTATTGTCAAATCCCTGTGCTGGGCAGTGTGTACATGAATTCCGTGGATACAGGGCGAACAGTAATTGAGCAGTGTAAGCCGGATATCAGAGAAAGCCGGATATCAGAGAAAGCCGGATATCAGAGAAAGCCGGATATCAGAGATTTTATCTGGTCCCAAATTAGAGCCTGTGTTAATGTATATATAATAGACCAAACCCGGATATAAGTGACTTCTCCGGTCCCAAAAACTCTCATATCCGGGTTACACTGTACTAAAATTAAGAACTAGATAATGGTAAGCCAAAGGAGAATAGTCTACGCATGTCAATTAAATAAAGGGCTTAGTTTGAAATTTCTTTTAGGTTAGTCGGATCGACATACACCTATGAAGACCGGAAGGCACAGCGACCAAAACGTTGTTATAACAACAAAGACGAGGACAATAAACTGCTTATAAATAGTATAAATAAAACATTACATACTTTTTTTTAGGATTAAGAGTATCAATGTACCGTCGTATCACTGAGTATTTCATCTTTGTTTAAAGAGTGGTGATGAAAAGTACTCAGCCGGAGCTACTTAACAAACAATGTTTTCATTTTTTAGGGGAGGGGAACAACAACTTACTCGGGCCGCGAAATTTTCACCACTACCACGAGCCTCTGAAGAAAAGTCTAGGAGGGGACAGTAAACTTTATTAGAACAATGAACGAAGCCAGTGAATTTTGCTCGATTTCCTCTTAGAGCAGTTCATGTAAAACTGAAAGGAAATATTTCGAAAAATGTTGTGAACATCCCCTCCTATCTGCCAATCCTTAAATCTTTATATCGGTATTGGATAAAGTTCGCGATCATGCCTCTTCACAACTTTCTGTCTGTTCAATAAGGTAATATTCACATCAGTGATGTCATATAAAAAGAGGAAATCTTTTATGACTAAAAACATAAAATTATAATAGCGGAAAATACTCAATATTTCAGAAAGTGAGAAGCGATGTACGATCCAATTAAAATAAAATACAAATAAAGAAACACAGCCGTTGTTGTTCACGTCAAATGTCACGTCCCGGTTCGTCAGGCCGCCATTTTTAGAATCACTCCGGACACTGGTGGCCAGATGAGTATCCTGACGACTTGGAAAGCTGTAAATCTAGTTGCTGTATGATTATATATATATATATATATATATATATATATATATATATATATATATATTTATATAGTGCAAATGAGGTCAACACAGTTTTGACAGGCTGTTTGATGCTTGGCATCAGTGTTCACTTTTATATTTACAGACACTATGTCTGTTATTGTATACTTTTACCCATACATGAAATATACCTTAAAAGTATATATATATATATATATATATATATATATATATATAGTGGTACACGCTTGGAAATACCTTGGATAGTTTGCCTTGCAGAAGAACAAATCGGTACCCTAGGAAAAATGAGGAATAAAAAAAGAACGAACAAAGAACATTAAACCAAGACGAAAACAATCGTCCAGTGTTCAACCTCCAACTCCAAAGAAAAAAAACCCTCCAAAACGAGTAAAAAGACAACTACGTAAAGTGCTCAATACACAAAGTAGAGCAAAACCAAATTTTAGGTGAAACCTAGGTAGGTTTGCCTGGCTCATTAGGATTATATATATATATAGGTGTAGGGGTGTTTTTTGGTGAGAATCTCTCTGTGTGTATATTTTTATCTCATAGGTCAAGAGTGCGAAGAAGTCATTGTTCTTTCACAATTCTTACAAATATAATTATTCGCGTTTTGAAAAGGACGCAGCGTGCGCTCAGTTTGCTCTCTCTAATTTAATTACTGCTGAGTGGGTGCCTCGTATCTGTTTGCCCTGTTGTAAAAAAAAAAATACACGAGACTTTTTCAATATTAATAATGAAGATCTGTCTACATCACAACTGATTCTTTGTTACAAATATCGGGGAGAAAGAAATTTTTATTTTATTTTACAATCCAAGTGGAAGACCAAGTTACAGCTAACTGTAAAGTGGAATTAATGTCATTTTATCGGATACTCTGAAGACGTGTTTCATCTCATGTAGAAACTAAAATATTTATAAGAAAAGCATTTTGTGGAAGTTATTCGATTTGCAGACAAAATATCTTCTTTGGTTTTTCTTAACTTTTGTTGTTTTATTTTACCATCGTCATATAAACCAGCAGGATCAAAAAGAAAGAATGAGCTTCCAGCAAGAACTACTATCACTTATTTGGTACTTATCTTAAATAGCTAATTTCAAATTAAGTAAAATTCTAAGTTTTGCTGTGAAAACATTTCAGAAGTACCGTTTATTCCACATTTATAATACACCTTCATCCATAATACGCACCCCTAAGATTGTGCTGAAAGTGTGGGGAAATGCTTCTACTCACGCATAATACGCACCCATTTGGTAATCAAACCCTATAATTTGTACATCCCCAATTTCATAATCTTATTAAAAGAAAAAAAGGTTTTAAACATAGAATATTATCTTAATTTAGTTTTATGATAATTCTTATTTTGTTTTACATTTGTAAGTATTGTTAGGTACATATGATTGTATTTGACATATATGGTCGCAATCGACGAATGTTAGTGTCAAATTGTCGTATGTTTGTGGTGAGTAGTCATTTTGCATGTGAAATCGACCTATGAAATAGTAATATTTTTAAAGATTTTTTTGTAGCTGTGCACAATACGCACCCATAATTCTGTTTATTAATTTTTTAGAAGAAATACCTAAATATATATGGGGAACTACGGTAGTTCGTAGTTTTCGGGTATGTAAGGTTTAATTCGGCGTATTTCCAAAATCTTTCAGAATTGAAATTGTGAATGTAAGATATAATTGTTGGTCATCTTAGAAAATGCACGATTACACAGATTAGAAATGTTTATACATGACACGAAGTAAAAAAGAAATGCAAGAAGAAATAGAGAAATTGATAATTTGCGGATATTTCACGAATGTTTTTATGAAATCATTTTATTACACAATGAACTTTTCATAAGCAACTTGAGATTTAAATCAAAACTAAGGTTGCTTAGTCTAATTTGTATATTCATATAGGTTTTCTGTCATCTGTCACATCGAGACGTTCCTATGGATTATATGTTATCTGTGACATTGAGGCGTGCGCGGTCATGGTGCTTCAAAACTTCCTTTAAATTATGTATATACCTCACAAACCCTTTTATGTTATCTATTTATACAAAATCGATAGATAGTTAAATGTTTCCCTATAACCCACTTGCCTTCCATATATAATGTGACTGTCAAATTATCCAAGCACTGCTTTTCGTGTACCAGTTAAATGTAAAAAAAAAAAAAAAATTAGATACTGTAGATTCTTGTTTGTTCAAATAAAATCATTTCGTTTGATGGCGCCAGATGCCACATGTTGCGAAGGTACAATTTCGAAAAAAAGAAAAAACTAGCTTGACATGCTAGTGGCTAGCATGTCAAGCTAGTTTTTTCTTTTTTTCGAAATTGTACCTTCGCAACATCCTATTAAACCGTTTACTTAATGTAACCAAAAATAGTGAAATGTATTATTCTCATTAAAAATAAATTACCAATGAGACAGTAGCAATTATGTCTTGGATAAGTAGTTAGCGTTATTTACTCTATTTACATCTGGATTATTGTCATAGTTTCCTCCAGTCGTCATGTGTTAAATCGTTGACAACAACAGATATAAGGACATTAGTCCGCAGATAAGTAATCTCATAGATATTTTTTTTTGTAAATTTTGCTTAATATTTTTCAATTAGGCAGTTTTTGCAGTAATGTCGATGTAAGATTATAGTTATTGCTGATATGACCTTATTGCTGCGAATTTATTTTTTATATATAATTATGAACATTGAAAAGAAAATATCTAGAGAGGCAAATGTTATGACCTTAGACGCGCATCGACTTGGAAATACACTCCATTTTCTTTTAGAAGGAAGGAACAATTTAGACATAAGAATGTTCTGTTGCACAGAAAAAGATTTACCTTAAAAGCCTTTCGAAAATATCAGGAAAATAAGCGCTTACCTACAAAAAGAAAAGAAAAGACAATTAAAACCTTTGTTGAAATAATTGTATTTATATATATTATTTTAAAATAAAATATAAAATTCAAAGTTTATGTGTCTGTTCACGTGAACTAGATGGATACAGATATATAGATAGCGACAGTCTGTTGTGTTTATGCATGCATGCAAAATATATAATATTGTGATAAAGAAATTCGGTTTTATTATAGTGATTTTCAAAGCGTAGCTTAGATGTAGTACAAGGCCAAAATTATGGGACAGCCAGGCAGGATCAAACTCACGATTCAGTAGTAATTGATCTAGCGAGACAAGCTTGCTAACCATTAAACCACCTCGAGGTGTCCGATTTGGTTTTATGTTAGTCAACCTGCAAGCGCTTTTTGTTTAACTTCTAACCGCCATACATCAGGTATTTTTCTTCGCCATGTTTTGAAAAAGTTTTCCTTAAAAGATCTTTTTTTTTCAGGACTTTGGATAAAAACACACAAAGTTTCCACCACAATGAAATTATATTTTCGCCATTACATATGTTAAAAGGTGGCGTCATTTTAAAATGACGCCAAGAGGAAACAGGCAATTGGATGTAACTCATTTGCATATTCGATTTTAAAATCCTTTCTTTCGAAATAACTATATTGTTATTTACTCCCAACATTTTCTACTATCTTTACGAATAGGCGATTCTTTATTTATGGCTTTCAAAATGTAATTATTTACTCAAATAAAGCATTTTCTTCCCTAAAAGTGTTAACCTTGGTAAGATATTGATAAGATTTAGATCAGAGATTTGGAGAAAAACGAACGTTTTTAATATTCTATTTTCAAACTTCATGCTTTCATTTTATTCAGTTAACGCATGTTTCGCCGCTGTGGTCACCACTCCCCTTCAGACTTGTGGCCCATGGTGACATTCAAGGCAGTACAATGCAATAGCTGTTCAGGGTAATACGATAAATTACGTCCAGTCGCAAGGCCTAATATCAGGAGGTTTTGAGGAGCGTGGAACCACCTCTTAATTGCTGGTGTTCCCGGGTCCACCCTGACCCGGAGTGGTAGCATCTGTTAGAGTCCCAGCTATGGGCAAATAGTTAACCCCCAAACCGGTGGTCAAAACTCTATGAAAGTGTAAAAATAGGTTTTTAATACCAGCAACACATTTTTGTAAAAAATCATTACCAGCAATACATTTTTGAAGGAGGAATATTACCAAAAATAGATGTTTTGAAGGAAGGAATATTAAGAGAAATTGTGTTTTGAATGAGAAAAAAATATTACCAGCAATACAATTTTGAAGAAGGAATATTACCAAAAATAGATTTTTTGAAGGAAGGAATATTAAGAGAAACAGTGTTTTGAATGAGAAAAAAAAATATTACCAGCAATAAAAATTTTGTCGGCATTAAGTAACTCATTGAGGTAGATATGCTGTAAAACAAACCAAACAGTGCAATGGCTTGCCGGTTCCGCCAGGCATTGTGTGGTTACCTCGTCCTTCTTCTCAGAGGTAGATCTATATTGAAGTTACCTTATTTTAGCGTTTGGCAGAACCTACAAAGCAGCAAGTGGTTTTGAAGTCATAGTTTCTTTCTGCTAGGTTAGCTTCCACCCAAGGCTATAGGACCCAGTCTGTCCTGCTATTTTATCCATAACTGACAACTATTTGACATATTAGAAATCATATAGAATGCATTATGTAAATTAAATGACTGCCAATTTTTTACGTTATCGAACTGCTTTAATTGCAATAATTTCTTTAATAACCTTACACAGCAAAAGTTGCAGTTTAAATCAGGAGCCATCTTACGTCTATATACCAGACACCAGTAATAAATTCGAAGGCCTTTTTATCGTATTCTTTGTGACGACTAAAAGACTTATCTAATAGCCCGCGTGAAATGATTATGGAGCTGGTCTCAGTGAGCCATTTTCTGATGCCACAATTCCCGGTCTTCACGGACCTTGCCTTTGTGAACTCGTCCCAGACGAAGCCGATACTACTTACCTGACTGTATATACGATTCTTCTAAATTTATAATTGTGCTTTAGTGTCGAAGTTCAGTTATGTTTACTGGAACATTACAAACACCCCCACGGACGAACCTATATTTACTTAAAATCTGTATTCATTTTGATAATGTTACCTGCATGCAAATCGTTACGACGCAAAGTCATTACTCAGGCAGATTGAAAAAATTTCAGCAAATAACTCGTTATATTAAAGCCCTTAAGATTTTAATGAAAACAAATGATTAAGCTGAAGACTTTTCTTTCTTTTTTTAAATGGATCCAATTATCTTAAGTGATTCCTTTATTTCGGTCTTTACCGAGTCCTTTTTAGCCTGGTACAAAACCACTATAGTAAAACAACTACAGAAGACGACACTTCTAAATGATTACAAGATCACTGTGTGTACTTCTTTTCTACAACAGGAATCCAGGTGGTTTCTCATAATGTCGATAAAAATTCCACTAGAAATTCACACTGTCTTACAATCAACATTACGTAATCTTTTTTGCCAACTTATCTGAACTGAGCTTTTGCTTCAGGTTTTGCGCCCATTTTTTGCGCCATTAGCCCGTCTCTATTACTTATTGATGATTTAAGATAGAGATATGTGAAATGATTTTCAAAATGAAAAGTAAATATTCTTCAAATCAAAGGAAACCCTGAAGAAGTTTAAAACAAAAACAAAATTCATAGCTTAGTACCTTTAAATTACAGGCAAAATAGAATCCTGAAGCTCAGCAGATCTCAAGAGTTCCGCACCTCCTCATGAATATGCCATCACATTTTGGTACAACGAAAATGAAAACGATTTTGAGTTAAACGATCCTTTTGTGTGCAGGTTGTGTTGTTTCTAAAAACAAGAATAACGTTGCCCCACAATCAAGATAACTGCTTCTTTCCCCACTCGTGTAATGTGATCGCTCTTTGAGCTGGAATAAAAGGTATGATTCTGATATAAGGTTAAACACGTCCTCACGACATTCAGTGCTAGTTTTATGCCATAGTTAATGTTATTAATAACACGTTGACATCCAGATGTCTGTTACGAAATTTGACTTTAAACGACATCTTTATAACAGCCAACTTGGGCAATACATTTTTATCAGTTAATTTGTAGTCTTCACTGAAGTTTTAATAACGTTTTTCGTACTAAAAATATCACTGCGAATAAACTCGAATTGACAGTTTTTTTTTCTAAACGCCGACTACCAGTTAGCTCGTGGTTGGCAGGGAATGTTTTAAAAACTTAGGGCTGTTACCAAGTAGTGAGTTCAATCCTGACCGAATACTCCATAAATGAAATAACGGAGCAGGGCTTGACACATTTTAAAATCAACCAATGTTATCTAAAAGGTTTAATGATTTTTAAGCACATGGGTCTAAATCCAGAAAGACCTGTCTATTTATCTCGTGTCTATGATCAATATCAGATTCCAGATACTGATTTTAATGCCCAAAATATCATCCAGAATATGAAGACCGCAATACGATTTAGCTATATTTACGTTGTCGCATTTATTCTTCTGTCAGGGCTAGATTAATATAAATGAATAATCGAACGGTTAAAGGCCGATCCACGCAGTTTAAAAGGGAAACTGAAGCGAGAAAATGTGTTAGTATTTAATAATAGAATTTGTTTTTAAATACGATGATACTGATCATATTTTACAGTCAGAAAATCCGATTCTGAAGAAATGACAGCCTATCAATTAAGGGGACATACAGCTGAACTTGTTTGTAAAGGGCTTAAGGAGATTTCTTTCTCACAAGATAATGGATTTAATATGGCACGATATAATCAACTGCATACCTCGAAGTGTCACAAATCATTACCAAGTATTCTATGGATATTCTTGCAATTTCATTTTACGATAGATTTTCAAATAACACATTTTTGAATTTAAAATTTCACAACGTTTAGGTAATACAGAAATATGAAACGTGATTGCTAAATTGTTGATTTTAGAAAACAATAGCTTACTTAAATATATATGTTACTAACAAAGGAAATTTTAGTAATTTCTCATCATATCTCCAACGCCGGCGCTTTTGTATAAGAATTCGCTTTCTTATCAATATTCAAGACTTGCTAAACTTTGCAAGATGTCTTTGTGAAGAAAACAAGAAATGTGACAGTTTATAGTTTAAATTTGAAGTTGCATTTATACAAACAACCATATTATATATATATATAAATAAATAAATAAATAAATAAAACGCACAGAGTTTAATGCGCATAAGTTTTTCTGCATTTTATTAAAAACATGACAAACGTATGTGTAACGAAGTTCCACATTGATAGAACCGATCGTGATACGCTTGATACACACACACACACATATATATATATATATATATATATATATATATATATATATATATATATATATATATATATATATATATAAAACAATAAATGCTGTCACTTTTTTCTTTTTAGAAAATCAATACCTACTCTTCGTATTTGAAAAATGTTACGAAAATTCTTGTCTATCAGTCAGTAACCGAAATTGTGTTATTTACAATATATATAAGATAATTCCCAGATGTCATGTAAACAGGAAATTACATTATGTTTTTATTAGAAATGTGTTGTCCTATGGTGCTTGATATCAACTGACTGAAATTTGTACATTTTACATTTTTTACAATTACTTTTTTTTTTCAAGTGAAACCGTGTGTATTGGGCTTAAAGTTAATTATACTCACACATCACACAGTAATATGAAATAATATCTAAACAATTCTGGACTCTTGACCTGTGGTCATTTTCCATAGACTTGCAAGGATTTCTTTTTTTTTTTAAGCTTTTCACCACAGGCAAGGCTGGAAGCCACTAGCACGCTAGGGGTTACAGAGGATTTGGAGGGAGAGTAGATAGGAGCGTTAGAGGATAGATCAAGGCAACTGGAGATGTCGATTGAATAATTGGAGATTATAGTTGTCAGGAATGAGGAAGGGAGTTCCACAGGCGAGAGGTGCGAGATATGAAGTTATTGGAGTAGAAGAGACGGCTACATTTAACAGTTTCAACAGTGAAAGGGTGGGAACGAGATGCCAGCCTCGTAGGACGCTTGAATTCATGGAGCCTGGGAACAAGCGATAGCAGCTCATCGGAGCAATTACCATGGAAGTATATATAAAAGAGACAGAGATGGGCGACGGTGCGTCTGTGAGAGAGAGACTGCAGACGAGAAGCCAGATCAGGGCCAATTACATTGCATACCCGTCTCTGGATCTTATCAAGAACCTTGAGGCAAACAGAAGGGGCTCCAGACCATATATGGCAGCAATACTCCATGCAAGGGCGGATGGTTGATTTGCAAATTTGGAGAATCGATTCCGGGGAGAAAAATTTCCTGGCCCGGCACAGGGAGCCAACTGTCCTTGCGTTGGATGAAGCAATCGACTCAATGTATTTGTTCCATCTCAGGTCAGCAGACAACGTGAGACCGAGCAGCCGCAGATAGGAGCTCTCGAGAAGTTGAGCTTCAGACATTCTAATGGGATGCTTGGAAGGATCCCTGTGGTGATTAATGGAGAGCAGTTTTCTTTTGGGGGAGTTAAAGTTAACCAGCCAATTCCTGCCCTAGTTCACAACCGATTGAAGGTCCTTTTCGAGACGAACGGCCAGGTTAATTTCGTCAGCGGCACTAGGTTTGTTTGAGGCAGGAGTAAATTGTGGTGTCATCCGCATAGATGCCGACTTGGGAATCAATAGCGTCAGGAAGATGATTTATGAATATAAAGAACAGGGTAGGGCCTAGGATGGAGGCTTGCGTTCGTGGGATAGGAGCTGGAGGAGAATCCATTGGGAACGATTCACGGTTTGACAGGAATGATTGTATGAGGTCCAACAATCGATCTGTGATACCATATCCCTGAAGCTTGCGAAGAAGGCCGGCATGCCAAACCCTATCAAACGCCTTGGAGATGTCAAGGGCCACGGCGCGAGCTTCTCCGTTATTATGGAGAGCTTGGTAGACAAATTAAGTGATGGCCGTAAGCACATCAGCTGTGGATCGGGCAAAGCGGAATCCATATTGTATATCTGAGAGCAGATCATGTGATGTAAGGTGGTTAACCACTTCGGTGTTGATAAAAGCTTCGAAGACTTTGCCGAAGAGGGGTAGGAGATTGATAGGACGGTAATTAGAAGGGTCGGAGGGGTCGCCAGAGTTCTTAAAAACAGGAACAATGGATGAGGATTTCTAGCAGTCAGGAAAAGTCTCCTTGAGGCAGTAGTTGAATAATTTAGAGAGGGCGGGCGCCAATTCAGGCGCGCATTTCTTCAAGACAATAGCTGTTATCCCATCTCCACCACTAGCCTTGTGGGGGTCTAAATTAGAGATAATGCCCAATACCAATGACGGGGATATCTGTAACCCGCTCAAAAGGACCTCAGTTCTGAGAGGGAAATCGGTTATGGGTTCACCGGAAGAGTCAAGTGTTGAATTGAAAGAAAATTTCCGAGCAAAGCATTCCCCCTTGTCGGCAGAGGAGGTCAGGACCTCAAACTGGTTGAACAGAGGAGGTATAGAGGGTTTGCAATTGTTCAGAACGCTCTTGCAGAGACGCCAATCATCCTTGGAGCCGAATTTGCGAGATGCAATACGTTCCCTCATCTATCGTTCGTTTTAATTTTCCGGGTATGCGCTACATTTTCATATACGTCAAATGTATGTATAAACTCTTATATAAGAATAAATTGTCACTGCCGACATTTGAATTTGAACATAGATTGTCAGTGCGTAAACACAGGTGATCCCATTAGTGAATTAAGTAGACCAGGTGAACATAAAAGAAACGCATATATGGATGGTAGCGTGTGTCTAATTGATCATTACTTCTACTCTATCCTTTATTACTGTACGGACCGCGACTCTATACTCTATTCACTATACTACTTCTTTATACGGATTACTGTTCGAGAGAGTATTATCGAGCGAATACTATTAGTGAAAGTATTATTCGAAGGCGTCTGACATCGGTATTGTTCAACGGTGTTACTATAGTTGTATCGGCGATTACAAAATCTCTATTACAACGGGCATTACGAAAGTGACGAGTATTCGTTGATATCCCAAAGGTGGCAACGAGAGTTGTTTGACTTCACAGAATAAATGTATAGTCAAAAACGCTGAAACAAGCTTAGATCACATTGAATGACCGCAGAAGAACCTGAGGTACTGTCGACTACTTGTGATTTGGTCTAAGACGAAGGAATTATTTTTTTTGGAAAAAGGCAACTAATATTACAGACACATTTTTGTCAGTGGTTTCTCAATCTCAGTGGGTTTTTTTTGTTAGACATTCCTAAATCTGAGAAAATTCTTCAAATTGAAAGTCCCCAGTACCAACAATATTATTAATGAAATATAATTTTTTCTTCAATTTTGAAAAAAATATCCACACCAAATTAAGACTTCAATATGTCTATAAGAGTATAATACTTGTATTAGATTTTGTGTGATGAGAACCATTCTGTGAATAAACCAAATTGTTTCTGCTTAGTGAATTTTAGATAAATGTAAAAAAGTAATGAGAAAAATATATTACGTAAATTCATCGAATATGAAATACGAAACTGCTTGTATTCCTTGAAATACAGAGCTCTGTAAAGATTGGTGAAGGAAATACTTTTTATCTTTTAAGAGCAATCAAAAATATCTGTTCAAATAACATGTTTTATTGGACTATAATTTTAAACATTACATTTCCTATGGCACTCGTCTAAGAAACGTTCATTTATGCAGAAACTAACTCGAAAAACATTCTAACTTCAGGTATAACGAGTCAGGAATCTGTCATAGAAAGTATCAGCGTGCAGAGAACAATAAAATCCAATTGAATGTTCCAAGTATATTTAAACAAAGAAAAAAAATAAAAGCATTTATTAAGTCTTGTGTTTCGAGTTGCATTGATTTTATTACAAAATCGGATCGAGAGCAGATTCACTTTGACAAGTGATGAAATCACGTGATAAGGATGGTCATAATCAGCTTAGAAGATCGTAATAGCTGCTCAGCTAAACGGATTGATGCGGAAGAAAATAGAAGACCGCATACTCATTGAATGGAATCTGAAAACGTATTACATGCCTCGGAAAAAAGACGAGAAGATAGAACAAAGAAATATAAAGCTTTGTCTGAATAGGATTCGTACCAAGAGAATGCCTCGTTCAAACCAGTGATATTTCACCTAAGCAAAGAGAAATAGAATTTGGATTGACCTCAGAAGCATTTTTATTTCTTGTCTGCTACTAGCATTCATTACATTATTTATTCACGCACATTTTGCTTTTCTTTACAAAAATTTCGCTAATACGTTAGAATTACAACAAACCTGGCCATGACAGCTTAAAGGTGTCTTCATAATTAAGTTTGAAGTAATTTATGTTTGTAGCGGTAAAAAAAAGAGGATTTTGTTTTCCTCTTGACTGAAAAAAAACTACTATGCACCAAATGTTTGGTTAGAAGCAGTTGAAATATTGCTCTTTTTTCTGGCTTGCAAGGTTATTTTTCTTGTAGATTCCGACCCGTTTTCAGCATTCAACATCAAGATACACTTCGATATATTTATCAGTAGTATAATATAACATAGATAAAGGAGTCTAAATGATTCATGTTATCACGGTTTACATTTGCTAAACAAGCACCTATTTTACTGAATATCGTCGGTATTACTGTAGACACTTTATGCAAAGGGGCTTAAAAGTCACAAAAATACTTTACTTCCAATAAATGAGCTAATTAACAGAAGGAATTTTCCATACCCCTGTAAACCAAATATGAACTAAGAAATAATTTTCTACTAAAGTCTTCTTTCACCTTGCCTTAAGCAAATTGTCGTATTTTAATATGCAAGTCGCTTTTCGCAAAAATGACTATTAAGCAACCGATCATGGAACAATTTTATATTTCTAAGAGAAATATATAGTGTATGTTTCAGCTTATTCAGGAAAATCCCGCCAAGTATTTTCTTGTGATTCGGGATTTATTCTGCAAACTGGGCAAACATAACTGTAATGTATAAATTAAGCCCACAAAGATATAGGGTGGAGAGACATTCTATTTACACGACGTCCCATATAACTAATTAAAATCATTTTATAATTTTACATGTACAGTGTAACCCGGATATAAGAGAGTTGTCGTGACCGGAGAAGAAGTCTCTTATATCCGGGTTTCTCTTATATCCGGGTTTGGTCTATTTTGTTTTATTAGCACAGGCTCTAATTTGGGACCAGAGAAAATCTCTTATATCCGGGTCTCTTATATCCGGGTTACACTGTACATACGAGCTCCTTAATATTCTCTTCTCCTAATTCGTATTTCCCTGTTGATGGTAACCTTTTTACTATTTTGAATTTAACATTACATGCCGTGGTTGTTAGTCATTCCTAGTGATCTTTGATTGAATATGTTCTCTTCTTATATACACGTCTTTCAATAAGGGGCTACATTTTTTTCATTGGATTCATATATGGAGTAGTTGGGGGGCACATTCCATTAATTTGGTGTCATTGAAAACATTTTGACTAAAAAAATAGAATTATAATTGTGCCATGATCGGATAGTTAATAATTTTTTTGAAAACCGACCTGCATATTAATATATGACAGTATATATTTACGCAAGATGATATTACTTTTCATTTTGCAAAGTAAAATAGTCAGCTTTGCTAAATGAGAATATCGTCTTGCGTAAATATATACTTTGTCATATTTTATTATATAAGTCGGTATTCATTGGATTCAAATTTGGAGTAGGTGGGGGCCCATTCTATAATTTGGTGCCATTGAAAACATTTTGGGTTATATAGTCAGCTTTGCAAAATGAGAAGTAATATCATCTTGCGTAAATATATGCTTTTGTTTAAAACGTTTTACGTGACACATAAAATAGAACTTAGATTAATTTTCTGTATTATTTTTTGAAATTATCGTAAATTTTAAAGGATTTAGAATTTTAAAAAAATCTGCGACCATCTAGGGTGCGGTTGATCAGTTATCTTCACAAAATTCTTTTCAATCTTGTCTGCGAACTGACAGTACTGCTTGGTTAGGGTAAATGGAGAGTGTTACCCGTTCTTTGCCTGTAGTTTTAAATTCAAAGCCGTCATTATACAAACCTGACCAGGATCCAACGCTAAAAATATAAGTTATTCTTCTTATTTAAACCATAGAGGGAGAACTCTCTTCCGAAGCTAAGTTTTTGTGAAAAACGCTGGAATATGATTATTTCCATTAATTACTATATATATATATATATATATATATATATATATATATATATATATATGTGTGTGTGTGTGTGTGTGTGTGCAGGATTACATGATGACCAACAGCAAATTTGTTCAATAAAATAGCAGACTAATAAAAAAGATATTGTAATTATTATTATTATTTTATTATTTAAAACAATGACATCTGTAATTCATATTTTATTACTCATATATCCAGACAATATAACCGATATCCCTTATTTGATATTAAATTTATTGCATAAACACTAACTTAAAGGATAATATATCACAATATAAAAGGTTCCTAAGAATCATAAAATGATTTTTGGACCACGTTTGCTTAGTCTGGACAAATACCAAATGTTAGGAACCTCTTACAAATCTCCGAACATATTTGTGGAGACTGACAATTTATTGACGCTTCTGTTAAAATATCTGACTTTAAAGAGTTTCTTATCGTTATAGTTATGAGAAATATTCTAGTCGCAAAATATTTCTCCCTAATTTATTCCTTATCATTAAGGCGTAGGCAAATGAATGTATCTGCTACTAGCAGCAGTGCCAAAGCGACAATCTTCTAGAACATATTTTATTTCGAACTTCAATATTATCCTGTCTGATATGTATCCACATATATTGAACCAAAATGTCAGTATTAGAAACAATTTTTCGTCTACCAAACGCAGACAGAGTTGCTCGAAGCTAGTCTGCGAGCGAATCCTGACAGGAAGAATTTATTAAATATATTTAACATTTTCCAGAAGCTGTTCGTATAGAAACTAGAATCATGAATGAGGTTACCAGTTCAGAGTCGATATGCAACATCATATTCTGTTCTACTTCCTGGCATAATTATAGTCTGTCAAATAAGCGTAACATTATTTTGGCATAGAAAGAAGCAAGCAGAGGGATCTCAATGAATATCGAACTTACGACTATAATGATTTCGTAGACTAGTTTTCTAACGATTCAAGCAAAAGTATGTACAATTCACGGAATACTATTTTAGTATGTACCACATAGAGATAGTATGACACTAAATAGAAGTATGTAAACTACAAAAAAAATCGGACGACTTGATTTTGATATAAGCAGCAAATGCGGCATTCTTTGAAGAGGCCCAATGGTACGAAATGGCAAAATGATATTCTTTCATTACTATCTGGAGATTTTCTTTGTGCTTCGGATGATGGTAATCCTGGCTCTACACAATTTCTTATTCTTTGTAATTCTTAAATAGGTTTTTTTATTATGTCCTCGAAACCTTGTTCCGCCATCCATCTTCAAGCTCACTAGGTAAGTTATGCGTTGTTTTCCTCTATCGGCCAAGGCTTCAAGTTTTCCAAGCCTTCTTTCTATATTATATGCTCTGGAAATTTCGACTGTCTCTTCCCGGTATTAAGTATACGTCCTTTTAAAATACCTGTACGATTAGCGAAACTGAATATTAGTTAGCTCTGGTATTTCAGCAGTCGACCAATTTTTTAGATGGGTTCCCAATAGGACATGCACACGCCCCTATATATTTTCACTAAATGTGCTTGCTTTTTCGTTTTTTTTAATTGCATAAATTAAACAAAAAAAAAAAAAAGAAAAAGAAAATACCGTCAAAATAGTTACTTTAATATTAAGTGTATGTGACATTTATTGCAAGTCTACATCTACAGGCACTGAATAAAAATCACTCTCACTACTGAATAAATCATCTGCAAGACGAGATTGCTAAACAGTAGAACACAATTAGTTACTCCAATTTCTAACAACACACTCTGAAAGAAAATCCGATTCAAGATATATATTTTTCTCTTTGATGAAAAGTATTATACAGTGTAACCCAGATATAAGAGAAACGCAGATATAAGAGAGATTTTATCTGTTCCCAGATTAGAGCCTGTGTTAATGTATATGTAATAGACCAAACCCGGATATAAGAGAAACCCGGATATAAGAGACTTCTTCTCCGGCCCCGACAACTCTTATATCCGGGTTACACTGTACATTAAATTTTCTTTAAAACTTCTACTACAGATTTTTTTTCTCACGTTGTTCGTTCTTACTGTGGCTTCTTTTGTTGTATTCCCTAATTTCAGATCGGAGTTAAAAGAATTTTCTCTTCTGTTGCGTAATCATTGCATAAATTTATGAGACACGACCTTCAACGAAATTCATTACAGTGTAACCCGGATATAAGAGAGTTGCCGGGTCCGGAGAATAAGTCTCTTATATCCGGGTTACACTGTATTTGAAACAGTCTTGATTGAGACATCTGCGGTGGATAACAATTTGTCAACGTACGATTTTACTCTTTTATCCTATCGTGATTCATTTGCTTTTATACATATGAACTGATTCAATAATTTTCTTTATCACATTACGCTTATTTTAATTGTCATATTTGATTTCTAGAAAGATTAGTAAATTTAAGCCAATAATAATCTATGATGATTTAATTGATTTTCGGTCAATTTTCTCAAGAAAGTGTGTATTAAAAGGCTATCATGAAGATATATTTGAATTAGCGTTTTATTAAACATTTAACAATGTTACTGGTTTATTATAGGAAAATCAGTTTCAGATACATACAGCCTCCGAAGACTGGGTTTTCTTGCCTTAAGGCGGCAACCAGTCTAGAAGGAAAGATTAATTTAACACCGCAGCTGATGAGGGTTGAGCCCAGTCAGGCTATCTTGCCCAAGAAACAACACTGTTGCTATACCTACGACCATAATGGTTTACGGAGACACACATCCTATTAGCATATAAATCAATTTCAGCATTTAGCTGTTCAAGACTACTTTATTATCAAGATCGGTCAGTATTATTAATCTGAAGAGATCACTGCTGCTCTGAAAACAAAGATTTTTTTTTTTTTTCAAAGATACATAATTTCAATTTCCAGGTTATGATGAGATAAAAGAATAAATGCAAAACTTAAAATTTGAAACGAATGGATTTAGGCTAGGGTTCTCTAACATCCGAAGTAGACGTGCTTGACCGGCTAATTAATTTTTTTTTATCTCCCATCTGATATTCCAGAGCTTCATCTATTTTATTTCCTCATTTCCTGACCTATCTGTTTATTTCAAATGACTCCCCGTCCTTTTGGTTCCAAAAACTGGAATACTATTTTTTTTTTCATTTCAACTTCCTCTTTCATTCCAGACTTTAAAGTAAATTCTGTCTAGTAGATAAAGAAATAATTTCTATTTAATTGATTTTTAATCGTAACAGGCTTTAACGATTTATTTCGTTATCCTTAATTTTATATAAAGATTAATATGAAGCTGAGATTTAAAAGGAATAAAATGGAAAGTTATTTTCCAAACGAAAGCATCGAATTAACTTATCCCAGTTAAAATTTACGAAACTTGCCATGAGCAAATCAGTGAATTCTTTATTTCGGGCACCAAATATATGTCCTGCTATCTTCTCTTTTGTGATACTTTATCAGGTTGCATGAAAAACAATCTTTTATCGAATATTTTCTTCATTTTAAAATTCTTCCTCACCGAGGCATGTTCAATCGGGATTATTTCAGAAAAGTCCTTTATGAGAGGCAATAAATATTCTTTAATCTGCTATTCCCTTAATTTAATTTTTTGTTTCATTTTCCACGGAACGGTTGGGGATTTTCTGTCAGATCTAATCATTCATTGATTTCTCCATTAAAGTTTACAAAAATTGAAATATCTAAAAAAATGTTTTAACAGTGAACGTTGACGGTGAATGTGACACTGAAATCCGAATATACATTCAAACCTCCCATCAACGGACTTCGAATGCAACGGACAAAATCTGCAGGCAAAATTTAAAAAAAAAAAGTTATGAAGGAGAAAAAAACTTCCAAATCGTCAGCGATATATTTAAAAATTTGCGGGCTTAGCGGAACGAGTCGTATAAGTTGTCAAAGTGGCTGCTTGGCGGCTGTGACTGGCCTTTCAATTGAAAACAAAGATGGGTGTACAGTATATCAAATACGATATATTAGCGCGTGCATGCGAAAGCAGTTATGAGAAATATATTATTTTTGTTATTTTTATTAATACAGTGTAACCCGGATATAAGATACTGATATAAGAGAAACCCGGATATAAGAGATTGTCTCTTGTCCCAAATTAGAGCCTGTGTTAATGTATATATAATAGACCACTGTATATATACAGTGTAACCCGGATATAAGAGAGTTGTCGGGACCGGAGAAGGAGTCTCTTATATCCGGGTTTGGTCTATTTTGTTTAGGTAAGTATGGCTCGAATTTGGGACCAGATAAAATCTCTTATTTCCGGTTTCTCTTATATCCGCGTTACACTGTATTAAGTATATAATTATTTATGTCATATATACATGTTTATAGTATTTACATTATGATCATAACTACTGGTAGTTTCTATAGTGGTTTTGTAACTCATAAATTAATACCTTCCCATCTACGGACAATCGGCCTTAACGGACCAACCATCTCCCCTATTAGTCCGTTGACGGGAGGTTTGTCTGTACATTTGAATAGCGAAATTTCAAAATCTAAGCAAAGTATTAACAGGAAAATTTCGTTAGAAACAAAGAAAAGAGTAGTGAACGGTTATGTAATATATGTCCGCCTATATGGCAGTGACTGATGGACATTCTCTTCACTTATGAAGAGATTTGAGACAACAGATATGTGGGTTCTGCAGAAGGAAGATGAGAACTCCATAGACTGAAAATGTGAGCAACAATAAATTTCTACTCTAGAATGAAAAACAAAAAGAACACTTAGAATCAGAAAAAATACAGTAGCGATTTCTCGGGCATATAATCATGAAAGGAGGATTGAAGAATACAGTATTGACGAGATATATTAAAAGCAAGAAGGATAAAGGAAAGTAGCGAATATTCCATCCAATGAGCTTGAATAATCAGTTGGCAGAACAGGAATTAGTAGAGACAGCAAAACGACAAGCCTTACTTAAAGCTACATCATACAAGAAGCAGTGGAGAGCAATGTTAACCTATTTAACAATTTTAAAATCATTTTCTGATTTAGTGTCATCATTTTTCATAAGCTGCCACGTATGAAATCATAACCTCTGTTTATACACAAGCCAAACCAATATAGTTTCATCTAGTTATTTATCAAAGCGTCAAGTCAATCTGGTTATC
Organism: Acanthosepion esculentum; assembly: GCA_964036315.1. Classification (NCBI taxonomy): domain Eukaryota; kingdom Metazoa; phylum Mollusca; class Cephalopoda; order Sepiida; family Sepiidae; genus Acanthosepion; species Acanthosepion esculentum. The sequence goes on along the minus strand of OZ038495.1, from coordinate 53,004,792 downwards.
ACTCAAGTCAGGAATAAATTACTTTCTTCGGTGATTAACAGAAAATATGGGCAATCGGCCAACGACTCTTGTGCAAAGTGGCGAGCATATGGTTGGTCACAATATCGTTAGAGAGAGCGCGAATAAAGCAAAGATTAATTCTACTTGAATAAACTGTCGCTCTCAGAATGAACGTGAACGGAAGTTGTTCGTGTTAGTAATGCGAGTTGACGTCTTCAGTCTTTCTTCTTAATGTTGAGCGTCCTGTTGTCAACGTATGTTTGGTAAATATTGTCGATCTGAGCTAAAGTCGATTTCTTCAAAAGAACTTGAAATTGTCCGAGTTGTTTACCTTTCCAAATGAATTCTCTGTCGAGTTGTCTTGTCACTTTCGTTCTAATATATGGCCCTCACCGTAGCCGGATTGTTCAAGTTTTGTCGGCCATTTCGAGTGAAGACATTACTCTAGTGAGAGACCAACTACTACGAGTAAGATAATATACGTAAAACATTTCAAGTTATATAGTGCAGAACGACGGATAAGAAGTTCGTCTCGCAGACTGCTTTTATTGTGCTAAGTTTGGTACGAACTGAGTGCTAACTTTTGTGATACAGTACGAAATAATCTTCGAAATTGACCATTTAAATATTTTATTTGGGGAATGTTGTAAAACAAACTGATACGAAACAGGTTCACAAGAGATTTAAAATCAATGAAATGAAAGAAAGAACAGAAAGAGAAAACAAATGTCTATTAGAAACTTCCTCTGCAGGATTCTATGTCCAGTAAAATAGATTTATGAAACATTTGGTACCATTTTGTCTTTAAAACCCATTATTTTAGGATTTTTCACATTTGCTTCCTATTTAACCAATGAACTATGGAATGTACATGTATTTATCTCGGCAAAATGAAATTATATGATAAAAGCGGATTCCATCAAGCAAAATCTGCTAAAACAAACCCTCGAGGCTTCATTTTTATTTCAGATAATTTCAAATTTCAAAAAGATAAATACGTATTTTATGGTGGGATAATTCAGTTTTTGGAACTGTTAATGTTGCATACTGACACGTTGTTGCAGAAACAATTTGGCAAGCATCCCGTAAATACAGGGCTTGTCAGGTAGCTATATGCTGAAATTAACTTGTGTCACTTGCAAAGAAGTATTCAATTTCATTGCTTCGCTAAGGCCAACTACCCACTTTAATAAAAATGTCGATAGATGTAATTTCTTGACTAATTTCACGTCTCCTGAAATCGTACAAAGTCATCAGATACTGCGTAAATCAAGACTGAGAAATCATTGGATTAACATATCACAGCAACTTCGTAACCCTCCGACAATGATACTTTGATAGAGTAATTAAAATTTACCCCATTTCTTGGAGAAGGCTCCTGAGTAGAATTGGGTTAGATTTGTGTCACATGTTCAATAATACCTTGGAACCTATTACTTTAATTACAATATATTCAAGCTGCGGTCTGCATCTTGGCTGTGTACCAATTAGTTATATAGTTTTACTAAAAAGTCTTATTACTGGCAAAATATCCGAGAAGGGAGTGAAAGAGCACGTGAATAAAGCACACTTCAAATTATCTTACCAGCTAAAAAAAATAGCAACAGAAACCTATTACACCAAATGTTTACCTTGAAATATGTCAGTCTCACAAAATCGTAGGATAGTTAGCTAATTCCTATTGGATACACCAGCTCAAGAACATGATTTTCGTTCTTTCAACGCCTACAGAGCCAGCCAAGAGTTTATATTGCAACTATGCCAACCGGGCCATTTAATTTTCTTTAGATAGAGCTGATTATCTGGTGGGATCAGAATTTGAATAAAGCCGGTACGCTCAAGTCCTTGGTCGCTATGACTTGTAATTTTGTGCTAGCACATGAATCAACGGTTTCCGAGCTGTTTTGTCTTCACGTGAAAGTGAACGCTTGTAGGATTTTCAGTGTCCAGTGGTACTTCACTCTGGTTTGGTTTCGTTTGTTTTGTTTTACGACATATCAACCTCAGTGGGTTATTTAATGCCGACAACTTTTTTTTCCTGGTAATATTTTGTCAAAAATCTATTTCTGGTAATATTTCTTTCCTCAAAAATGTATAGCTGGTAATTTTTTTTCAAATAATAGTAATAGTTTTTTTTTCTTTAAATATTTATTTCTGGTAGTAATTTTTTACAAAGTATTTCTGGTATTAAAACCTATTTTTACACTTTCATAATGTCGTTTACCTCGGTTTCGGGGTTAACTATTTGTCCATAGCTAGGAGTATAACATGTGCTACCAGCCCGGGTCAGGGTGGACCTGGAAACACCAGCAATTAAGAGTTTGTCCCACGCTCCTCAAAACCTCCTGACAAGAGGCCTTTCTGTTGGACGTAGTTTATCGTCTTACCCAGGACGCGAATGTAGTTTATTGTCGGACCCAGGACGGACTTCACGCTGGCATTGTCTCCCGACGCTGATATTATCAAAACATTAAAACGGACAGCAGCAAGTTTTCAGATTTTAAGTTCCAAATAATCCGACAGGACAATGACCTCGTGGATTTCATACGGAAATCAGGTGTCACGGGGTGAAAGCAAGAAATTATAAATTTTAAATCCAAGTTAAATTAACTTGCCTCTCAACTTGTCCAATCTTCACAATGAAAAATTAGCAAAAATCAGGGAGTTATTCACACATCGTAGGTTCCGGGTGATATTCGAGGAACTAGGAAT
>OZ038495.1:52964580-52997080 GCA_964036315.1 Acanthosepion esculentum | reverse complement strand
AGAATAATTGTCTAAGTATATTTCACAATTAAAAGCATATGATTTATTGATCCTCTTTCTCAAGTACGACAAGGTTTGTCGCGATAAAAAATGAAAATAACCGTGTCATCAAACGTCCTACTGCATATCTGCACATTTAAGTGCCTATCAAGACATCAAGAAGAGGAATTTTTATTGTAAAGTTCATATGCGAACTTAAGGACCGAGTTTGTTTTTTTTAATTTTTTTTGTACTGTATGTATTTCGCCTATGTTTTTGACTAAGATTAAATATCTACCTAAGATAGACACTACTAATAATACATTTACTACTTCCCCATATAAAGAAACAACTAGCATACACACGTGCACTTTCAACTATAAAAGTGAATGCCGTATTACAAAATAGCTCTTATACGGAATTTAATAAACAATGCAAAAAGCAAATTCTTCAGCAAAAATATTTACTGTACTGAATTAAAAAAAAAAAACCCATTAAACAAAATGTTACCAATGATTACATTGTTGATGAACAAATCAGACGAACTATTGGAAACATTGACATAAATAAGAAAAAGAACATAATACATCCTCAAATAAGCCTAAACATATCAGTCGAATATACTGCAATCAAATACATTCTAAATATAAAGAATATGAAAAATTCGAAAAAAACTGATACGTACCAATATATCCCTCACCGATCACAGTAAAAAAATATAACTAATTATGCACTATATTAAATGTATTACAAACAACTGAATCATCCACAGTAGCTCTCCCCCGTCAGCTAGCGTTTTGCAAAAGACCAACACCAAATATCAATTTAAATGTCCTTTCGGATATTGTATTTCTGGCAAAAGTGTAAATATGTATGTTGGTTTTACTACAACGAATATGTCAAAGAGACTTACAGTTCGCTTGAATGATTATAGCTCAATCTCTCAACATATATATATATATATATATATATATATATATTATATATATATATATATATATATATTATAATTGATAATAACTACAATTAAAAATATTTGTAAAAACACGTAACTATATTTCTAATGCGAATTACATAGTTGAGTAACCTCTCTTGGATGGTGATTAAAAATGTTTTGAATTTTAAAGCGTTTTGCTCACATATTCATAACTTACATTAATTTTGTCTTAGAAATTCAACCCCTGAAGATGATCTCGTATGAGATTGAAAGTACTTGGAAAAACAAAAAATAATATGGATAATTACGGCTTTTTTCCTGGTCAATTTCGTACAGACAGTACAAAATTGCACTTGAGAGGAGTAAAATAAACAAAAGGACATAATACTTCTAGATTATTCAACCAAACATGCTGGAATTAAGATATTATATATATATATATATATATATATATATATATATATAGGCGGATTAGGTTTGAGATTGAAAGTTCTCCACAGTGGATTAAAATATTGGTTCTTGAATTTGGCGACATAGTAATTGTGTGTACTTGGGCGAGCAACAACTGCGTAGCACTAAAAAAGAAAAAGAAAACCTGAGCAGTAGAACGAGGGCCGTTTACTCCTGTTGATTAAATAAACGGTTCAATTCAGAATACCCTGTCGGTTATCCAGATTGATATATACCTGATGAAAGTCGGATGGCACGACGAGTGAAACGTTGTGTTAACTGCAACAAATACGAGGACAATAGTCCGCATGTAAATATTAAACAATTTGGAACGGAATGTATTTGTATGGCGTCATATCGGTGAAACTTCTTTTTGACCGCTCTACGGAAAAAAAATCATTTACTTTGTATAGATCAAAGAAATATATTTAAGAACAAACCCTAGACAGTGACATAGAAAGAAATCTCAGGAGAAATTTCGTACAATATATCTGTTTTGACGTATTTGAGATAAATTTTCTAAAGTCCTTTCTCATAACGATTCTACAGTCCCGCATATTACATTGATATATTAATATTTATATAGCGGCAATCATGACTACCGATTTGATATTCATGCTCATAGAAAATAATTGACACAACTAATTATGGATCTGTTGAGGCGTCTTGTAATTCTAACACGTAATACTTTTGACGCGTGAAGAAAAAACATATTTCCAAGAAACTCAATTCGCAAATACATTAAATCTAATACATGTTGAGAATATCAAAGTATGTGAAAAAGGTTTTCTTATTAATGCAATGCCAGTGTGGGAAAAGACGATTTCTTCAGAAATGGACACGTTTTGTCTTCCGAACAGACGCCAGAATGCATATTTGCAGAATGTTTTTGTCGCAATTTTTAGTTTTAGGTATTTTCTTTTATCCCATCGCATCATCGAAATTCTTCTGCCAACTCCTGTTTTCTTTGAGAATTCTCATAAACAGTTCTGTTCTTTTCTATTACCTTTTCGTTCGATTATTCTCAGTAGCATATTCACCGCCTCAGTTTATCGAAACTCTAAAATCAATCGCTGTCTACGATCGTATATATTGGAGAAGAGATGTCAGATCGTAATGTCTCTTATGTCAACTTGGAAATAAAAGCATTTTGCATATATATATATATATATATATATCTTGGAGGACAAACGTTAATGAAGGCACCTCCTCGAAGAAGAATGTGTGATATAAAGTTTTCAGAGAAAAAAAGATTCATAAAACTGGACCATTCCATTTGCTATCCATGTTTATGAATGTTTTATATATTCTTTAAATGATTTTACATTCTTTCCATTCCCCAACCAAGCAAAGTGTCACCCTATATGTCAATATGTGAGCAAATATAGCTTTTATTGCTTGGCTCACGAAGCCAGTCTGGTTTTTGATTGATGTCCAAATCGATGACGCCGTACTGGAAATAATCTCCGATTAAATCGAAGACAACGTTATATTTATTTAAAAAAAAAATGTTATTTCACAGACTTTCGAAATTTCTCTCTTTAAGACGGGATAATTGAGGATTTTTAAAAAATATTTCAGATATGTAATTATTTATGAGACCATTTCCTTAAATATATTGAGACAACTATACTATTATGCCATGAACATTAGAACACGGGTATCTCGTTGTATAGTTTAACATTGTACGGCACAATATCAAAGTTACAAATTATCTGTGCCATCAGATTTATGTAGCACTGAACGGATAATTTTGGTTTATATTCTAACAAGTTATTAGATGTCAGATTGTAAAGAGAGTAAAAATATGCCTACAATTTACATTTTTTTTTACCAGCCGATATGTTAAGTTCGCTCCAAAAGCCATGACTCCTATTTGAATATGTTCGCACATTATGTCAGCGGCAGATGTGTGCAGTATAGCAAAAGTGGTTTTACCTTTCCGCCATTACTTATATTTACAAATTTAGTTACAAGCTGAACGGCAAAATGGCGTCCGATATTAAACTGCCTATGAAGCAGAAGTCTGTCATTGAATTCTTTTATACGGAGAAAATAGCACCCCTTGACTTTTATCGACACTTGATGTGGAATGGTCGAGAGTAAAGTTTAACCTTGAGTAAAGGCATTTTATCAGGACTGCCAGCTTTGAGCTTGTATGACAAGAGATGTTCCTTGCCATACACACTTTTTATTCATCGCTAACGAAAAAGGATAGCGAATATTGCTAACTATTGTATTTTTTAAAACCTGAAAGTCTCTTTTCAATGGCACGGTTGCGCTCCCTGTATCTGTTGTAGCCCTGGCCGATATAAAAAATCCCTCGTTTAATGAAGTTCATTATTATCTAACACTTCTCTGTCATCTGATGATGGAGTCTTTAGTTTTGCAAGCGATATCTGTTAAACGATTTTTTGGCAGAGTTAATCTTTCATTTTAAAGTATTTAAAGAAATGTCTGCATGGGAATTGCCAGAACATTTCGTATTTGATCATTGATTTATCTACATTATACGTACATCGTTGCAGAGAAGGTCGTGGGGTGATGTAACGATTTCTGTCTAATCAAGTATAGCTTAAAATACTAAATATTAAATCAGAAAATAAGACATTTAAAAGGGTGTTGGACCGATAAAAATTATCCACCGTCAAATAAAATTCGTTTTTTTTTTATAGGTATTTATTTACTTCCACACTCACGATGTTTGGTTAACGATAAAACTGTAATTAATGGGGAGTTTCTACACATAGGCAAACGGGTTGATACAAGACATTGTCCAGTTACCTTGTTATTTCATTTGGTGGGTGGATGCATCGGGTATTAACAATGACCCTCTAATGTGAAAGATACAACTTTAGGAGGATTTTTGTCTGGAACTGGACATTTGTTTCTGTCTCGGAATCAGGAATATGAAGTGTTAAGATCTTTAACAGAACGCTCATTCGTAGCGAATCTGGAGTAAGTCATTTTAAAAAAAATATACTGTTGTCCTAAGCATGCGTGGAAGCCGAGTCCAAAAATACACCAATGTCCTCAGCATCCTACTTTCAAGGATACTTCCACTGCTAGGAATTAGTAGTCCTTCATCCTCACCAAAGAGTAGACATTGCCTATGGAAACAGAGTTTAATGAAGTAAGATGGTACAAATCAAAATATTTGAAATTGAAAACTCCATTTCGCTGACACAGACTTTAAATACCTTTCTCTCATTTTCTGACTGAAACCAATCTTTGATGTCTGTTGATCTCTCTCGCGATCAAAACTGAATAGTCTGTTATTTGAAGTATTAGCGGGAGACGTTAAACACTATCTATATTTCGTTTTCTTTTTTTTCATTGAACTCAAGTAGCGTTTCTGATATGAATTGTGTTTCCACGCAATGAAAACGGCAGAGTCCATTATTTATTATGTATTGGCAAGTTGTAAACGTCGTGCAAAGTAACAAAAGGAGGAACAAGCACAATTACTACATGATATTAAATATCATGTAGTAATTGATGCTCGGTATCAATTACTACATGATTACTACTCAGGAGGTGATTAGCAAAAATACCATTTTAACTTGATCTCATTAACCATGGCTTTTATTAAGAATTCGATGCTTCAAGAATGTCCGACTTTTGTTTATATATCCGCTTTTAAATAAGATATAGGTAGAAGATCAGCAGGCTTGTATCACTGACCTAATTAATAGAGTGAGCACGATTATCACAACTGAATTCAACATCCCCGATGAGCCTAAGGAAACTTAATTTTGTAAACAACCACGTGTACGTTCTAGATATTCTTATATTAGTTATTGCATGAAGAAACCTAATAGTAAAACAATTCAGAGAACAGCTTTTAATTGGACTATGTCAATCGTACTTACCGCTTCTAAATATTTCCGCACTGAGCGAAGATTACTGCAAGCAAATGAGACAAACGTCTCATAGAGTCGTGAATATGAACATCATACGTCCGCCCGTATGTTTTAAAATATTTAGTTAATAAACCACAGTCAACTTGCATTACTATAGTGATTAATTAGGGCCTCTCGTGATTTCGTATCTGGTTGAAATCAAACAATCGTGACATTAATATTTAGGAATTATTTAGCTTACGCATCTTCTCTCTCCAGATTTCCTTGATGGCTAAGAGCCTAAGTAGTAAATGTTAAATAACACGAAGCCAAACTTAATAGTCATAACTATGAACACTGCTAACTCTAAAGACATAGGTTAAGATTTCCACATGGCTTGATTCTTTTCGCGGTTGAGAAATTTAAACGTTACCAATAAATAAGCTGTTTTTGTGGAACTTTCTCCTTATCAGTTGAATACGAAGGAAATGGGGAGTAGACGACCCTGGGTACATGGTCTGGTGGATCATAGCCGTAAAGCTCTGGATTGGTGGAAGCAAGCAATTCGTCTGAATATTATGCATGAATAGCGAGAGGCTAACGGTTTGTCTGTCGGAGACAAAGGGTTGTTGGATTGAAACTAATTTAACTCCCATATATTCGCGTAAACGTTGTTTTTTAACACTTCAAGGCTGGAAAGTGAATATTGGCTTAGAGTTGCTCATATACAGCAGCAGAACCCTATTTTGGGACTGAAAATGCGATCTAGAAAAATGATTGATAGTTTAAATTACTAGGATATTTTATGAAAAGTTTAGAAATATTTAACAGTGACAGGACATAATGATGATGCAGATTGAAACAATGGCTCTCTACTAGTTCATCTAATCTCCTGCTAGATACAGGAAGTTGTAGAGAGCCATTATCGCCAATATCTTGAACGGACACTGCCCATACAATAAGAACCCGAACATATATTTCCAAGTCAAATGAGTTGTAACTTAATACTTGACAAGAAACAGGAATTGGTACTAAGGAATATTTTATCGATTAGCAGCTTTTTGAACACCTGTTAAGTGATCTGATTTTATGATTAGGCCTAGCGAAAGCCTTCGTTCGACCTTGTCTTTTTAATCTAAATGCGAACGAGATGAATGGCGAAATGTCGAACAAGGTCTATTTTAAGAGGCATTACTAGAATCTTGTATCAGAACCGCTCATTGGTTTCTAGAGCAAGAGAGAATGATTGATGGGCACCTTATGAATGCTTAATTCCTAAAGGAAAGCCATTTGCGCGTTTAGGCCTCCTTATCCATCTAGGCTCAGTCCGGCAAGTGAACGCTGATAACAAGGTTAAAAATTATTTTCATGGCTGTTGATTTGGGATCTATGAAGTAAACAGGAGAACAATTTTAACCCGAACATAATACAAGATATAAAACACTATTAATCATTTAATGATATTTGTTTGATAAGAGAAAGGTAACTCTGCGATATGCACGATAAAACTAATTATCGATACGAGTTAATAATTCATCCAGACAAATTTTAGTGTGAATAAAAACAAATTTATGTAATCAAAGACTTCATTATCCTGAGAAAATACATTTTTTTTCACTCAAAGAATCCCGTTTTCAACAATGGAAATAACAGCACTAGTTAATTGGGCATTTTGCCGTGATGAAACGTTTCACATCTTGGTCGATTGCAAATATACCCGTACTGATTACACATGGGTTTTTCTACATTTTTGAGGCATTTACTTGCCGCCCGAGGTGATAACACTCGTTTCCTTTCTAGTCTCTGAAGGTTTTTCACGGCATGGGCATAGTTGAATTTATTGATTATGCTTTCAGGTTTGGGAATTGGAAAATTAAATTTCTTTGGTAGGGATTTATCGACCTTCACACGATTGGAGGCAGTCAACCTTTAATCCCAGTTCATCGATAAGTTCTTTAATCTTGAATATAGCAAACGATTTCCATCTGACGACAAATAGCAAACGATTTCCATCTGACGACAAATAGCAAACGATTTCCATCTGACGACAAATAGCAAACGATTTCCATCTGACGACAAATAGCAAACGATTTCCATCTGACGACAAATAGCAAACGATTTCCATCTGACGACAAATAGCAAACGATTTCCATCTGACGACAAATAGCAAACGATTTCCATCTGACGACAAATAGCAAACGATTTCCATCTGACGACAAATAGCAAACGATTTCCATCTGACGACAAATAGCAAACGATTTCCATCTGACGACAAATAGCAAACGATTTCCATCTGACGACAAATAGCAAACGATTTCCATCTGACGACAAATAGCAAACGATTTCCATCTGACGACAAATAGCAAACGATTTCCATCTGACGACAAATAGCAAACGATTTCCATCTGACGACAAATAGCAAACGATTTCCATCTGACGACAAATAGCAAACGATTTCCATCTGACGACAAATAGCAAATATTGTAAATGCTTCACTATTTTCATATAACCCAAAAGCATGCTGCACTACTCTCGCTTACATTAATTGTAAAGGAAAATCGGACCATTCCCGTACGATCACCGAAGTTAGGCCACGTCGATCCTAGTTAGTAACTTTTATAGCACAGTGTTTTGTCCAATATATTATATGGCATAAACTATGATTGTATAAATTGATGAAGTTCTATAAAAATATCAACGAAAATGTTGCATGGAGAACAAACAACAAAGATGGAAGCAACAGTCTGATTAATATATTTTACACAAAGTTAATGAGGAAATATAACCCTATTGGGTTCACAAATATTGATTAGTTTCATGGACCTTGCTTAAATTTCTGATATACTTTCGAACGTAACTTCTGAAATATAACTGCAATTAATGCTAAAATGAAAACAGGTTTTATTTATATTCATCCGATCTCGTTTCTTTGATTTTCCTATGCCAGTTTGAGTAAAAAAAGCACACACATGCCTTGCAAGAAAATCTAAAAGAAATCCGAATTATTGGAGACGTTAATAATATCGGTTTGAATATATATATTATATTTTTTAGTTTATTAAGAATGGAACGGGGGAGAAAGATATAGTTTCTTAGTAATAATAGTCTGGAAATTTATGGAGTTGATGCTGGCACTAATTGAGTAGATTTATTTTGAGAAATATGTATCAGATTGTAAATATGAGCATAGGTTACTTAATTGAGTAGATAGCATAATTATTTAGTTATTTACTTATTGTTAGTAGGCCATCGAATTTTTTTAGTCGGTAAATTACAATCGTGTATACGTTTTTTTGTTTTGTTTTAGCGAATTTATTTTGAGAAAGCTCTAGTATAGATTAGTTTTGAGTTGGATATGAGTGTAGGTTTAGTTAAAGATTTGGTATGGATATGCGATTAGTATTTAAAAGATAAAACACGGACGTAAACAATGCAATAAAGATGCCAGCTTACCTCGGTATGGATTCCGGAAATAAAAAACCGGATGTAGTAATAAGACACCATTATATAGAAGAGGTGTGTGAAAAGCCCTGTTTTCATTGGCTGACGCTGACTGACACGTGTCAATAAGAACGGTTGAAGTCCAGCCTTACTAGTTTATTGTAATTACTGTTTTTTTGCAATGTCGCGGTGCGTAGCACGACGCTTTCAAGGCGGCGGCCTGTTTCAACTAGAATCAGGTCGGGGTTGCTGTTGGAGCCGATATGATGCGAAACCCGAAATCGGCGATGAAAACAGTGCATCACTGAAGACCACCCTTGATGCATCTAAAATGTATGACTTAACTATATATATATATATATATATATATATATATATATATATATGTGTGTGTGTGTGTGTGTGTATATGTGTGTCTGGTTGAATAACTGTCTGCTAACTTTTAATAAAATCCTTTCATATTCACGAACAACCATTCGTGCATTGTTAAATGATGAGAGAAATGTGCGATAGCTGTTTAAATTTCTTTTATTTCCATTTCCCAAGTACTTTCGATCTTCTTCCAAGATCATCTTCAGGGTTGCAAAGAATATAAAACTATATATTGTTCATTAATATAAGTATTTATACAAAGTTGTGCGTTGTTATCTTCTTGGAATTAGAGCGAAGGTACTTGGAAAATGAAAATAAAACAAATTTAAACAGCTATAGCGCATTTCTCTCATCCTTTAACAGCAATACACGGAAGGTTATTCGTGAGTATGAACGGATTTTGTTAAAAATTAGCAAGCATAATGTCTGTAATTTTATTTAATCAGACATGTCTAAAAGAGAATTTTCTGCCTAAATACACACACATTATATATACACGAAGCAGAATCTAGCCTGCGAGTCAAAGGGATTATGGGGGTGACCCAAACCAATCGAACTGACCTGAGCAGCAGAAGCAACAAGTTTTTCGCCAAGAAGGCCCCAAAGGACAAACTAGACACTGTGATTGAAGAAATTAAGAATTTTGAGGAAGAGCAGCGAACGGCTACTGCTGTTTCTCAGCCCAAACAATGTGTTTGAAGTACATGGAGTAATAATGATCCGATGAAGCTATTATGGAATACCCTGATTGCATTGGAGCCATTGGCAATATCATTCATTCTAGGATCTACCAATGATCTCTTACCAAGAGATGCCATCCTCAAGCTGTGGGGATCACTGACACCGATGTATGCGCATTATCACAAAATGATCGAGGTACTTCACGTTATGTGTTCCCTGCATATTCACTATCATTGCAGATGTACACAAAGTTCTGGAAGTGGTCATGGACTTAGCAAACAGTCTGAAGCGCCCAAAAGGTTGCCTGTAACAGCCAGAAAACGTAAGATCCATTTTTATAAGTAAGGTGATCGCCCTGTGCGGAAGAAGCAAATAACTCCCAACATGACGCTACTGATAGAGTCCGTGATTGGAGCGTGTCAGTTGATCTCAGAACACATCTGCAATTTCCTGTTTACATCGTTCAGACAGATGCACGCCCAGGCATTGTAACGGGGTCTACTTCGAAGGAGTGCGTTCTCTGTGTACAGTTAACGGTTCCATGGGATGAGAACGGGAAGGACGTCCGAGACGAAAGAAAACCCGCTACGAATCGCTGCGATCGGACTGCGTGGCAAAGATGTGCACATGCCATATGCTACCAGCTGAGGTCTGGAGCCGTGGATTCCTTGGACGTTAGATCGTTTCCATCCTTTTGAAGGTGGACATCGCTGGCAGAAACCTCAAACGTGCTTCACAACGTCTCTAAAGCACAGTTCAACAGGCATTGAATTGGATCTGGTCAAGATGACAAATAAACAAAATTAAAACCATTCTCGCAAAACAACTTTATTTCTGACGTGAAACATCTGTTTACCTTCCATTCTGCGTCATTAATAAGGGTCGTTAAGAACGCGTGTAACACAATATTGAATATCTGACTGGCAGTTGCAAAATATATAAATCTCTAGATAGTACAATACACTGACTTGAGAAAAAAGTTGCTGTTGATGGCGTCTGGGGTTGCAGTATCGTCTTAGCCACCGAAACTATCACATTCCTTGGATAGCGGTTGACGAGGGTAAGGTATCGCAGTCTTACTTCGGTCTTGAATGCAGAAAAAAATATCCATTAAATAAATTACTAAATTGCTGATAACCCATAACGAGTGGACGGAGAGGTTCGTCTACAAAACTCTGGAGTCGAGATGCTGAAGGTAACATCTATCAGCTAAGTGACAAACTTTTAACATATATATTATATATATATATATATATATATATATATATATACACACACACACACACACGTATAGGATTGGTGTATACGGAATAAATAGCCAACAAATACTATTCTGAAAAGAGTGCTCAGTACAGAGTAGAGCAAATTATTTATTCGAAAATTATAACAATACAAAAATAGCCATTTTGTTTCAACACTTCTGGTGTCTTATCAAATGATGATGTTGAAATAAAATAAAGAGATTTAAATGGTTCAAATCAATCAAACACCCCTCGCTAGGGGAAATGCTGTTACATAAGCTGGAATGACCAATCAAACTACAAGTCTATGAGAATTCAAAAAACTTGATAACGAACTTTCGTTATAATAATTATTTAATGCTATAATGTTAGGGTTAGACTGAAAAAGAATTCATTCCAACTAATAAATATTAAATTATACTGTAAAATTCAAAATTACCAATTTTAAATTTAATCTATATTAAGTTTAAAATTATAAAATAATTTAAAGAAGAAACTGAGGAAGAAATACATGTTTTTCTATTTATTTTGTTTTTATTGAAATTAAGTTGGAATAAACGTTAAGATCTAATGCTACTCTGACCTGCGTTAGAACTTAGATACATTTGGAGTGAAGACATGGATACATACATACACACACGTTTTTACGAGATTATTAATACCATAGTACTGGTGAACCTGCTTAGCGATCACACAGTAGTGATATAAAAACTTCTTTACTTTGGAATGTTGATATTCATATCACAGATAGTTACGATACATAACAGCCAGAAAATTTTACCGATTCACATTATTTACAAGTTATTCAAAAGTCGAAGGCCTTGTTTCAAATATTTATGCAAGAAAGAACTCTTAGAAACACGATTCTGGAATCTCATTTTCGCAAAAATATTTCTTTCAAATTCAGCTATATGGAAAGCTTCGTCAAATAGTAGATGGAATGAAGTAGGGATGAGAATGCTTTATCTATTTGTCCCTCCTTCATTTTATAAAAAGAACCGGAAGAAAAAGCTTAACTAGCTATCGTTTTAAAAGTAATCCACGATATAAAAATACCTCAAATCATCAAAAAAGTATGGCTTCGCGTCCCGGATGAGTAGGACCAAAGCGTAGCATCTGTTCAGACAGTCGACCCAGGCTCCGGTCAGCAGCAGCAGTTCCAACCAGCCATCATAATCTGCGAATCCAGCTCTTCATCAGCCGACGCCCCAGCCATCCTTGCCATTAGCAACGCTATATAATCTTCCGTCATTCAATATCCTACCCGCAACAAGAGTACAAAGATTGGCTCATTATAATCTTAAGTGATAGAACGTGTACCAGCTTTGAAATATTTGTATTCCTACAATCAAAACCCGATGAGATATACACAACTCACTCGGCCTGTAAGCAAAGAAACAGTTTTCCTTGAAAGAATTGTGAATGTCTGTGATAAAACATTTCCAGAAGGTTACAAGTTTACTGAATGACATCATTTTTGTGATAACAACAACAACAACAACAACAAAAAACGAACAGAAACAAATGAAAAATCGTTTCAACCAATAGTGTCTGTTTATATCTGCATCCGCCTATGAAACCAGAATTTTTCAATTCAATGCACCACGCTAGCTTTATTTATGAGACCGTACACATGAAAGCGTTTAAAATTACGGACAGAATTCATGAAGTCAAATACTACTTTTTATCCTGGCTGCTATAAATTATCAGCGACTATTTTAGTATGTCCCGTATTAAACCCATTCAGGCGCTGAGAAGGACGAAGCAAGTTAAATTTTGTCTAGACTATTTGGCTGAGTGTATAATTGAATTTTTGTACGCCTGTTTTGTTATAGTTTTCTTTTTAATGGTTATTCGGGATTGCTTCATTAACATCGATTTTTCTAGTTAATTCCCACCGGAATGTTGTCTTTTATGGAAATATATGAAATTTGAATAAACTGGACTCTAATGCGATGTAATCGCTTTTACATTTTCGATAATTTCGTTCAACCAAATTATATTCTGATAATTTCTATTTATTTCTTTTTGGTAAATCCAAGAAAAATAAGTTTCACATTTAAAAAAAAAAAATTATGGTTACATTTAAAAAATGTGAAGGTAAAAATTAAATTATGATTATATATGGATACAAGCTATCAATTGCATATTTTGTTTATATACCCACATAGTAATTATCAAGAAAAAA
Source organism: Acanthosepion esculentum (assembly GCA_964036315.1). NCBI lineage: Eukaryota > Metazoa > Mollusca > Cephalopoda > Sepiida > Sepiidae > Acanthosepion > Acanthosepion esculentum. The sequence continues at coordinate 52,983,949 of OZ038495.1, read as the reverse complement.
AAAATATATATATATATATATATATATTATATATATATATATAATGTGTACACACACACGCCTGCTGCAGAGACCGAACGTATGGCTAAGAATCGAGTTATAAAATCTGTACTTATGGTAAATTGTACACAAATTCGATCTTTGTCTTGAAGGATTTCCTCTTCCAACAGCTATATTTATACTGCTCCTGTTTGGGCACCCTGGGGCGGTGTAATGGTTAGCAAGCTTGTCTTGCTAGAACAATTATGACTGATTAGTGAGTTCGATCCTCACTGGGTGTTTCATACTTTTGGCCTTGTGTCTCATGTAAGCTACGGTTGAAAACCGCATTTTATTCCTCCGGTTGTATATAGCTCAGTAAGAAGCCGTTGAACTGACACCTGATCACTGCCATCTAATTAATCCCTTGATGCTGATCCACTTATAGCAAAGCGATGGTTCATGGATAGCTCCACATTGGTCTGAGAATCCCTGGTTTCGGTTCTCCTAAGTTATTTATTGCAATATCATACGTTCGACGAAATGCTAACTGCTTCAGAGAATTATTTACTATGATTTATTTAAATTTATTATTATTTACACAGATATCAACTTTATCGGATGTGTACAGAGTTCAATTCTCACGATGTCAGATTGCTTCTTTATGTGCCGTGTCCCTTCGGGACGTAGGCGATCATGACTCTTCACTATTGTCCTTCGTAGCTCTTAGTAAATTTTCTTTTTGCTATTTCTCTCAAACCTTGTTCCGCGATCCATTTAGTCAAACTCACTATGTTTGTTGTTTTCCGCTGTCCCTCTTGAATTGAATCTGTTCTCTGAGTATCAGATTTTCCAAGCCATCTTTCCTCGTTATGTGCCTTAGAAATTCTAATCGTCTCTTCCTGACAAAGACATTTAATGGTGGACGGAGTGAAAGAGTTTTCTGGCGGGGGAGGTTAACTTTATCTCATACTGATTTTGTTTGAATTGATGTACAGATTTAATTTCTAGTCAATATACATATATACTGTCTACAAAGTCGACTCTGATTAAGAGCATGCAAATAATTGTTTTCCTCTTTGCAGCACCTTTCACAAAGATGAATATTAAATCATAACATCCAAGGCGGCACCAAAATAGTAAATTCTGAGAGAACACAAGTAGTTTTTTGTATTTAGATCTATATACGCTTCGGACACCCACTATAAAATCACACTTGTGCCATCTCCCATTCTATGTGCTTACGGATAAATCAATCTATAAGGTTTTCTTTATCAACGCTACGGACTTTTAGTTGCTACATTCTGCCTCGTTTCTGGAGATGGTGCACTAATAAGCTACCATTTTACTGTACCTGAACGAGTTGAGGAAGAATATGTTTTTATTTTTTTGTGCGAGTCCTTTCATAATGTTCGTGGGTGAAAAGACATCAAGTTCAAAACGTTTCTACAATCTCCTGCGATTTTTCTTCCTGGTTTTGTTTATTCTAATTTTATCTTCATAAATGCATCGAAATGTCGGCAGAGATTTACACACAGAAAAGCAGAGAGAAATTACGACCGAAAAGAAAACTAAAGAGAAACCATGAAATAGGGATCCATTTGTTTTCGTTCCTGGACACAGGAAATTTAGCTTCCAAGTGGCAGCCAAAATATAACAAGCAAAGTAAAAATCTGATAATTGTTGAATCTAATCTGCTAAAAGCATTCTTGGTTGGACGCAGAATGTTTCTTACTTAGTAAAATAAGTAACATGAACATAAAAGAAAAATTAATGTCTGCGAGGTCGCGAATCGTAAAGGCAAAATTGTCAGGTGGTTACAATTTATTCTTTAACATTATTGATTTCGACATAATCCAAATCATTTACTATTGACTAAAACTGTAAGAGACAGGCGTCCGTTGTACTCCCTAAGAAATTAAATAGACTTTTGCAACAGCTGTTGAGGGATTTTGTTTTTCTTCCATAGAAAGAGTGGAATAAAATTTGGATAAGTGATCGATATCAGGTAAAAGGTATTAAAACACACAAAAAAATCAGGCTTCTTTGCTTTGTTGTAGTTTTTCTTTTCTGCTCAAAAAGAAAGAATTGCCAACAAAAAAAAATGTAGTGGCTAAAAAGCTGAGGAACTGAGAAAACGGAACCATGTAAATTTTAGATACATTCACTAATTTTTAACCATTCACTTTTAAACGGTTTTTCAGCAAGCATAAAAATATTAAACTTAACCATATAAAAATTGCAAATAAAGGGAAAAAAGATTTTCTTTTAATAAGCTCAACACTCAACTACTGAGAGAAGTAGCTTGCATCCAAAGAAACAACCTGACGAAAAATGATAGCAACGGGGTTTTTCCTATTTTGTGGAGTAACTAATTTGTGCAGTCAAAATTTTCGTTTCCTGTTTACAAGTCTACTTCAACTATACTTCTAACATCCGCATCTAAACTGAAATTTTATTTTGCATTTATTTTTTTCTCAGGAGTAGATAGGTTCGCCTATCGCCCAGTTCACACTCCTCCACAGTATTTTGAACAGTAGTAGAAGTTTATCCCTACTTTCGTCTTTGGGATTGGGGTTTCCGGTTCTTTCTAAAGTCTTTTCAATTACTTTAATTCCTAGTAAATTCTTGTGTCTTCGTGACATTATCGACTTACTTGGAGTGAATTGATTAAAAACGGACTTCTCTAACATGTATATCAGAATAGATTCGTCAGATAGGCTTACTTTGGAAATGCGAGCGCTATTGATCTCTCAATTACACTAGAGCGGTACATACTGATATTTATGTGAGAAAAGAAAAAAAAATGCTCGTTGTGTTGTGCGTTCAAATCTGTCAAGCATCCTCCTCCTTCTGCAATGCTTTCATTCCTCGTGGAAGATAGGGCCTGATCGTCAAACGCGTGGTGCTGCTGCTGTGATTTCAGTAGCAAGTAGGTTTTATGCTGTGGTGCTGGTAGACAAGTTTTTCCTTCTCTTGGACTGGTTGCCAAGAAAGGGCTAAAAATTGTCCTGCTATTTAAACCATAATGAGTTTAAATTACTTCTCTATGTGCTGTGTCACTGCAAGGCGTTCACAATCATGCTCTATGAATTTTGGTCATTTTTAACTCTTAATAAAATGTCTTTTTATTATTTCTCGTAAAACCCAAGCCCACTAAGTATGCTATGCATTGCTTTACTGTTCCACTTGCCTTCAATGTCCTGTTAGCATCAAAATTTCCAAGATCTTTTTCCTCATTAGGTTCCATAGAAATGTCAACTGTCTTTTCTTGGTGTTAAATATATAATTCCGTTTTGTTTCCAAATTTTTAAAACTTTATCGTTGTTCAAATGACCGATCCATGGATTTCTCAGCATCCTTCTGTAGAACCAGATATCTTTTGCTTCTTCCTCTATGAGGAGATTGTCCAGCATTCACTACCATATAGGAGAACTGATACTACGTCAGAGATTAGTACTCTTTTCTTTGTTTCTGTTGTTTCAAGTCTTTGAAGAAGCATTCATTGCAATGTAAGAGAACTGATACTACGTAACAGTTCAGTACACTAATAGTCTGCTTAGTTTTTGAAATCTATCATCAATGCGCCTTTTGATTTCAGTCTCCCTCTGTTCTCTGTTAAAACACATTCCACGTACTAAAATTGTTGTACTTGTTTGATTTTGGTATCTCCATGTTGTAATGCGCATGAAATTTTGCTAAAACTACTTTAGATTAGGTGACAAAAACAATCTAAATTTTCAAATAGTTTATGCGGTTGGAGGAAAATATATCTCAAACATTAAAACGAAAATCTACAGTTGGAGGCCCATTAGCAAAAGTCTTACTTATTTTACCGAAAATGAAAACAAATTATTCAATATATATTTTATTATATATCACAGGCACAACATTTATCTAAGTTGTATTTGCAACGTGAATATACCCTCGCCTCATCTTGATAGATTTTAAACGGACATTTCATTCAAAATTCAAAGGGGACGAAGATTAAACAAGCAAGGTACCTACCAGCATCTCCACTAAGATTTACCGTTGTCTTACATTTAACGCGACCCCCATTCCTACATGGAAAAATGTAAAATATTCTGTTGGTAAGGTTAAAATGGGAAATAGTAGATACGCAGATATCTCATCCTTAGTCAGGTGTATTTTTCAGCGCACCCACGTCACTATCAAATTTGACACAAGGTTGAGATTTAATGTGTGTTTACCGGCAATAATGTGGGAATATTGCTCCAAACCCCTCGGCATATCATCTTCTGGTGACGCCTCAGGCGCCGTGTAACGATCACAGCCTTCCCACGAAGAAAATATAATGGCTGAGAGGTGGCTCCCTAGGACTTGATCTAATACATATTCCAACTCTCCCGGTATTGCACCATGTAAGTATCGAATAATTTTAGTCAGGCAGAAAAGTGCATTCGGCACTACATAAATAGACGGTCCACTCATAAAAATATATTGAAGTACGGTTTCAATCTTGACATTTTTGAACAAATAGTTAAGTTCATCTAACTCTGTAAAAAACGGATAGATTTTAAACTATCGATATCATGAAGAGATCTCCCTTCTGAAATGATAAATCAGTATTTTTCGATTGTGACATCCAACAGCTTAAGGAAGCTTATAAGAAATAGTAATCCCCCCAAAATGCATTTTTTTTACTTTATTTTTTACGGGTGGACTAGTTAATTTAAGTAATACCGATAATTTTCATCTTGCGAATAATGCGGTTTCCTAAACCTACAAGAAAGTGAAAGGTTGTTTCTGTTGAAAACTAGTATTTGAGATGCTAGCGTTAGTAAAATAAGACAATACACACGAATGGGTAAATAAGACCAGAAAAGAAAATATTCCATGATGTCATTACGTGCTGGGAAATATTTTATCAAATCGCTAGACGAAAAAAAAAACGGATTTTTGTAACTAAATACAATTTCGATTATATAGATCACTAATCTCGCCGACCTGACAGTTTATTTTAGAAGTAGACATTTCCACTCAAATGTAATGTGCACAAAGGCACGTTTAAAGTGGGAGTGACACACGCACAGAGGAAAAAATAAATTTTTAAGTAGATATATGTATTTCTCAGTGTGCCCACACTGTTACGAATGTTACACAATGTCAGGTTAAATGCGGGTTTAACGGCAATATCAAGGAAAAATTATTCAAAACCCTTCGGAACATTATCTTTTGTGGAGGCCTCAGGCACTGGCCAATAAATCCAGTCCCCTCTCGAATGAGATGTGCTGCTTGTGGGAACGGCCCCCTAAAGTTTCAGCTAATATTTTCAAAAACCAATTAATTGATTTATAGTGATTTTCCAAACGTAGCTTAGATGTGCCACAAGGCTGAAAGTACGAGGAACCCAGTGAGGATCGAACTCACTACTCGGTCGTAATTGTTCTAGCGAGACAAGCTTGCTAACCGCCTCGAAGTGCCCAAACAACTGATTTATATCTACAAAGATTGACACCACTTTGTCTGATTATTTCTTTCTGGTTGCATCGCCAAAAATATTTTTATACTTATGTCCTAACACTGTATAAGGGAGTTAAGGAATTGGTGTCAGGTTAAAACTTAATGATTTCCATCGTCCTATAACTGTTGCATTGTGCCAAAGTAAACCTATTACAAAATATTTGTCTCTTGGCGCTTTTATGTGACCCGATAAAACAATTAACCAATGTCCAGTTCTAGGGAGTTGTTAAGCAAAGTTGCAACTTCTGCATTGCACAGAGAAAGAGAAGGGAATGGTCAGTGGCTGAGCTATCCCAAAAGACTGTGTGTCGACGGAACGGGACAATTCTCGGTGCGTCTTTGTAGGTGTTAGGTTTCTCGTTGTGACTGTTTATCAAATTGAATATTTTATGAAGGAATAGCGAATTTCACCAAAAGTACGCACGTCTATTGTCGGGCACGTGTCATATTAGTTTTACTTGATATTTGTCTATATTTCTGTGATGAGATTATGTACACTTTTTACATTATTCGGACTATTGTCCTCATTTTTGTCGCCATATTTATTACAAAGTTTCGGTCGTTGTACGCTCCGGCGTTCTTTTGCAATGTCGAACTGAACCCTTTATTTCGTTCACTGGGGTAGTTCTAGTTCCACGTGCCATGTTTAATGGATATCAGTTATCAGTTATCTCCTGTTAATTACCCTCTCCAAGTTCTCCACTGACTTAACCGGGTATTGAACTCACACTCTTTGGGTCTTGTCACTGCCTATTTCTTGACTTGACCAAATATCACCAAAAAGTAAGGATTAATTTTCGAATAATTATCAAATATTAAGATTGAATGTGTTTTCTTCAAACTCTTGTCAGTTATTCAACAGCTAAATGAAAACATTGTTATTACTGTAAACGATGCTTTTCATTGGGTGCACGTGTTTGAATGGCTATCCCTGTTTTTATTTTATTTTTAATAAGGAAATGAGTAACAACCGGCCTAGATCAAAGTGGGGTGATTAAGAACACGTTTAATGTGCGTCGAAGAAATAACAGATTCAAAGTGTGACCAAACAGGAAAAAAATTCGGGAGTAGATGTGGCTTGACTTAATTAACTGGCTCAAAAACTTGTTACCCTAAAACCATCTATGTTCTTCCAAAAACATTCCTAGTAAATGTTATCTCGAAATCTGAAAAGCGTGGATGTCAATTTAAGTTCATCCTCTTCTTTGGAAACTTAATTAAAATCGTGTCTTATAAAAATCATACATGCATTGAAATAAATATAACGGTCTATATAAACGAATACAAAAAAAAACAGAAGTAAACTGAAACCAGAATTCTTTATTCTATGCATCAATCAATAGGAACAGCAAGAAGGCAAACGGCTTCAGTTCAGTGTATAATGATAGACTGAACTTAAACAGTTTGCCTTCTTTTCAGATCACGAATAGACAAATCTAAAAGGACTAATTTATATGCTTAATAAATACAATTATCTTTATCAAACTTTTATTAGTATTTTTATGTCGTCTAGAAACTAATTAAGTAACAATTGCCAAGCTTACCGACATTCACATCTTTTTGTTTTGTTTTTTATTTCCACAAAAAATGAGCTTTCTTTAAAATAACACACACACACTGATATATTGCAGAGTAATAAAATCTCATTCACCAATAAAAGTGCTTGTCATTTTTATTGCTTTAAATATTTCTGACCTTAAATATAAATTGCTGCCCTTACATTGATTCATTAAATAATACCTCCTAAATTAGTGGACATTTCAAATAATATTAAAACAAATATTCAGTGTAGTTCACCTTTTCAAGTAATTGCTAAGTTTTATTGATATTTTATTCAATTTTATATTAATGAACATAAATTATTTCGGTAATTTTCCGTTTAATTCCAGCAATGTTCAACGAACATTAGTACTACTTATATATTTACATAGAAAATGTTAAAATAAGAAATGAAAATTCATTTTGTTATGAATGTTTCCATTTTAAATAGTAATGACATTAATTTCTTATGGCATATGAGTTTTGTAATAAGTTTGCCAAGTTCGATATGAATAGAAATCTCAATAAAATAGATTAAATTATTATTCAGCAAAATTTGAATAATGAATTCGATTTTCCCCCGTTATTTCTCACGAACGACGAAAATTATATTTTAGCCTGGTTGTTATACATTTTGATCAACCAGGAATTATTTTATTCTTGTAAAAAAAGATTTTAATGTTTTACACAAGTTAATCTATAAAACGGATGTTGGATTTTTATTTTATTGTAAATGGTTTAATTTCTATAGATGGCAAAATATTAGAGAAAAGCCCACAACATAGTCATGTTTAAAGGCTTATAACTAATACATAAAACATGAAAAACTGAAAATTCTATTCTTTGTGTTAGTCTCCAGGAACATTAAATCAGCCAGACGTTTTCTCGGGGTGCAATGTTAGGAAGTGCTGAATTTGGCAAATCATACTACTGACAGCCGACACAAAAATCCATGCAAATTTCTACGGTTAATAACTCTTCAACTATGGCACAAATGTACTTTATCTTCTGGCTTTCAATTACTCTATGGTGCATATAGCATACTAAAATGTCATTAAAATCTAAGATGGTAATCGTGGGACCATCGTTTGATTAGTTATGGAATGAGGTATATATTATTATTATTACTAAATATGTGATATTTAGTGGATACACGTGTTTGCCAAAATGTCTTATTTTAGACGTATTTTTCAGAATGCCGGTAATGTATACTGTTATTAAAAAAAACGAGCACAAACGTCGACACGAAACCGTTACATACAAAATATATAGTAAAACTAATGTCGGACAGTGGATTAAAAGTGAATTTCTTCAAAGATTACGCACGCACACACGTTGTAGGTTTGTTTACGTCTACATAAGCTCTATCCCCGATGTTGAACACTTTCCTAGAAATATACCCAATTTTAAAGTACATGAGCGAATCTGTGTCTTTTCCACCAATTAATCGCATCGCTCTTTAAATGCGAGAAGTTCGAACCATCTTTATAATCAATAAAATCGATGCTTGGAAGACACACTTTCGACCGTAAAAGACAGATTGACTCATTCAGATATTTTGACAGTTAATCTCCACGAAAAGGAAATGCCCAATGTTATAGATCTTGAAACAGTTACTGCTGATTCGAATGGAATCTCATCTAATATGTCATTGCTTAACAAAAAATATCGTCTATTATTTACTAGGGAAAGCAGATGTCATTTTATCGCCTTTTCCAATTGTCCACAAGAAAAACAAAACCGAATACACGTAAATTTTAAACGAGAGAAAGCCGAAATCTATTCGAAATCCGGAATATTTACCTTTTTCGGCACTCTCTCGTGTATGCACTACTGTGTTGGGGGGCAGATCTGTCTTAGATCCGAGCATGTCGGTGAGAATCAATGGGTTTTTTGCAATGTTAAAGAGTACCAATCCTTTATTTCAACGTATTATCTTTTTCGTATTTCCATGATAAACAATTCTTCAAAGTGTCCCTTTAATAGATTACCACGTCAGACTGACCTTTCATTTCGGCTTACAATGCCTATTTCCATATGGCTAGTTGCCAAAAGAAGCACAATTTTAGGCAAATAAACTGAAAGACCTTTATAAATGCCTTTTATATTCCAAGGTTTCTCTTTTTTTCTTTCATGTATCGAGGGAAGAAAATATTTTCCAGTCATAGATATCCAGACATTATCTTTTTCTCTCCTTTCAAGGATGAACGTTTCTCATTTCACCCGCAAATAGTCACAGGCGATTCCTTTGAACCTTGAAAATCCTTTAGGAAGAAAACTTTTCTTTATTTTTTCTAGTACAATGATTTATTTGTTGGTATATAGTGAAAAATGAACAAATAACCAAAGCTACTGGCTAACGTATAACGTATTGTTCAATGTGTAAGATTGTTAGGGCGGACGCGAGTCTGTTATGTGGCGAAACGGAATAAGTGAAGTAGTGATGATGTTTAGTGAAAACTTAACAAACCAACGAATTATCAGAAGTCAGTATTCTGAGAACTGGTCCTTGAATTACAGATTTTGAAAAGTATAGTGATCCTGGACCATTTCTGCTGATAATGTAATTATATAAATGTATTCCTTAATCGTAGTTTATGGTATGAATATGGAGGGACCAAGTGCACATCAAACTCACTAGCTATTTACTACAAGCCAAGTTTGCTGACTGTTGTATTACGAAGTGGCAATTCGTGAACTTATCTTGTAATCTAATAGTTCAGTAAAGAAATATGATTATTTAATGTAATCATCATAATATTTTCGTCATCAAAGAACGGTATATATGATAAGTTGCTGAAATGTTATTGATCCGACTAATTCACACAATCTGATAAAATAATTAAACCACATATTACTTTTTAAACAAACCAACTAAGAAAAAAGAATCGTCTCTTATACGGTCTAACAAACTTTCTGCTGTATATCTTGTGCAATCTTTCAGATGTGGTTTGATTAAAAATTCTGATTGCACTTTTTATATAATCGCAGAAGGACACGACGGATACGTAAATGAACATTCCTCAACTTTATACATTTTCCTTCGCAATCATGGTATCCTATTTTTTAAATGAGGGCATGTATAGTCGCCTCGCAAAAGTTGATTAACCGCTTTCCTAGTCCTGGGTGATCTACTTCATTCAATCTCAAAGAATTATGTTATGCTGATCAGTATGTTTTTGAGCAGCAACTCCCCTTTGGAATCTAACATCATTCTGGCAAACAACATTGCACACACCTTTGAATAGACAAGCGACCCCACTTAACTGTTTTTCAACAATACCTCTTGGTCATCTGTAGTGAAAACAGATTATTTTTATATTAATACTTATTTACAACAGCAGAGAGCCTGTCACTTTTGAGTCTGTCATTAAGTCTAGTTTCGTCTTCCCCTCTACGACTTACTAGCTCTACTGATTTATCTCCTTACGGTGATTACAGCAAGTGCAGAGTTTGAAATATTCAGTAGTCATCTGTAAATATTTTCAGCGCATTCTGCCGCCGAACACCTAATTTCTCTGGCACCTCTTTGTCTTCAATTTGTCCAGATGGGCCATAGCGTTGAAAAATTATGAATAAGAGGTGATGAAATAATTTCACAAAGAGACTTTCTATGGTTCATAGCGAGGACGTCTTGAGGAATTCTCACGAATACGTGTACAAGTAAATTAGAACCGACATTACTATTTAGCTGAACCACGTTCTTTTACGTAGCATATCCGAGATAGAAAAACATTGAATATTACCTCAATGCAAAGTATACAACGACCATGCTAAGATTATGAAATATTAACCCCTATAGCAAATGACACTACAAGTAGATTTTTTTCCGATTGATTAAGATACGTTGTGCGTTTCACTGGCGGTAATCTTAATTTAAAGCATGCACATACTGATAAAAAATTAGCAGTTCAGTCGAAAACAAGGAATCCGCATACCGTTGCATCATAGATGTTTACGTGCATTCTTCAGCACCGATTGACCCGCTATAAATTTTCATTCTGCGTTTCTGTTAAAAAGAATAATTTCCTAATATTCTCTTTGACGACTTTTTTCTCTTCTGCAATGTCAATTCTACATGGCAGTAAAAGAAGAACTGTTCTTTTTAATAGTTTTTTTCACTTCATTTAAGAAATCTCTAATAAACTGTAATACCAGATTGAGCGCTATTTTAAAGCCCAGCGGTAGTAAATTTAGAATTTCGCTAAATTTATGCTCCACCAAGCTTTTATCTTGCAAATGAAAAGAAGACTAATTCAAGTTTTAGTCCTGCTGAGTTTCTCAATGAAACAAAATTTGCCATTTGAAGCTCAATCTGATGAAGCTAGTCTGAATAGTGACATACAATGTAGTGGTGAACGATAAAACGATGATAATAAATTAACATGTTCCAAGTTTAATATTTGAGGTTAACATCTCAGCGTAGTTCAGTAATCAGTATGCTACCGAGTGCTTGATCTGCAGTGAGTGCTTTCGATATTTATTTTACGCCAAACTTAACTTACCAAAATAGTAACGTTAACCGGAAACAGGATGTAAACCGCTTTCGAAACTAGATTATGGCTATTATCAATCGAAAGAACAATTCATTGCAAGAAGAGGAATGTTATTTTTGTCAGCAAGAGAAACTTCCCAAGATAAGATCTATGAATTGGAGATGACAAAATCAAACCAGTACACTCGTCTAAATACCTGGGAAATGTTTTAACACATAGTAGGCAATTTGAAACCGAAATCTCAAAGTGCATTGTAATAAAAAAAAATATCTTCTAAATCTGAAAGTATTAAGAAACAGGTACATTCTGTTATAAACAAAGAACTAAGCGCTATATAGTATCAGTCTTTCTATATGGCAGTAAATGCTGGACAATTAAATCCCAGATAAAGGAGAACTGAGACATTATGTGGTTCTACAGTGTAACCCGGATATAAGAGAGTTGTAGGGACCGGAGAAGAAGTTTCTTATATCCGGGTTTGGTCTATTTTGTTTAGGTAAGTATGGCTCTAATTTGGGACCAGAGAAAATCTCTTATATCCGGGTTACACTGTATAAAAAAAATATTGATTATACTATAGACGGAGCACGTAAGCACCGAGGACGTTTTAAGGAAAATGAAAAAGAAATCGAAACGTACATAGAGAAATTTGGGATTTCTGATATACATATTGAGGAAATAAGATTTGAAAAGTTTGGAACTCTTAGGATATATTGAATACACAAGGAACAGACAGAAAAGATCTTGTGAAACTTGTTAGAAGAACAAAGAGGAATAGTAAGAACAAAGATAACATTGCTAAGTGCTGTAGATGGCTGGAAATTGTGTTGAATCACAATCCCCAACAACCTGAAGGGACACGGCATATAGAAGCGGTTGCAGTTGAAATATTAACCTGCTGTTGGCGGAGGCATTTCTATTGAGGGAAATACTTGCAGTACGGAAAATGATACAATAATAGCTACGTAATTTAAATCCTAACTGCATTTGAAAATGTTACTGACCTACTCGTATTCAGTTATCTTTATCGCAGCCCATTAATTTCATCACTATTATTCCGTTTCCGCGTGCTTTAGCGAAAACTTTTTTCTTAACTGAAAATGAATATTTCAAGGGGTATGGAAAACCAGGGTGGAGCAAAAGTACCGCCTAGATTCTGAGAATCAATGTCAGCAATAGCTGTCTTACAGATTATCAATTTTCTTCATTCTTTCGTCGAATAGATCACTGAAAACTTTTCCCGGAAAGTAGATTGACGGAGTATCCGACACACTCTGTAGATCTCAAATCCTCAGATTTATTTCTTTGAATAATCATGAAAGACATTGTTTAATCGTGAAAAGCTTCAAGAACACAAGGCTCAAATTACTAAAGATTGAGCCAATACATATCAAAATCTGTGTGCGTGTGTATAATATTGTTCCTGCTCATCCACAATTGATTGATCAAGAGGAAGAACATTTCGAACACTGAGATTAAAACAGCTTAGCACGGTTCCGTAATAATACCTCACCAAATAAATGTTTTGATAAACAGGTCTTTTATTGATTTATACAAGAAACATTCCACTGGTAGTCGTAAAACGAGACCAAGCGCTAGGTTTTTTTCTTAATCCCGTATAATTTAAGGATGGAACAAAGCATTTTTACTTTCCGGGCCTACAATTTGTTTGAGGAAATAATGATTAAAATTATATTCAGTTGAATGTTTTAGATGAAAAATCACCATTATTAAAAGCTTTTTTATTCTGACAGGCAAGCTTTCGTTGGTATACATATGATCTAACGGCTGCTATAGTCATAGACCTTTATTAGGTACCTGTTGACTCGCGAACATCCTAGGAATTTTGACCCGAAACATTTGTTGATTACAGTCACCATTCTTCTAGATAACCCAGTGCGGATCAAAAAGATGTCATAGAAAGATATTGCAAATCTATAGATTTGCAATATCTTTTTGATTTGCATGATATTAATAGGCAGTGATTCACTGGCAATATTGAGAAATTAGTTCAAAAAGATTTTTTGCACATATTTGAAGAAAAAGTTTATCTTTTGTCAATATTCTAAGAAAATACCTTGAAAATAAGCATTTGCGAACCAGAGTATTTGGTGACTCAGACATCTTGTAATGGTGCTAGTTTGTTGTACTTTGCAATCTAAATTACCAAAATTAACTGTTTCTTCTTGAAATGCAGAACTGACCGCTGACCCCGAGCAAGAAGTATTAAATGGATCCTTCAACTGTTATTCCGGTTTATTTTCTGACTTTCAAAATTTCATTATCTCGGAATCAGTCAGTTAAATGCAATACGCTTGGCCGATCATGTCACTTTCGATTTGGACATCTCGACGTGCTGCAATGGTCAGCGAGCTCATCTTACTAGAACTATTACGACTAAGTAGTGAGTTCAATCCTCACTGGGAGCTCGATATTTCGGCTATATGCTACATCGAAACTGCGCTTTGACAAATCATCCTGACTCTTTCGATTCCTAACTGACAAGGCAGAAGATTTGCCATCTCTTTTTTGCAATGGACTGGTTGTCAAACAAGGCTATAGTTTTCTTTTATTTAATCTATAGCTGGGAGAGAAGAGATGAGTCGTATCTTTTCCGAGGTAATTTGCGTCGAAATAAAACTAATGAATCCGACTGGAATTCGAACTCGGCACACCGACTTGACGGAATATTTGTTTCAATTTAGATAGTTTATTCTCGAAAAACGAACATTCCCTATCGAGTATAAACAACAGGACAGTAAACGATATAATCTTATTTTCTCTTGAGCTAAATACACGAGCTGAACTGAATTATGATCGACTTGTTCAACTACCTAATGCTAATTATCCGAGGTCGAATGACACAAAACACTTTTTTATCATTCGTAATCCGTGGGGATATGTTACTGTTTGAAATTATGAAGCCATTCCTGACCAATGTGGCACTTCTTACAAGTATTTAGAGCGAAAACAGATCGATATTATTGTGCGTGCCAAATCATATAATCGATACACAACAAAGTTCTGGCTTCACTTCTTCCCTGCTCTCCTCATTCGCCTTCAGAAAAGGCAGCTAATATGCGAGTAATCTTCATAGAAAAACAAGGGAACAACTGCATGTGCCGTAATGATAAAAAATATAATCAATACAAACACACACTACTATATATATATATATATATATATATATATATATTATATACACTGCTGCGTGTTTGTGATTAGCACCCTCTCAAATTTATCTGAGGATGTGATAAATTTGCAAGTCATCTCACGTCGAAACACGTGGCTTGATAAGACCTAACTCAGATTCAAATTATCACAGGTAACCTATCAAAATAAGATGCCGTGGAAAGAAAATACCTACCACTGTTGAAAACCATTTGAATACCTGAAGATGACTTACATTACGTGGAAAAATGATACTGGAAAATATATTTAGCTAATTTTACCAGGTTAAGACTAACTTCTACGAAAACAAGAAAAACAAACTTTTCATAATTTCTATACATAAAAGCGTGAAACCCAAGGTTACAAACACATATCCATACAACTGAATATATTATATATATATATATATATATATATATATATAGCCTTTAAGAAAAAAATTCTGACAAATTATACAAATAAATTATATATATATATATATATATCAGTTGAAATCATACTGGATAAGTTAAGGTGAGTAAACAAATAATTATGGCTTTATTCACAAGGTTCTTGGTTGAATTGCTTGAAAACTGTTAAACCGTAGAAGAGAGGGAATTTGAAAGTTATTTTATCAAGTAATTTAACTTCATTCACACGTCTTTATCATTAAATTACTATTATTTAAGCGCAAAATGGTATTAACCAACACTAGTAAGCCGGTCCGAATAATAAGTTATATACATGGATGTTTTGTGACCAATTTTAACTAAATTTCACAACTGACTTCAATGTGGCTAAAGCAACACGAAAAGAAAAATAAACTAAAGAAAAAATTGTATCCTAGAATTCTACTAGTTTATTTTCATTTAAATCGTTATTTTCAATTTATTAGAATAAAGCATTAAAATGCTGAAGTAATTCTAGTAATAGTTCGTTTATAATTTAATCAGCCAATCTTTCAAAATTCTGTGCAGATCGTGTATTTCGACTTCCTTTATAAAGGTAATTTTATACATCTGTAACTGTAGCAGTGGTTGAAGCGGTTCCATCTCTGGTATTGACCACGATTTTAAACAACATTTATTTGTATCTTATTTAAATACAAACTCACACACTGTCGAATTGAAATGCACCGAAACGAAGTTGCATTTTTGCAGTGAGTGAAATACTTTTGTCTATATGAAAAAATTATAATAAAAATAATTATTGCTCTACTATCTGTATCGATCCCTCTTTTGAATTAATACTGTGAACGTTAGAATTTATAGATTATTTTCGTTCTCATTGCATCGGATATATAAATATATATAGATATATAGTCTATATGGGTGAATGAAATTTCCGGTCAAATAAATACATAAATAAAAATTATCTAAGTATTCTTTTTGCACTTAAAACCTCCCCCGTCTCATTCTTTGGATGTTAATTCAGTCTGTGTTGACACTTCAGTTTGTTATTCGCATCTAACAATTGAGGACGTATTCTTCGAATCCTAAACAGAGAAAATTTTTTATAAAAAAAAAAATGATACGATACAAAAACAGATTATTTTCATAGATAGTGCTTAATATAATTTAAGCAAATCTTGCTTTTTATATCTGATTTTATTTGCAAAGAACCAATTTATCAAAATGTGATTTCCTATCAACTGATATTAAATGGTTGAAACTAATTTCCAGTCGATGGACGAACTATTTTGTTAGTTCTCCGAGACGATGTCAGATCATTTTTCAATATAGATTCAAATATTTATCGATGGTTTGTGCTGAACACTCCAACTGAAATTTCAGTTTGCGTACCTATGTGTTATAAACAAATCAACTGCGATGATTATTCTTTGTTGAAAAATAATCAATCCGCGACATCTTTGTCCAAAGCAGCCATTTTCAGAAAATCTTCAGCACACTTTATTTATTTAGTCGAATATTTTAAGCGCAATGCATTTCACTACTGCAAATTGTAGATACTTATATAAAATTCCAGCCTCCAAATCTATTTGAAACTGAAGGTTTTTCGAAGAAAATCATTGTTTTTTTTTTCATGAAAACATTTTCCAAATTCATTATTATTTATTCACCGATTTAAACTGTTTTCTATATTTCCCTTAATGTGCGACAACGATTTTGTTTTGTTCAGTAGTTTAAAATCAGAGAAACATCAACTAACAATTCCAATAAAACAATGAATCATTTTCTGAAGAACAAATGTATATCACTTGCAACTCAACTTTTTAAATGATTCTTAAAAGTTTCGAAGTCAGTGAGTCTGTAATTCAGAAATGCAGACGATCTCATGGTAACGTCAAAGGTGATAAAAGACAAAAATTCTTCGGTTACAAACCAATTATGCATCCTTTAAAACACACACTATATATATTAGTATTTATTGTAGTTTCTATTATTCAGTATTCTTGAAAGAACAAATACAAGTCTCAAAATTAACATACTCTCTAAGATATCAATATTTTACTGTGAACTTTAATCAGTATCGTTTATACAGTTAATGCATTAAAACAAAATTCAGCTTTCAAAATATTATCTTTGCTCGTATATCTTCATCATACCCACTTGAATAAAAGGAATATTAGAATGTTACCTTGTTTTTTAAAATGGACCACCAAGAATAAGAGGACGTCAAACTTCAAACGTATCATCTGAAGAAAAAAAACACCCTAAGAAATGCCGCCTTAGTCATTATTAAATTAATTCACCTGGAACATGATTCCCGCAGATTTTCATTCTAAATAACCTCTAACGACCTTTTTTGTCATCATGATCGGTTACCTTGTTCAAAATCTCAAATCTTAACTTTTACAGATCCTTCTAATTTTGGAAAAAGTCTTAAGATGCAGAGGACCCAATCTGAACTGAAAATGGTGAGATCTGGATAATACGATGTTCATCCAAAAAATCTGACAGAGATGAATCTTCTGTCTCGGTAATTATGAAGGCGACGTTCACACAGCCCAAAAGATATACTTATTGACGTTCCATTGTCAATTCAAGAAGTCGGCAGAAATATCTCCATGCATGCGTAGTAAGTTAGCCTCTATTTAACAATATTTAATATGGCAGAGTCCTTTCCGAATATACCTTGCATATTCATTTAAAGATTTTATTCTTTTCTTGGTGCTATGTTTACACTTTGATAATTCTTTGTTTAACGAAGCACCGAGAGTAAATGGTAGATACCGATACACCACTAATAATGTAGTTCGTTTACGGAAAAGATGCCGACCGTATAGATAACTGAGTGTCTCTCGTTAGTTCTTCTGATGCTAAGAACGATAAACATTAGATAGGTAGGATGAAGAGTATCACTCGTAGAATTTTATAATTCACTAAAATGCCGGACAATTTCATTTTGTTATCATGTATGCTCTCTCGATTCTGATTGTACAATCTTGATTTTGATTGTTTTGTGTGGTTTTCGGGAAACGCTTGTCAGAATAGATAGAATATGTTTACGTTTGTAATATTTATTTCATATTGCTACAGCCTTTTGTATCTTCTCTAAAGAAATACCATTTTTATGAAAAAGTTTGTGCTGCATATTACCTAACTATACTTTTCTCTTAATCGTTATTACGTAAAAATTCTGTAGGCACGTGACACTGTCAGTCGAAGATGGTGAAAAGCCTAAGGTAGATATTATCTCTCGTTACGATAAACACATTTTATTTTGATCTATTTTTATGATTAATTACTGTTCCTTAATTGCCTCTTACTGTTTTGCTTAATTGTTCAGTTTGTGTGCAATGAAAATAATTGGCATTCTGTCTCGTAGGAAACGACAGATCTTATTGTATATTTTGGTATGTTTCTAATATTAAATTACTGTAATATAGCCAAGTGATGTGGCCATTGGCGAAATTTACTTCTTTATTTAGCCAGAGCTATTTTTGCATCAGATATTTCATCAGTAGGAGAAAAAAAACAGACGTTGATTTTTTTTCTTTAATGAAAGAATAGTCATTTCTTTAGACGAATATGTCCTATTACCTTCAGCGTCTTATCGTTTAGCGAGAGTTCTCAAATCCAAATCGTCGACTTCGTCAACGCGTGCACAGTAATAAATAGCATTGAAATTACTGTGTATATAGCGCAAAACGAAAATAATGCTAATATATTGGCTCAGTTATTACTGGCTTGTGATTTGCTTCAAGCGTTAATATCAATAGAAACAAAAAATAGATCACCATTCAAGCTTTAACGCATCTGCTTAATTAATGATAGATCAAATGAACAAAAATGGAAAAGAGAACGTTTAGTTTCAGGAAATGAATACATTCCAGAAAGGAAGCTGCTGAAAAGTTTTCAGCCTGACCAAAAAGCAATTAAAATAAAATATAAACTATTTGGTCAAAGTTTGAGAAATGCGACGGGTCGAGAAATTTTCGACATGCAGTCGTAATTAAGCTAATAATAAATTATATTAATTGTAATTAAAATCACACACACATAACTATATCTGTCTAACTGTCTATATATATATCTATACATGTAGATCTGTCTGTCTATATATATATATATATATATATATATATATATATCTATACATGTAGATCTGTCTGTCTATATATATATATATATCTATACATGTAGATCTGTCTGTCTATATATATATATATATCTATATATGTAGATCTGTCTATATATATATATATATCTATACATGTAGATCTGTCTATATATATATATATATATACATGTAGATCT
>OZ038495.1:52817080-52959580 GCA_964036315.1 Acanthosepion esculentum | reverse complement strand
CCACAGTACACTTCTACTGGATCTCAAACCGGTATTGTATGAACACGAATCAACACCGACTCGCACGTACGACATCTGGCGCTCGCTCGTAAGTAATGATCTCTCTCACACTTATACACACTTTCTCTCGGTCTTCGGTCGACTAAATTCGCTAACTTCCTTCCCAAAATAAGCGTGCTACTGTTTAAATCATGAGCAGTTAGCGGCCAAACTTAAATATCTCCGTGATTGCATGCGCTTCCACGAATATGAATGTGTGCGTGTTACTGCGCAGTGCGCGTACACCAAGCTGATCATGCTAATCTTGCATTATCTGTCTGTCTTCGGTACGGGCAGGCAACCAATATGATCACTGCGTGTCAGTTCCACAACACACGTAGTATGGTAACAGAAAAATCACTGATCAGACAAACGATTACAGTACCGTAGCGGATTTTATCGTCTCAGCTGTGTTCTACAATTTTATCTGCAGGAGTCCAGGTCAGACATCGACTGTCTTCAGCTCGTTTTGATTACAGAGAGCATTCAAAATCTCTCGATATCAGTTTTGTCTTTATCGGGTCATGACAGGCGAGTAGGAAACTGATTTTGGGCGTGTTGATGTTAGAAAAAACACGAAAGCCGTAAATAAGCTGTGATTTTTCGGCCATAAAGCCACGATGAAGAAACATTTCAGAGGCCATTTTGATTATCAACAAATGTAAAGATTAACTTATCGGAGATTAGGTCACTCTGGGTTTTCAGAAAATACCAGGTCGATAGCTTAGTATGATTTAAAACGTGTATTTATAATACATAAGTATAGTTTGAAAGCATAATTTTTATCATCTGAGTATGTACGGACCAACGGTGGGCATCTGGCGACTATTTCAGTACTATAAAGCGTATTGCCTTACTACGTAGGATTGTTTAGCGCCCCAAAATAGGACATCACAATAGAGATGGAAGGTGTAAAAACGCGAGACGAGAAAGGAACTTAAGGAACGATTTATAATATAAAATCCAGTAACACATTTTAGGTGGTGCGTGGAGTTTTGCCATGATATAGCCAAAAAGTTGTCTCCATTTGGTTTGTACGTAAAGAGAGGGTATAACAATCCAATACAACACTACTTCTAATGACATAAAATGAACTTTCGAATAACACTTAAACATTAAGATGTTTAAGTCTTCTTTCAGCCTTTCTAGTTATATCCGAGTTTATATATATTTCTTTTTAAATTATATTCTTTGAAAGTTTATTACATTTTAACGAGACAACTACTTATAAACTGAATGTATTCCTCTTCTAATGAAGTAGTTTATAAATGAAAATTACAGAAATTAATAATAAAAAGCAAATATATTTCAAAGTTAAAACTATTTTTTCATCTTTCGAAGACTATAAATATTTAATTCCATCGATTTAACTAATAATCAACTCATTGAAAAACAAATGTTAATTTTCTACGGATAAAAACTAATATATATTTTACAAGTACATGGACTGAATAAACAAACAGATTATGAACATCATGGCATAGACATTTTGATATTAAACAGTGGTAAGAAACCAAATATCCACCGCGTAAGGAGTTTCAGGTTCTATACTTATTAATATATACCAGACTATTGCGCCTTGAGAAAATAGACGTAACTTCCTTGGTTAGTTAATGTTGCACGTTTCCTACCGTTTTCAGTTCTACACCTAATTGACTATCCATACAACATAATCTTCAAACCTTTCAATTTGAATGATTGATCCGTTTTCTACGACTTATCAACCACTTGCAGGTTGTTTAAAACCAGAAAACATTTTTATATTTAATAGTTTAGCGATACAAATCTTACTAATTAACCAATAGTTGGTCGTAGAACAGGTAGATTCATGCCTTTCTCAAAGGTATTTGCGCGTACGTGAGTATAACGAACCTGGCTGAAACTGAAACTAGGCTCTCCGACCATTATCCATTACAATAACCGCACGTACATGCTTACAGTACCTGGTCTTCCTAAGTGGTCACGCATCTAGGTACTGGCCAGGCTTGACCTTTTATTTTGATTTTTGCTGAATGAAACTATGTTTAATAAATACTTCCCTATAGATACATGCACAGTGGATAAAGGCGTTGGTTAGATCCAGTGACAGGACACAAAGAGTGTGAGTTCAATACCTGGATAAGGCAGTGGAGAACTTGGAGAGGGGAATTAACAGGAGATAACCGATAACTGGCACCCATTAAACATGGCACGGGGAACTAGAACGGCCTACCCCAGTGAACGAAATAAAGGGTTCAGTTCGACATTCCACCCACATGAAGAAGGCCGGAGCGTACAACGGCCGAAACGTTGTAATAAATATGGCGACAAAGATGAGGACAATAGTCTGAATAATGTAAATAGTGTACATAATACCTCACCTCAGAAATATAGACAGATACCGAGATACATGCTTATTTATCACGTTCAGGGTCAAATTAAATTAGGACTAAAGTTGTTGGTCTAGAAATGCATGTAGGCTTAAACTACAGTTTTCTAAATATTTTGCTTAATGCTCTACTTGGTTCAGCTTAGTAAATGTTTCTTCGTAGAGAGATGACCCGCTTGGAAAAACAATTTCTAACCCTCCCTCTTAAGTTAATACATATATAACACAAGGAGGACATCGAGTTATGTCTAACGGTCATGGGCGCGGTTTGTACAACAGACGGGCTGGGTATGAATTCCGGCCTCGTCTGTTGTCTTTACTTTCACACAAATGCCCTTGTAGAAAGGCATTAATTCAAAAACGGACAAACCCCCAGAAAACCCCTCTACTAGCTTTTCCAAGAAATCATGCAAATTCACGGATAATAATGAAACAGACTCTGTAGAGAGCCATGATCGCCTATATCCTTGAGAAATATGCAATTAAAAAAAAAGACTCCCGTTATTGTTTTGAAATTTAACAAAACATTTGAAGTCGCTAAGTTTTAAGGAATATCATCTAAGAAAGTAAACTCATGAAACCCTAATTAAATACCAGTCTCCAGCTGTTGGTAAGTGCACCATGGATAACAAGTCGTTATGGTGAGAAAGCCGTTTCCAGTAAATTAATACTTGTACCGTCTCTGTTAAAAGCAATGAAAAGGATAAGAGAAAAAAGGAAACCATTTCAAACAAATGGCCTAAGCAGACGGAGCTAAAAGGTCGGCCAGTAGAAAACAGAGATATTCTTCTGAACTCACAAATTAGTACATATAACATCGTCTCGGAAGAGTCGGCGTGTTCGCGTTACGTCTGATGTTTTCCTTTAAAGTTCCTGATCATCACTTCTTTTAGTTTTGCTGTCGTTTTTGAATCATGAATAAATAAATATTTTAGCGTGTTCGTCCAGCTTTGATGAGTGATGTCAAATCTTAAAGAAAAAAAAAACAGGAAAAAAAACTGCTCGCTTTTCTTGGAGATATCTAGCATTAATTACCCTGCCATTTCTGAAAATAAAGAGATAGAGAGCCTATTCGGTGTCTCTATAGTTTACGAAATAATTTGTTCCAATTCTTTAACAAAGCTGTAGTACCATTAATGCGGCTTTATTTAGCTCTAATGATGTCCATTAATGAGCTGAAAAGGAGAGAAAATTTCATATAAGTGCGAAAAGGTGAGGCGTTTGTGTTTCCATTAGAGACAAGAATGGATCGTGAGGCCAAATGTAGCCAAATGCCGCTTAGTGCATCAGAGATGGATACCACGAACAACTATCAACACCAAAGGACAGTGTCTATCAATATGTGAATAATTTCAGTAGAGTTTTAATAAACTTTAGTTTTGTCGACTAAGTTACTCAGACTAAATTTATAAGAGCGTTTTAATTTTCTCGGCATTTTCTTTAGCAGTCCCTGGTTAATTTAACCTGCTTACAGATAAACAAATAATTATAAATTTAATGCTGGTATATTTCCATCTTCCTTCTGTTGTTTTTATTGTAATTAAGAAAAAGTATCTTTTAGCGCTCGTTATTTGCAATCACATTGCAACAATGGGAACACACACTACACACACACACACACACACACACACATATATATATATATATGTGTGTGTGTGTGTGTGTGTGTGTAGAGAGCAAGTGTTAGAAAGAGATAGAGTATGTGAGCTAAAGAGAGAGAGAGAGAGAAATTGGAGTATCTTCAGGGATGATTTTCGCCGAATGAAGATGTTTAATAAATACTTATCTGTAAATACTCGTTTATTTCCCACGTTCAGGATTCAAGGTCAGATAAAAACCAGGATTACAATTGTTGCTTTCCGATGCAGTCATATCATCCTCACTCAAGTTGAGACTCAAACAACTGTTTTCTAAATTATTCTAATTACGACCCATTGACTATCGGAATTACTTGTGAACTTCTTAACGAGCATGGGCTCGAAGGCAGCTCTTTCATTCAGCGGAGGATTTGCATTGTTTGAAAGAATATATTGACAGTATTTATTGAATCAAAATGTCTGATATCATCCTTACATAGCTTTATATGTCTTTTCAGACCTGCACTGAATTTAGGAGTGTTACTACACGCCACACAAAACTTTTAGCTTGTCTTGGAAGACGACTGTCACGATTGTTTATTACGAGAAATAACATTGGATTTAACGTGGTTAACATAATATCTCTGTTGCAATTGTTTTGCATATAAATATGCGCAATCACCACAATAAGCCTTCCTCTCAAACTTTGCTATTTATTCAGGTTTTCGGTTTGGGTTAAGCGGAGTTCTTGTCAACATCTCTTCCTACATATGTCTTTTAATACTCACACAAAAACATTTTTTTTCTTCATTCATTACTTGAATGTACTGCAATAGTGGTGCTCGGAGAAGAAGAAAAAAGAGTTAATTAAATGATAATGGTTTGTCTTAGTGCTCATCGTTGATTCTGTTTTCAGGATTTTGTCCAGATTATTTGAGATGGTATAATGTGGTGGAATATTTGGTTTCATGCCTTTTCCGGGATTATGCACGTATTCCTCAACTAATACAGTTTCGCTTTGTCGATTCAGGTAATTCCAACCCATTTTCTCTTTTCATACACACACACACACATATATATATATATATGTATAGTTTACGAAAAACTAGGTAATCCGTATGGGTAGATCCAAGGAGAATAAATTCCAGAGAGCTCAATGTAAATCAGAACTAATAATTTAGATAAAAATAAAAACAGACCACTTTAAGGTTCCATAAGGTGGTCCGTTTTTATATATATATATATATATATATATATATATATATATATATATATATATATATAAGATGGACTCTCCCGTCGTTTTCGACGTAAGAGTGTCTTTCAGTTCAGTTTTTAATTCTGTACCTGCCCCCTTAACTCTCTCGCCAGTGAACTTGTGCTCAGGTGGAATAGCAAAGAAGGAACACAGATTGAACTGCAGACTATCCACACAAAAGATTTGTTTGTATAGAACCAGCCACATTTATAACACTGATAGTACTGATAATAGTTGGTGAAAATATTTGCCACGAACACAATGAACACCACCCCTCAGTTTTTATTATCAAGGAAATATACCTCTCCGGTACTACCAATGCACAGAAGAGTGCAGCGCCTTTCGATGGTAATTTCACGTGATTTAGCCCGCCTGCTGAATCGGTTTTCAAGGTTTGGCGCGGGAAGATTTAAGGGATGTGAAGACCAGTGTTGCCCGTCCATCTTAAGAGCAGCCTAGTAAGAAAGTTACTACTACTTCCCACTACCATCTACAAGCATAGAACATATACTAGATGTCAGAGTAAACAGTTCCTCAGCAATGTGCAATATATTGCCCCAAACTATAAATTATTATAAAGTTGTAATCTATCTGTAACGAAATTACTAAAGTCTTCGTAGTCGACACCGAAACAAACAACACGTGTGACTTACGCGCAACTGAACAACTACTCCTTTACCCTCGCAAACTCTCAGCTTTTATGCCGGTGAGGCATACGCTTACGCAAATGAATACGGGCCTCACTCTCAGTCTGGTTGCGCACACGCACTGCCATTTTATGTCCGCCGCCATGACGTTTGCCTGTCAAACGTTCACTCATACATTTGTTACAAAAGTATAAGAGAAAATTTTATTATTATTATTATAGTTGTTGTTTAAAAAAATTCAAAGATAAATAAAAAAGAATTCACTAGTGGTAAAATCGAAACGAAATAACGTTCTACTTGGGAACACGTTTTCAATAAAATTTAAATTACGTTACTTTGCAATTAATAAATAAGAAAATATAAAAGATTAAAATGCATACTAAATGTAAATGAACCTTTGAATATAACTAATAATAGATAACAAAAAATCGGCGATAATGAACCACTAGTCAGAGATAAACAAAATAAACATTACAAAAATGCTTTACTCTAATTCCGAAAATTACGACCAGTTTCGTAAAAACAACAGATAAATGTTACGCTTAGATAAAAATAGATTTTAAAAAATTATTCATGTTACTATATAAGCAGTCTAACAAATAAAATACATTAAGGATGTCAATGAATGTTTCGATTGTTTTGTTATTTTAATTATACATTATTCTTATATTTTTCTTGTTTATTACAATATTTCTTTATGTGATTCATTTAAAGTACTTAATATTCGTACTTTATTAGCTTTTTGTACATGTTTGTCTATCTTTAGTCGTGGTATACAACTATTCTTTTTTTTTCGTTCTTTTTTATTTTAAAACAATTGTTGTTTTGCAAGTGAAATATATTAAGAACACACACACACACATATATATATATATATATATATATATATGTAAACTTTATTTTTATCGGATACCCGTATTTGAGTAGATGCACCTTTTATTTTGAACAATGTTTATTCCGACTACTAAAAAGAATGTTTGAACTAATGAAAATGCGTGTGATCATGAAATAAATCCATTTATTTCGTTAGAAAATACTTTATTTACATGTCGGATACGAAACTGAGCAGATACGCCTTTCGTGAAAATATGAACACGGTAATGTGCTTTGAAGTCAAATAGAACATTGTGAATGTCTTTGCATCCAAGCGATCAAAGCACGCCAGATCAGACGGCGGGTTCTTCTACAAAAGGCCCACGCAAGTTCGAATCCTGCTCGAGGGCAAATTTTAGTTAACTTAAATATGCAGGTCGGAAGAACGAAAACACTATTCACAAGAAAAAAGCTACTAAAACAAATAAAGTGTAACCCGGATATAAGAAAGTTGTCGGGACCGGAGAAGAGGTCTCTTATATCCGGGTTTGGTCTATTATATATACATTAACACAGGCTCTAATTTGGGACCAGGGAAAATCTCTTATATCCGGGTCTCTTATATCCGGGTTACACTGTACAAGAATTTACTATAAATAACGTTTGACGAAATAAAAATGTTGGGCTATGAAGTAAAGTCATTAATTCTTTAGAAATATATATATATCTATAAAAGGAAATAATTATAACAATGTAAAAGAAAATGTACTCATGTGACGTGTTTCGCCCTTTATGATTTCTGAGGACTAAGTTTCTTTATGTTGATGTGACTACATATCCCCACGAACAATACAGACGTTGAGAAATTTTAATTTAAAAATATTCCTTTTTTTACTAAGTATTTTGGGTATATAATCTAGACCATTCATTTACGTTCTTTTTGTTTCCATCACATTTGTTAATAAATGTACCACATTGTGCTAACAGAAAATCTGCTCAAATGGTGGAACATCTAAGAATATATCTAATATATATGTGCAATTTTATGTGCCAAGTCTTTTCGGAACGTGGACGAACATGGCTAACAAGTTACTGCTTTTAGATGCTCTCGACAGTTTCTGACACCTTTGTCATCATTGTCCTTTTCCAGCCATCCATTCATATGAATTGGTTGTATAAATCACTTGCTGGTTCTCTCTGCTTCTTTTGCTTATGAGAAATCATCAATCGAACTCCATTCTCAGTTCGTTAAAGTTTCCTCTTTATCAATGACAAAATTCTCCATGTCGTATTGGAGATTACCTGTTTTATATCAGTTCAGTATTTTTGTTTCTTTGTAAAAATGATTTCTAATGTCTTAAAAATTTGCTTAGCTCCATAAATATATTTTCACTATTGCTATGTATGTTTGTGCTTCTGCGTGACAATTTTGATTATATGTTACGACACGACAAAGATATATATTTTTATCTGCTTCAGTTTAATGCCTCTAATACGTATCTCTCATCTTGCATTATATCTTTGCCTGAGAATTAATAGTCCTTCCTATCCTAGTAATCTTTGATGTGACGTGCTGCTTCAGGCCGTTTCCTATTATGGGTATCCACAACTACCTGTCCTCCTTTTTACGTTCAAGTAATTCTGATTTTGTTTTATTTGCTATCTCTCCTAACTCGTTCTGCCAATCATTTCCACAAATTCATAAAGCAGGTTATTCTCTGCTTTCCTGTCTCTCTTGCATTCAATGTCCTGTGTGTGTCAAATTCTCTAAACCTCGTTTCCTCATGATGTATCCGAGAAATTTCAATTCTCTCTTTCTGATTCTAAGTATAAATGTGTTTTTTGTTTCCATTTTTCTAAAACTCGTTGGTTACATGTTTCATCCATGGTATTCTCAATATCTTTTTCTAGAACCACATTTTTATTGACACAAGTATCTTCATCTGGTCAGCGTCTTTCCAGCATTTCATATGACCGATATTACATAACAGTTCCGTACTCTTGCCTTTGTTTCTAACAAGATTTTCCTATTTCTCAATCAGCTTAGGTTTTGGAAGGAATATATCTGTATTCCAATGGACATTCTGAATTCTTCTCGCGTTCAATTAATACGTTTTCTAAGTACTTGCAGTTTCCTTTCTGAGTCAGTCATATTTCCTGTACTAATATCAATGTATGCTAACATATTAGGCCATCCTCACAGTTCTAATACTCAAGAATATGAGCTTAACACGTAGGCTGAATATAAAATACATTTTACCACGCAATGAAGAAAATGAAATCGTGATACGTGCCAAATGACGTCAATTAGATTACTACCAAATCTTACTGATAATTTATTGTATGAAATTTCCAAGAATCCTGTTTTTTTTCATGCTAGACAGACACATTTTAATAAAAATGTCATGATTAATTATCAAATAGGATCAAAGTACAAGGTGTCGCTTCTGAAGCCTACCCTTCCGCAGACGTAGATATTCAATGTCCAATTCATTAAATTAAACCCGAAACTATAACGGTGAGTCTATTACAAATACAACAGAAAAAAATTAATAATTGACGATTTTCATTGATTGCACGAAATTAATAAACGTGTAAATATTAAATCTTTCAGCGATGAGCATAGAATCAACCGACATTTATGAAGGTAAAAACTCCTTCACCTTGTCTTTACCGTCATCTAGTAAACGAAATGTCAAACAAATTGCCGTTATTTCTGTATTTCAGCAATCGTACGCTTTTAAAATAAGCCTCTCAGATGTCAGATCCGTTCATTAAGTCTTTCTGAACTTGGTTTCCTAATAAAAATGAACCTGTTTTGTGACGTGAGTATTGACGAGGAGAAGAGGCTGAAACAAATTCTAATTTCATAAATTTAGGAACAAACTTTAAAAAAATTCATTGAAATATATACTTATAATATTATTAACGCCTATAGCAACTATTACTGTTAATAGATTTCTGGAAACGAATTTGACCAATTTTCCCGCAGTTCTGTCAGCGTCAAGGCAGATTATATTTCATTTTCTTGAAAGAAAGAATTAGCAATAAATATTTTCAGTACATTTTCTCAAATATTAATTTAAGTTGCTTTTTATCGTAACACAAAAGCTGTCATTCTATTACCAGTTATGCTTTATTACTACTTAAATTACTTCATTGTTCTAGTTATAAAAATAATTAAATATTGTTACGTATCAGGCGGCTGCGTATGTTATGTAATGGTAATTTGATGCATTTTCAACGACTGTTGCTGAAATTCTCCGTTGGCTAATCGACAAATTACAGCTTTTGCCCAGCAAAAATGTTTCATGGGGAAAAGATACAATTTTTAGTTTTAACTTATTCCTATTTAATCTGCTTATTAATGTCCATAAAACAAAATTCTGGATGTTATGATAAAAAGATATTTATATTAAGATGAAATAATTGCTTGCAAACCTAAATAATAATTGTCAATATTCCCGAAAACATAACAAAAAAAGTTGTAATATTCTTTAATGATATATATATATATATATATATATATATATATTGCATCCAATATGTGCGTCACTCTCACTTTACTTACGGTGGTCTGTCATAATGGCTTCTCAGACATGCATAAAACTTTCTTAGCGCTGGTCATATTAACGCCTTCCTTCCGAGTTATTAAGTTCATCTATTTCGCCAAAACCTACCTTTTGTTATGTAATGTCCAAATACATCATTAAATGAGATAAGCAGATAAATAATGTCAAATGATGACATTTCATATAATTCATTATCGTCTTTTCGCTATCTCTGTCGTAGATTGACTGCTCACTTACACCCTTGTGCAAATTAATTCTAACAACCCCTTTACTTTCCTCTCACTATACCTTTAGTTTCAGACCCACTGGAGTGAGTGAGTGCAATCGATTTATATTGTTTTCTCACATTAGGTCATTTGCAGTGGCGTGCAAAAATACGAATCGATTTTTATCCCGCCCAGACATATTGTCTCGGCTGTCGATTAGTTGTCCTACGTCCATTTTCTGCGATCGACATTACTCCAAGGAAGCGTACGAAAATTCTAACAGTGAGCAAATCAAATTACTATAGACTATACTGGCGCAGTAATTCTCCGGATTTAAATCCAATCGAGAATCTGTGCTCAATCTGCAAAGAACGACTTCGAAGTAATAACATGTGCACTGGATCATATTTCATTGGAAAGAATACGAAAAAGGGTAAATAATAAAGGAATTATTCATTTTGTTTCAATTATATTGCATAAGTGTGTACATGATTCGATCCACCTTTTTGAGAAGTCGTATTTATGTTTTTCTGGTTAATCTAAGCCTACCAACCAGAGGCTGCTGCAGTGATCGCAGCTATCACAAGAGGATGAGGTCCCCGATTGCATACTGATGGTCAAGAAATCATTGGTTTGACATTTTCATGTTCTTTCTTGTATGTGCCGTGTCCTTTCAGGACATAGGCGATCATGGCCCTCTACCCACTCCTGTCCCATGTTGCTCTTAATAAATTGTTATTTCTCCCATACCCTATTCAACTATCCACTTCCTCAAGCCCATTAAGTATGTCACGCGTTACTTTCCATCTATCTGTCCTGTGTGTATCAGCTTTTCCAGGCCCTCCGTTCTCATTACGTATCCCAGAATTTTCAGCTGCCTCTTCCTGACGTTAATTATACGTTTCTTCTTTGTTTCTATCCCCTCCGTCGTTGCTCACATGTTCGGCCCATGGTATACTTAGAATCCGATGTAGAAACTTTTTCATGAAATAGCTAAAAATTACATATATTCTTTTTATAAAAATTCCTATTTCATGCATAGGTGAATTTTTTTCATCTGCATATTTATTACTGTTATTTCTTTTTAGTTCAGAGGATGATGATGATGATGATGATGTGTGTGTGTGTGTGTGTATTATATATATATATATATATATATATATATATCACATAAATCTGAAAGAGCCAGGAACAACCTACATGAACGGATGTATCGTTTTTCCATTGGGCTGGAAACTTGAGGCATCTGACCCTTTTTTTTTCGCCCAGTTTGGAAGTTTCTGTGTTTTTTTTCTTTTTTTTCTTTCAAATTTTTCCTCCATACCAATTTGTTTCGTAGCCAGATTACCCTGAAGATCCGTTCAGGCAAAACCTAGGAAGGTAGTTCCTGGGTCTTTAGGATTTATCTTTGCTCTACTTCGCGTATCGAGCACTCCATGTTTTAGCTTACTTACTCGCTTGTTTTGTTTTTCTTTGAACTGAAATCTTAAGGCACTGGACGATTTTTCTTGCTCTGGTCGAATGTTTTCAGTTCTTTTTTTCCCATTATTTTCTCAGATACCAATTTGTTTTGATATACTTGCAAGTTGTACTATCCGAGTTTTTTTTTTACCAACCGAGTATAATTATTAGTATATATATATATATATATATATATATATATATATATATGACTCGGCATTTTAAGGAAATTTCTACACATTCAAAGTGATTTATCTGACCTTAGGAATTAAAATATTTGCAGATAACTTTATTTTACTGTCAAGTTTTGCAACATTAATACGAAAGGGTGCAACATCTTCTCACGGTGTCTTTTAATGGCTCCTGTAGCTGAGCCATACCATTCCAACTTTCTCTTGAGATTGAATATGTGGTCTGACGGACTATGTAGAAAATGCCCAGCATGGTTCGCTAACATTTCATTTTTAAAACGTGTCTTTTTTGCTAGTGTTCAGTTGTTTATGTCCAAGATTCGCAAACGTACAAAATGATTATGAATGTACATAATAGCCTACTCAGTCAAATGTCATTGCGACTGAAATTATTTCCATTCTTGAACCCTCTCCGCTGATAATTGAACCAAGATATTTGAATTGGCTCACTGCTCTAAGATTCTCGGCACCGAATTTTGGTTGAAAGCGAAGTTATACCATACAGTAAAAGACAAAACACAATCGGTAGAATATGCATTATAATAATCCTGGGTCACTCGAAATGAAGTGTCATATTTAATTTAGTCAGATATGACTTGAAATGTTAATGTAGGCAATGCACAGATTGTATTCTTTGTGTAGATGTTTAACGTTTGGCACAAGGCCAAATAGAGGTAAATTCAAGTCTTTTATTGGCTCCTGTAGCATGGCTATACTATTTCAACTTCCTATTCTTGACAGAGGATCTATGATCATAGAGTCATTTGTGATGCGGCATCTATAGGAAATACCTTAGGGTTCTTTTCACACGTCCATACAGTTTTTACCTTCTTAACAGCTATTAGAAAGTTCTTCCAATGGGCATGATTTTTTGTTCGATGGTGTAGCTCACTGTGTCATTTCTGATGTGATCTACATAGGAGATGCCTGACAACATACTCATTTCTAAGGTTTGTAAACTTCACTATGCTTCTGCTGTTACCATCCAACATTCACAGACGTACGGAAGGATTTGGAAGACCAAGGAATTTAACAGCTTACTCGTTGATTATAAGCAAATGTCAACTTTTCCAGGTGTTTGGCGGCAGAAATTATTTCCATCTTGGAGCCGTTTTCGCTGCTTATCAAACAAAGGTATTTTAATTGGCTCACGGTAAGCAGAGGTTGCCTTGTTTCTTTGTAGATATTTACTGTTAAGTCTGGTACAAGAGCAAATAGTTGTAAAATCAAGTCGGAAAGGTGCCTTGTCGAAATTTTTAAAACAGTAAAGACGTTTACGCAAGCTTTAAATAAAAAGACGTTAAATTTTAGCCAAGCTTAAATATTAATAACTACAGCGATTATGAAGAGAAAAAAAACAGTCCTCATGCTGCCTAACAAGGAAAGAAGTTCATGATGTGAGAGTAATGTCAGACGCAATTCGCCAAAAGAATTTTCTGGACAACCAATAAACTTGATGAGGTTTGGAGAAATATGTCATATTTAAGCGTTGCTTTGAGAGTAACTTTTATAAAGAACGAGACATTCTCTTTATTTGAAATAACTGTCTATTTCCTATTGATGCTAGACTTTGGTGCTAAATACCCGATAATAAACAGGATTATACACGATAGAAGAATTGGCAAAACTCTTCATATCCCGTACATCTACACCCGATAGTTGACCGGTGTCATAATAAAATATTTTAAAATTTTCAGCCATTATCAAGAGACTGAGACATTTTATTTCACCCATATTTTTACAGTTTATTGCTCCCTGCTTTATCGAAAATGAAATAACACCAAACAAAATTGCACTCTTCTAACTATTAATTGATCTGAAATGAATAAAACAGAACCAAACGAATCAACATTTCTGTCACGAGACTAAAAGATTTGGTAAGTAATTTTAACTACATGACACAATACTCTATTTACAGAGTGTATAACTCAAACAGAATGCCTTGGATATTTTTTTAAAACTTGAACGCAGTACTGTAGAAAATTATAGAAAGCAGCCAAACTTTGGTGCTTTTGATCGACCCATAGTCTAAAGGTTAGACAAGCAAACAATAAACTATGCTTTAAGTTCGACTCTCATTATTTCCCAATTCCTGTAGCCTTGTTTCAGACTAAATTTATTTAATAACTAATGGGTCTTATATCAGTGATGATATCCTAAACTATTCGCCCGGTATTTCTATCGTCAGTAGGCGTTCCAAGCTTGTGGTCTTATATCTTTCAAATCTAAGTGTATAGTATACACGTCAAGGCAACTATTGTAGAGCATAACTCACTCTTCGAGAACTAGAAAGTTTCGGTTGCCTAAACCTGGTCAAAATGCACATTACTAAATTTAGCTTCTCGGCGTTTCCTGTATTACTTCTACTCCTGTTAACATTGAC
Source organism: Acanthosepion esculentum (assembly GCA_964036315.1). Classification (NCBI taxonomy): domain Eukaryota; kingdom Metazoa; phylum Mollusca; class Cephalopoda; order Sepiida; family Sepiidae; genus Acanthosepion; species Acanthosepion esculentum. The sequence goes on along the minus strand of OZ038495.1, from coordinate 52,945,065 downwards.
ATCGGATCACGCCGTAAACAATTTCTAATGGATTTGTAGCCCGAACGTGAAAGCATTCAGCACACACGAAGGAGCCTCCTTGAAGTTAATCACGATCAAATCTAACATTTATTGAACCGACATCTTGAAGTCGACAACAGTAGATGCTTACTAAATGAAATACTGAAATTTACATTTGAAAAATCTACACATAGCCACAATAAGACAGACCGACCTACATGTGAAGAGAAGGGGAAAGGTGTCTATAGTAATAGTCATGAACACGAAAAAGCTCAATATTTTGCACGAATGACCGTGTGAAAGGTAAGAACTCTTTAGTCACTGCTCTCGTTCGCATAATAAAATATCCTGAAATATCACGTCTTTGATATGCCATGCTAAGACATTAGTGGCTAAGCGATTCTTTCAGGTAAACCATTCTGCATAATTGCATTACTTTTCCTACCGGGAACTCTAAAACCCTGATATTTCCCAATTCAAGTTGGTAGGCGTAAGTAAAAAAACAAAGACTATTTGCGTTGCATCTTTCCACGTCTACCGTTACTTCATGCATTGAATACTGCAGCCACATCCTGTTTGGTTGTATAGCGATATCAGCTGTCAGCCGATGTCTTGTAAAAGACACATCTGCAAGATGTTACAGAAATCGTTTAGACAATTATCTTTTTAAAAGGTCAGCTGAGTGGAGCGTACTTCCCAAGAACCAGCTCAACGTACCCTGGCAATATAGGTAAGCTGAGTGGAGAGGACAAAGAACAAGGTCAACAGAGCTTGGGTCCTTCATAAACGAATTTAGAAGAAAGCTGACAAGACAAAGGCTTGTTTCTATAAGACAGTGGTCACTAGCAACCTAAGCAAGAGGACCATTCGCCCTCCAGGCAAAATGAAGTCAAACGCCGGTTAGAGCTTTCGCCTCCTCACCACATTTTCGCCTGAAAAACAGTGATTCAGCCGAGGCATTACTTTCCTTGCATTAAGTCACAGGCACTTGACTGGAAAAAGCTGCATCCCTTCTGCTATATATCTCGATATTCTTGAGAAATATCGAAGAATCTGCAACGTTATCGGTCCTAACCTGCCATGTCGACTTCAGAGACTTTCCCACCACCGTTACGGAGCTTCCCTGTAGATACTTTCATGTGAATTGGTCCGATGAACTTCCAATTTTTTATACCTCAGACGTCACGATTTTAAGCGAAGTACTCGATTGGTCGCTTTATTTTACTGTTAAATTTGCTAGTTGCGACCCTAAGTTTCATGCTAACAGTTTCTTCCCTTTTCCAATTAACTACCATATTCGAATACTTTTATTCCGTTTCTTTCACTCTCGTTAAATACTTGAATCTTATTGGCTTTTATTGGGGGGTTGCATGTGGTGAAATGATTAAGGATTAAGAAAAGTTTAACCAAATTAAATTTCACTTTGATTATTTTAATTTTATTATTAAATTTCACACCAACAGATGTTTTTATACAAATAATTTTAATTAAAAACATACATAGGAATTCGCATGGTATGATTATATAACTTTATTTCGCAAACATCGATTTGCTCCGGAACATCTTGCAGCGGATTATTTTTGCATACTCATTTTATTACTGATTCCTACGTAGTATGAGTCGTTGAAACAGATAAAATCACATCCAGTGGCATAGCTGCATGATAAATGCCTTAAATCGAAGTTCGAATCTTGCGATTTGAGTCCCCGCTAGTAACCGACTCCCATGAAATGTTTAACAGAAAGGTTTGTTTTGAGGAATTACTTCCTTAAATTGTCTCAACCTCATCTGTTCTTATGCTGAAAACAATATTTGCTTTGTAATATAATCTGTTCCTGAGGCGTTAGTATAGAATTCATTATGATATGCAAGTAAATTCACCCGAAAACGAGCGTTGTTATCGTTAACTTGAAATTTCCACTGAAAGGTGACAAGATGATATTAGATTTTCCTATAATATGCCACTCACAATAGATGTTATTGTCATTTCAGTATAATATACATTATATTATGTATAGGAAAAAGTCGAGTTCAATTGGTAAACCCCGATCCGGAGACAGTGTGTCCTCTTGATTTTTCTTTCTGTGGTTATCATAGGATTTCTAACAAATTAAAATTACTGATTAAAAAGGAGGTAGAAAGAGTGACAACTATATAATTTAAAATTACACCACCAAACCAAGACACCAAATTAATATTTAGATAAAAGTATGTTTTTAATAAAACTGCAATGGCACGCATATTTGCGTTCCTTAGTGACATTTAGAAGATGTCAAAATTACAGTAATTGCTGGTGGTTGCTGAGCAAAAAGATTTTAATAATATTGGTCTGAAATTCTTGCTTTTCTCAAGAGTAGCACAGAAATTGCGGCTTTATACATCACTTGACTGTTATTTTAAATGCCAGGTGGAGAGATACGCACACACCATTGTTTATATAACACCCCAAAGTCTAAGTAAATATTTACTGCAGATTTTTTTTGACACCGCAATTTGGCGAAGAGCCAAACTCCAAATCTTCTCCAAAAAGATAAGTATAATGATATTGGTATTATTTAAAAATATTGCTTATTTTTAAAAAGTTAAAATATTGATACATTTTTTTTAATCACCCAGGGAAGGTTTAACAAATTTGGCGCAAAAATATTAACGTAAGATATGAATATGGCAGTGTTTATAACAAACACAGAAAGAAAACTACAAGAACTCCTACAATAGAAAGAGAAAGAAAGCGAGAAGAAAAGAATAAACATCAATTACAAGAAGGTGGATTGCAATCTTGTTAGCAAAAGGAACAGTCAAACAGGCAAAGTACAAATTGGGGATAACAAAATAAAACAAGTACAACAATTTAAATATCTGGGAATTTTTTTTAACAGAGGACGGAAAGTGCGACAGTGAAATCCGAAGACGCTTTGAGATTGCTTAATACTGTAGTAGCTTTCGCTAATTATTAAGAAACAGGAAAAATTCGTTAGAAACATAAAAGTGTACTGAACTGTTACGTAATATCAGTCCTCCCATATGGCAGTGAACACTGCACTATCTTCTCAGAGCTGAAGAGTAATCTTAAAGGAACAGAAATATGGTTCTACAGAAGGATGGTGAGAATACTATTGACGGTATATGTAACCTAAAAACGATGTTGGTTGTGTACCTTCAGGTCGTTGGCGATCACGCAGAAGAAAAATGTTTGATTGAATCGCTGTGTACAATTTATCAACACTTTGCAGGTTATTTAAAGCCAGAAAATATTTTTACATAAAAAGCATTTTCTGGTGGACGGTGATAATGATTTAGTGACAAAAGTCTCACAAATTAACCCGCAGTTAACGGGAGAAGAGGTGGAGTCATCCCTTTCCCAAAGGTATTTGCGTGTAAGTAAACATCACTAACCCGACTGGAATTGGAACTCGGCACTCCGATTAACAATTCCGAACCATTAACCATTACACCATCCACTTATTCATGTTTACAACACGTGGTATTCACTCAACTCGTCACTGACCAGGCTCGACGTTGCTTAACTTCGATAATCGTATAAGAAACCGTGTTTCAATGTGATGTAACCGTGAGAACAAAAGAATAGCGTGCGTCGTAATATTGATGAAAGGTAAGCAAATTTCTTGGATTTTAAAAATGATTTTTATTCTATATTTTGCCTTTTTACAAAGGCAAGATATTCACAGTAATCTAAATTTTCGTCACCCAAGGTCAAACCTAAATTTATGTTTTTACTATTTAACGTGATAGTTGAATAAAATGGAGAAATAACTTACTGCTATCTAATTTTTTCTTTTATTTTTTTCAGAACGCTAACTAAAACGCTGTTAATTTTACCTGGCAATGAAATCGCTGCTCTTCCTGGTCACAATATATTTCCATAATTTAAAACAATAAATTGTTTATATTAACGCCAATTTAGTAATAAATTTACATACACAGCAACACATTCAGTTTAAATGTTAACTTTTTCAAAAACCGTTAAAAAAATAAGAAAGCTATAATGTTTTAATAATTAAAGCGTGATTAAAATCTGTTTTATGTTGAAATATTTTGAGACCGTTGCAGTATACGCTTTTAAAATGTTAACCGTTGTTGCCTGGCAAGGTGTCAGTTACAGGTAGATAATCCGACACATTTTCAGTTTTTTTCTTTTCGTCTATTTCTTGCGAAGAGATTTCATATCTAAGGTTAACGTCAACCTGTGCAAAGTTTGAAAATTCTAATCATAAAGATACGTACTAAAAGCCCCAAGTTTTAAAATAATAATAAAAAAGAAACAATTCTCAGAGTTAAAATCTTCGATCTGTATCACTAACTTGTTGGATGTATTTTTATGGTTTGATGACACTGCAGTGTTTCTTATTCAGAGACGTTTTTCAGTGTATAGATATTTATTTCACAAATGGCTTCACGTGGCAAAGAACTCTTTTGCCTAGAAGGAACATCATTTGCGCAAACAGGACAACGGATATCATAGACCGGCTTCCGAAATGATGAGAAGTAAGCATTGTTGTTGAAATTGTTCAAGCATCGAACAGAAGTGAACGCGGCGACCTTCTGAGCTGACTCCATGATTTATATATTTCATACAGATGTGTTTTAGTTAATCTACCCAATTCCTAAAACAAAAGTTTACTATAGGTACTTACAAGTTGAATGAGATTTTATTTATCTTATTTTATTTATGGTTCGGATGTTTTGTTTTTTTATTTTCTGAAAAAGATATGAACATAAAATGTCTCATCTATTAGGGACTTTTTGATTTCTCTAAGACATTACTAAAATGGTATATTTGTCTATCTGAAGAATTTGTCTTTTTGACGCGTGAAGACGCATTACTTGAAATAGCGACATAAAAACCCATCGTTGCTGGGAAATGTAACACGGGAAAACTACAGAATATATATATATATATATATATATATATATATATATATATATATATATATGAGGGTCATTCAATAGATACGTTGAATTTTTCGGTATAAGGACTTCTAATACAGATAGAAGCTTACTCTTTTTTTTTTTTGTTTTATTTCTTTTTCGCATGGATTTAATTTCTTTTGCAGATTAAAAAAAAACTGAGAGTTTTGGAGATAGCCGACCAAGAAGCATGCTCCAGGATTGAACAGAGGTCAGTTATCAAGTTTTTGGTTGCTGAAGGGTGCAAACCAGTTGAAATTCATAGGAGAATGTCAACTGTGTATGATGCCACATGTTTCAGCCAAAAAATATCTACAAGTGGGCTAAATTGTTTAAAGAAGGACGGAGCAGTGTTGAGGATGAAGACAGGCCTGGGAAGCCTACAGAAGTGAGGTCTCCTGAGGTGATCGAATCAGTCAATGACCTCATTCAGTCTGACAGAAGGGTGACAGTGGATAACATTACAAGGAATTTGAGCTTATCTGTTGGGACAAACGCAGGGGTCATCAGTCAGAATGAGTCATCTTGCATCATGACAACTCAAGGCCTCACACAGCAGCCCAAACGGTGCAGACTATCAACGAGCTGGGCTGGGCCCTCATCCCCTTTACAGCCCAGACCTTGCCACTTCAGAGTTTCACCTGTTTGGTCCCTTGAAAGCGTTCACGAGAGACACGAAGTTTAAAAGTGACGATCAAGTCAAAAGTGTTGTGAGCGACTGACTGGGAATACGGAAGCTTGTGCACAGATGGGAAAAGTGTGTGACAGTGCTGGGAGACTACGCTGAAAAAAAAAAGAAGTAAGCTTCTATGTGTATTAGAAGTCCTTATACCGAAAAATTTACCTTATTTATTGAATGACCCATATATATATATATATATATATATATATATATATATATATATATATATATAGAGAGAGAGAGAGAGAGAGAGAGATCTTTCAACCCAATAATAATTACAGAACGTGAGAGCTAAAAGCACTCAAAAGACACTGGACAACTGATATTCAAATTCGCCGGAAAAAAATATAATTATAGCCTCGACTAAATTAAATAAAAAAGGACAAAACCAGCTTAAATGAAAAACTGATAACCAAATACATTATATCATACTATTTGAATATTGCGACGTTCTTAACGCACTCAAGTATAGTACATATTTCAAATCTACAATTAGCCTTTATTTTTGTTAAGTATAAATTTGGTATCTGGTAAGAATCCAATAGATTTGACAGGCACTCAGGACCTTATGGGCGATGTTAATCGATACTTTGGAGTCGGTGAAGAGGTACGTCACTAGAACATCTATGAATGTGTGAGTGTGTGTTATTTGAAATCTTGCTTATTCTATAACTTTGATAATGATGCTCTCCAAATAACATGTCTTCGAACTTACATTACGTATTTAACTTCATCTCTAAGTAGAATTTAAAACCTTATTCTTTGACGTGTTCCGTACAATATAGAAATTGTCATTTATTGATTTATTTTTTCAATATTTTTCATTTCAATGTTAATCGTATCGATAGCCTCAAATGATTTAAGCGATTGTGGTGATTTTTATTATATGCAAAGCAGGGACAACAAAATCTCAAAGATTCTAGACAACAATCGTTCTTAATATGACTCAAATTTAATGTCCAAAGAATAAATAGGAAGAATAAAATTAAAAGACATTAATTACGAAGCAATCTATTCTCTGTAACGAGGCTTTTAAGTCTTGGCCCTATAGGCTCTATTCTATAGAACAACCAGATATAACTTTTATATTTTTTGGTCAACATATTGGCGATTTCTTCCTTTGATTTTAGCTGGAATCTTTTCATCGATTAACTCTGATCATAAGTTGATATTCTTTCTAATGTTTTCATTCAGGTAGTTACAATAATGTATCTTCTTCGCAGACATAGTTATTGATTAATTGAGAGACGTTTATATTTAATTCTTCTTTATATTTAGAAATTATTTGCCGATGGTTTTGGAATTATCTTTAAATACAAGGCAATGACTTTGTAGGAGTTTCGTTTTCTATGTCTCTCTATCACACGTACACACTATCAATTTTACAGTATAAGCAATGTGAAAATAGCAGTCTTTATCGGGAGAGTTGAACAAGCATAGTTCCTCATCTCCTTTTCAATCTCCCCTTTTTAAATTCTCTTCTCTGCTTCGAGCAGTTTTGCTCTTGAACAATCTTTCGCTCTTTATGTCAGTCTTTCTTTATCTCTTCCTGTATTCTCTTTCTCTCTTACCTCAGCTGAGACGAACGATTGTGCATTAACAAACGCATGGGGAAGCCACACATGCATACCATGAGTTTCTTCATTAACTAGAGACATATTCTGCTATCAGACAATGGAAAGATCTTAATCGGGGACTCTTTTCTGAACAGACATGGAAAAAATAATCTAAGTCGAGGCAAACTCAAACACCAGGTTCGTAAAAAAAAAAAAAAAAATATTATCATAAAAGCAAAGAAAGTAGTACACACAAATGTACAGACACACAGCTATACGTATTTGAAAATACAGATAGGCAAAGAATATGTATGTATTTAATTAATTAACTAAGCCTATTTCCAACGATAATTGCAGGGCAACCGGTAATGTTAGAATATTCGCAGAATTCAACCAAACTACCACAAAAAAAAAAACTGTCCGCAGTCAGTATACTACAATCACGCATTTTATTATAGAGAAAAAAGAAATATATATATATATATATATATATATATAGTTATAAATCAAAGAGTGTGTGTGTGGAGAGCTTAGCTAAATTCTGCAGGTTTGGTTCATGACTAACGACACTGATTGGTTTATTGTTTTTTCTTTATTTCCTTTTACTAGTTTTTCTAATTCGATGATTTCCTGGGAATATTTTAACATGACTTTGCAAGTTTTTTTTCTATTGGTATACATTGTATGTATTTGGAGATTTTCGACTGTTCATGTCGATGACTGTCATATGTTACTTTTTTTTTTTTTCAAGTATCACATTTTCAAGAGTCACTCTATTTATTTTCTTTTTTTACTTTGTCAAATATGTGTGTGTTTCTAAATTAAAGGAAATTCTGTTCCTGTTGGATTGTTGGTTATTCTATTTTGAAGGCGTCTATTTCCAGCCCTTTTTATTACAGTTTACGTGATATAGCATATGTATTATTTTTACGTGTTTGTTGGATTTCTGCGCTGTTTCAGGAGATGCGATTTAATTACATGAAAAATGCCAAGTAAAGCAGAACTATAACGTGGATGTTGTATATATCATTTCTTATAGTTAAACCAAACAATTGCTCCTCGTAGAGATAGTTTAATAAGTTTAGCGTCATCTGTAAAGATTACACCTTACTGTGGCAGATATAGTGAGGATCAAACTCACCAACACTGATCTGCAAGAAATAATCCGTAATCAATATGTTCAATCTAGATAATAATTTATATACATAGCCTAGGATGGCACAGTTTTAACACAGTGTAGCACCAAAAAGAAGTTGAACTCTCAAAACTTTGTAAACGATAATGCAAGAGAATCTTATTAGTTCTCGCCATAAAGGTTGGCGATCTGAGTAGATCCAGTAAGTTTTGTTCAGTACATTACAAACAAAAGCGGCAGAAAAAGACTTACGCCACTCTACCAAGTAGATAATTATCCTGCTTCATATGGAAAAAAGTTACCTGCGATCGAAAGCTCACCTCTGGTAAGATCAGCAAGATTGCAGTTGTCTATTTCCCATGTGACTACTTGAAATTCTTTATTATACTTCACTACTTTTGATCTGCATTTTAATGAGTACGAAACCGCAGTCAGCATCTAGCTACCGTTATATTTATGAAGCAAATATGATTAGTTGATTAGCTCTCATATCTTTTCACAATTTAACAATACGATACAATGAAGCGTTCGTGTTTCCGCCTCCCAGTTTTAAGAACGATGAACGACTAAAGAAGAATGCAGTAACAATAGAATACAGCATTGTGTTGGCTATGTGAGAAATACAATGAAATTATATTCATTGAGAGAATCTCTTTATTGGAAACACTACTTTATTGCCTCGCATCGGAAAACGAAACCTTACCCGCACATTGTTCAATAATGTTTAAAGCACATAGCTTGACAAAGATATACTAAGTCCGTATTATGCATCGTAATATACATATTATATATATATATATATATATATATAATCTCATGAATAAAGATAAGATTCAGAGGTTCAACTAAAATATATAACACTATAGAGAGTATAAATATATTTAGATAACCAGAGTAAAGATATCGACGGAATGATGAAAATCAATTGATAGCGAAATAACGTACTGTTTATGACTCTGAAAATAAGTCCTCATAAAGGATATTCTCTTTGAGTTTTAATGTCAATAAAAAGCAGTTTAACAAAAACCTCGAAGTTTCCTCAAAAGAGAATCCATATAGTAATGTCAAGACAATTTCCGTTTCTAAGTACATTGTTTGAAAAACAAAAATATTCAAAGATTTCAGTTTCGTATTTCTGCTGGCAAAGGAGATTTTCAAAAGGTGGTTAATAAAATCTTCCAACTACAAACAATTTTTATAGTCGAAAATATTTTTTTTTAATTTGGGGAAAAATAGATTTTATGATAGGTAACCAAAAAGAGCGAACGTTTCAATAAAAGACATTGTCTTTATGTTTAACAATTTATCTTCCACATGCCGAAACTAAATGACGATCCGATAGTTTTCTAGGGTTATGCATTAAATGTTTAATACTGGTTAGAAATTTGCCCGTTCGACCAGCTGATGAAAATAGATACAAATAGATCTTCTGCAAAAGATATCATGTTAAGAAAGCATTGGCATTTACAACTCTAGATGGGTTATTTTACCAACATATCAACACCAAGTGGTCATTTCGCGCCGAATCCGGTAGCTTTAAGATGTGTTTATTTTGCAGACACTTATAAGGAATTCTCATATAAAGGGCTAGATGTAATTCGATTTTAGTTGCATTTTGTAGCTGGGTGTTTATTCGGTTTAATTCTGATATTTTGGAGTAGAGTTTCGTCACTTAAGAATTATAGAATGGCTTTGGTTTCGACACTCTCAAAGTTACCCCTAAGGTTGGGTACATTGTAGATATATTTTCGTATAGCTGACAGTTAATCAAAAAATCTTTGACAGTTAGTACATTTTGGCATTTTGGAGGGTTTTCATGTTTAAGGAGCAAGGAGTGTGTTATATAGGTATATCCGTAAGTGTGGCAGTTTGTTGTGTGTATGTGTGTGTATGCCATGACTTTTGCTAATGATTGAGGTTGTAAGAGTTAATTGTGGCTTTCAATTCAGTAAAGGCAATTTTTGAATTTGATAGATTCATTGAGAGGGATTCTTTGGCTGCCTTATCAGCCCTGCTATTTCTATGGATCCCAAAATACCGAGTGATCCAACACAGTGTTACAATTCTAGACTTTCCAAGGAAGGACACTGTATGTGATATGTACAAAAACGCATAACTCATTCTGTTTATATATCATATAGCGTGTTAAATTTGACATTGACGGAATGTTAAATCACGAGAAAACTGCCAATCGTCATTTTTTATTTACAGTGTCCTTTCATCATGTTAATGATCAAAGCTCTCCACGAATTTCTCTCCCTTGTGCTACCCATTTACACACGCACGTTCGGTAAATTGCTCGCTTCATTGCCACGTTCCTTTTGCAGTCAATGTCATGTGAGTTTCCAAATCCCCTTTCCTCATGATGGGTCCGATAAATTCAATCTTTTTTTCTGATCGTAAGTGACACTTTTATTTCAATTTTCTCCCCCAAAAATGTTAAGTCTTCTCGGTATGCATCTGTAAAACTACATTTCCATTCTCTCACCTGTGAAGAGAATGTCCAGCATTCATTTCTATGTATGTCGTGAAAATCTCAACCCCCATAAAGGCCAGAGACGGTGCAGGCCGAGGAAAGGAGCAAAAGTACTTCCCTTAAGTTGCGAAATTTATTTCCTTCATCGACGTAGCTAAATCCTCGGATAACTTGCAGTGAAAAGAAGAGCAAGAAAAAGGAGGGAAAATAAATTCATTTATAATCACTTCAAGGATCACGTGGTAACAAACAGGTCACGAGACCCTGTGACTATAAAATATAGTAAAAAGGTAACAGCTTTTAGCCAACAAGAACCAACTAAACTGAGAAAAAAATGAAACAATTTTTGTGCGGGGAGGGTCCCGGTTTTTGTTCACCCCTCCCTTTATAGAGCACTAAAACTAACTTTCCCCTGGGATATCGGCGGAATCTCCCAAGACGGTACCATCAAGACTGAGATGGGCCATGGGTCTATGGGAGAGGCTGTCGGTATCCCTACCCCGGCCATGTTCAATTCAGGAAAGCAACCCTAATCGGTCTTCACTATGGCTCTCTGGTTAGCAAGTTAGATGTCCGGGGCCTGAGGTCGGAGTCTCACAGGGCGAGGCTCTCTCGTAAACTTCAGCGCCTCGGGGTGAATGTTTGTTGTGTGCAAGAGACCCGTTTTTTTCTCATGACCGTGGGGACGTGTTGTCTAAGGGGTTCTCCCTTTATTCAGCATATTTTGATGGTCGTTTGAGGGGTATCTCTTGGCTAGTGAGCAGGTCTTTGGAGGCTGCATGTACTTTTGTCTTCGCAGATCCGGCGGGCAGGCTTTGCGCGCTGGATGTTACTATAAAGGATAAGGCTCTGCGTCTTATTGGTGTTTATGCGCCCAATAGCTATTCTGAGCGGCCTGCTTTTTTTCGGCAGATCGAGCCGTTCTTGACGACATCTCGTCGGGTAGTTTTATCGGGGGATTGGAATGCCGTCCTTGACCCCGACATAGATCGTATAGGGCAAAAACCGGGTACTAACAACCGGGATGTGAAACCATTTCGGGACTTTATCGATGGGTTTGATCTTGTCGGTAAGTACCGGAATGAGCACCCTCGGGAGGTAGCATGGACTTGGATAAATAGTGGCAACTCGGCTCTTGGGACCCTTGCTAGCTACCTCGACCAAGTCTTTGTTAGGAGAGTCCATTATATAGTTTATTCGGATCATGGACTTGTCCAGGTCCGTGTAAACTTAGATAAGCCTAAGGTTAGGTTGGCTGGTTACTGGAAATTAAACCTTTCAGTATTTGGTGAGCAGGGTTTCCGGGACCAGCTGCTACTAATGATACAGAGGGAATTGACGGGGGCGGTTTTAGGGAACGCCTGGTGGGATAAATTAAAATACAAAATTAGAACGTTTGCTTCCGATTTTAGTCGTCGACTCAATTTAGATAGATTAGCGGTGCAAACGGCTTTAGAAGAAAAGTTGATCGGGCAGTGAAATCCTGTGATAGTGGGGAAATAGCCTTAACTAAGGAAGAGTTGTCCTCCTTGCTTATCAAGAAGGATCAAGCTCTGGTAGTTAGGTTAAAAAGAATGTCCTCTGAGGCGACGAATATGGCCGCTGAATTGCGTGCAGAGGAAATTCGGAGCTCGTCTCGGCGTCATATCGCGTGCGTCACATTGCCGGATAAGCGGACCGTGACTACAAACGCGGGCATATGCGAGGCCTTTCGAGATTACTTCAGGATCTTTTCACCAGAGAGCCCGGTCTGAGCCCTGCTCATTTCGACGCATATTTAGCCGACTTTCCCTCCCTCGAGGCAGCTGAAGCGGCTGGGTGCGAGTGTCCCATCAGAGAGTCGGACATCTGAGAAGCGCTGAAACAGGATGGCCTGGATAAATCTCCGGGACTAGATGGTCTTCCCTACGAAGTTTATTTGAGGCAGTCGCCCGTTTTTGTTCCTTTGCTGGAACTGATTTTCAACAACTGGATGAAGCAGGAGTCTATACCTCAACGCTTCGCCAGGGGTGTGATCAAGTAAGGACAAGAACGGTGGGGATGGGTTAGATAACTTTCGCCGTTTAACCATGTTGAACATTGAGTTAAAGATTTTGCCGAAGGTCTTAGCCAACCGTTTGCAGCTTGTCCTGTCTAGACTGATTGGCTCCGAAAAAGCTTGTGCTGTGAAGAGCAGGACTATTCAGGATAACCTTCATATGGCACGTTGATCTTAGAACAAGTCGATAGTAAAACCACGATGATCAATTTAGATCAGTCCAAGGCCTTCGATAGGGTTGACCATCGTTTTCTGGAGGCTGTCCTTTCGGCGCCCGGTTTCAGACCCGACTTTCGCTCCTGGATCCGACTTTTTATGCGACTACCGGTGTGCTGGTGGAAGTGAAGGGGGTAAGATCGGAGCCTTTCGTATTGTCTCGCTCTCTTCGTCAAGGTTGTCCGCTTTCGCCTTTGCTTTACGTTCTTGCGTTGGAACATTTCCTTCGCAAGTTAAAGGCGAATCCCGTCCTGTGCGGAATTTTCCTGCCTGAGGCTACCACCTCAGCCAGGTATTCTGCCTATGCTCATGACGTTTCGGTTCTTGTGTCGAGCAGAGCCAAGATTGACGAAGTCAGCAAAGAAATCAGTGGTGATGAGATGTTGACAGGGGCCAAGATCAACTGCGATAAGTCTGTTGGCTTGCGGTTGGGTGCGTGTAAGGGAATTTATTTTCCCGGACCTTTCCTCTGGACGGCTGGGCCGGTCAAGATACTCGGCGTCTGATTCGGTCCTGATCTCCAATTGGAAATGAATTGGTTAGAGGTGCGAGGGAAGGCCGAGATCGCGGTTAATCTGTGTTTTCGAAGGAAGGTTTGCTTGAAGGGGAGGTCGGAAGTATGTGTTTCACACAGCTACAACATTCTCCTTTACCGACTCTGTACTTCCACTTCCGTATACCATATTAATATAATTAGTCAGGCTCTTGTTCTCTTTCTTGTGGAGAGACAAGGCCCCTATGGTATCTCGGGAGATCTGTTGCCTTCATCCCTCTCTGGGCGGTCTGGGTATGCCTAGCATTGGGATTCGTCAATATATGCTTCGCATCGCCTTCCTAGACCGAATGTGTCGCGAATCGGATGAGGAGGGCGCCTTCTGAAAGGAGGACGTCCGTAGAAACATCCCATCCCTGAGAAATGTGCACACGTGCGAGGAGGAGGCCGGCCGTACACCTCGGGCCGAATGCTCCTACCGCGAATGTCGTTGTGCTCTGAAACGCCTCTTATGGGCGTCGGATGGCCTCTCCAACGTCCAGGCGTTGTCTCGTAGGGCATTCTATCAACTGTTAGTCAGGGGGGCCGTTCAGGATTATCTGATTGACGATCTCGGTCTTACGAAGCGGGAGGCTCACTCAATATGGCCTGGGGCGCCTGGGTTGAAATGTCTCAATAACGACGAGGCATCACTCACCTGGATGGTGATTCGTGGGGCCCTCTGGGTCGCCAAAAGATTTGTTCAGCGGGCTTGGAGAAATCTCCAAACTGCTGTCGCTGTATTGGGGAAGTCGAGACCATTGGTCACGCCTTCTTTCATTGCAGGGTGGTAGTGCCGTTGTGCAAGTTTGTTGAAGGCCTCATGGTCCGCATGCAACAGGGAAAGTTCTTTGTCCTTGAGGCCAGTTCTGTTTGTAGCAATGTGGTGCTGCAGATGACGAAGGCTGAACATTATGTGTTCTGTTGCTTACTAGGTGTTATGAGAGTCGTGATTTGGACGACGAGTCAGAAGGAATTCTATGATGGCGAGAGGTTCACTTCTTCCTAACTGATCTTGTTCTTTAAGCATCAGCTTAAAGTCAAGATTAGGACTGAAAGGCGGCGGCTCACCTCATCAGAATTTGACAAAAGGTGGGTGAATCTTGTGCGTTTGTGTCGATTAAAAGGGGCTGACCTGGAGTGGCATTTTGATGCCGGTTAGGCATCAGGATATTGTTTTACTGGGTTGAACTTGGGTAGCCCATCTCTGGATTTAGGCTAGAATAGGTTTTTGGTATTTGATTCTTTAGGTTTTTTTTTCTTTTCCAGTAAACTTAGCTAGGGTGTGTTTGCTCATTGGCACCTTTTATTTGTCCCTTTTTTCCTTTAGTTTAACTCTCCACCCGCTCTCTGGTGGATGCGGGGCGCCTTTCGTTTCCCGTTTTTTTTTTTTCATAATTGTTGTTGTCAGAATGAGTGCGTGTCTGTGTGAGTGCTTGGGATGGATGAATGTTTTTCTATATTCTAGTAGTCCCGCTTCGATTTCGTCCTGTTAACTGATATTTCTGCCACATATAAGGTTTGTAGGATTTTTTATTACTAACATGATTTTGTTTAGTTTCTTGTAAATAGTTTATAAGCATATTGTATATATATCATTGGGGTGTTTTATCTTGTTTTTATTCCCCTCCCCTCATAGACAACGATTTGTACATATGGGGACTATTTAGGATTTTCATTGAGACAATGAGGTATTTTGGTGGATGTAGTAAGAAAGGTAAGTATGAATGTGTTGTTTTGGTGGTAGGAATATTGTTTTGTATGATTGGGTCAGTGGTTGTGAATAGCTAAGTTTTAATATTAAGACAAATGATAACCGTCCTTTTCCCCAAACCTTTTTCGGCCTTATGCCACATTTACTGTATCGTCACAGTAAAAAATACTGCCAACAAGAACCAACAACCCAGGTAAGTATATTACCCCTGCCTAAACCGTCAATTTCACCACATATGTTAGTACACTTTCATTTGTTTCTCATAAGATTTTCCTCTTTCTAAATACTATACTTGGCTTTCAGAATGCATCTTTTGATATCCCAATTCTAACCTGATTTCGATGCTGCATTAGGGAAATTTAGAATGTATTATCGGTTTTTATCGAGCATTAACTTTTCTAGAATGACAATTCATATTAATGTTACTAATAATAGAACTGTTTGGTGAAATATGACAATGTATTAATTGTATATTACGTTGGCCTACACGCTATGGATTTATTTAGATATAAAATTTTATGTTGGGCTAATTTATTTGCATAATAAAATTGGATATCGTCAAAACAAGTTATCACTTTCTTTCATAAGGAGAGTTCTTTGAAGTTGAAACTCGCGATATATTGCTCGTATAAATATATTGTCGGAATTTTTCCAAAATTGTTTGGTTCATATGAATTTTATTGTGGCAACATTGACGTGCAATAATACGATCTGGGTGTAGTTTACGTTTTGGTATTGACTATTGTAAGGACGTGTGTTGTGGTGTAATGGACTGAAAAATTGGAGAACCGATTTCGAATTCCAGTCGGGTTCGTTACATTCACTTACGCGCAAATACCCTGGGGAAAGGTATGAATCTATCTCTTAACCCCACCAGATACGGGTTGAATAGCAAGACAAACTGGTTCCTATAGCCTTGGTTGGCAACCCATCTACCACAGAAAGAAACAGCAACTAACTGCAGGGAAATCTGACACGTATGTCATGTACCGAAAGATTCATGATCGCCCAACCGTGTATCACGTATGTCACTTAACTGACTGACTGAAATAGCATTAAGAAACCTCTTCAAATTCCGCTTTAACCGACTTTTATCATTTTTGTTTTAAAACAATGTGGAAAGCTGCAATGTCAATACTCGTTGCGTTCTCTTTGTATATCAGTCATCTTGACGATTACATTTTCAGCGTCGCTTTATACAAACAAACCACTTACCTATAATTACCTTACATGTCCCAGCAATAACATTAATATAGGTGCAGTATCTTTGCTCAAGATGATATTAGCCAGTAATGTTACATGACAGAAAAGATTTATCATGATAACGGCATTAAAAAGAGTAGCTGATTAAAGTGGAAATGAGCTGGTCATGTCGTTAAAAATCCTGGCTAAAGAAGACCCATTAAAATGATTCACTGCTTCGAGCTACATTAATTCGTTGAATCCCAATTAGTTGGACGGTTTCACTTTCTTCCTTCCGATTCCTCGTTGATTTTGGCACAAATATAGCTATCCTCTTTATTCATTAAAACTTCTTTATATATGTGGCTATTGTAAAAATGTGCGTCCTGGGGTAATAGACTCGGACTGAAAAAAATGTAAAGCCTATTTTGAGTTCAAATCGCGTCCGTTACCTTCTCTAACTCGCACAAATACCCTTGGTCTATCTCTTCTACTCCCACCAGAATCATGCGTTGTATAGCAGGACAGACTTGGTTCTTTAGGCTTGGTTGGTACCCAGACGACAGTAGAAAGAAACGGCATTTTACTGCGGGAAAAATTCTGCCTAGTCAACCATGAATGCAAATGACATGATCGCCCAAGCTTTTATCACGTATGGTCCATAAGTGACTGACTGAATGATTGTTGAGCTTTGTAGTTTGAATAAAATGGCTATATCCGTCAGTATTACATCCCATATATTGTTGTATATAATAATAAACCCCATGATATTTGACGATTAATGGTTCCCATGACTTCTGAACTGAAATGATTGCAGGTGCTAAGATGTACATATTTTGTTGAATTAAAATGGGCTGTAGTTAATATCCCGTTCTCTACTAGAAATTTACTTGCCGGTTGTTTGATCTTAACAAGTCGGACATGTTTCCATTCAGGCTGATACATCGTACATCTCTGTTCATGAAAGCAAATAATCAAAAAGTATCATAGTTATGTGACGAGATATTCTTTTCTAGTGTAAAGATTAGAAAAACAAGATGACGGGGGAATCACATCTAGATATTTAGGTACGCCTTCCAATGGATCCGGTCTGGGAAGACTGGAGTATCCAACCTCAAAGTATTTTAATTGGGCCTCACCTAAAAGTTTATGTGTTGCACATATCTAAGCATGTCACATATGGCAGATATTTTAGCTGAGTTTTATGTTCTTGATTTGTCCCGATCAGTTTGCTTGTTATGATGGGTACATTCGACTTCAAATCTTTTTTTTCCAGCTTCCCTTTGTTGGCATGCTGCTCCAATAATAATAATTTAGACATTGTCAGAAAGCTGAGAAAACAGGAAAACTATAGTCATATCAGTCGTTGTCAGGACTCTAGGCATGGTTTCTACAAGCCCGGGAAATGAGTGCTGGGGCTGGAAATTTGAAGGAGAGTTCTGGGTGCTGGAGTAATGAGGACACACGCGTAAGCTCATATGTGGGCCACCAGCTACTACAGATAGGAAAACTCATGCTGAAAATAATACACAGAAGTAGCACATTATAGGTGTGTCTATGTCAGCGGACTCTGGGGTAAAAAGTGATAAAAACAAACTAGGCAATACAGGCGTCTCCTCGGGGATATAAGAAAGCAAATAACCAAAAGTCACATAGCATTTGATGCACTTAAATCCGGGCCAAAAATGCTAGAAATGAGATTGTTCGAGCGAAATAGCATTAAAGATAGACCAAACAACGAAGACCGAGCGAGAATTTGAGATAATCTCGTGTAATCTCTGGCTATAAGCACTGAATATCTAATACGTCCAGGCAGATATATGAAATAAATAATCATAATACAACAACAAGCAATGAATGAAAAAAAGTAGAAAAACCAATGAAAGTAATAACTTTAAAAACACATTTGTTAGTATAAATGCCTGAATTACGATAACAAGAACTGTGCAGTGAATTTGAAAAAACTGTCAGTATCAATGAATTTAGATTACAAATAAATAAAACGACAAATGACAATTCAACCACATTCATCATGGTCATCTCGCATATATCCGATGACAATCTTTATGAAGACTTGTATTCGCTCTAATCTCTCACGATATGCGCATCACCAACTCTGAATACTGATTGTATTATTCCAAGCCAGTGAATTGGAATCAGTAGTTGTATTGTTAAACCAATCTGCTAGTATCTCTTTTACTCAGAATCCGTGACGACAGATTAGATTTACACGTCAAAAATCAACTCTGCTTTGTTATCTGTCATGAAAATCACGCCTGTCACAAAAGCTTAGCGAATTATAACCAAATCGGAAAAATAATAGCGTATTTCCCCAACAATTTACATCACAGCTTGTTGCAAGTTAAAATAAGGATCATCCTGATAATAGCAGAAAATATTTCGAGTCATGAGTTCGGGACAATGGATTTTCTATGTCGTGACGGAAGTCTTAAAAAAAATTCATTATCGAATTGGCATGTGCAAGAAGTAAAAGCTGCACATTTATTTTCCATTTATTTAAAACACTGTTTACTTTTTTCCTTAATTCGTCGTACAGAAGACCAAATTTTTCCCCGCCACAAATATATTTATATTCAATTCAAGAAAACAATTTTGTTTTGAAGTGGAACAAATAAATAAAACTGATAAAATTACAGTAACGTTTCATGCACCATTGTTTTCTATATATATATATATATATATATATATATATATTCTGCTATTTCCTTTCATCCGAGGAATCTCTTTATTATCAGAATTTATTCCAACTGTTTCTATTGGCAAATATATTTAAGAATAATGGTTCAACAATATTTCATATATATATATATATATATATATATATATATATATATATATATATACATACATACATACATACATACATACATACACAAATACAATACTCGTCAATAACACGAAGAGTTCTCTCAGTTAATGGTGTGTTTATCTAAAAATAAATACGCTTAAATTCACCTTCATCTCTGCCGTCGACAACAGCTTAGGGGTAGATTCTCCGACTGACACAAATTCAGTCGGGTTTCGATCCTAGCTAGAGGCAACCGGACGTCTAGACACACTGAACTGTGATACAGCGAAACGATCTGTCTGTAGATGACTACACACACACACACATATATATATATATATATATATATATATATATATATATATATATACACACACACTAACATATTTTGTTAAATATGACAGACAACGAATATCTGATCATGAGACGTTCTAAGCTTCGTGTGGCTTTAGTTTCGGGAGAAAAAGACACAAACTGTCCAACATTTATATATCTTTTTATTATGCTGTTCCTCGATCTAAGCTTTTGGCTCACACGAGACATCTTCAGAGTGGTCATATGGACACAAGAGAGATTTTCATCCCGGAACTAAAGTCACAATACAAAGCTTAGAACGGTTAATGATCAAACATATTAGACATTCATTGTCTGTTATATTTAACAATATATGTTTGAATAATGATATGCTGCCTGCCTCTCTCTCATATATATATATATATATATATATATATATATATATATATATATATATATATATATAAATAAATAAACGTGGATGAATGGTTATACTATTTACGTTCCAGTCATGATTCCAACGTGCGGTACCTTTGGTTTGATCGAAGCCTTATGAGTAAAACTGAAAACAGTTCCGTCGAAAAACGCATAAAAATCTAGAATTATGATACATACATCTACACATGTATTATACGCACGAACACTGCTTGACAAGATAGATGCATATGAGGCCGCCTTAACAAATTTTAGATACAAATATAAAAAAATGCAGTATTTTTAATAGCGGGAACTCCTAAGTCATCGTGACCGAGGGTTTGAGTGCTCTTGTTCAAACTGTTGATCACACCAAGTGATGCGTTCTCTAACAAAATGTAGCGAATTTTCGCTCTGCATAATTGTTGTGGGCGTTAAACAAACAGGGATTGACTAGAAGACTATCATACTCGGATACAACCGGTAGCCATAACTATTATTATACACATATTTAGACTGGTCATCAATGATTGTAGTTTTTTTCTCGTAGTCGCCTTTAAAATCTCTAAAGGGAGAAGTTCTTAAAACGCACCGCCCGCAACAATTACATCTTCTCAAAATAAAGAACCTTAAAAAGACATAATAGAATCAGACTATATAGTTGCCAATTTTAAGGAGGATTATAACGTTAAAAGCGTTTTAGCTAGAGATCGAGGAGAATGATGAAAAATGCAAACTCTGGTTATTCGTTCTCTTATACTTTAGTCATTGGGACAGTCGTAAAGATGTATTTTTAAGATATCTTGTGAAATTACAAAGGACATTGTTTAATGGATAGCTACCTTCCAAAATTCCCGTGTCCTAAGTGATCATATGTAGCATAAACCAAAATTACATTTCTATTAGCGATTCTACTTTCAGTACAGGTAAATCTTACGACCACTGCATTTGTCTATCAGTATATATATATATATATATATATATATACACACACACACGAGAGAGAGAGAGAGAGGGGACTCTCCAGTCGTATTCGATGTATGTGGGTCAAGAAGCTCAGTTCGTAGGAACCGAGAGCCAGACTCCAGCACATATGATTTGATTATCGTGGTGAAGGCTTTGTGCAGAACCAACCACAGTTTTTGAAGAGCCGAATAGAGAGACCTGGTGCACTACGGACCACAGGGTCCCCAAACAACCCTCCGTAGGTTTTGAATTAAGAGTTGTCGTTCTAGACCAGTTGCCATACAAGGCTATAGAAACCACTCTGTCCTGCTATTTACCCATAGCTGGAGGGAGAAGAGCATTAATACCTTTCCCAATGTGATTAGCACGTAAGTGAATGTAATGGATTCGTCTGGAATTCGAACACATATATATATATATATATATATATATATATATATATATATAGTCAGTTCTCTTCACTCGATTAGTAGGATAATCATCTCAGCATCATAATGATATATCCGCTGCCCGTTCATGCGAACTGCAGTTAATTTTAAAACCACAATGGCCTTTAAAATTTATATTACACTGTTGACAAAATTATTTTAGAAATTTCCCTCAAGGATATTTACATGATTAGTGTTTTGAGACTAGACATTAGCTTTTTTTTACATTATAACCTGAGGTAAAAATCAATTCCCCTATTAACTGTAACATTTATATTCTGTCTGGCGTGTTTCCTAATGTGACTTTTCAGCTCGGCTTGTGATAATTAAACAGGGCCACTTTCGTCGCAAACCCATCGTGTCATGGCTGAATTAATACAATCTCTATTTTCAGCCACACATTTTACTTTGACTCAAGTGATGCAATTTTCACTCTGGATAACCGTCCTAAAACAGCGGCTGTCACTATTCGTTACTTTTCCCATTTACCTCTCATGATGCCCTACAGAGAAGGTAAGTACGATAATGGATATTTCTAACGTTTCCTCTGAATATATATTTTCGATGCTGAGGCAATTAGATGGTTACTTCAGTGTTAAGAAACAAAGTTCAGTGAAAATGTATCTCCAATACGTATTACTGTTGCAGTACTAAGAAATAATGCCGGATCTAAAAAAATAAAGCTTAATTGCTTAAAATGACTACGTTTAAAGTACGAATAGAAAATGAGCAAATAATATAGATTTCCAAAAGGTTCTAACGTGAGATGTGCATTTCTTAAACTGAAGAATATATCCTTGCTTTCTTGCAATGGCTTACTGTAGCTGAATAGTAAAAGGCAATTCTGTAGTTACACAAGAGACAAAGTGAATGCGGGTTTATTTGATGTCTTTTTACACATTGACTTTAATAATTTTAGGAATGTCTATTCATACACATGTACCACTGAATATAACGTATATAATAGTAAAATGTACGATATAATCTACAGAATTGAGGAACTTGTTTTAGGAAGATTGCCTTCGCAAGTATTCCAAGCGGGGAGAAAATTCTGACAAATCAACGTTTATTTTTATCTCGATTCTTCACACAAATAACTGTTGTCAGTAACAACCAATACGCAACTCGTTCAGTCACCAATCAGGGTCTTTACCTTTTGAGTTCTAAGTACCACGAAAGAATACATTCAGAATTCTATCAAATCATAAATCCTAAGCTGCAGTCTTTACGACAATCGTTTGAAAGGAATCATTTAATTGACATCAGCATGAGATATCGACAATTATAGCGATATTATTGTTAGTGAAACCATTACTCTAATGCACATGTTTGTTCGTTTCATCCATCACACTAATAAAATTCTCTCAGGATACACATTGTTATGCTGAGCTGAATATAATTGTGTTTGGCTGTAAAAGTATCAATTAATTCACCTGCAATAAATTCAAGTTTCACTAAAATTCGCACAGCCAAACCTGCAGTGGATCGAATAAATTCGGAAAATCGGAAGCTCCAGTGTGTAAACAAATCTATGTTCTGATCAGGTAGAAATGAATAGTACAAAATTAAGTTTATTGACTCATCCGTTTACCTTATTACTCGCTGGATTCCGTTTTCGTTGTACCTCAGATTTAAGTTACTGGACGATTTCTTTCGCCCTGTTCGAATGTTTCTGGCTCTTTCTTTTTTTTTTTTGTACCAAATATTTTCCTCGGGTGCCCATTTATTTGAAAATTGTGCTATCCAGATTTTTTCATCCACCGAGATATAGGATAGTTTAGTTGTAATTTATGGATATGATGGATTCTCCCGTCGTTTTCGACATATAAAGGTTCGAGAAGCTTAGTTCTTAGAATCGAACAGTTAGACTACCTGACCACATGATTTGATTATAATGGCTAAGACTTGTGAAGAACCAGCCACACTTTTCAACGCAAAATTTCGAAATAACATTTCCGTGGCTTTGAATTCGGAGTTCCTCTCTTAGACTGGTTACCCACCAAAGCTAAGAACAGAATCTGCCCTATTTTTGAGCCTATAGCTCGGAGTAAGGGAAAAGTTAGATTCCTAGGGGTATCTATGCGTAAGTGAATGCAAGGAACTCGACTGGAATTCAAATTCAACTCTCTGATCCCTCATTAGAAGTAGCTATTAATTACACAAACCGCAACCATTTGCGTGTGTGCGTGTGTGTGCCTGAATGAGGGAGAAAATGATGTATACATTTTTATATACCAGGAAAATGCTACGAAAATTTAAAACTCATATGACCACGAAAGCGATCTTTTACGAAGCACTCAATGCGTAGATTGCTCACCGTAAAAAAGTGTGACCAGAATTTCGATTTAAAAATGCTAATTTAATTAACTCTTTCCCAAGATTATTAGAACTAACGTGCTAATACCCTTTGGGAAATATATGAATCCTCTTCTCACCCCAGTTATTGGTAAATAAGACAGATCTGGTTCTATAGACTTGGATGGCAATTGGTCTACTGCAGAAAGAAATGACAAACTACTGCGGGGAAAAAAACTACCTCGTCAGTCATGTATCGAAAGATACATGGTCGCCTAAGCGTGTACCACACATGGCACATAACTGACTTAATTTAATTAAAACAGAAAGCAATTCACTAAGAGGGAAGCGTATAGAAAATTGCTTTAATCGAAAGATAATCCACACTAAATTTACGTCCAGATTCAGACATTTCATATTCTTTGGGAGATCATCTATTATCACAATGTAGAACAGATAATAGTGACATAAAAATAAACTAAATTAAATGGGCTTTTTCCAAATACATATTTTAAAAACATTTAATTTAAATGATTCATGTCTCAGCCTCCCACCTCTTCCGTGCACATATTTAATTACATCAACGCAAACATCACTTTAGAGAAAATCTCAAAAGACTAAAAGTGACACACGAAAAACCGTTTTCACCTTTGTCATTTTCGTAATATGAAATGTTGTAAATACGTTGCGTTTTAAATTTTCAAAGAAAACAAAAGGATTTTACTAAATTCCGATAATCTTTCGCTGGTTCCCAGGCCTCATGAATTTAAGCGTCCTACGAGGCTGGCATCCCGTTCCCACCCCTTCACTGTTGAAACTGTTAGATGTAGACGTCTCTTCTACTCCAATAGCTTCATGTTTCGCACATCTCACCTGTGGAACTCCCTTCCTTATTCCTGTTTCCCTGACAAATATAATCTCCAACTATTTTAGTGTAACGTCACTCGACATCTCCAGTTGCCTTGATCTATCCACTTCCCTTCTCCACATCCTTTCTCCTTTCATTCCTATCTGCTCTCGCTCCAAATCTTCTGTAACCCCCTTGCCTTGATTGATGCACTATCTTTCTCCACATCCTCTCCTTTACCACTCCTATCTGCTCTTCCTCCAAACCTTCTGTAACCCCTTGCGTGCTAGTGGCTTCCAGCCTTGTTTGGGGTGAAATGCTTAAAAAAAAAAAAAATTGTGCTTATCTTTAATATATAAGCAGCATCGATAAAATGAAATGAATAAAATATATTACCATTTACAAAAAATATCAATAAGAATGTATAAGGTGGCCTTTATTTTATGAAGATACTGGATAAGAATGTGTTACTGAAAACAAAACCCATAAAAAAAAATGCGGTTAAATTTCTGCTAACAGAAAAAACGTTAAATTGCGATGAAATTAACAGTCCTTTCCAACGGCCGCGCAACCTTATATTTACTCATTTTACCTTACGTGATAATTATGGGATGTGCGTGTAACATAATGGTTATGAAGAAGGAAACTGTGACTGGCTTGTCAAGTTCAAATTCCATCCAAGGCCGTTGGGTTCATAGAATCCTATTCTTATCCATAGACAGATAATAGCAGAATAGAACAGACTCTCTATCTTTGGCAGGAAATCAGCGAAGACAGAAAACAACACACACACATTCTGCGTAGGTCTAACAACTCCCACGCGTAAAAAAAAAAAATATTTGTTACAGAAATCAAAGTAGCAATACCTGGCGTGGTGAGGCTGTGTTACTATATGGCCGAGTGGTAACAGATTGCAACTAAATTTTTATGTTAAAAACTTCATCGTTTTTCACTTGCTATTTACCGTTTGCGAACTGTCTTAACCAATGAGGTTAACAATAAGTGAAATATTAACTAAAAGTTCGTTCACGGCTAACCTTGTCTAGGAATTTCGCTCTCAGATCATTTCTCTTTCAGATCTATAACATTTTCTGAGAATTGACTTCATTGACGTACGGCCATATCACGCTGAAACACTAGTTCCTGTACTATCAACCAAGTTAAGCAACGTCGAGCCTGGTCGTCACTTAAATGGGTGACCGCTTGAGAATACCATGTGCTGTCAGCTTGGATGTACAGGTGGTGTAATGGATAACACATCGAAATTGTTAATCACGTTGTGTTGTATTCACTGACGCGCAGATACCCTCTAATGAATGGTAGGAATTCACGTCTTTCACCGACTATGTGTTAATTAGTACAATTTGTACTGCTAAATCATGATTATTACAAAAAATTCTTACAATCTTTAACTATTTCTGTCTTTAAATAACCAGAAAAGGGTTTTTAGAAGCTGTAAAAATTCTATCAATATATGCAATACTCTGACCGTACTAAATATTCCAAGGTTTTATCATATTTTTCAGGTTTGATTTACATGGTATTATTTGTAAAGCGATGCGAAAATTTAGCTAATTTGCCTGGGAAAAGTTTTCAACACTCACTCATCACTAAACTATTAATTATGACCTTGAGGAAAATTGTTATTTGACGTGGTCAACGTTACAAAGAACCAGTAATTAAATCTTTTGAGAGAGTAGCTGATCTTTTTTATATTCATTTCACTACAAGGAAGGCAATAGATTGGTGACTGAACGAGTTAAGTTACAATGAGTCACTGAATGTGAAAGAATCTGCGAAAATCATTAAAGATAGAAAACAATAAAAGAACAGGATTTAAGAAAACAGAAGATGATGATTGACATTGCATTTACTTGTTTGAAGATCAACGTTTACTGGGAAAAAAAGAAGCCGAAGAGAGTTCCACAATCGAGAAGTACGAGAGAGGAAATTCTTACCATAGAAATTAGCATTGATTTATAGTTACATCTGGCAATTACAATTGTAAAATGATGAGACATGGCTGCCAATGTAGTACTGCGTTTAAACTCGTCAAGTCCAGGTACCAAAGAAGAAAGCTCACCAGAACAGTTACCATGAAAACAAGTTCAATTAATCTGAGACAAAGCTTTTTCTTCTTTTAGAAAAATCCCAAAACTTGGTTATTCTAACTGTTCGTTTTGGGTTATACTTTTGATCTTGCATGCGTATTAGTGATACATCTAAATACAAGATTCATTGATAAACAGGACATCTTTGAGAATAGAGATATTGTACTGCAATGGAGACTGTGTTTCGAACGCAGTGAATAAAAATAAAGAATTTATTTTGAGATCACTTTGGTATAAAAAACGATCGACTGCTTTTGTTTAGTATTTTGAAAACATGTTTGGTCGACTTTCTGTCTCTTTTGGTTCTTTTTCTGTGGTCGAGGTGTTGCCTTTCTGGTAAAGATTCTCTTTCAAGTCCTCCTGTGTTCGATTGTTTCTAAGTAACATCTTCATTTCTTTCCCTTAAGATAGATTGTCACTTATTGCCATTCTGTTTGCCCTCCCCCGTATGAGCTTCTATAAAGTACGTTGTTGTGAAATCCAAAAAAAATCACTTTATGTTCCGATTTCTTTCGTTGTCTTTGATCTACTAAGATCTTCCTTTCGTTTTATCTGAGTCAACACGACTGGCGACTTTGTCATTCAAGATATAGATGGGTAAAGAATAAAACATTGATATAACTTGATTACACTCAATAGCAAGGACTTGTAATTTAAAAATGATTATTTTTACCGATTTATTCGGAAATAATCGTTAAATCGTAATCTTGTTCGAATTATTCAAAGCAAGCCCATTTTTCTAAATGAGTTGGTAAATCAGGTTCTATCTTTCATACTTGGCAAAGTTGGGAAACGTCATACTACGGCATTATTTCCCTCGTTAGATTTCCATTCGCTAAGATATTTAATAGTGTTGAGCGCTTCTTTAAAAGCATTGATTTCAGACTTAAAAGAGGTATAATGGTCTTCCCATTTTAAGCAAAGTAGTCAAATCAACTAGATTTTATTTGTCATTTTCTTCATTTTATTCCTATTTTAAGTTTTTTCGACATGGAAGATTCTTAAACCCTCTAAGCAAACATCTTTACGTAATAAGCTACCAAGAACTTTTAGCAAAATAAAATGAAATTATATTTCCAAAAATTCATACCAAATTCTCTATCAGTGAGACACTTCCATTGCACTCCTTTTAGATTGACCCTCACGATCGCCCGAAATATGGGCGACTTGAGTGCGCTATTTTTAAGTCTGGGGTCTAGATTCGTACTCACACCGACAAACAAGACAAAAACAGTTTTTCTTTATTTTTTTTTTAAATTGCAAAATATTCCTTCTAACTACCTCAAATATCATCTGCAATTACGAAATGCGAATAATTCTATACTATTTTCCTTCAACTTTTTGGTTAGATCCAGTGACAGGGCCCAAAGAGTTCTGAGTTCAATACCTGGTTAAGGCAGTGGTGAACTTGGAGAGGTGAATTAACAGGAGATAACTGATAACTGACATCCATTAGACATGGCACGTGGAGCTAGAACAGTCTACGCCAGCGAGCGAAATAAAAAGTTCAGTTCGACATTCCAAACCCCTGAAGAAGGTCGGAGGGTACAACGGCCGAAACGTTGTGATGAGTACAATAGTCCGAATAATTTAAATAGTGTACATAATACCTCATCTCAGAAATATAGACAGATACTGAATAATTCTATAATTTTTGGCAAATTTTTCAATCTGCGGGTTGGAGTTGCGAGTCAAACTAAACAAATTTTGATTTAAAATTCATTATTTCTTGGGGTGAATTAATATTTGCGATAAGTAACTTTATATTATTTGGGGTTGAATTAGCCGAAAAGATCCAGCTAACTTCTAAATAGCATTCTATATCGTGAAGCGTGCTTTTGATTTTCATGTGCAACAACGTGGCCCCTCATTTCCATAGCGTGTAGAGGGTTAAGTTTTCGAACTTCTCTTTCATTGCACCCATTCTGTATTCCAATTGTTCCCCCCACCGATTGTATTCATTTTTCGCTAAACAATTAAAAGGCTAACATAATGAACCATACACTCAAAAGCTTATACTGTTATCACGACTGATTCGCTTATACTGCAGGGTTCAACGAGGAATTTTTAAAGCAATTAAAAAAAAAAATAAAAAAAAAATAGGACACATATTTAGAATAAAAAAATGAAGTTAACATTTCTAGGACATATAATGAGAACAGAGGATTGGAGAATAGGACTTCAGAGAAAATACAAAAAAAGCGAGAAGGGCGTAACTGGAGCTTCACAATTTTTCTACATCTAGTTTCCTCCATATTACCTCGTTACATTGAAATCTGTGGTATCTACAATAAATATTTATTACGAAAGAAAGTGCTTCCCGAGAAATGGGAATGCGTAGACAATTTTGTCAGTATTTGATTAGTTCCCATTTCAATTGTGTTTATGCTTTCATTTATTTCAAAATGCTACTTGGCACATAGAAGAGAAGTGCCATGTTCCTTCAAGACGTGGACGATAAAGGCTCTTCACAACTTTGTTGTCTTTGTTGTGCTGAGTAAATTGTCTTTTTTGCTTGACCTCCTGTTCTGCCAACCATCCACACAAGCTCGTTAGATCCATTGCTTTTTTTCTGTCTCCCATGATTTTAATATGTCCTGCGGGTGACAAATTCTCCAAGCCCTCATTAATTCTTATGTATCACAAATATTTAAACTGTCTCTTCCTGTTCCCAAGTACAATTTACCTTTTGGTTTCCATTTTTGTTAAATCTCTATGGTATTCTCAGCAACCTTCTGTAGAGCCGGTGATTGGCCGTGATAAGACCATGAACCACTTGTAACTAGAAGGGAAAATCATCATATAATGAAGATTTTGACTTCACACGCTAACTTAAACAAACGGTTAAGATGGAATATCCCGGTGGACTTGATCAGTTTAATTTCCTGAAAAGCTTTAAGGAAAATGAATTTATAAATATCAACCGACAGTGACGCCAAAGTTTTCGCTCAACGAATGCCAAATAGAAATTGTTAGCTCAATATTATTGATATTTATTATGTATAAAAATACGTTATTACGACACAAAACCAGAAAAGGGGAGGGGTTGAAGCTGGTCGTCACTATTTTATACCTCGCTAATCTGATTCACGACCCATTCACTTATTACAATTTCCACATTCATTATAAAAACCCGTCCGTCACCAATCAATCCGCCATACACCATAATACCGCATCCTCTCAAGGGGGTGCTACAAAACGCGCCTCATGCCATAAAAAATTGATGATTATAAAATGTATACTTAAAAATTTATGGATGAATAAATTGAGAGGGGAGGTTTGGTTTCTTTTGTTTTACGGCATATCAACCTCAATGGGTTATTTAATGCCGACATGATTTTTATTGCTTCAAAAATCTATTTCTGGGAATATTTTTCCTTGAAGAAATCTATAGCTGTTCATATTTTTTCCAAAGAATGTATAGCTTTTGTATTGCTGGTAATTTTTTAAAGTATTTCTGATGATAATTTTTCCTTCAAAAATTATTGGTGGTAATATTTTTTTATGATAAAGTATTTCTGGTATTAAAACCTATTTTTACACAAATTTGGGTGTTAACTATTTGGCCATAGCTGGGAACCTAACAGGTGCTACCACCCCGGGTCAGGATGGACCTGGGAACACCAGCATTTAAGAGGTGGTTCCACGCTGCTTAAAACCTCCTGATCAGAGGCCTTGCTGTTGGACGTAGTTTATCGTCTTACCCAGGACGCGGATGTAGTTTATCGTCATACCCAAGACGGTGAGAGGGGAGGGAATGAACCCCAAAACTAACTAAACATGAACACAACGTAAACTAAACATAACTGATGTTAGTAGGGCCCGCCCAACCCTCAAAAAGAGAGACCGTTAGCTCACTATTATTACATGCAGCCTGTTCCCCTTAATGGAAAATATAAAAGAAAATTTGTGGCGCCAATTTCTTGTTTGGCAAGGGACAGACTTGAAAATCATAATATAAATGATTTTAAGTTGAACTTCGTAGATGAAAAAAATATATATAAAGAGTAGCCGATGTATTCATTGTCTGAATTACGCAAAACTGAAACTAACACTGGCATCTCATTTTAAGAGATATATTTACCAAAATTATACAAAATCTCTTTAAATACGAATGAGTAAATTTATTCACTAAAATCACCGTTGGCTTCAACCACGCCCTCGAAACCGCTTTGGAATCACCTCTAACTCTTCTGGACGGTCTTCTTGTTTGGCATTATTTAGCTGGAATATGTCAAAAAAATATTCATATTCAGAGAGGAATAGATTCCAGCAGATCTAACATGTCACATACGTTCCAAAGTAGTCACGTTTCTCAGCAGCTTCCATGAGTGTCGGAATCATTATGAAGCTTGAACGTTGCTCTCCACCTGACAGATATTCCACCAGTTCAGGCCTTCACAGATATGACCCAGCATGCCACGTACAATGAGTCGATTCACCTTCATTTCCGTCATATTCCATTGGTAAGGAAAACGTTACTCAAACAGCTTCTTAGACAGAACTGTTTCAATGTTGAATGAACTCCAGAGTGAAGATTTCCTTCAGGATTAGCGCCAATCATTATCTATCCTACATATCCTCATAATATGCAATCAGTGCTACTTTTCTATATAGCATTACAGATTCTCTTTCAGTAAACCCTTACCTTGAGTGGAACTTAGGTTTGGTTTGGATAAGCAATAATAAAAACGTTTAAATATTGTAGATACAATTAAAATCTTACAAGATTAAGGTTACTATTCACTATGATACTTATTTTAGAATAAAAAAAACTCATATCTGTTATGGCAGATACAGCATATTCCTTCAAGTGAAGACTTGACTACTACTTTCACAATCTACATACACTTTAGAATGGATGCTACCTAGAGTACATTGGGTGTTTAGATCGAAATGGAGCCGACGTAACCTCATCTAAAGCCAACGTTGATGGCTTTCCAACAGTCGATAGTTTTCAACAGGAAATATTCAATCAATCATCCTTAAGAATACCATGACCTCAGAGAATTCTCTTGACAAGGCAGTGAACTTTGTCGCATGCGAATCAATAGTTCGAGTGAAAATGACGAATAACCTCGAGAAAAAAGTTCCCAGTCGCTGGAAAAAACAATTTCCAAGTTCTTCTGATACACGCTTATTTGTCTATTACTGCATTTGTAGACATTACACGTTATTAGGTTATTTCTAGAATCCATACGTATTCCGCATTTTAGGTTATATAACTGCATCATTTATAATGGGCTTATGTATACTTTAACATTGGTTATGTTCAATCTGGACTAGCGCCTTCGTAAAAGTCATCATCCCTTTCTACTTTCGCGATGTCCAATGCTAAATATTTAATTAAAAAAATCTCTTTATTGTCATGGCACACGAGCTGGCGTCAAATAGAACGTGTGAGTTAGCTTCAAACAAAGTATCTCCTAGAAAGATCTTGTATATCCAGGCAATAGCAACAAGATAATATTTATAGGATTAAGAAGTATAAACCAACTTTTTCTCAGTCTAAACAGAAAAAAATAGCAGACGAAAAATATCAGTAAGAAGATTTTTGGCTAGCCATTCCTCTTTGTATGAATATAATGTGTTTCTTTTTTGTTTGATTTTGTTTTACGGCATATCAACCTTAATGGGTTGTTTAATGCCGACAAAATTTTTATTGCTGGTAATATTTTTTTTTACAATACTTTATTGCTGGTAATACTTTTTTTACAAAGTATTTCTGGTTTTAAAACCTATTTTTACATTTTCATAGTGTTTTGATAGCTTTTTTTTGGTGGGGGGGGGTAACTATTTACCCATATCTGGGAGACAGAAGCTGCTACAACCCGGGGTTAGGGTGGACCTGGGAACACCAGCAATTAAGAGGTTGTTCCACGTTCCTCAAAACCGCCTGATCAGAGGCCTTGCTGTTGGACGTAGTTTATCGTCTTACCAAGGATGCAAATATGAAGTGTGTATATATATATATATATATATATATATATATATATATATAACGTAAGACAAAAGGAAAACTTTTCAATACCAACGGATTTCGATGTCTGGATAATTCTATCAAGGTAGATGGATTTTATTTACTAACTTTTACTTGTGCACAGAAGTAACACAAAAGAAAATATAGTTTGTTTTTTAGATGTTGAATTTTATAAGTCTTTTAAATATTCTTAAAATGTTACCGTGTGAAAAAAGATATGGAAGCTACTAAGCGACGTGGTTTATTGCCGAATAAAGGAAAGTGAATAAATGTTGCAGAATTTTTATTTTTAATTTAATTATTATTTAATTCTATTTTTTGTAGTTTAGTTTTAAATTAATACGTAAATAATTAAGTAAATATTTAACTTTCTGGAGTTAACGATTTTCTCGCAACTATAAAAAAAATCATAGTCATATACCTTGACTTGATATGTTTTTATAGCGTATGACATTAAACAGTTTTCTTCGAATATCTTATAATTTTTAGAACACTAATTCCCGGATATATTTGTATTATTAATGCGCAAACTAAGAGAAGCAAATATTGTAAACTAACAAAAAGCATTAATGAAGTAACATAATGAAGGTCTGATTTACAATGTATTTGCCAGAATCTCTCCGTGCCATTGGGTCAATTACTCAGAACTAGCTTGGAACCGTCAAGAAGTGTCCTCGATCAGGTGATGAACCAAATATTTCTTCATGACCAACTCGAAAGGTGCTGCGAAATGTAAATGTTTATTCAACAGGAGACTGAAAATGCTTTTAAGAGCCGCAAGATATTTAGAATTGTTTTAAAACGCATGCACCACACGGACAAATAGCGTTTCTGCAAAAAGTCACAATGATTCTCAAATAAATTTCATTTGTATGCATTTAGAGAATCCGAATAAGTTTTGGAAGAATGTTCTTTACGCGAAACATAACATTGATCACAGCACAGACCTTTCTTTTATATACAAATGAAGGGTGCGCTTCTGACAAAATAAACAATCCTCCACGGTAAAACACTGTGTTCGAAGTGTCATGGCGTCTGTTTCTTGATTACTTCACTCGAATGAAGGAACTGTGAGTGGAGGGAGGTATTGAACATTTTCAAAGTTATTTTGTTCTCTCTTTGGTGCAACAGCTGGACCTCGAAGATGGTTGCATTTTTTTTAACATGAAAAGCCTGAAACTATACGAAATCAACAGTCTTCAGCACGATCAACAGATGCAATAGATACGTAGCTAATCTCATGACTTTAATTAAAAATATACATGTTGAATCTGAATAGAACGAATTTAAAATAATAGGGAACTCGGAAACAATGATTTGAAGATCGTTTTGGAAAGGGGAACAAGATGTAAGAAGAACCCTGCGAAAGGCTTTACCTAAAAAGTCTACGAACGGTAGCTGTACACGATGCTTAGAGTTTACATGTCAAAACCTTTCGGGTTATTTAATATCCAATTCTGTACAGGGCACCTGACAAGGATCGAACGCATTACTCAGTGGTAATGACAAACTCGTTAAGTATTGCTGAGGCGCCTAGAAATAATCCTCTATGAAAATCCATCGCAAATGATTTTTAAATTAATTCAGTTCATTTTATATGTTAACACTTCATGGGTTATATAATGTCAAATATTTTATGGTACCATCCATTGTGTTTTGTAGTAGTAATGGCAAGCCAGACCATCCATGTTAATTATTGCCCCACGTCAAGGCGTTTTGAAGTAGGTTTCTCAAACTGATTATTCCAATATGAAGTCAATGTGTCCGACTATTTTTTTCAACTGAGGATTTTATTTATATTTTACACTGCATTTTATGTCATGAATTTTCTTTATTACGAATACAAGCCAATTAAGGAAGAATAAATAAATAGTGGCCATAATACATATGTATGCAGGAAATGAATAAGTACATTTTAGAAAAGGTTAGTGACTAATTAGAAAATGAAAAATAAAATTTTGCATACTCAGAAAGAAATATTGGTCATGTATATCGTCTCCATTGATTTTAACGGTTTTCCATGGTTTTACGAGTTGGCAGACGATATTTTCGTAGTTTTTGTTGGAAGAAAGTTGATAGGTAGTTTTCGACTGACTATACAGTGTCAGATGTTAAATTGTTCTGTATAGACCGCGACAAATTAAAGCCGACGGAGACCAGTCAGGAGAATACGGTGGGTGCGGGAGGATTTCCGCTTTCAAATCTTAAGGCTTCTGGATATTCTGTTTTGCAACACGCCGTCTTGCGTTGCCATGGTGGAAAAATAAACCTTTCCCATTTGCCAAAATCTGCCGTTATTCTCAAATCCGATCTCTTCAAATGTCGAAAGGTAGTTTGGATATCGATTTTTCAAACTTTTAGGACGCTCTTCGTCAAAATCATTGGTTTATTCTCTACGATGACAAGCAGAGCGTCTTTGTCGACGTCGGAATGTCTACAGGGGCGGGGTTGATAGTTTTGATTTAAAATCACCCTTACGAAATCTGTCAAGCAACTTCAATCTAGAGCACACCAGAAATTGGCACCAAAACAAGTGCCAGTGTAGAGTTGTGGTCATTTTATATTAATAACACGAACGCAAACTTTTTTCTTGTATTCTCCTCCTCCCGTTGCGTAACATGTTCCGTAGCAGTGGTATGATCGGCTATGTCTAGCTTAGACAAGTCATGACCAGCTAAGACCAGTGGCCCGAGTTGAAACACTCGAGTCCTCACTTTAAAAATCGACCTTGAATCACAACCTGGCTTAGTGGGTAGTCAAGGTAAATCCTGGGCATGGAAACACAAAGTTCAGCGTTGTTCCTTCAGGGTGTAAGCGATCATAGATTTTCACAACTTTCTATCTTTTGTAATTCTTAGTTTTTCTTCCTTTGCTAATGGCCCTTCACGTTCCCACATCCATTGAAATTAGCTCGTCGAGTAAGTGGCTTGCTGTTTTCCCCGATCTTTCTCGTCTTCAATATGTCATGGTAGAATTAAATTTTCAAAACCCTGCTTCCTATTTAGGTCTCTAAGGGATTTCAGTTGTTTTTCATGATTCTGAGCATAAGTGTTATGGAAATTTAAAAAAATGATTTCCTACCAAAATAAATCACTTCTGTTTATTTAAAAACTATCTAAAGTTTAGATTCTAAACAACTGAGGTACATTAAACAATCTTAAAGTTCAACTACTCCTTCGCCTCATCTGGGTAAATACGTAGTCGAGTTGATAACTTTTGAATAGTCCGGTCTTTCTATGGGTTCTTGTACAGTTGATGTGGTACGAGATAAACTTATCTCTGTATTAATCCCCACCACACAATCCTGTTCCTGTATCTTATTCCCATGTTTATATCGGCATGTTCATTACGAGTTTGACGATGATGTATTTCCCTTTGAAATATGTACAGGTCTATTTTTAAAAATGCTTGCGAAAAATTATGTGGCATGAGCGAAAGAGCGTGCCTTCTCTGCACAAGAGAATTATATGATTTGTAAGTTCTAAATCCAAAGCAATCAATGGCAGTGTTATTAGTCAGTGATTAGAAGATCGAGCAGGTGGACAATTCTAGATTTATTTCCTGTGTTAATTCCAATTCGAGACCGGTAATACAATTATATACTTACACCTACACAATATATATATATATATATATATATATATGATAGAGGGAGATATTAGGGAGCAAAAGGAAGATAGAATCGTCGTTCATATCTACAAGAGTATGTTTTTTGCCTCGCCGAATCCTTTCTGATCTATCGAAATATCGCCCAATCAACTTATAGTTCGTATTACTCATCGCTACTTGTGGTCAGTTTTCTCAACTGCAGTTTGAAAAAAATACCAAAAACAAAACAATTTTTTAACTGCTAAATTTCCTGCCAGACGGTGACTCACTAAATGCGAACATGAACGCAAAACAATTTTCGTATTCCTCTTTCACCTCCATCCAACCCTGTACGAAACTATAAATATCGATGCCTATATTCGCACAATTGTTACTCAGATGTTATTTATTCAGGTTTTGCTAAGTTTGGCACAAGGCCTCTAATACGGAACACCCAGTGAGCATAAAATATAGTATTCAGGAATTATTTTGAACAGGAAGAAGTAGCTAAACATTAACTCACACCTAAGGTATCGTGCTTACTGAGGAAATTCATTCTTTTGTTAGTTTCTGAACGAAACTTTTCGAAGTAGCCCTTTCTCATATTGAACGCAAAAACATGTTCTTTTTCCCTCTCGAAATTATGTTAACGTGAATAGGATTCAATTTGGCTTAAGAAATGTGTTTGTTATTTCTAAATGGCGTTGGAAACTTCGAGAAAACAAAGCCTTGAAAACTCAGTAGGTAGAAATTATATCTATAATATATTAATGAGCTCTGTTGCTTTTTTTTACATATGAGGGTCTTAGAACTGAACAGCCCGACTACGCAACCAACCACACTTTTTGGAAAAAAATGAATTCAGAGACCCGGCGTTTGTATTGTACCACAGTTTGTCCAAAAGACGCCTACCAGGTTCTGAATTCAGCGTTGTACTACGAGGGTTGTTGCTATACGTTTCTTAAGGATATTTGTGCGTAAATTAATGTAACGAACTCGACTGGAATTCGAATACGGCGAAGTGATGTAATGATTTATAGCACGGCATGCGGACTCGGACATATATGAGTTCGGTACCCATAGCTTCGCTGATATCAAGTTAATAAATTTCAAATCGAAATTTTCGTCCATTTAAAATGCATTAATGAGAAAATATATTCAGTTTAAATACAGGAGTCATAAAAATAGCTTCAAATAGTCACACATTTCGGCTTTAACGCTTTTCAAAACTGAAATTCTCCACCGCGATACAGATGTCTATTTCAGTTCTATTCAATTTGAATGCGCATATATAATTCAGTAACGGATCTGATGTATTTCAACAATATTACAAAACTAATTGTATTATCCAATGCTTTAAATGCAATACAATTTTATAATTAAGTATTTTTTATTACTTAGAAAACTTATTACTCGCTGCGAAATAAGTCGTTACATTTTTCCTCTCGTTTAACTCTTGTCTAAATTTTTGCCACATTTATTTCTTTTCATTGCAAGCTTACTTCACTTTATCGCCAAAACAAACTGGCATTTACTTCGTCAATCTCTGTTCTTCTAAGCACTGTTAAGAATTCGCAATGTATAAAGGTATGAATCCCAGGTTAAATAAAAGAAAAGGTGGGTAGGAACACACGACGTACAATTATTAAAAGAACACTAACTGATATTGGATGTCATTTCAAACGTTTGTGTCCCAGGAATTTGGAATTCGAATATTCATAATGAAAAAGTTGTTTTAGAATGTTCAAAAAGTTGGCTGTTCTTTCTTCCGCAATGTGAAATATAGAATTTCAGAATCATGTTTGTGTTCCGTTTCCTCTTCATTAATTGGCTTGCATCCGAGATGAAAGCACAATGATTTCTTTGGATATGAAATTCCTTATCTTTTACCCATTAGTCAAATTGACCCAGAATCTCCGGGACGAATTTCGTTTTTATTTCCTACACAAGTTATGGAATAGGCATGTGGGTATATTTCTCATCCCTTATGATCTCTTAATGAGAGTAGTTTTTTCACGACCTTTTGTCGTCGGAGGTCACTGAGAAATTAAAATTACAATAACACTATCCCACAGGGTGATGTATATCACGTGAACATCGTAGACCCCCTCCTACTCACGTTTTTAAGAGGTCATTCTGTTTGTTGTCAAGCAATCTCAAATTCCTTTCCTGACCTTTCTACGCCGAAACAAGATTAATCCCAAATAGGCAGTAAACAAAAAACAAGAGACGAGTGAAAGAAACGGAAGGAAGGAAGAAGTAGAAATACAAATACAGCGCGTCTATTATCAAATTTATTGTGCCTCTGATTTAACAGTTAACATTGAAGGCCATGGCACAGTACCAATAAGCATATCAATAGATTGACAGATCGACATTAATATACTGGTATCAATAGATAAAAACAGTAGAATAATTATAGATTAGATACTAAAACTAACTGTAGGAAAGGAAAGGTCGATTATTATTATATACACTGGCGAAGAAAATCAACTCTTTCCACAGACATATATATATATATATATATATATATATATATATATATATATATATAATGGTGTTTTGTCCTTGTTTTGGTGTGAGGAACCCGCCCCCAAAGTTTGTAAATGTATTTGTAATACACTGTGTGTGTGTGTGTGTGTGTGTGTGTGTGTGTGTGTGTGTGTGTGTGTGTATGTGTATATATATATATATATATATATATATATATATATATATACATGTGTGTGTGTGTGAGAGTTTGTGTGCGTGCAAATATATTGAGAAACAGGAAAGAACGGTTTGGTTAATAATCCGAAGTTCTTTAGTATTTTTGTGTTTATTTAAAAAAAAAAAAAAACAGTGCTCGATACACAAGTAGAGCCTATATTATAATTATTTTTTTTAAAGAAAATATGATTTCATCGGTATATAGGAATTGCCATGTTTCAAAAAAAGAAGCTAAAAACTTCCAATTCAATTATAGAAATTAAATTAAATGAATGTACTTAGTTCTGTTTCACCCTGAATCGAATTTTGCCATTTGGTTCCAAAGTTCGCTTGAGGATGAAACGGAACTAGGTACTTTAATTTAATTTCTATATAGTTGAGACTAGGTAATGTCTTTATGGCAAATGATTAACATATTGATGGATTTCTAGGTCGCACTTTCCTTGTAATAACCACTTTTTCATAATCAGATGGAAAATGCCTTTCAAAAACAAACTGGTGTTTTCTCGAGGCTTTGCCTTTAAGGATGTTTCTTGTTCATTCTGATCTTAAGGAAGACAAAATACACAAAGCTTATTTTGTTAAATAATAGTTACCATGGCAACTTGTTACAAAACACTTTCTGACTATTTTGAGAAAGTCTGAGGTACTGAAATTAAAAAGTAAACTATTACTTTGTAAAAATTGCACGGTGCCTGTAAAAAGTATATCAATCTTATATTCTAAGGTCTGAAGAGTTTTGGATTCAGAATTAAGAATTTGAAAATTTGTATGAATGCTGGAATTTCTCAAATGTTACTGTCCATTATCATTTACGTGGTTCCAAAACATTTACAAATACTTTCACTGGTCAGGGTCCGTTTTATGTTGAAGTTACGTAGCGAACCTCCCTCCCTCATTTATTTATTTTGGGATAATCGTATTTAATGGTGAGTGTTGATCGATCACCTCCTCCGCCATAAAATACGATTATCTAAAAATTAATTGGTTTAATATTTTTACAGTATATATTTTTAAAATATTAAATTGGTTAATTTTATTTCGCATTTTAAACACAACGCAAGTAAAATCCATCATACTTTGTTTAAAAATATTAAATAAACAATTTTTTTAAAATCAATGTTATGAAGACTAGTATCATAGAAAAATTTTACCTTGACTTTTATTATCCATTTGTTTTTAAATGCGCAAATTTCTTTAGTACTTTGCGAAAGTTAGTGCAAAAAGTTACATTCATTTTTTGTTTTCCTGACAAGGATGGCATCAACATCATTTCAGGTGTTATAAACAAAACACCAATCATTCCTTAAAAAAAATAATTTTATAATCAATATGTTCGTTATTATAAATAATAATAGCAAGAAAAAAAATTGACTTATTGTGACAAAATTCTTTAATGATATTCGTGAATTTCGCTGTTTAAAATCGTAAAAAGTTCAAAAAGCAAAATACAATATTGACAAGACAATGAAAGTCTTTATTTTTTTCGTCTATTTTTAAGAACAGTAGTAGAATATTAATAAATTTATTGAATCTAATTTTTGACAAACTTTGTGATACATTCTTTAATGTGTGTCATTTTTTCATTAATTTCGCAGTGAAAAACGTTTAATCTTTAAAGTCTTCTATTTATTTCCTAAAGACAGAAATAGCCAACATACTTTCTTTTTAATGAAGTATGTTTGTTCTATTAATGATAAACAAATTATTCATAAAAGAATTAGTTTTCTATGTTTATTGAAGAATAATAGCATAGGGAAAAATATTAAATTTAAATTAATTTTATGAATTCTTTATCATACATATGAAAAGGTTTGTTTTAAAAATAAAAAAAAGTTCAAATAAAATAAATAAATATTATACTTCAGTATCTTAAATTATAAATCCAAAAGTAAACATTACTTTAAAAAAAAGATTTCTTAATCCAATTCTGGCAACGAACTTTCACATGTTAACTGTTCGCACTCTCCAGTCGTTCACATGTCAACACGGTGGAGAGGCCCGAGTTATGGATCGCCTTGATATTATATATATCCCTAAAAATACTCATTGAAAACATGTTTAGTCCACAGTGAATTTTTATATTTTATTCTGATAAATCATTTAAAATATTACGTATGAAAATGATTTGTTATTTCAGACGTCTGCTCAGAAAAGAGCCATTTTATCACACAGCCCATTTGTATGTATAATTTGATTTTTAAAATCTATAATTGGTAAATCATCCTATTCATGAATAAATATTTTCTAGGGATGAAATCTATTTTAGCTTGAACACAGAAAAAAACAGTGTCAGGTCGGGAAAGTAATATGTACAGAATGTTTGAAACAACTACTGAATGAAAATATAAAATATTTTACTCAGAATATTTCATTACAAAATGACACGTGCAAAGGTTTGTCTGCTTGGCAACTTGAGAAATGGTAAGCATTATTCCTCAGATATCTGCAACTTCAGATTCATCGACCACCACTTATTACGACGTATGATGATGTGCAGAATGTTTGATATATCATGATATATGCAGATCTGTTAATTTAATGAGAAAAAAATATAGTAACCGATTTCCTGGTCAATCCGTCTATGTTCAGATATATGGCAATGAGGCGATAGATATATATGAAGAAATAACGACGGCGAGAGAGAAAGACAGAGATAGACAGAGAGAGGTACGAAGAAAGAGAGAGAGAGATAGACAGAGAGAGGTACGAAGAAAGAGAGAGAGAGATAGACAGAGAGGTACGAAGAGAGAGATAGACAGAGAGAGGTACGAAGAAAGAGATAGACAGAGAGAGGTACGAAGAAAGAGATAGAGAGAGGTACGAAGAAAGAGATAGAGAGAGGTACGAAGAAAGAGATAGAGAGAGGTACGAAGAAAGAGATAGAGAGAGGTACGAAGAAAGAGATAGAGAGAGGTACGAAGAAAGAGATAGAGAGAGGTACGAAGAAAGAGATAGAGAGAGGTACGAAGAAAGAGATAGAGAGAGGTACGAAGAAAGAGATAGAGAGAGGTACGAAGAAAGAGATAGAGAGAGGTACGAAGAAAGAGATAGAGAGAGGTACGAAGAAAGAGATAGAGAGAGGTACGAAGAAAGAGATAGAGAGAGGTACGAAGAAAGAGATAGAGAGAGGTACGAAGAAAGAGATAGAGAGAGGTACGAAGAAAGAGAGAGAGATAGACAGAGAGAGGTACGAAGAAAGAGAGAGAGATAGACAGAGAGAGGTACGAAGAAAGAGAGAGAGATAGACAGAGAGAGGTACGAAGAAAGAGAGAGAGATAGACAGAGAGAGGTACGAAGAAAGAAGTAATGAGAGATAGACAGAGAGAGGTGCGAAGAAAGAAGTAATGAGAGATAGACAGAGAGAGGTGCGAAGAAAGAAGTAATGAGAGATAGACAGAGAGAGGTGCGAAGAAAGAAGTAATGAGAGACAGACAGAGAGAGGTGCGAAGAAAGAAGTAATGAGAGACAGACAGAGAGAGGTGCGAAGAAAGAAGTAATGAGAGACAGACAGAGAGAGGTGCGAAGAAAGAAGTAATGAGAGACAGACAGAGAGAGGTGCGAAGAAAGAAGTAATGAGAGACAGACAGAGAGAGGTGCGAAGAAAGAAGTAATGAGAGACAGACAGAGAGAGGTGCGAAGAAAGAAGTAATGAGAGACAGACAGAGAGA
Source organism: Acanthosepion esculentum (assembly GCA_964036315.1). Lineage (NCBI taxonomy): Eukaryota > Metazoa > Mollusca > Cephalopoda > Sepiida > Sepiidae > Acanthosepion > Acanthosepion esculentum. Next base: position 52,902,493 of record OZ038495.1, on the reverse strand, counting down.
GGTGCGAAGAAAGAAGTAATGAGAGACAGACAGAGAGAGGTGCGAAGAAAGAAGTAATGAGAGACAGACAGAGAGAGGTGCGAAGAAAGAAGTAATGAGAGACAGACAGAGAGAGGTGCGAAGAAAGAAGTAATGAGAGACAGACAGAGAGAGGTGCGAAGAAAGAAGTAATGAGAGACAGACAGAGAGAGGTGCGAAGAAAGAAGTAATGAGAGACAGACAGAGAGAGGTGCGAAGAAAGAAGTAATGAGAGATAGACAGAGAGAGGTGCGAAGAAAGAAGTAATGAGAGATAGACAGAGAGAGGTACGAAGAAAGAAGTAAAGAGAGAGACAGAGAGAGGTACGAAGAAAGAAGTAAAGAGAGACAGACAGAGAGAGGTACGAAGAAAGAAGTAAAGAGAGACAGACAGAGAGAGGTACGAAGAAAGAAGAGAGAGACAGACAGACAGAGAGAGTACGAAGAAAGAAGGAAAGAGAGACAGACAGAGAGGGGTACGAAGAAAGAAGGAAAGAGAGACAGACAGAGAGGTACGAAGAAAGAAGGAAAGAGAGACAGACAGAGAGGTACGAAGAAAGAAGGAGAGAGAGACAGACAGAGAGGTACGAAGAAAGAAGTAAAGAGAGAGACAGACAGAGAGAGGTACGAAGAAAGAAGTAAAGAGAGAGAGAGACAGAGAGAGGTACGAAGAAAGAAGTAAAGAGAGAGAGAGAGACAGAGAGAGGTACGAAGAAAGAAGTAAAGAGAGAGAGAGAGACAGAGAGGTACGAAGAAAGAAGTAAAGAGAGAGAGAGAGAGAGAGAGGTACGAAGAAAGAAGTAAGAGAGAGAGAGAGACAGAGAGAGGTACGAAGAAAGAAGTAAGAGAGAGAGAGAGACAGAGAGAGGTACGAAGAAAGAAGTAAGAGAGAGAGACAGAGAGAGGTACGAAGAAAGAAGTAAGAGAGAGAGACAGAGAGAGGTACGAAGAAAGAAGTAAGAGAGAGAGACAGAGAGAGGTACGAAGAAAGAAGTAAGAGAGAGAGACAGAGAGAGGTACGAACAGAGAGATAAAGTGAGAGAGGTACGAACAGAGAGATAAAGTGAGAGAGGTACGAACAGAGAGATAAAGTGAGAGAGGTACGAACAGAGAGATAAAGTGAGAGAGGTACGAACAGAGAGATAAAGTGAGAGAGGTACGAACAGAGAGATAAAGTGAGAGAGGTACGAACAGAGAGATAAAGTGAGAGAGGTACGAACAGAGAGATAAAGTGAGAGAGGTACGAACAGAGAGATACAGTGAGAGAGGTACGAACAGAGAGATACAGTGAGAGAGGTACGAACAGAGAGATACAGTGAGAGAGGTACGAACAGAGAGATACAGTGAGAGAGGTACGAACAGAGAGATACAGTGAGAGAGGTACGAACAGAGAGATACAGTGAGAGAGGTACGAACAGAGAGATACAGTGAGAGAGGTACGAACAGACAGATAAAGTGAGAGAGGTACGAACAGACAGATAAAGTGAGAGAGGTACGAACAGAGAGATACAGTGAGAGAGGTACGAACAGACAGATACAGTGAGAGAGGTACGAACAGACAGATAAAGTGAGAGAGGTACGAACAGACAGATAAAGTGAGAGAGGTACGAACAGTGAGATAAAGTGAGAGAGGTACGAACAGTGAGATAAAGTGAGAGAGGTACGAACAGAGAGATAAAGTGAGAGAGGTACGAACAGAGAGATAAAGTGAGAGAGGTACGAACAGACAGATAAAGTGAGAGAGGTACGAACAGACAGATAATGTGAGAGAGGTACGAACAGACAGATAAAGTGAGAGAGGTACGAACAGACAGATAAAATGAGAGAGGTACGAACAGACAGATAAAGTGAGAGACCGAGAGAGGTACGAACAGACAGATAAAGTGAGAGACCGAGAGAGGCACGAACAGAGAGATAAAGTGAGAGACCGAGATAGGTACGAACAGAGAGATAAAGTGTGAGAGAGAGACCGAGATAGGTACGAACAAAGAAACTAGTGAGGGTGAGATTGGTAGATAGCGATTCTTATTTGCAAAGACATTATTAAAAGCAGTCCCATTCAGAATTCGAAATTGTTTCGCCGATTTTGTTTTCATAATATTTTGATCATTCCATACCTTAGCAAACAAAACCAAATTAATTGCCACCCGTTCTTTGATAATCTGGAACGTTCTATAAAAAGAAAGGAGTAAACTTTGTTTCTTCGTCTTTTGATTAATTAATGCAATCTAGTAATCTTAATAAAAACTATCTTCAATTCCTGACACGAAACCACCTATTTGTCTGGTCTTTCTATCATGAACGCTTAGTAGTTTGGGCTAATTTGTGCCGAATCACTTGACTGTGAATAAGGAAAAAAGAAATATGTCCAGGCTGTCTGGAAATAATTTTGTTTGCAATCTAATAGAATATTTTGTTAAGCAATTACTGCACAATTGAATCAGAAATAGCCTAAATATAAGCTAACTTAATGTAATCAGGGAAGGTATTTGCTGGAAATGATTTCCGAAGTAGAATAAAGCCGAGTGTGTTTTTACAGTCAACATTTCAGCCAACCAAAGTAGTGTCTAGACGTTGAATGTTTTTGCCCGTATTTCTTTCTTCTCATTGCAAATTATCAATCTTGAAGCATCTAAAAGATTCTTTAAGTAGAGCCAAGAAAGACAACAGATATTTTACACCTGCAAGACTGAATTTGAATGATTCATTCTAATCACCAACCGTTTTCATTTAACATTCAGAGTCCAAAATAAATTTTTATCGTGTACACTGTTTATAATATAGCTGGGACTCCCGGCAGAACAAATAATTAAGTACGTATTATCTACACTGTTGATTTAATATCTTTTCATTATCTCTGTCAGATTTTGTCTCCACCTGCTTTTACTGTTTCGATATTAACGACTGAATACCTTGATTTTTTTTGAGATGCTTCTTCCAATTTTGTAATTAGCAATAAGGCAGGTGACTTTCTTTTCAATAGCAGTCTAACATAAAAAAAACTTCTTTTACATACATTTTAGTAATTTTACACCTACAAAGTTTACATTACGGTGTTATTAGGTCAGGGTAAAAAGAAAGCTGAGTCAGCTTAGAATATAATATTTAAAACTTAAAATATTTTATATCAAGCGTTTATAGATAAAAACGGTTTGGTTAATTCGAGGATATCATGCAATACTTGTTTCATATTAATTTTAATTTAAGAATTTTTTATTTGGATGGCAAAAATATTGCATCATTTCCTTATTACGTACGACCTCTCGTCGGGAATTCTTATTTAGTGCTTAAAAATGGACAATTGTCGCGCAATGCGTCATGGGATGTGGGGAGAGGCTGGTCAACATTAACTATGCTAAACCGAGCTCATCAGATTCATTGTAATTTGCTTATTCACCTCAAGAACTCGCCCATCCCCATTCAATTTGACATAAACCACATATTCACAGGGAAACTACAAAAACAACCATGATATTAAGATTTCATAATGTCCAAAATGTCCATTTTTTATGTTTTGAATTTTCTTACAAAAATTTAAATACATGAAATGAGAGGGAAGAGATTAACACTCCTACAACGAAAATAAAATATAACATAACATTCAAACTGAAAACTAAAGTGTTAGTAGGATCCGTCCACCCCACAAAAAATATAAGCAGAATAAAGAAACTAGCTGACTAACGAAGAGGAAAGGACAAAATAAATGGTGAAGTGGGAAAATTGAATACTGACTCGGTAGAGATGGAAATGGGACAAAAGTAAACCGGGTTTGGGGGGATTTCGACATGGATCGTAACAAAAGAGAAAGTCGGGAACAACAATTACTCATATGAACTAGGCAAAAAAACGAATTTCTCGTCGGAAATGTGGCTAGTAAGATTTTGTTGAAACTATTTCAGTTGTAGAAACCATTGTCAGCCTACAAAATTTCAGCTAGTATTCATTGGTCATAAATATGTTGTGAGCGGAAAGTGCTTTGATTAGTACGGCACAAAATGTGAGGCAGGCAGTGAGAATAGAATTCATTTCTGTCTAAGTTCTTCGAGACGAACTATCTCACTATTGCCCGACAACGAGATGCCTTGTGACGATACCTTAATGAATAAATGCAGACACTTGGAGCTGTCTACGAACCACCTGTAGGAGACATGTTCTAGTAAACATAATCACTCACACCTGATAGCAATAACAATATAAAATATAATTTTCTCTATGGAAATTATAATCAAACACATTTCCGTGATATTCCTGAATACGGTATTAATGTCGACGATTCTTTTTCTTGTTCCTGCACTGAAATCGCTTGTGTATAAAATCCAAAAATAAAAACAGGATTTGAGCCTCAGAATGTCCGATAATGTAATGATTCTTCGCAAAATTACAGACAATACATTCTTCATTTTAGGTTCTGGTTTATCTCTGAAAATTAATTTCAATTTCTCAGGTATTTTTTTCTTTTCGATACTTTCTCTCTTTCATATATGAACAATCATGCAGATGAAATAAAAGGGAAAATTTATTATCTGTCTATATCTCAAAGGTGAGGTATTATGAGTATTTAAATTTACATTATTCGGACTGTTATCCTAATCTTCATTGCCATATTCAAAGTGGATAAAGTCGTTGGTTAGATCCAGTGACTAGACCCAAAAGAGTTGCGAATTCAGTATGAGATTACAGCAGTAGTGAACCAAAAGAACTTGGAGAGTTGAGTTAAAATGAAATAACCGAGAAATCTGTAAAAGGCATTGGACGTGAAACTAAAAAATCTATCCCCGTGAACGGAATAAATGGTTCGGTTAGAAATTCCAATCACCTGAAGAAAACCCAAGCGTACAACGGCCGAAACGTTCTGAATATGGTAATGAAGATAAGGACAACAGTCCGAATAATGTAAATAATGCTATGAAGCAACAGCTTTGACGGGTTAATAAGCATAGATTTGTAGTCATGATGTTCGGGTATGAGAAAGGTTAAAAGTACGGGAAGTAATAGACGCGAGCTGAAAGCACTTTGCACTATTAGCCTTGGAAAAAGGATCTACACCAGCTTTTTCTAAACCCAATCCGTTGAGGAAATAAGAGACATGCTGGTTACTCATGACTCGAATGCAGCTTAAGAGGATCAAATTTTAATTTAAAACCCTGTTTTTCTCTCTTACTGTTTATATAAATGATCAAAAATAGCGGAGTAGGATTACCAGCATATTTAACTGAAGTCCGCTGGCTTGTATGTACAGGTAAAGGCTTGAAGATATCCAATATCGTCTGTCTTACACTGCAAATGTGGAACATTTAGAGTGGAACGATCTCACTTTAGTAATAAGGCTAGATGACTTCACCTTGTTATCAATGTTGTATTAACATAATTACAATACATTTAATTGTTAATTTTTATTCTAAGAAAATCAGACACTAAGAGTAAAAAACGAATGAGAAGATATGTTTAATAATAAAATCCTTCGTGTGACAATCTCGGAACATTAAGATTTACAGCTACTATGACTCAAAATCAATAGATTGTGTCATCAACATATCATTAATGATAGAAGTTCGTGCGTCGCCGTATGAAGTGACCATATATGGAAACTATTTCCGAAATTCAGTGAGCCTATTTAGTTGCCAACCATTGAACCATGAAAAAGTTTTATGATGAAGAACGGAAAACAAGTGAATGCTCATTAAATCTAATATTAAAATGTCCAAACAACGTACATTCATCTGCTTGCCTGATACATGACAGTCCCAACCTATTTAACCTTTCCTGTATTCTGTGCATATAGAAGCACATATGCATCGAGATGCGTACTGATTATTTAAGCGTTCTATATCAGACGAACGAATTTACTAATTGAAATAACTTTTTTTTTCCTCTCCCAAGGGAGATATTGAAAAAAGTGGAGAAATGTTGATGACGTAGTTATTCATGCTTGGAAGAAGGATGAGACTTAAGGAATACACTCTACCAAACGTTCCAGGAAGTAGGACTGTCGACGAACTTTTCCAAAAGAGAAACTTATCTGGGATTAAAGTAAGTGCAATTTTGTCGCCATCTAGAAGATAATCTAAGAAATATTGGTCTAAGGAACACTCGGCTAAAAATATACGTATAAGGAATATTTGTCTAGAAGAATTATGGTCTAATGTGTTACTGCTAGTATATAAACAATGCATGACAGTAAATGCTAATTAATCACAGATATCATCAGCAATTTATGTTGATGTAGGTACCTTAAATATTATTAAGTAATATAGTGAATATTAATAAAATTGGGTTTTTATTACATGAATAAAGTGTCAATTTATTAAAGATTATAATATTATAGAACAGTTGTCCTTGGACGGATATTCCATATACCAATGTCTTCAGACGAGTATTCCTTAGACCACTATTCGTTAAAGCAATGTTCTTAAATCCAATTATGTCACATAGCATTAATACATCTTAAAATTTCAGCATATGGAATTATTCATTATTAAAAACTTCATATACCTCGGTGCATGAATCTGCTATAATAGATATAGTATAAAAATAAGAGAAATGAAATAGAATAGGCTGCACTAGGGCTAATTTTATCCAGCTCCACAAGATGATAATATCCGAATTATCGACGGAATCGTATTCTTAAATAACTGTCACATAGATATTTCCATGGGCGTTATGCATGGGAAGCGACCCGTTCATAAACTTCTAGACTGCCAACTGTATCCAACAAGTAAAATAGCACATCTATCAGAAAGAGATAAAAATGATATAAAAGATGTTGATATTCTACACTACTTGGAATGAAAGGAAACCCCTAAAAATAGATGAAAGAGCAAAATGTCATAGAACTTGAGAAATATATTTTCCTTAAAAACTGTTTTAATACGAACATTGCATACATGCCAGCCGACGGAAACATTGACTGTTCGGTCAGTCTATGCCGAATGTAGACATCAAGAAACACCAGCTATTACCATTAGAGATGAAGAGAATAGATAGTATAGTTTAATCTTATCCCGATGTTCAAACATTGAAGAAAAATGCATTAATTTCTTGTTTAATGAATGCCGTATGTATAAACCTAAGGAAACGTTTAATATCGCCTATATCATACACCTGAATAAATTATATTTTTATTATTTTGCCTGTTATTATGGGCTCCATTGCTTTTATTTTTACATTACCAAGTCTATCAGGCTTTGATATTGTTAATTTTGCTGCTATTTAGTCTTGTCGAAATCTTGTTTCCCAAAATTATATTTGCCTTTTTTCGCTCTTATTTCTAGATCGTACTTTTTTCATACTGAAAGGCATTTAAATGAATGTTACATCACACGTTTTCTATTCGATGACTATCAGGAAAAGCTTGCGGTCATTTAACTAATTTTGTGACAAACTGATTTGGACAAGGCGTGCAAGAGTTAGATTTGCATAATACGATGAAGATCATCTTTAGCTAAAATCTTGTTTTTTTTTGTGTATTACTCAATTGACTTGTGAATTAGCATATTATAATTACCTGTAGTTATCTTCCAATAAACCTAACACTAGCCCAAGACGTGTAAGGAAAAGGAACAATATTAAATTATGTGTACGAAACACGGCCCCTCCCAATAGTTAGATGGGATAATTTTTGCTAACTCTGTATCGATATTCAGAAAGGTTAGCTGACTTGAAAGTCTACTACATGCAAGAGACACTAGTTAAGTAACTAACATGGCAAAATCTGCAATATCGGTTTGTTAATATACCAGAACATTCACCAAAACTGTATATGAAAACAACGGAAAATAAATTAGTCTGTGCTAAAATAAGTTTGTAAACAAATATATTAAGGGCATTCCCGAACCTTTAAGGGACTAGAATTCAGGTGTTTCAAATGTTTCTTATTTGTATTTACTGTTTAATCGGCGCTACTTGTCTCAGGTCACTTGAAGAGGAAAGGTACCTGCCAATGACCCCTCTGTTCAACAAATGCAAACATATTGTCAGAAATAGGATACAAAGAACCCAACATTAATGATCTCTTATGTCATGTGGTTAATTTTAATTTATTAAAAAATATTTTTCTATTACTTGTTTTAATATTACAACACACATTTTTCTAACGTTGTAGTATCGAAATGTTTATTTTTAAAACATATTTGTCGGTTCCGTGATATACTGAATCAAACGGGACGTACTCAGGATATTTTTCTATGCATAATAATTCATGCCTTTCCTGTGCAACAAAAAAGCAGTCAAACGCGATCGCATATTACCAAAAGAATGAAAGAATCTCCGACAAGAATACACACTACCTTTTCACGGACCAACATAAAGCCGTACGATTGCCCATCTCTCGATGTAACCTTAGACAGATAGTTATGGGTTATATGGTAGCAGAACCCGGGGTAAAAGTATGACCTAACTGCAGTTAAAACTTTTAAACAAACACAGTAAAAAGTAATAGTAAACTGTCTCGAAATCCGAACAAAGTTTTCAAATGAGAGAATAATGAACTACTTTTGCATCATTAGTCAAACTGAATGGCAGAGAGCAAATGAAAGAGCGGTTAGTCTTTGAAGTCTGGTAAAAGGAGGTAAAAATCACAGCTTGAATAAGAAACACAGTTTTGTCTTCCTCTCTTCTAAAACAACAAAAAAACTACTGAAAAGCGTAGATAAAATTACATGAATATTTGACCAGCCTAATCGCCAATATTTTTCTCTTTTACTTGTCGATTTTATCGACCTTTTTTCTATAAGTGACTCGCCAAGTTTCTTGTTCAACTTTCTTCCCTAAAATAATTGATTGAAAACGAAAGTTTGCAAAGAAAGTAAAAAAAAGAAGGTCGAACATATGCAATTTATTCAATAACCCAGCATTTTATATATTATAAGAGATTAATCTTTTACCAAAGCGAGAAAAAGTCGTTTAATTTCTTAGGGGCGTGCTGTAATTTGTTGCTGACCCACACACTGATACAATATTTTCAGGTTGATATTTAATATGCTCATTTTAATGTGGCGCCGACTGCAAAAAAGCAAATTACGTCACATTTGAGAGTACAGTGCCATTAATTTTGAATACAAGTTTTCCTCATTACTAGCCAAAGTTAGGCGAATTTCTTTTCCTTATTAGTTTTGAAAGTCTGAATTCGAGAAATCAATCATTTATTCGCGATTAAATTTCTGAAGTAGTATAATATGGCAGAGGGAAAAAGAGAGAGTGTGACAGTCGCCAAGTATCCTATGAGGGTTGTGCTTGTTATACGTCTAAAAGTCTGTTATGCTATTTTATTCATTCTCTTTGAGGTTGCATCATAAAGTGACTGTTTAGGTGCTCATTTCAATAATTCCCTGAATGATTAGATTGTTAGCTGAATATCTAAGACAAGCACAAGGTAAGAGTTCATCTTATTGAGCCAATATACAGAGTGAATCTTACAACATTAATCCACAATAAATTTATGGGTTTAACCAATATTTGAGTTGCTTAAATGTTCAGAAAATACAGTGTGTGGTAAAAATACCTCTCACATAATGGGTGAAAAAATAAATAAAATAAAAACATGGGTGAGATTGATCGTTTTGTCTGTTTAACGGCGTATCAACTCCGTATGGGTCATTTAATGCTGAAATTAATTTTTGGGAGGTCGGAATTAATAAAACTATAATATATATTATTCTGCTTTTCACAATTGAATACATGGTAGACAGTACCCAGCTTTTTGGCATATTCATGTTTGTGTCGACATAATTACTAGAGGCAGTGATGTGTGTGTTTTATATTTTATTTTTGAAGTTATATTTTGGAATACAGTTTGATTTAAGAAATTGTACGACAAAAATTAATATCATGAAAGAGTTTTTTCATTTTGATTGTTTGTGTTTGGTAGAATATCAACCTTTACTCGGGTTATTTAATGCTGAATTTTAAATATTTTGTACGTAATTTTATATTTTCAGCTACAGATATTTTGTACATAATTTTAAGAAGTTTTTCGATATATATTTTGTAGATCATAAAATGTATTGCTAATTTTATTATAAAAATGTACTTTTGATTTTTGTTTTTTATTTTTCACTATTTGTCCATAGTTAGGACCCTCGCAGATGCTACCACCCCAGGCCAGGTTGAACCTGGGAACCACAAAAGATAAGAGGCGATTACACGCTTCTCAAAACATCTCGTCTTCTGATCAGAGGGGATGTTTTTGCCATTAACCAGATGAAGACACTATTGTCATAATATCTTATTATATGGAAGATATTTCCGCCGCTCCCTATAGTAATATAGTAGTTATTTTACGTTTTTATGCTTGGATCGAATCAATCGACATTTCAAAATAGATGAAGTAGTATTGTTAAAACTCTTTAGTAATATAAAATGACGTATTTGCTATTTTTCTTCAGTTCTAAGTTTTTCTTGTTATCTTTCCGTTTTGTGATTCAGCCACATTGCCATAAGTCGAAAAGTTACTTCAGAGTTACTCAAATTTGAATACTTCTTAGAGAGTCATTTAAAAAAATCGTGTGATAGACTGTGAGATTATCACACTCATTGACAGTCACAGTTTCAGTTGGCACGAAAACAAAAAAATGATCATGAACGGCAGATCACGATACTGGCTGTAGTCCGCGAAACTTTTTCAAACACTTCTTTACGGTAGTCGTTTCGGAATAGATAATGAAATTAGTCTGGCATGAGGTTAAATCATTCAGAGTCCTAGCGAGGATCCGTCTCATTACGTGAACATAGGCATGCAAGAATTTACACCATTTTAAGAGTTAGGTTTGGTTATCGAAGGTAAGTACATTTGTAATGTTGGCTGCATGGGAATAAACCTCCCGTACTAATGATTAGTCATTGGAATGAATCTGGTGATTTACCAAGATAAATTAGATCATATATATATATATATATATATATATAAAGGGTATTATGACAGAAACATGTAAGAATCGATACACAATTGCAGTCGTGTTTCAACGCCTAAGTATGCCTCAGTCGATTGTAAATTACTGGCGAGCAAACAATTAATTTGGTTTCAAGAAGCAAAATACATCCTCTATTTTTGAAGAAAAGTCTTGATCGATTTATTCTGATCAACCAATCGAATATCACCTATGTTAAATTCAAACTTAAAAAAAGAAAAATGTATTTTTCTTTTGAAACGAAATTAATCGTTCACTCGTCAGTAATTTATAATCCCTGAAGAGACGCATTATTATGTGTTGAAATACAACTGCAATTGTTTAGCGATTCTTACATATTTTTGTTGTAATACCCTAAAATAAATAATATTGCTCTATGTATTGAACCCTCTTTTAAATTAAATGTTACGCACGTTGGAAGTGTACTCTATTCGTTCTCATCGTACCTGTAGATACCTATTTCTTTTATATATAAGAAAAATATATCTGCTAATTACTCAATTTCCGCTACATATTGTATGCTTACGCGCGGTTATATGATAGCACGGATCTTTAAAAATGAACTGGAAAAGATCGCAAGACGTCAATCGCATTTGGTAGCCCAGAAAGAATATTAAATGTATTACGGCGTTTGTTTTAGAGTTTTCGTCGTCTTTTATATTACGTTCTGTTACTTTTCAGATCAGTTTCAGGAATCGGATACGTTATTCATTCTTTTTAGTGTCGATTTATCTGTCTGCTGATCTTTTGTTTACATCTGATATAATTCCATAAATAAAGCAGATGGATTTATCCGCTTTGGCTGTGCTTCCTAGAATGTGGAATGTATGAAATGAAAATACACCCGAGAATGAAACTACTGCGATTTGCATTTCCAGAATAATGTCACAACATAAAAGTGATATAAGAAAAACAAATGACAAGGACATTTAAAATTAATTTTCTGTTTTAAAGCAACGAGAATCAGTTTTCTAATTTGCAGGTATGGAAACCTGAAAAAATCGCCAACAAGTATTTTCAACGAAGAACCAACACCGGCGTTACTGAAAAAATACAGATATTTCAGCTACCAGTCCGACTACTTAACTGAGTTTCTCAGACCAAAGGATAGGAAAACTGTGCTATGCGAAATAGGTCGTGCTGACTAAGTGTCCAGATAGAGAAACCTGCATTAAAGATTCCAGTTTCCTATCTGAGCTTGATCTCCGACTTCTAGGACAGGAATGAAATTTTTAACTTTCGGCGATTACTTATTTGTCCGTTATTCATTCTAGTTTCTTCGTTTGTATAATCCCGCCCTTTAATCAACTTCCCTGTACATCCAAAACCCGAAATGTTCCCAGCACTTTCCACGAATTTCGTTTCGCTAATTCCCGTTCTGAATTCATTTTCCACCGATAAACCAATCTCGAGATAAATGCGTAACAAAGAGATTGAAGATCTCATACCGACAAACATATACACTTTGATTATTATTCATCTTTGCATCCAATTCCCGTCTTTCCTTGTTTGTGACCGGACCAGAAATCTAACAGCAAAATAACCCAGACAAGATTTAAACAGACTGTGTTCAAAGTCTTCGTTAATTCCTTTCCGGTGGGATTCTTGAATTTAAAGTTGCTTTGTGATAAGAGAAGACGAAACTAGAGACTATATTTTCTCGCTGCTTTCCTTTCTAATTTCCTCTATCATATAAACGTAAAATAATGAATAGCGATCGACAGGAAGGTTAATGCGTGCTGTTTGTCAAAGATCTTCGCTTTGCCATTGAAAACGTATTTTCTGTATCGCTACATGTATTAATATTTTCTAGATTTGCGGACGAAATAATCACAGTTCAAGGAAAATAAAAAAATCCAGCCACTTAATGGAAACGATTTCTTGTTAATGGAGATTTGGTTGAAATAAAGCATTGTCATAAAAAATCTATCAGCGTAAACATTCCAAAGTATTAACTTTTCAAAATGTTTCATTATATATATATATATATATATAACAGTTACTCTGGCCTTTTTAAAGAGTTCTACGAAGAAAGACCACGTATTGTGCGGAATACGTGGTCTTTCTTCGTAGAACTCTTTAAAAAGGCCAGAGTAACTGTTAGCGTTTTAAAAGTGAGGGGGAATCAGGGTTAGATCTCCCCTGATTGGGTCGATTTGGTGATGGGGAGTATGATGTTGAAAGACCCGAAACTCCCTGATGAACCAAGTCAAAACATCACTGACGACCCCCTCGGGCGCCTACTTAAAAGCGTATTTTTTAATTATATATATATATTTATTAAAAAATTATAACAGGTTATAACATCACTATAAAAATACCCATTTTGTTTCAACACTTCTGATGTCTTGCCAAGTGATGGTGTTGATAGTGTTCAGCTATCAACACCATCAATTGGCAAGACATCAGATATTTTTGTGATGTTATAACATGGTGTTTATGTTATAATTTTTTGAATAAATACTTTTTGCTCTACTCTGTATTGAGCACTTAAGAATAGTGTTTTTGGTTATTGTAATTTTTTCCGTCTATACTAATCCTATATATATATATATATATATTTGTGTGTGTTTGGTTCAGTCGTAAGTCATTTCTCTGTTGCTGAACGAAAATGACAAAAGGTATTATACTAACTAACCATTCTTTACATCTGTCATAACACATTATGTCAAATGTATTACATTCAACTATGTTTAACTCAAAAACTTCCTCTGTGAACAGATTGTAGCATATAAAGTAAAATAACGCAGAAAAAAAAAATAAAATCACTCAATGCATCGTGATATGCCCTTTCATTATTTTTTATTTATGTATGATATTTCAATAAGTGCCTTTCTTTTATTACCACTCATTTTAATATCACGGTAGGGTAGTACTGGGATATTCAGCTGAACCATGGATATTGATGATTTCAATACGTGTTCAGCCATCTTGCTCAAAACGAACTTTTACACTTTCAGTAAAACGCGGGAGATTGCTGAGAACATTCCTTAAGCACGGTGAAGATAATAAAAAGTGATTTAGAAAAGGTGACTATTATTTCTTACTTCATGAAAGTAATGTTGAACATGAGACAAAGTGTTTATGAAATAAAAATTCTTCAACTTTTTTCTTGCAAATATCTCTACGCCATTTGTACGATTCCGTTCTTTCTTCCTTCCCGTCTTTCATTTTGACCCCTGACATTCATGCCTTTGTCTTCCTACTAGGTTTGACAAATAGTTTAAATAGCATTCTCTAAAATGAAATCTAAACAAACGGGCGTAACGTTAGCTTTCTTATTTATTCGTAAACATTCTTAGAATATTAAGCAGTTTGACTTGTTTGATTTCGAGAGGAGTTTATTTTCTCAGGACAGTCTAAATAATACATTAAGCATGGAGCAACAAAATGCATAGACTGTTTACGCCATGCCTTCTTTAAATAACCAGCAATAAGTCGTGCTTCTGTGAAATTCTAACCCATTAAGCCCCAATATCCTACAAATTGGACTGTGAGTAATTTTGGATTATCGGCAGAGACCTGTACTATAGGATTTCTTTTAAATTTCTAATACAGTGTAATCCGGATATAAGAGAGTTGTCGGGACCAGAGAAGTCTCTTATATCCGGGTTTGGTCTATTATATATACATTAACACAGGCTCTAATTTGGGACCAGAGACAATATCTTATATCCGGGTTTCTCTTATATCCGGATTTCTCTTATATCCGGGTTACACTGCCGGATTTCGTTTCAGAATCCTAAAATAATGGAGTTTTATTTTATAATTAATACTAGATTGTACATTGACAAACGTCGGTAAATATATTTGTTATTTTTTCTTTTGTAAATGATTTTTTTAAATATTTTTATTTCACTCGATATTTTGAGTCTTTCATACGTATGTTATTTTCAAATAGAAATAAAGTAATGCCATTCTAATAAAAAAAAATAAAAAAACTCACTTTACTTTTTATGCGTGAATGTTCCCGACGTATGTCAGGTACATGGTAGTCTTAATGTATCACAAGTCAGACTTGCAGATTAATGACTTCGTTCCCTTTGTCTCGGGTAAATATTGCACTACGACATAAAATTTGTCTTGTGCTTGGCTGGTATTTAAAAAAGCAAAACTGTTTTCCTATATTTAATTTACTCCTGGAGGCAGATTACTCGATAGAACGAAGCTTAGTAAATAAGTCTGTCTCCTGATTTCAGTCTGTTTCGTTCTTGCTCTCATATATATATATATATATATATATATATATATATATATATATATATATATATGCACTACTACTGCTGCTGCTGATTGAAATGAACAAGACGTTTTTGTAGCTTTGATTTACTGGAAATAAACACAAAGATAATTGTAGGTTAAATATTTTGTGAAAAATAAAAAGGAAACAAGTTAATAATAATAAGTATTTTTCATTATTTAAATTTGGACTTTGTCAGTCCAAGAAAAATGATCTGCTTCCTAACAACATCACGCGAAAATTATTAGGGAATTGATCTTGTTTTTTCTTCTTTTTTTTGCACGGGTGGAGGTTTGCATCTGGATTGTCTGATCCTTTTCGGTAACCTTTTAGTAGATTAGCCCAAACATGGATTGGATTATTTTCTGCGCCTCTTGTGCATAATCTTCAATTTGCTGTAGATTACTTATTTTCTTTGCACTGATATATTTTTTCGATTAAATCCTCTGAGTTTTCATATGGATTCAAGGAGAGAACTGCCAAAGAAATATTAACTAGCTGAATTTTTTGTGGGGCGGGGGCAGTGTCATGGGTAGAGCTGCAACTACGCTGCTATTTCACAGTTCTAAAATGTATATGATTTGCTTAGAGGCTAGAGAAGTTACGTCGGCGAGCAGAGGTCAAATTCCGACCGAAATCATGATATTCACTTTCGCAGACATACTCTTGGGAAAAGCAGGAACCTATCAATTCTCCCGACGCCTCTAGCCGTGTTTGTCAACCAGTATAAGTGGAGAAAAATTTTGAATTGAAAACTGTACCTAACGAGAGTATCTTTGAACTGTAACTAAGGTCAGGACAGCATAGTTGCAATATAAATCACATGTTGGCTCTGTGGGTGCTGAAGAAACGCAAATAGCTCGAAGAAGAAAGTCAAGATTTTAAACGAGCAGCTATGCTGAAGACGAGAAACTCCACTGTGCCTTCAAGTCAAAACCGCTTTAATCATGATGTTAAAAATGTATTTGCAAAGCTGGCATCTAGTATTTCACACTAACCTATTTTCATCACATCAATAACTCTTACCAAACTTTCTTTTTCCTTATACAGAGAAACAACTCAAAAAAATAACTCTCTCCACGATTTTGTTTTTGATGGACAGTATACGTTGGAGTAAGTCATTCATTTTGACTCTTGAAACGAATTTGCCCTACTCAAAATGTTCTCATCTTGACAGTATATTATCCCAGAATGAGATAAAATTGGTATTATTCTGACTGGAAAATTATAAGCAAGATTTCAGACCTTTAGCAAAGTGTTATAACAAAGTCGGCGTACACGGTCGCCCACACTTTAGAAAGCTCTAATAACTGTGTTACTTTCCCTGAAACGACTTCCGCATTATTCCTAAGACCCATTGTTTTTTATCTGTGCATTTTCAACTTCTAGATAATTACGTTCTGCTCTGCAGGTTCTTATCACGTCCAAGTTGATTTTCTCTAACGAAGTTTAGAATGTTTCGAAAAGGTTATCTTACTCTGGTAAATCATTTAGAAATTGCTTACAAGATGGCGTGAATAACTATAACAAGGTTAAAAATACAGAATTGCGATTTTTCATCTGTTTCAAGTATGAAAGCCCTTTTCTTTACCCATTTTATTCGCTGCTGAGATGTTTTGTCAATTGTATTTCTCGCTTTCTGAGCTTCTGATTTGTTTTGCCTTAAGTCACCTCTTTGTTTGTGAGAATTGTCCAGCATTCATTGCCTTAGACTAGGATAAATCTGTTATAGCGGTTCAGGACTCGAACGAAATTTCAAGATCTCATTTCACTTATCTTCCTGAAAGCATATTTTGCTATTTTCATATACCTTCGCATTCAGGTGTCATATTTTCTTTCATTTGAAAATAATTAATAAGAGGCCCGGAAAGTGAAGCAAAGCCATTGCAATGGACCGTAAGTTGTCAGAGTGTACCATCAAAAGGTTGTGAATGAGAGCATCCGCTGCAAACCATATGTGATGCAAAGAGATCAGCTCATGTCGGAAAAGAGAATCGTTGGATGCGTGAAAATAGCATGCTAATCAAGTTAAAAAAAAAAAATATCGAAGGCTTTATGTCTTCTTCGATGAGAAGAACTGACCAAAAGTTAAAACGAAAGAACGACAATTGTTTACTCAGAGACCCCATTGAGGTTTCTAGAATCACGAATGTCAAGTTCTCAGCAACTGTAATGGTTCTGGGAGTCGTCAACAGAGCTGGCAGGCATCTTAACTTCTTTCCTCAAGGCGTAAGTTAAGGGAGCTGGTTATCGGAAGGTGTTGGAGTTGGTTGCGAAGCCTTGGACACATAGGTTATGCAAAGGAAGATCGTAAGTCTTCCCACAAAACTCTGCACCGTCTAAGACAATCCAAGCACAGATGCGTGATAATCTTCATGATCATATTCTCCTAAATACATCATCTTCGAGCCCACCTAGCCTGAAACCACTGGACTACTACGTATGGGGCCTAATCGATTGAGAAGTCAGTCAATGCCCTCATAATACCCTAAAATTTCTTACGTCCACCATAATCAGGACTGTCAAAATCTATCCGATTTGTTCTTGTCCGACGCCGTATCGAAGCAGCCGTTGGCGCTAGCGAGGAATTTATTAAGTGCGATAAAAGCTGTCCATGATTGTTTGAAAGCAAATTGGCGACAATTAAAGCCTTTGGTTCATCAGCTTCGTGTCTTTTTAATTCATACCCAGCAACAACAAAAACAAAAAAACTAACGCACCCTCTATTTCCTAAAGGTATCAGGTTTTCCGAACAGATCAAATATATCTATGTCGTACCTTATCAGATGCTTTTGTAATAGTATCTCTGTTAGCATTGAGAAAACAATTTGCTGAGGTGTAGCGATTGTCAGCAAAGAAAACAACTTACGAACAGAAACCGAATTCAGGATAGGTGTTTTCATTCACTTTGTAAAAAGGTCATGTACTATGACTTTATTCGAATATATCGGTAATTTTTTTTTTTTTTTTTTTTTTTTTTTTTTTACACGGGTGTTTTCTGTGGCATACGAAAATGATTTCGAGTAGAATAAGATCTTTTGATCAAATTATCTGTTTTATCTTATTTGTCGGCGTAACAGGAAAAAAAAATTTATACCTTCGGCTAACAGATAAAGATATATATTTCTGATTGTGTATGTATTTGATTTCCTTTTACCTTTTCTCTCGTATTAGCCTCACACACGCCACCAGAATCGATCAACTTATCTTTTTCTCTTCGTATTAACTGATATTCAGATTCATTCATACAGCAAAGCTGATGTGCGCCCCTGTCAATGCAATGGCTGTGAAATCCTTCATCAAAAGCCGCTAAAACATTGTAATTGCAAGGCGCTTTGCCTTATCTTTAATTCATGGGAAAAACTAAATCCTATCTCCCGATTACAATGATTAGTCCTTGTTAAGGTTTGCCGCTTAGCTTGAATATGCTGTCATGTTCGCGCATTGCTAATCTCCGAATATATTCAACATCTGAACTCCCAGTCTTCTTACAATGGGGAGAACGCTTGGTACAACTTCGTAGCTAACATCGTCGTCCGACAGTTCATTTGCGAGTTTAGTAATCCTAAACCAGTCTACATTAAATTTAGTCAATGGACGCTTGCTTTAGAGTAAATGTTACCAAAGTATTCTCTCAGACCATTATTGTTATAACGAGTTTGGACATATTTATCTACTTTCTCGTTGATTAATGGTTAGGAATTTAGTTTCGAAGACCATTATTACAGAAATAAGTTTATTTCTCGACTGAATTCCGACGTTTATAATAATGCATGAGAGAAGGGCGAACTTATTTTATCGGTCCTTCTTAAAGATGATTATTAACGACATTTTCCGTCGGGCGTAGGTCATTATGGCTCTCCGGATATTCGTTTATTTTCTGAATTGCCATATCTTGTAAACGATAAGGAAGTGGTTTCTCGTTGCTTTATCCATGGTTTAGAATTCAGAGTATTCATTTTTCTAACATTAATAGTCAACCAAAACTACAAAATTCACACTTCCTGGCTAGTTAAACCTTAGCCAATGAATAGGGATAAAACGGAACATGCCTTTTCCAAGTGGATTTAAGCGTCAAGAAAATTAACAGTCTTGTCAGGAATTTGGACTCTGCTCGCCTATTTCCCTTTCCGTATCAATATCCCTTGTGAAGTGAAACTGTAGAAACATCTAATTTCAGTGTTATTACAATGATAAGATCTTCCAAAGTCGTGCAGAAAAGTTTTCAGACAATTTACAGTTATTTTTGGAAGAGATTCCTGGTGATGCTAAAACCATTTCAGTACTCCTTTCTCGGTAAAATATAATGGGTACAATAATGTTCTTGGCAAGATCTTTTAAGTTTGACCAAACTTTGGTATATATTTCTCTCATATAAAGGAAAAAATACTTTTATCTGATAACGAATGTTAGTCGGTAGAGGACTGTTTGACAAATCACACAGGAGGATCTTTCCAATCTTCCAATACTTAGCATATGGTGAGCTCCTCCACATAAATCACAGCTTTAGGAGAAAAAAAAGAAAAAAATGCTTACTTCACTTTACGATTTAATATTTTATAGACCATTTAAAACCGAAATATTTATTTTAAATATATTTTTGCCAGTGAATATTATATTAACAATGTTTTTTAGAAAACTATGATTTTCCCGCTATTAGTCTTACTATTTAACCCAAAAATGGGAGAAGGAAATGGATTCTTAAATATTCCAGAGACATTTTCGCTTAAGTGAACGTAAAGAACCCGGCTGGAATAAAACATCTACTCTCCGAATTCTTACTGAGCAGGTATCTATTAAACCACCTATGCACCCTCACTATTCGACGGGAAAAGTGATGCACGAATAACCCTGCAATTGTTTGAATTTAACGCTACAGACCAATGATTTATGTTCAGACCAAGCTTGTCCTACAAAATATCACATAACAATCGTCTTTGATGTTGATATTCTAACACATTACCCAATTTAGGTAAACAAACATAATCTGATATCCGTTTAATAGGATGAAAAAAAATGCCAGACACGGATTTTGTTTTCTTCCGACAGATCCGTGTAGATCTGTGCAGAAATATATTTTTATATCTCACTTGGTCCGGAACTAAACAAAATGGTAGGACATGAATATAGCCATCGTCATCAGAGTTAGGTATTCAGTGGATGTTTTTGAACTCTTTAGATGACATCATTGCTGGAAACATTTATAATATTAAGAGAAGTGCTGGTAGAGTGAAGAGTCTTCAAGTTACTGCTGTTAGGAAGACAAAATTACAAAGATTATCATGGAAAGGATTAAATTGTTTTGCGACTGGGATTTTTTCTATATAAATCATCATCTTAACATTTGGAAATCTTGATACCGTTTACGCTTCATTCTTCTTCATTTCCTCCAAAAGCTGTCAAACCCAGAAAAATGTTTCCTTTTTTTTGTGGCAAATACATTTTTTAGGTTCTTCGGA
The DNA here is from genome assembly GCA_964036315.1 of Acanthosepion esculentum. Classification (NCBI taxonomy): domain Eukaryota; kingdom Metazoa; phylum Mollusca; class Cephalopoda; order Sepiida; family Sepiidae; genus Acanthosepion; species Acanthosepion esculentum. The sequence goes on along the minus strand of OZ038495.1, from coordinate 52,881,873 downwards.
ATCGAAATGTTTTCCCTTCCCAAACAAGTTCAATGTATTCAAACAGATTGGAATTTGTTTTTCATTTTAATCGAAGTAATGTCCGTCTGAGTAAAACAAATTTAGAGAGTGACTCACTTTTTTTGTGTTTCCGTTTACAAATTCCATTAGTCAAATTAGTTTTAAATGATTAAATACAAAAGCTGTGAAACAAGACTTTAGATTTATGATGGTATTCAATGTATTTTAAGTGTACTATCTTGGTATCACATGCATCTTTTTTCATTATCGCAGTTTGCATTTTCCAAAAATTTGATTCTGTAAAATATCTAATTACGAATTTCAGTATATTTCCTAATATTGTTATCTTCTATAATCTTTGATTTTAAAATGTTACTATTTTTTAATCCAATTATGAGGGCAAAATACCACGTATTTCCAATAATCACCTTCGATCTAGTAAGATTACACAAAGGCATTTGGTACAATATGACACGAAAAAATTATTGAAAATTTACTAAAGCTTGATCTGAAAATATATACTGAAAAAAGCAACACTTTGAATAAATATCCTGTATCAAAAGCAGACTAAAGTGTAAAGTAAAATAATTAGTTGTGTCACAATAATCGTTTTTGTTTATTACTTTATTCTTCCCAAAATTACTTGTTGCCATTTATCAGGCAACTCGTTGATACCTTTCAAGTAAAATGACCTTCGAAATCGTGAATTTCTTTTTCATTAAGGAAAATTTTCTCTTGACCAATCACCACGAAATTACTCTGCAGCGATCGAAAACTTAATTGGTTATTTCAAAGTCAAATGAATATGTCGAGGGATATAGAACAGGCCAATAGAGTTGCAATTTCTTGCCTTATTATTCTTGCGTTGTTGGAGAAAATTGTTTTCTTTTAATCCACGCTGTACGCTACTATTACCCTTTTAAAATCTAAGTTATGTTATTGTACTTCAAATTTATAAGTGATCATTAGTTTGAATGATCAATTAGTCAATAAAATTAATTCCCCCAAACGGGAATTTTTATGGCCTAACTTCACTAAAATATAAGTATAACAAAGCACCATTTCTTTCTATGATTGCCATTAACTTTTCTTAGTTTACAATAACCTCTGCCTTGCCAGAAACATTCAATCACCTCCTTGTCAACTATTGCAGTACACTCCTTTTACAAAAATGGAAATTTAGTGACAGCTATTTGCTTTCCACATCCCGAGCAGTTGCTGTGAAAGGATAAACGAGAGGAAAACCCCACATTTTCCATCTACAAGCATACTTGTACACACGTTATGGTTCATAGCTTAAAGAGAAAAAAAAAATTCGGACTGGTATTTTAAAACTGCGCAAAGTTTAGTTTTGCCTAACACAAGTCTCTTAAAATCAAACATTGACCTAAGTACTTGAATCGGGTTCTTTAGTAACCTTGTCAGATCGAGGCTTTCATATGGAGGTCATGCCTGGCAAGAAACCTGTTCAGATGTATCAACTGTCAGTTGTCTGCAACGGCCACGTCTTCAGCTCAGTGACAACGAATGGCTTCGAGAGAATGAACTACGCAGATCTTCGTCAGGAGGATCATTGCTCTAAACTTGTGAACTGTAGCTACAGAATCACAAAAAAGAATAGTATCAGCTACATCAGCGAAACTAAAATGGATAGTGCATGTACCTCAAAGAGAAAACAGAGACAATCAAGTTGTTGACGTTGTAGACTACGTTAAATAAAACGGTAGGAAGGAAGCACCTATCAATACTGAAAAGAGCACTGTCACTTGATTTAAGAAACCAGTTTTTCTGTTATAATAGAAGTATTTCATAAATCGATAGTATCACTGCTTATTTAGTGAATGAATACCGAAAACATACTTCTAAGAAAATGGCTCATAATACCATTATAATTACCATTTAGTAAGCATGATATTTTGATCTATCCTGCTAGGATGTCTTTGACATATTATGGATATACAGTGTAACCCGGATATAAGAGAGACTCAGATATAAGAGAGACTCAGATATAAGAGAGACTCAGATATAAGAGAGACTCAGATATAAGAGAGACTCAGATATAAGAGAGACTCAGATATAAGAGAGACTCAGATATAAGAGAGACTCAGATATAAGAGAGACTCAGATATAAGAGAGACTCAGATATAAGAGAGACTCAGATATAAGAGAGACTCAGATATAAGAGAGACTCAGATATAAGAGAGACTCAGATATAAGAGAGACTCAGATATAAGAGAGACTCAGATATAAGAGAGACTCAGATATAAGAGAGACTCAGATATAAGAGAGACTCAGATATAAGAGAGACTCAGATATAAGAGAGACTCAGATATAAGAGAGACTCAGATATAAGAGAGACTCAGATATAAGAGAGACTCAGATATAAGAGAGACTCAGATATAAGAGAGACTCAGATATAAGAGAGACTCAGATATAAGAGAGACTCAGATATAAGAGAGACTCAGATATAAGAGAGACTCAGATATAAGAGAGACTCAGATATAAGAGAGACTCAGATATAAGAGAGACTCAGATATAAGAGAGACTCAGATATAAGAGAGACTCAGATATAAGAGAGACTCAGATATAAGAGAGACTCAGATATAAGAGAGACTCAGATATAAGAGAGACTCAGATATAAGAGAGACTCAGATATAAGAGAGACTCAGATATAAGAGAGACTCAGATATAAGAGAGACTCAGATATAAGAGAGACTCAGATATAAGAGAGACTCAGATATAAGAGAGACTCAGATATAAGAGAGACTCAGATATAAGAGAGACTCAGATATAAGAGAGACTCAGATATAAGAGAGACTCAGATATAAGAGAAACCTAGATATAAGAGAAACCTAGATATAAGAGAGGCCCAGATATAAGAGAGGCCCAGATATAAGAGAGGCCCAGATATAAGAGAGATTTTCTCTGGTCCCAAATTAGAGCCATACTTACCTAAACAAAATAGATCAAACCCGGATATAAGAGACTTCTTCTCCGGTCCCGACAACTCTCTTATTTCCGGGTTACACTGTATTTACTATTCTGAGAATGATGTTGACAATACCAGAGACGTAATATGTGAACATTGAAGTTTTAAGGAAAATGGAAACAGAAAGGGAAATTTTATTTACAATCAATCAAAAAAGACAGTTAAAATTCATGGGCCATATAATGAGGTAAGGGATATTAGAGAATTTAATTCTCACGGGACATTCATGGTAGGTCAGAAGGAATCTGGGAGTAAACTATTTAATGAGCTTTTATAAATAGCTGGCCGAAAAAGAACTGGGAGAAAAAAATAAAAGGTAAAATTATTTCTTATAGCTACAACGAAAAATAAATTCAACAGAACAATAATTGTTCACGTTCTGAAGGGCCACGGCATATAATAGAATTTAATGCAATCAAACCGTAAGAGTACCTCCAAGTGACATTTTCTTCAGTTCTCTAGACCTTCTCGATTCGCTTAACTAATAGTCTACAATGAACTGTCAGATGATTTATTATTGATATTTACTGAGAATAGCATACCCTGGTACTGACATATACTTGCGTGGGATACCCAATAAGTATCTAGCTTGACAGACTTCAATATATTTTTGACTGTCTTGTGGGGAAAGTTTTATTTCCCCACTCTACAGCCTCTTTATCTCAAGGTTGCAAGACTCCCCTTACTCTATCGCTATTTGCATTGCTAATTTTCAAATGAGTTCTATTCTTTAGTTACACCAATTCAAGCATTAACCGCTAGGACATGTCGTGATACTACCAAGGACACGAAACACATTCATTTCCTTTATTTTCCAAACGTAAGTAGAAATTTCCATTTAGAAATATGTTTCCTAAGTATAGACATTTTTAGGATCAAACAATGAAATCTTAACATCATCAAGTCAAGGGCCTATCCTTATTCACATAATTTACACTACCATCGCTTCTTTCATTTATATCATACGCTCCATTCATCGTTGCCAATTTAATAGTAAACCTATATTTTGAGGGGCTCTTAAGCCTTGTGTTCATTTCTAGTATTAAAACTCCTAACTTGACAGTATTATCTACTTAACTGGCCTGTTGATTAACTCAACGGAAAGACACGACATACGCTTTCATATAAAAATGACTTGGTTTATTATGACACAATTTGACAATTATTACAGCTAGACACATTTATAACCAACCTGAAGTATGTTAAACTCAGTTGCCGAATAAATGGTTGAGTTTCTATCGCCTAATATTGTTGTAATGCAAAGAAACGGTTATTCCGAGGAAACCGTCATCATTAAAATGTTATTTATCATAGTTGAATGTTGAAAATTTAAAAAAAAATAATACCAAAACTGCTATTTCCCTTGACATTAGAGAGCGCTCAATGTGTGGGTATTAAATAACAATTTGTCAAAAGCATTGCCACATAGTGAACTACAAATAAGAAACCGTGAGCAACCCCATCACATTTTCTGACTTCACGCTATAATAAAAAAAACACTGATCAAAGTTCCATTGAAAAACACATCAATAAAAAAAAAGTCAAAAGAAAAATTCACTTCGAAATTTTACCTTTTTGTCCAGCTTTAAAATCACAAATTACTCTCCATTGCTCCATAAAAAAATTTTATTTTTATATCAGTAAGTTAATTTTATCATTCTTGTTCATTATTCAGGAATGGTTATTTAAGCTCACAAAAGACATTACTGCTCCAGTGTCTCCGACCTTCACTTGATGCCTAAAATTAAGACGAGTTTCTCCTCATGAACACCTGCACAAAATAGAACTTTTACCATAATGCATGCACTTCCAAAAATATGGACGCAGCCACCTTGTCATTTGGCGAAATTCTGTGTCATTGTAAATCGGTTCATCTTAAACCTGCACGCAAAATGGCGCCTCTCGAGGGTCATCGACGTTCGTTATAAGTATTTTAGAAAGATCGATTAATTAAATGACACAAGCTACCATCATTTTAATAGGACTTATTTGCACGAAGAATTACTGCCTATCTATTTTGTTAAGGACGAGTGGCAAGATACTGAGATTAATCTTTTTAACCTACCGAACTCCATCCTAAACATACTAGTAGAAAATACAAGTATAATAGTCTCATTCATATGTAAAAAGTTTCAAATAACGGAAGCCCTAATAAAAAAAATAAATGAAAAGCCATCACTAGCATAAAACATTACTAAAACTTCAAACATAAAAACTTACACATTCAGTTAAAAATTTAAAATAGAAATCGTACTTGATAATGGCTAAAAAAAGTGAACGAAAACGCTTGGATATGCAGAACTTTTGGACGCTTTTTTACACAGTGTGTCCAGAAAAAGAAAGACTTGTACGAACACAAAAACTGATTAAAAAACCTTGGCAGTCATCTTTAACAAATTATGTATAAAAAAAGGATTGTTACCCAAATACACAATATATATACAGTGTAACTCGGATATAAGAGATTTTCTCTGGTCCCAAATTAGAGCCTGTGTTAATAAAACAAAATAGACCAAACGCGGATATAAGATTCTTATCCGGTCCCGACAACTCTCTTATATCCGGGTTCAACTATATATATGTATGTATGTATGTATGTGTGTGTGTGTGTGTGTTATATTCAAGATAATTTTTTTCTGCAGTATCTGTAAAGAAACTGAATTAGACTATCCTTCTGCTGATGTTTTAACATAATATTCAACACCGTGTCGTTAACACAGGTCGGGGTATATGCTATACATTCTATATGTCAGACTAATGGAGGGGAATTTAATGACTGAATGGGAAAAATCCTATAACACGTTTTTAGCTTCAAAAGCACTACTTTGATTACATAATGTTTCTTTATTGATACGATCATCTCTATGCAAGAGGAGGGAGCGAAAATGTAATCCCGCATCTTTTATAATTAAACATTGAATATAACGATGAAGATAAAAGGACGTTTAACTTTATATTTCTGTCATACGTTGTGCCTAACAGCCTTTAACCAGCTTATTACCACATGCTTTTGAAGATATCGCTTTAATTATGTCGCATTGTATTAAACACACACACTCCCCCGTTTCTTTTCTACTGCGGTTATAAAACACTGCACATTTATTCACTCTTGTTCTTGAGAAGCTCCGAAGCGCGAGGAACGAAACCGGTTAACTTTTCTTTTTTTCATAGTTATTTTTTCTTTCTCGTTTCGATTTCCTTATTTACTCTGACATGATTTTATTATACTTGCTCTCCCCCCTGTTTGTTATTTATTTGTTTGTATGCGTGTTACCATAATTTAACATGTTCGTGTTTATAGGTATAGTGAAATTTTGTACCCCTCACACACAAACTTTCAAATCCAATTGTGGCGATTAATTTTCTGTATACAAAATAACTTTCTGATATCTAAATTAATTCTCCGAAAGCTACACAAAAAGGTAAATAGATAGCTGTGGTTTATATGGACGTCTTTGAAGCCATTTATTGTGTCAGTGGAGCATCTCCATTCTATTGATTTTTAAAGCCAGAGCGAATACTTTGATGATTTCTTTAATTTCGATCTAATATAGGAACTAAAGCATAAACATGTCGTGTGAAAAGACATGCAGAACTATTCTTAACTTTTGCAATGTGACAATTATGTTGTTTCCGAATCAGCTGAATTGCATTTATGAAAATGTCAACAAAGCAGCTGCACAAACCAACAGGAACTATGTTTGATCCTTATTCTGGATCAACTCAGTCACCAAGTCACGATTCATAGAGTGCTGTAATATTCTTTATTGATATATCCTTTAAAGATGTAGGCCTCCTCACATATTCTTTTTATTTAATATCTGTGAATTGCCATGTTTGTTTCGTTTTATTTTACCATAGAGAGGTTTGTCGCTGCCTTAAACACAGGTTGAAATTCAGAGTTATCAGTCTCCGAGATTGGCTGCTATTCATAGCTAGACTTTCCCCAGAGAGTTTCTGCTTAAGTCTATGTATCCAACAGACTAGAACAGAGATTGAACTTACATCGACCATTCCACTTCATACACGGATAACAGTAAGGTGACCTAAACATTCTGTATTTTTGTTACATTAAAAATATCATTACCATATTTTTTTTAAAATACCGTTATTTCCGAAAACATGCACTTTAAAAAAGTGTTAAAAGTATAGATAATCAATTTTAAAAATCTTGTCAGTGAAAATGACACAAACTATTGTATGCCCTGAGAGAAAATACACACATCAGTTTCATTAATATGCATCCAGAAACCAATTGTTTTCAATTGGCTAATTCGCCTTGGATAGTCAATGTCTAATTAATCCCCATCATCCCATATTTCGTTGATATGGTAGATTTACATCCAGCATAGCGATACAATATATGAATATTAACGTTTTTATTTTAATCACGCCTTTCTCAACACGCGACTAATAATTTAAATTTATTTTCTACGAATCTAAGAAAAACGAGTTTCAATTTCGATAAGATTAGAAATGCAATCAATTTTATAATGATATTAATAATTTCTAGTTATATGTTGCTTTACAGCAAACACTGACAGAAATGTTGAAATATGCCAAACGATGTTAGTTGTGAGTTTTATACGTATTGCGTAAATCAGAGAACATTGTCAAACGGTTGACATTGTTCTAATTTGTGTCGTAAAAATAGCAACGTTAATTAGAGTATTTACTGTATAATTTTTGCTTATTACAAAACTTATTTTTCATTTTCGCTATTTCATTACAGTAAATTAGAAATGATTATGAATCATTATAATTTGTGACAAAAAATAAAAATAATAATTCAATTTGTCTTGGAAATACATTTTTCTGGCACTCAACAATCCAGCTGATAATTCGAGTTAAACCCAATTTGCAAATTAATGTTCAATTAGGAATTTGCGCATGTTTCTTGTTGCACTGATATGAAATTGGATTGCTGTCTGCAGACAAAGCAATTATAAAAAAAACAGAACTGATAAGCATATAGTCGAAAGAATGAGCTAAATATCAGAAATTCCTGATAGCGCTTGAACCTACATTTTTATGGCGATATATAGTTAGTATTTTTTTAGTGTTAGCGTATATTATTTAGACATGGCAAACCTCAAATTGCCAAAATATTTTTTTTAAATGATAAAATGAAGAAAGGTGAAAAATGAAATCTCAGTTAAACTATTCCAGAACAGATTTTACTTTTATTAAATTATATTATCTTTAAGTTGTAAGTACCATTCCATTCTGTTTCTAAATTCAAATAACATACAAATTTATTTAAGCATTTTTTTTTCAAGGTGAACCTCATTAGAGACTTTCTTGCTTCAAAGGAAATGGTCAAGATGACAAAGATTCGGCTTCACTCCGAGAGAGGTCAAGTGGATAGGCTTGTTGTAATATTCCGGTTTTCATTCATTCAATTTCTACGTCCTCTCTGCAAATGCAAAACAATCAAATGTATTGGCTGTTTTGAAATCACAAACGGCATTAAGTTTCTCTTCATTTTGAATGAAGCTTTCACGCATCACAAACTTCCTATTACACTGACCGCTTAACAGAACACTTCCGGGATGGTCATTTTTTTATTGTTATTTGTTAGTATTTTATTGATGCTCTTTGCTTCTCCGCTGTAGTCAGTTACTGGGCAATTTTTCTCCAGCTATTACAGAAGTGAAACTATATTATGGCTACGAGGTTTGGAGACTATATGAATAAAATGCATACTATTTTATACACTTTTAAATTTATATTTCATAAAACAGCACCAACGAGTACAAAAGAAATTTGTTACATGGTTTGAGTATAATCTTTTATAACTTTCAGATCATTCCTTGCGGTATTTGGACGATATCGCGTCTACTCTCAAATGACTATATCACCACTTGTTCAGTAAATACAATATAATTTTATATGCCTTGTAGCCGGGACAACATTACAAAAGTTTTGTAAAACTTCACTACAATAGTACTTTTTTGAGCAATTAACTGAACCAGAAATTTATACAGAAATTTGAGAAAATAAAGAATTTCTGATATATTGAATGTTTTCTCGGAGGTTGTTTGCTGCATCCAATTTTTAGCAATATGAATTTTTACATTTTCTGTCTGTATATCTTATTAATGCGCGATCGAACATCTTACACTACTAGCCCTGAATATGTATTTTTTGCCGGTTACCTTTTCTCTACAACATTGTGAAAGTGTCTTTAATATTGATGTGCATTCAAACTCGGTAAATTCGTATAGTCGGTTATCTTGTCAGCCATCCCAATTGAAGATGTGTATGTACAGTGGTTGGAAGGGAAGAAACACAAGGGAAAATGTTATCAATTTGTGTTGACTATTAATTACACCAACTTGAATCGTGATAAATAGATAGATAGCCGTGTGTGGTAGAGCTTATTGACTGTAAGAACAACGATATTATCACCAACGGAAGGCTGAATAAAGACTGCTGCTATTCGCTTTTCATTTAACGACACAGATACAATCATCTCGAAGAAGCTGGTATCTTCCTATACATCGGACGGCTGGAAAACAATAACCTCATTAATATAAGGCTTCAATAATATGGTTGGGTAACCATGAAAATAGAGCAAGGGAATTGTTAGTTGCGCAAAACATGGCGGATATTACAAGTGTCTCAGAAAGAATTAGCTGCAGCTCTAAGGTTTGTATTCGTTTGTTTTTGTTATGACTGCACCATCAGGAAGCATTCGTAAATAAATTTAAGTAGATTATTGCACCAAAATTTCTTTTCATCTATTTTCTGCTATATACTGTAAAAAGAATTTGTGAAAACATTTATTAAATAACTTGCGTTGAAGCATGAAACAAACCGCGTTGACGTCAGTGTCCATATATATATTAGTTAATATAATTCACAAGAGAGACTTACTTGCGAAATTGTTCTAAGGAAAGAAGTATTAAGACATGCACACTGAGGACGTGTGAGATAGATCATGGTTAACACTTGACTTAAAGAGACCAAGATTGTAGTTGTCATAGAAGCATCCACTCGGGAGTTTTTTTTAAGCTTTTCACCCCAAACAAGGCTGGAAGCCACTGGCACGCAAGGGGTTACAGAAGGTTTGAAGAAAGAGCAGATAGGAGTGGTAAAGGAGAGGATGTGGAGAAAGATAGTGGATCGATCAAGGCAAGGAGGTTACAGAAGATTTGGAGCGAGAGTAGATAGGAATGAAAGAGTGCCCCAGTAACAGTTCAGCGGAAGGAAGCTCTGATTGGAACTTAATCGTTACCAAAAGTACACGAAGGGAATGGCGATGATATGCCAACGTGAACCTGACACGTTCACGCTGTGAAGGTATGTGCTGGTCCAACTATTGATAGAAACTTATAATTAATATTTTAAAAAAAATTATTTCTGGTTTTAAAAACTATTTCTACACTTTCATAGTGGTTTGACCCGAGTTTGGGGGTTAACTATTTGCTCATAGCTGTGACCCTAACAGGTGCTACCACCGCGGGTCAGGATGGACCTGGGAACATCAACAATTAAGAGGTGGTTCCACGCTCTTCAAAATCTCCTGATCAGATGCCTTGCTGTTGGACGTAGTTTATCGTCTTACACGGGACGTACCGTAGCCCTTGTGAATTATATTAACTAATATATATATGGACACTGACGTCAACGCGGTTTGTTTCATGCTTCAACGCAAGTTATTTAATAAATGTTTTCACATATTCTTTTTACAGTATATAGCAGAAAATAGATGAAAAGAAATTTTGGTGCAATAATCTACTTAAATTTATTTACGAATGCTTCCTGATGGTGCAGTCATAACAAAAACAAACGAATACAAACCTTAGCTTGTGGTGAGGGCCTGCATGCCAAACCATGTCGAATGCCTTAGAGATATTTAGAGCCAATGTCCGAACTTCGTCATAAAGCTTAATATACAAATCCAATGTTAACCTTTAACGCATCGGTAGTAGAGAAAAAGAGGAAACGAAAACCATATTATTTATCCGAAAGGAGGTCTCGTGAAGTAAGATGTCTCACCGATGTGGCGCTGATGAGAGCCTCTAGTACTTTGCCAAAAATAGATAATATGAATAGTAAAGATAATATGGCGATAAATCGAGAGGTCAGGATGTCCCCCTGAGTTCCTAAAGACAGAAACTGCATAGAAATTTTTATTAATAGCTTATATATTGCGAATGAAATAAATTACTCAAGAGTATATATTTTAATTATTTGCACCATTAAAGATCAACTGGAAACATTTGTCAAAAGCTAAAAGACAATAGTATCAAATGTGTCTAATTATTTACTGTTGCATAACGAAAGAAGATATCAGGAGAAAGTGTTCAGCTAGCATAGGCTTAATTCATTCTCATACTTAATAGAAAATACTCCCACAAATATCTTAAAATACGGGATCAGATTAAGAAGAACGTAAAAGCCTGAGAAGTTTAAGACATGCTGTGACTTTCATCGTTGAATATTTTTTATAACATTTTAAAATCTAGAATAAATGATGTAATTATTATATGAATAAATACCAAAATGGATATGAAAATGAAAATATAGGAAAGGATTTAGAAACAAAACGTTACACACGAACTCATTAGTTGGATCCATATAAAGGTATTTGAGACTACAATTAAAATGAATAAACGATATTTTACAATAGAGAATCAAGTGTGGGAATTAACAATGTTTGAGAAAGTCATTACATTAATGTGTTTTTTTTACATAAAACAAAACTAATGTGACTAATTCGCAGGGAAGACTGTTGACGGTGATGAAACGCCTGACGAACTGTATAGAGTAAGGGTTTATCCATGCGCCCGCATCACACATACTGGAGGTATCCAGGTCTCACTCCCCGACCAGGAAAGAGTGGAAAAGTGTATACACGACTTTGTGGGTTATTAATTATTTTCCGTCCTACAACCTCTTTCCAATAGACGAAAAGTCGCAAATATCTCATTGCTTTATCACTTTTTTCCATGCCAGGTTTTCTAAGCTACATCCCTTAGTTCCACCCCCACTGACCTTTACAAGAAGGACCCGCCATGACTTGGTATTTCAAAAGTATTCCTGCTGCTTTGTGAAATGTTTCCCCAATTCACTGTAATCTTGAATTCTTCGAGTTTAGAGTTAACAGTTATCTTTCCTGCATATTAGTATATTGGGTGTACTTAAATGAATGTAATGGATTCGACGAAATTCGAACCTCACAACTATTCATTTGTTTAACTCGCTTTCATTACATTCACCTTTTACTTAGAATACATGAAAGTGTTTGCTTTTAAAGTCGTAATCTAAATAAAACCTTTAAAGTGTCATAGTATCAAGTCTGTTGTATGCCGTAGTTGAACCTTCCGTTGCATATAGACATGCACAAAAAATGTCATTTAATTAGTAGAAAACAATATGATTTCACCAAATCTGGGAAGTGTATCAACGAAGACTTAAATGAAGAACGTTTGGAAGCCCCGGCGCTGTAATTATTTTTACTTTTAGATACTTGAGGCTATTGGAGTGCGCATGTGCACATCATATAAGGACAAATAGGAGACCACAGTTGGGATTCAATATCAGTCGAGTTCGTTAGATTCGCTTATACGCAAATATCCCTAAGAAAATTATGTGTCCATCTCTTCTACACGCCTAGCTATGGGCTAATTAGGACTTGTATCTGAAAAAATTATCTCAGATTATTAATTTAATATTCCCTCTTAAAAAAATAATGGTTACTGCTTTAAATAAACAACAAAGAGTTGTTAAACGATACAATAACATTAAGACTATTTGGTCTCCAATGATAATTAAGCTAAGAATTATAAAACAACTTAGTTGCGCTGGGTTCTAAATACAGATAAATTACGATACCAAAACAGCTTTCTTTATTACAATTCTTCCTGAATATCCACACTATCTCAATGATGAATACTACGTTAGAACTAACAAAACATTCGAAAACATACTAATAATATATGGTTAGAAAAGATAGGCTCACTGACAATGGTACTGTATTTACCTTTGGTTAAAACATGTACGCCACCGACCTTCCGTCAAATAATGATCTAGTAGCTATTAATCCAGATAATATTACAAGCAAGCATTTGAATTACACGATAATTCACCGGGCGGTTGCATGAGGCATAACATTAATTTATTCAGTGATATAAGAAATGGATAATTATTGAATCAGTGGTTGTCGAAATGCGTTGTTATCGCATTCCATTTGCTAGAAAATTGGTTAATCTGAACCAGTTATCGAATCAAAAGTACTGTTTTTTTTTGTTTTTTTTTTTTGGAAACGTAATGAACTTAGGAATGGTATGAATCCTCTTCTCCCCGCAGCTATGGGTAAATAGCAGGACAGACCGGGTTCTATAGCCTTCCGGAAGAATCCGGGGATATAGCCCTTCCCCCCTCCCTAAGAGGAACGTACAATGATTTTCTAAGCGTAAATGTGGCACATGCTCGAAAATACGAGACACCCTGTGATGATCGAACTCACTATTCAGTCCTAATTGATCTAGCGAGACAAGCTTGCTAACCATTACCCAAAGATTTTTAAGCGTAGCTTAGATGTGGCACAAAGCCGAAAATATGCGGTATCCAGTGAGGATTGAACTCACTACTCAGGCATAATTAATCTAGCAAGACTAGCTTGCTAACCATCGCACTATATCGAAGTGTCCTTACCACATGATATAACTCTTGAAAATAAACGAATGTTTTTTGTCTTTTCCCTATTGTCTCTATTCTGCTTCATTATACGGCTTTATGCTATATACTGGCTTTGTACACTTCTTCCATTTTTTATTTACTATCCCTAGTGAACTTAGAATAAACTCCACTCCTATTTTTGAATATATCCTATTTTAGGACATAAAACTCAGATTTACATAAAATATTAGACTATAATACAGTTAAACTAGACGCAAGTACTGTTGATTTATGGTAAATATTAACTTCCCACATGTTGCAACTTCTTATAAGATCCGGAGGGTAGTTTCTGATGTTTGAGAAATATGGAGCAATCCTTTAAGCACTTCCCGGAATCACTTTCGCTTCTTTTGTCACTACGCAACAATAGTACACACAAGAGTTTAATCTCATATTCTATACAGATTACACATTAATTAAAGCATTTAAAAATAACCGTATTTCATATAATTGCAGACAGATAATTTAAAAGCTTTAAAACAAATCCTGTCGAATCAATAATAAATAAAATTAATAAAAATATACGAAATATTCAAATGTTTAAACAATTAGTTTAAAGAACTCATATATGTTTTGAGAATGATTAGAAATAGTAAAATGATTGTTCTGTAGTTATGACGTTTCTGAGGAATTATCTGAACTTTTCCTTTCCGTTCTTGGGAATGAGTCATTTATCACAGACCTTTGGGAGATATGTAATTCACCAATTTTTATCTGTAACATAGCCAAGAGAATTTATTATTTTTCTCTGTTGGCAGTTCACGACAATAAAGATTTGAAATTTTTAAAAAATCCCCCACCTCGAAATCAAAGCTTTCAATGATTTATTTTGTTAAAAGAGACGTGATATTTAGATAAAAGCGATGCAAGCTACGTAAGATAAAAAACTGTTTACCTTTGTCTTGTTAAGAATAGTTACATTCCAAAGGTCAAAGTGTCACTTACCTGTAAGATAAAAAGAGATAAGTATAATTAACGATAAATAAAGGTAAAAGAAATTCACTGAAAGAAAGGATGAAAATAATATTTATAACAATGGATAGCTAAAATACGATTACTCATTTAGTAAACGATAGAAAAGCTCAATTTAAAATCTTTTCTTCAGTATGAATCACAAGGTTTGCCCCGTTATCGACAGCAGTGTTATTCAAATGCTTTGAAAGGTTCATACACATTCTTTTTCGAATACTTACGCTTTTAAAAAATTTGAGATAGACAGACAGACACAGGCACGTACAAGCAGCATCCAAAAGACTGGTCCGCTTGTCTTAATAGAGAAATATGATTATTTTTGAATTCGGACCAAAAAATATCGCTTCAATTTCGATATATAATGAATTAGAATTGGATAGGAGAAAGGTTGGAATATCTAAATCGAATATAATTCTCAGAATGAATATTCTGAGGGTAGCTCATTGGAATAATGTCTTGAAGAAATTAGTTGGGTATACAAATGTTCAGCTGTAACTCACGCACATACATAAATGGCAATCTGAATAATTCATTTGACGTGTTTCACAGAGAAACTGAGTAACACGTGACTGGGATATTTCAATTCATTCCCTAGTCATTCTAAATTAGTGCAAAAAAGCGTAGTATAAGCATATATAGAAGATAAAGTTCATAAGAAAAAATAAGAGATAAATAAAAGAACGGTTTTAATTATATATATATATATATATATATATATATATATGTTGAGTCTTGACTCATTGTGAATCTCGACTAATGCATGGAATAATAATGCAACACAAAATGTACTTAGAACAAGAATGTATTATAACAAGAAAATGTACACAATATTTACAAATAGTATTTCTGTATATTTCTGGGAAGACGTTCCTGGAGAATGTGTTGACTAAGTCGCAGTCGGGCAGAGTCTCTAGCTGGATCTCTGTATTCCCCCCTGTCTTCCAGTACCAACCATTATTTATATAGTCGGTAGTCACCTATGCAGATTAGGTGGATCCTACCACAACAATATATATATATATAGGGGAAAATAAAACCTATCCGATGGAAACGTCTTATCTTTCGAACGCGGGGCAAATGAGTCCGTTTCTAATCCGCGGAATTAGCATGGTATATCGTAGAGGTCTGAAATGTTCTAACAATGAATCTCATCTGAAAATATGACATGGAAATATTTGCTTATGTGTAAATGAAATAAATTTATTTTAGTTTAGCTATAGTCAAAATCTTAAAACCAAATTTATTCATTTTTTTCTTTTTTCAAATTTGAGGCGTTTTTCGAATCCCAGTTAAATAGCTTAGATATTTATAAGGAAAGAAGCAAGATCTTTTAATCAATCGACAAAGACACCCATTACTCTTTTCAAATGTTTTTTGGAGTTTGTTCAATATATCAAATGTAATGTTATTTTCAGAATCGGACACGCGAACTCTTTCGTCAAGGATGTTTACTTGACGGATTAAGGCCTGAAGGATGGACACTTTCAAATATAATGCATGACATTTTTGTTCTGTTCAACAATCAACAATTATCTAACCAAGAAAGCTTGGCATTTAACCCGGTCAAATAGCTTCGATGATTCTTTAGTAACAAGTGTTCAGTAATTATCATTTTCTTGGCTCATCTTTTGGATTGAAAAAAAAACTGTTTCTTTTGTTTAAATAGAAATTTATTTCCAACTCCAGATTTGTTTACAACAGGTTTCCAATGCATCCTTCTTCAAGACCCAAGTAAATATTAAATTGTGCAAAAAGAAGAGGGAATTTGTATTACTCAAAGATAAATTTTCCTACTCTTTGTCGTGGGTCTATTTAGCTGAATAAACTAACCCATCTGAATTGGCAAATATTTCTTTTTAATAAACTATCTTTAGAATGCTATTTTATATATATATATATATATATATATATATATATATATATGCAAGGTTAGTCTAAGCGAAAGCTCGGAAAGATTAACCCATCAGTAGACTTCTATTTGAGTTTAATAGCGCATTTTCAAAATAGGCAATTAAAATCCTGGATGATATCAATCCACACGTATTATCCAGATTTCAATGCGGAATAAGCGACCATATCAATCACGAGACAGGATTCTCGTTCAGTCTAATCTGACGGTTGCATCCGTAGAGCACACAGTAATGGTTAATTTAACTACACTGCTAAATGAGTTTACTCTCACACGGTAGGTACACAACAGTTTTGGCTTAGCTATTTTACTTTTTCATTTTGGTTGGTCTACTACTTTTTTCCTACGTATTTACTGACCTTTACTAGACAAGATATAAAGTGTAGCGCATCCAGTAATGGTCGAACAACTACAGTATGAGCAGTCAGGTAAACTAGATCAATTATTCGTTCCGCGAGCGACAATGTTCTCTTGACAGGGTGCTATGAACTCTCAAGGGGACAGAAAGCATATTCATTAAATGGGTGTAATATTTTATTACGACTTTCAGATTTCACCCTTTAAACTGATTGGAACAAATCACAATTTTAGATCTACCTATATATTCTATTATTGCTTATATATTTACAATTGTAGCCAATTTTTAAAAAATGCTGCAAATGATTTACGGGTTTTTCTCGTGAGAAACTTCAGATTTTGACAAGTATATTTTTTTTTACATCTTTATGCATGCGTCGAATAAAGAGTAAAGAAAGACATTTCAATAAAACAAAAAGGTTACAATTTTTTAAATAAAATAGCGTATTCATCTATTTTTTATGTTTAATTGAGTTTTTTCTTATTTTAAAATTTAGTTGCTTAAGCTAGGATATCAAAGTAGAGTAGCTTAACCATTTATGGTCCAAGCTATGATCAAATAATTAACCCTCAAACTGGGGTAAAAACTAAGTATAAAAATACATTTTAATCGGAAAAATGCTAGCAATTCATTACAAAAGTAACAAAAATACCCGCAATATGTTTTTGTAAAGAAAAATATCAATACATCACAGGAATTACTAATGCTCCCAAGAAAATACATTTTTGGCATTAAATGTCCCATAAGGAGTTGATATGCCGTTAAAAAAAAAGTAAAGATTACGTTTAGTACACTTGCTTATAAAGGAGTTGGTTAAATAAGAAGAAATACATAAAAAAGTTTATATTCTAAGCAACGACATTCTGCAATCTCAAGTTTAGCGGTTTCTATGTTTTTGATCCGGTGATGACGAATTGCCCATCCTCGATTCAGCTTACTTCACATCATTGCATGCGAAATCAAACGTAAACACCCGACATTATATATGAAGCATTAACTTTGCTCCATTTAGCCGTGCAATTTTAATTTATTTTCATCTGTTCCGTTCCTATCTTTAAAAAAATGGCCGTTGGAGAAGGAAATGTTAAGAAACAATTGGCTAGTATGATCCACGGCGTAGCGTCAGGTTTGCTTTGCCTCTATTATTAAACCTGACTTACTTCTACACGAACAAACGACTTATTGGACACTGAAGGTTATTAGTGGACGAGATACTTACTGACGTCGAATGAATAAATAAATTAATTAATTACGGAAAGATAAATCGAAGAAAATTTATTCTGTAAAACATCAACATCGTTGCAAAAAGTCGAATCGCCATGCCATGTTCAAATTTCGCCGTGTTTGTTGCGTTCATTTCTTGGAAACGGTATGAATCGAACTATTCACCCCACAAACGTTGGGTTAAATATTAGGGCAGACAGAACTCTTACCAGTTTAGGAAAACAATATTGGTAACTAAATCCTTTAAAAAACATACTTGCTACAGAAACACAGCAGCAACATCTGAAGTGATGTGACTGCTCGTCTAACACCACAGGAGAGACTAATAGCCAAAAGGTGGAGGATTCAATTACAGTTATTTTTTGATAGTTAATCAAAAACGTCGATCGTTTATATTCCTACATAATGGCAACTGTTCTAACTCAGGAAATCTAATTCTGCTAAATAATATGAAGCTTGCGTGGTAATCTTATGAAGCATGTGCCTCGGTTCACACACCGTCGCAACAATTTGTCACTTATTTCATACACTTTCCTTGCAACAATCTTCTGGTCAACAGCACCCACAATTAGAAGATAATGAAATGAATAAAAAAAGACATAAAAGGGTAAACATTGTAGCAAGATATTCTTATAATTGATTAATAACGCTGCAGATTGTCAGAAAGTAACTTACAGCCACAGAAAACCAAATATTAGTATGTCATTTAATTTTGCAGAAAACAAATTCTAAGAATTCCTGTTAAATATATTTCGCATGCCGTGAAAGTCAATGAAGCTACTATGACACAAATAGTTACTGAGAGTGAAAGGAAACTAAGAAAATGCATTGAGGAGACAGGGAAATAAACTAAGAGAATTCAAGGAGTCACCAACTTACGATTCGTGTTTCTTGTAATTTTTTTAAAGATCGTATTTGTCAGAACAGCAACAAAAGACGGGATCGACTTCCACAGTCGAGAAGCGCGAGAGAAGTTACTATTAGCGTAGAATTTACGATTACAATATTAAAAGCATGAAAATGACTTGCCAAACTAGTACTACGCTTAAATTGAAGAAATCTCGATAACAAAAAAAAATATCTGAACAGAACGATTGCCATGAAAATATTTATGGAAAAGTCACAAGGAAGCTACGTTATTGTGGTGGGAACGTCAGAACCGATAATATTGCAGATACTACTTAAGAAGCTGACGATGGAGGCAAATTCTTAGACTTATGAAATCGCAGATTGAGATTTTACCCTCACACCTTACTCACATTAACGATGGTAAATCTAACGGGGACCATCGGAACCCAACCAAGTCTTCCCATTAATGGGCAATCCAAAACTAGACTATGAACGTTAATGCAGAATCGTAACTGGAGATTCTACACGTCCGGTTTTATGTCACTTGACCTCCAATATCTTCATTTATTTATTAATCCTTTTATTCATTTTCGGTCAAGTGGGTGATGACTTCGAAGAACATATAACCTAGAGTTGATCCCTTGTCATAAAATAGCAGACACCCAGGACTGACAAAAAAATCTCATGCTATCCACTTTTGTCTGTGCCCGCGTCATTCATGGTGTCACACATCAAAGTCTTTCTTTTCCCCTCCAATATACTGTCAAGTTTTACCTCAGCAAGCTTTAGCACCAAAATATTTCACCGGAATAATTAATCCTGACAGCTGCTAAGTTATACAGACACAAATAATAATCCATATTTCTATTACAAATAATGCAAAAGTCGGAACAAATTAATTAAATTTCTTAAGGTCCTAGAAACGAACTCTGTAAATGAACTGAACTTAATACACTCCTGAATAGTGCGAATAAAATAAAACAGATTATCTCTTGCCAAAGTTGGACGGTATTTCTTGTAAATTGAAACCAGTGTAAACGATGCTTTTACCGAGATATCTTTTTATATTGGGGAAAGAGTTGACTGCATGCAGCATAAAAGACGTGAGCGAGCGTCTGGCGTTGATGCAGGTGGAAGCATGTGATTCTGGTATCCAGTGGGTCAAGTGTACATTTTGCTATCACAAGTTGCAAGGAATTATTCATGAGATACGACAATGAAAATTTGCAGAGAATTCGAAGCGAGCAACGTCAAGCTGGAGGAAGCAGCGGAAAGGGGCGGTGGAAGTGCGGAATATTGGAAGCAGAAAGAAAGGCGGGTTTGAAAGAGACACATGAAAAGGCGGTGGAAAGAAAGAAGTTAACGGACTGGTGAGATTCCAAACCAAAAGGAAATAGTTAAGTCGGCCGATGAAATCTGCATAAGAAAAGAGACGATGCAGAAGAAGTTTGCAGGGCAATGTGCGAGACGTTGACAGACATTTGTCAGAAACGGGAAGACGAGAAGTGAAAGAGACGATCTCAAAAAGAGTGAACAACTGAGAAAATAATTTTTTAAAAGTGGCAGAAAATACAGAGTATTAGACGGCAGGACTTAAGAGTTGCGATTAAATATAGTAACATCTGTGCTAGTATTTAAAATGTTTACACAAACCCAACCTATATAAACATGTCCCGCAATAAAAAAAAAATTTAAAAATTAAAAAAAAACATAGGCAAGATGAAATGTTAATATACTTCAGAATAAATCAAAGTATTTAGAATAGATATGTATAAAAAGTCTTTTACAATATTCCTCGAGAGAAAATTCAGAATTTTGTTTTTTACAGATTAAAGATGAAGGGAAAATACACGAATACTTTAATCACGAAGAAGTCACAAGTATATACGAATGTTTCGATAATTTGCAGGTTGATTGAAAAAAAATCTTTACAAATATTTTAAAAAAAATCTTCCTATAATAATACGATATTAATTATAAACCACACAGACCAAACATGGAAAAATGCCCAAAAAGCATCAGATAGCAGCCCACTTTATGATACAGAAAGTGTAAAGCGATACAATTGGAGGCACATATCAAGAAGAAAGTGTAACAGACGTAGCAAAAGATCGCTTGAGCGAATCCCGATGGATATCAATACGAAAAATATTATAATCTAATAACACATTACCCAGCACTTAATGAATGAAAGACATCAACTGCTAGAATACATTATTGTACAAAATATACAACCCATATTAAATCTATCACCACAGGATATGCTATCTTAAAATGTGTACCGCATTTTTCAAAACAAATCCCTAGAAAAAATTAATTCTAGGAACCCTTATACATGGCTTCAAAAATATCTAGAGGTAGCCAACAAAATCTTGTCTACCACAGACATTCACCTAGTTATTGATAAAGTCAGAGACGAACGAAATTTCTTGAGCAAAAAACAGCGTTTTACGACGGATGACAATTACATATAAAATGTAAATCTATTTAAACTAGGTGGGTGAAAAACCTGGATAGCACAATTTTCAAATAAATTGGCATCCGAGGAAAAATATGAAGAAAGAAAGCACCAGAAACCTACGAAGAGAGCGAAAGAAATCGCTCAGTTACTTTAATTCTCTTGTACAAAACTAGTTCACCCTGATGATGCCATGTGGCAAAACCTATGTAGGTTGTACCTGGCTCATTAGGATATATATATATATATATATATATATATATATAAAGAACGGTGTTGCGCCCATTTTCGTTCTGGTGTGCATATATAGGAGACTCTCTGTAGGAGCTTAATATATATATATATATATATATATATATATATATATATATATATATAGACGTGCGGCTCGGTATGAGAACTTACTGAACAGAGTTCGAATTCCAGTCATGTTTGTTATTCACTTATGTGTAAACGCACTTAGGAAAGCTATCGATCTTATTTTCTCTCCCTAATAAGATAAATAGTAAGGCAAATAGGACTCTTTAACCTTGGTTGACAATCTCTCTAGGAGAACAACTCTGAATTCGAAATTTGAGGAGGTTGATTTGTACGACTTTTGGCCAACTGTGTGCAACTGTTCTGAAATACGTGGTTGTTTCGGCACAAGCCTGCACCACTATTATCAGTTGTGTTTGGGTAGTCCAGATTTTTCAGCTCATGAACCTTCATACATCGAAAAGAACAGGCGAGTTGATTATATGATACAAAATTAGAGGAAGAAATCATAAAATAAGATTAAGTTATACGTTGGGTGAAAATGATAGCGAAAAGTCAAGTAAAGCATGGCGACAAGTGAAGATTGGGTGAGTGAGAGACAGTGAAATAATACCATAGCTTGATATACGTATTAACCGAGAAGAAAGATAACACATACATAATCTCAAAGAAAAACAAAGAAAACTAAAGCCTATTAGTGTGTCGTTTTCAGTAGAGAAAAAATAAAGAAGTGAACGAGGAAGTAAAGAAAGAAAATAGTGAATAAGACCGATAAAGGGAATGAGAAGTACAAGGTATCAGCAACATTTGGGGAATGCCACCGACTCTAATCAGTCCAACAGACCGGCCAGACGAATTCGATACATATTCAATTGAGATATTAGTATCGATCCACGAGGTCATGGACATCGGCGACCAGTCGGGATTTGAAATTAGCAACTCGATTTCACCACGGGACAGATGCTACTAGTCTGAAATACATTCTTTTCATGTTAATATCATCTAAATTTCTTGCTATTTCCATCGCTTTATATTAAAACACACACACATTCTCTTTCTCACTATATATATATATATATATATATATACATATATATATATATATATATATATATAACAACAAGCGTATGTAGGAATGTATTATTTAGAAATGAACTGTCACGTCTTTTTCGATATCATCTTCGGCATTTCGCTTCCGGCTTTTTTTTTCGATCGTCACTACGGCCTGATGGACGGTATCATCATGTTTTATTTATTAGCATCTATCGTTATCTTTGTTTTCTAAGTATGAGTGAAAAATTTCCTGCAGGTTAAAGATTAGGGAAACAATGACTGTGACTACATTACATTACGAAAAATCAGTCATGTTTTTTTTTATGCTTACAAATTTGTATTGTCTATCATGAATTATTTGCAAATAAGCTTATCAACAATGTATTTTCGATAATGTCTTGTAAAATATCGACACTTTGACGAAGTAGCCAATCAAAACCCGTAATAAAATTTGTCGAATCTCTCCCTGATTTAAATATTTAATCGCAGGCAAGCTTGATTAAATTTTACGATGGCAGAATTGTTAATGGCACAGTGAATAGAAAGGACGGACAGAGTTCACGCTCCAGATGGAATAACTTTCATTCATGTTTAACTTACGCTGTTTGGAAATATATAAATCCATCTTTTTTACAAATATGTATAACTTCTAGAGAAGATGGGCTATTTAAGCATAAACATCCTGATTAATTAAACAAAATGTCACTATTGAAATCACAATATCAGAACTTGATTGTTTGGCGATCTATGCCTGACAAAGAAACTACAAAAGTGTTACAAACATTAATTATCCTCAGCTTTTAAGCTCAAAATATTTTAATGTGCTCAAAAAATAAATTACTTATTACAAAAGGACAAAAACGATTCACATTCAATAAACTACTGAATTTCAGGCGAGGGAAATTAAGGGGAATAGACTTCTGTGAGTATACAAGCAAAAACATCACGATTAAATAGACCTAATAAAATTAGGACTAATAAAAGGAAAATATTCCTAGACATGCAAAGCGAATCGAGATCAATTTATCCCAGAGATTAAGTAAAGTGATGCGTTCGAAATTCCGCTAAGGTTACCCGAATTGAAAAAAAGAGCTGAAAAATATCACGCAACAGCTTAAACATTGTGATTCTAACAACGAAGATGAGGGCATTAGTCCAACTTTAATTAGTATATTGTTCCTGTTGATTATCTACAGTAGATAATAAAAAGTCTTTAAATGGTTTCTTTCTCTCTCTCTCAGTTCTCACTTGTGGAACTTTCTTCTGTCTCCGTGCTTTCCAGCTAACTTTGATCATCAAAAATATAGATGCAATGTCAATCGTTATCTGCCGTCTTCTTGCTAACTCTCCTATTGTTATCGCTCCTGAATAAAGTTTCTCTTTTTTTATATTCTTTCACACTAATTAACCCCTTGTTTTTTGTAGCTTTACTGCTTTGCGTGGGAGTTAAATGATTAAAAATAATTGATCAAAAGAGAAAACAGCGAGGGAGCGATCTCTAACAATAATGCCGATTAAGGACTTTCAGAATAGGAACAAAATATTTATGGATGACAACACTTCTGTGGGTATTTTTAGGATGACCAATGCAATATATAGTTTGAAAAAGCTCTTAATTCAGTCAATCACACATTACAAGCTAGCTTATTGAACAAGAAAGGAAAGAATCACAAATGCGTTCGATTAAACCGTACTTTGAGGAAGCAATTTTTGAATTTCTTTTCCAGGCATTTTCCAAATGACAGATAACATAGCGGCCTTAAAAATGAATACGTACTAATATACGAGTTTAATTTACACGCTACACAATTTAAAAATAAAAGTTATCAGCTACCGACTTAGAGATTCAATATCTCATTAAAGACAATAAATATTTCGTCAGGAATCATATTCCCTTAATTATGAGGAAACCATCTTCAAACTTGATTCGATTCCTCTATAGAGGAGAAATTTCTTTCGAGATTTTCGATCTGCAGACTGAATGATGTTAATTTCAGTTTTTAAAAGCAAATACGCGCCTCTCTCTCACTCTCTCTCTCTATATATATATATATATATATATATATATGTATGTATGTATGTATGTATGTATGTATGTATGTGTGTGTGTTTGTGTAGGCGCGTGCGTTCGTGCGTGCGTACCCCTTATTTTAGGTCACAAGAGAAAGTTATTTTAAAACACCGAATCGTTTCAGTTTCTTTAGCTTCAAATAATGACCGTGGAACTTCCAAAAGGTTTCCTAATAAATCTTTCATGGATGTGTAGTGTTAACACCTCGGAGGCTAGACGACGTCGGATCCACTTAATAATTTATATGACGTTCAGTTTCGTCTTGCACAAATTATGAGAAGCGAAAGAATAAAACTGTTGTGCCCATCTTTCACGTCGACATAATTTTGCTGGTTTCGAAATCAGCATTCCTAATGTTTTCACTCATGTCTGAACTTCAACCATGGTGTGAGTATGGAAATATGCGATCGTCTCAGGATCGAAGCTGGCATCACTATTTTCCCTTTCCATTATCATTGATACAATCCAAAAAAGGATTTGTAATATAATCGATCCTGGCCAGGCATCTCTTCAGTCACTTTCTCACCGACATGATATGGCTTCCCTCGGCCTTTTCTAAAAATATTTTCATTGAAACTGATCTGACGAGATTTTTTCCTAGTGCCACGACTAGATGAATTTAAACATGCCACTAACATCTAGACCCCGGCCTTTTTACTGTTAATGTACTTAAATGCAACCACCTCTTCTGCCCCAAAAGTTTTATCGCGCGCGTCCTACATTTTGAAGTATCATCCGTGTCATTGTTTCCCTGATAATCAAAATAAAAAAATTGAAATGTAAAGTCAATCGCCATCTTCCGTCTTCTTGAACCCCGTTCATTTTTCTTTTCTTTCATCAATCCTCCCTATTCTCAGTCTTATTTCACTTACCCTCATAGTAAAAACCTGCGTACTAGTGACATAACAGCATTGCACGGTGGTGGGGGAATGATTAAAAAGAAATTCGGACAATTTATTGGCATTCACATAGAATACAGAGTAAGTTTTCTTTGTATTCGTTTTTCCTTTCGACTTGAAATTTTAAAGCATTGTAAATAAAAAGTATTCAGACAACGCTTAGCTTAATATGGGAAAATTATCAAATAAAAAATAATTCTAAGGAGAGCTGCCTACCAGTAATAAAAATTACCTTACAATGACTTCCGTTTTGCTTCGGGCCTGAACGAATATTCCGTTCCAACAGGCTGAAAAAACGTAATCACATCGTAGCATCGAACAGTACAAAGAGAACATTTCGGTTACTATCGCTTCAGGCACCGTAAAGGAAATCTACGCCCAGCAAAGTTGTTGATATTTGGCACCCAGTTAAGGTGAGACTAATTGTTTCTTAAATACGTGTAACGTTGTTCGCATTACTTGTTAATATAAAACTAAATCTTTCATGTGTAAATTATTTTTTATTCCCTTCCACACTCAGTCAATTTAACATCAGACGTGAAGGAGTGTATAGTTTTCTGTAACATCGAACATTCGATCTTCTATCGGAGATGTGACGGACACTTTCTTCAACTTTGTAGGTCGGGCGTTCACATAATTTTGACCCAAAGTACGTCTATCATTTTGATATCTCTTACTCGTATCTAGTTTATTCACAAGGATAATTTTAATGTGAAAACAATGTTGTCTTCAAGCTATAAATCACCTCATGAAAATGTTGTTGGCTATTGTAATATTTGTCTTTGAAGTTAGATTTTTACAATCCACCACTGGCTGTCAATGTTTTAAGGCAAGTATGTCCAAAGTACGGCCCATCGGCCGATTAGGGCCCGCAGTCTAATTTCCTATGCCCCCATTACCTTCCTCTGTCATAGGATGTATCACTTACGGTCCGCCAGTATTGTCAGAGTATGTAAAGTACACACCTGTTTTGGTCACCTGAGATGAATAAATTATAAAATTTTAGTGAAGTAAATTTGTTTTGTGTTGGACAAAATCAGTTATAAAGTGACACAAATCCAATTGTCCAAATATATTATGTTTTCTACTGATTAATAAGATGAATGTTGCTGTTATGTTCCTATTTATATACGTCCTGCGTATGACGACAACCTACATCCGCGTCCTGCGTATGACGACAATCTACATCCGCGTCCTGGGTATGACGACAACCTACATCCGCGTCCTGGGTATGACGACAACCTACATCCGCGTCCTGGGTATGACGACAACCTACATCCGCGTCCTGCGTATGACGATAAATTACGTGCAACAGCAAGGCCTCTGATCAGGAGATTTTGAGGAGCGTGGAACCACCCATTAATTGGTGGTGTTGCCAGTCCACCCTGACCAGGGGTGGTAGCACCTGAGAGGGTCCCAGCTATGGGCAAATAGTTAACACCCAAAATTGTGTAAAAATAGGTTTTAATACCAGAATTACTTTGTAATAAAAAAATTATTACCAACAATGATTTTTGAAGGAAAAATTATTATCAGCAATACTTAAAACTTTGTAGAAAAAAATTATTACGAGCAATACGTTTTTGAAGAAAAAATATTACCCACAATAGGTTTTGAAAATAAAATATTACCAGTTATAAATTTTTGGAAAAACAAATAAATATTACCAGCAATACGTTTCTTGGAAAAAAAATATTACCAAGAAATACGTATTTTGGAAAAAAAAAAATATTACCAGCAATACGTTTCTTGGAAAAAAATATTACCAGCAATATGTTTTTGAAAAAAAACATTACCAGCAATATGTTTTTGAAACATAAAAAAAATTACCAGCAATATGTGTGTTGAAAAAAAAAAAACATTACCAGGAATATGTGTGTTGAAAAAAAAAACATTACCAGCAATATGTGTGTTGAAAAAAATATGTTTTTGAAAAAAAAAAAAAAAAAAAAAACACTACTAGCAATACGTTTTTGAAAAAAAAGAAAAAAAAATATTATCAGAAATACATTTTTGAGGGAAAAAATATTACCAGAAACAGATTTTTGACAAAACAAAATATTATCAGGAAAAAACAATTTTCGGCATTAAATAACGTATTGAGGTAGATATGCCGTAAAACAAACCAAACCAAACCAAGTGAGTAATTAAAAAATAAAAATAAAAACTTTTTACGAAAATAAAACTATCCAAGATAAATTTCTTAAAAGTTGGATTGTACAAAAAAATATTAATAATTGAAAAATGGTTCAAATATATATGAATACATACACACCTTTTTTTTTTACCAAACTATCGCCATGAATCTATTTAAAAACATTGTAGGCATTATGATAGACTGATGTTGATATGCCATAAAAAACAATCAACCTAATCCTATTGATGTTTTTTTAACTTTACATTTTATTGGTAATTTTGTCTGTCAAATTTTATGTTTAGCATTAACCCGGTGTATATTATAGCTTCCTAGAAGTTCGTTTTTCCAGGAAATTTTACTTCAACTTATATGGGATTCAGATATCGCCGAGTGATTTTGGTAGATCTGTTTAAATTTGTCATCCATGTGAAGAAATTAAAATATGCCATTTGCAATAAAATATTCGTTAGTTCAGTTGCATTTAATTTTAATGGTTCAAAGTATGCCAAACAGAATGGCTGGCCTTCACGCATATTCACATCATCACCTCTGGCTCTTTCCGACAAGTTTGGACACCGGACCAGGAAGACCGGGTAGTTACATAAATTCCCTGTAGATGTGAGACTTGTTATTTTTTTTTTAAATATTTATCACAAACTCAATCCTATTTTCTTTTACTCAACGACAAATGGAAATTCTGTATTCATATTATTATTCATAAGATTTTCAATTCAAAATAACCATGAGAGATAGATAATATAATAGCCAGTGAGCAATTTTCATCTATGCCGCTAATCACAGAGTTTATACTTAACGATATAAAACAGACCCAGAGAACTAAATATGCTATTTTACAGACGGCCATAGAGACTCAGAGCCACATTCACTAAAAAGCGACAGAAGATGAATATTCATAGTTTTAAAATAAACAAATCAATATGTCTTTTAATCGGAATTTTGCAGGAAATATACTCCCCATGACTAAATTTATAGCCGTCGGCGGTTTGTTAGTCGGTATAACGAAAGTCATTGAAAGTTACATAAAATACACATAGAAAACCCTAAATTAGAGCAATTTTTAAAAAAGCTAGATGTATATGAAAAAGAATATCAAGAATACTTAAACAGAATTCTGAGAAAAATATAAAACACCCAACTAGTAACAAAAGCTAATTTTACTATTTATGCATGAACAGTTTAAATGAATAAATGATATTCATCAAGGCGCCTCTTCTACAGTAGAGAAATTCAAAATGTAACCGAAAATATATACTTATGTGAAGTGAAATTTAAATAGTAATATTTACGAAAGAGCTAAAAAGTTTTTGGCCTGACAAAGACATTATAAACAAGTTCTGATCTTTGGCCAAGTGTTGGAATTGGTTGGAGCTGAACATTCCTCTAAATGCGTTTGTCCGAAGCGTAGCCGTCTGGCAAAAAGCCAATTATGCGAAATTTCTATGAGCTTCGAAGCAACTGTATGGTCCTAATGATCAGCGGGGTAAGGAAGCGAATTAAGGCAAATAGTAGCGTAGTCATTTTAAGAAGCAGCTCATGTTTTTCAGCTTCTGATTTAAGTGAAGACAAAAACAAGCATCAACGAAAATTAGCGACAGCCATGTACGGCATTCTTCGAACTTTCCTGACTCTTTTCATCTGAGACCTGTACCAACATAACACTTCAGAACTGCGCGTAGTTAGAGTTTTTTGCTTTCCCGGAAACTAAATTGCATGAGTGGCAAGTTTGCAGCCTTCATATAGACACGTGCTTAAAACATCCTCTTGAAATTTGCAAAAGCACGAAATATTTGACGTGGATAATTGGTCAACTTTCGTAGGAAATACTACTGAGTCGTGAGCGACCATGGCTCTGTACAGTCTCTTATCACTAGTGGCTCTTAGCAGTTTTTCTCCTTTTACCAAGACTTTCGCTATCTAGTCACAAAAGCTCTTCCCCTATCTTACTTGCCATCGATATGCTCTGTGATGATGTCGAAGCCTCTTCTTTATATGTCCATGAAACTTCAGCTGTTTCTGATTCTGAATGTAAGTATTCTTTTTGTTACCATTTTCTTCGTATCATTTTATAGAACGATGTTACTGCAGCCACTAGTTTTCTCTTCATCTATGAGGATATTTTACAGTTTTATTGCAGGAAGCATATTCTTTTCGTTGTTTTAAACGATTTTCAAGTTTCTTAGTACTTGGTTTAGCTTTTGAAATTCACGCTTCGCTAATCCAATGCGTGTTCAGATTTCAGTGTCGCATTTTCTATCCTCTCTTAAAACATTTCTTACTCGCGAACACATGGTTGCACATAGGCCACATATACCTCACCTGGTCCTACTTGCAGAAGAATGACGCTCAGTCACCATGTACAACGTGGAAATCTGATCTCATGGTGGAACTAATATTTAATGAATGTACTTATTTCGCACCTATACGATAAAAAATACTACCAGAAAACTGTCAACTTAATGTCCTACTTTAAATAGAATTACACCAAAACATACAGATCATGTATAGACCATATTTCTTTAAAAGAAACTTTTACCCTGGAAGTATAAAGTTGTGTACAAATATTTGTAGCTGAAGACATACGTTTGCGTTCAAAATATGCCACTAAGTCTACAAAATTACATACAAAAAATATTTAAATTTCGGCTTTAAATAAAACAAACTTTGGTAAGCCGCTTAACAAAATCAACCCATCACACGCGAACAACAAGTGTTCAAATCGTTTATTCGCCCATTTAAAATGAAAGTCTGGTTTAGGAAACTTTTCTCGAGATAAATCAATGGGAATGATATTGTTAATCTGCTCTTGCTTGACAAAATATTTTTGCTATAACATTCTCTTTATGTAACTAAATCAAATTGAATCATAATTGATCCAGCATTGCATGAGGAAATATCTTCAATAATGAAAATCACAATTAGTTCGATTTGAACGAAGTACTAAATCTAAAATATTTTTTGTATCTTAAATTGTTACAATTACGCAATAAGTATCTTCATTCCCATTTTTTTTTCACTGGAAAACTATCAAACAGCAAGATAGACAAAAGTTTAAACAAAAATTAGTACTGAGAACTCGTTAAAATTACAAGTAGAAAAAAACGAACAATATGGACTGAAAATTAGTCGAGACCAGACCATATAACTCTATATAATAGGTATCAAGGATCTGATAAGGGCAGTGATCATGAAAGAAGTATTCCCGAGGTATGTGGTTTCGTGCTCAGATCTTGTTAACTCTTACTTCTTTATTCCTCCTAATAGAAAATGACTAGATTTTGGTCGGTATTAATTGAAACCAGTAAGTCATGGTTAAAAACTATGACTGGTTTTCTGTTTATCTTGCTTTAATAGAAAGGCTGTTACTTTCTTCTCTATAAACCCAGTGTTCTTTCTATATGAAAAGAATCTGAATAGAAATGTTCGTTTTTGCTCGGGAACAAACCCTCCTAACTTTCCTGTTAACTGATGTAATATAAAATGTATCGTTGATCAGAGACATACTTGCAAAGTCAGTTCCTCATTCGTTACTTTTTCACATGATATGCATGTAGAGTAACAGTTATCGGCGCGCCTAGATCAAATTCAGGCATCGTCTTTTGTGTTTACTTTGATACCATTACCCATGAGTAGAACATGAAGCAAATTTTCTCCCTAGCTATGGGTTGATTAGTAATATGTACTAGGTACTCAATATCTGTGTTATCCAATATAGGAAAAGTATAACCTTGAAGTTAAACCGTGAAAAAGTGGACGGATAAACTATTTTTCAAGAATTTATGATTCACAGGATTTGTGTAGAGTCAAGGTTTCTTATAGCTGGAAGTGACATGTCATTAAAAAAAATTCCATAGACATTGCGAGAACGTTGTATAGTTATATGAAAGTCGATCGTGTAGATAGATTGGTGATAGATTTTTGGTTAGGAAATCATGATTGTATTGTAAGTTTCATATGTAGGTCAGCTCAAGTTTTTCAAGGTAATGGAAAACCCAAAAAAGCGTAATTTAAATGCTAGAAGATCCTTCCGGAAACTCTTGCTGAAAACCCCACTGCGCATGTTCTCAAGTGCACCGATATTGAGCGATTGCCGATGCACCGTGATTTTAGTTCATATTATACGATTATTGATTTATCAAAGAGAATATCAGCAGAATGAATATAACAGATGCAAATAATTTATTTTCAATGACGTAGATTTCCACTAATGAATTCCAAGTAAAGGCGATAATATGCTATCGATATGGTTACTTAAAATAATATTAAATAAGGCAGAACAGATTGAAACCAGAAAGACGTTCACTTTTTGAGTTTTTTTTCTTCTGAAAGGTCAGGTTGGCGAACATTTTAAAATGAATCTAACAGTTACACGTCTTCTAGCGACAAGACGACTTTTTACCATTTTATCGAAAGGACATATAATTTGTAACAAACAGAAAAATCCAAGAAGAATATATCTTGTGTTATGTTGCAGCTAATAAAGCAGAGTGTATAAACGTCAGCTTAGCAACATGAGTTTTTTTTTTGTTAAGCTTCAGCAGTTCGGATGTGTGTGGACTATTGGCTTTAATAGCATATAGACACTGATGTGTTCATTTAATACCAAATACAGGTTGTTTCCTTTGTAAAGTGGATTATATCGATGAAAATAAATTGGGATAAATGTGTCGTGGTACTTTCGGGCTATTTAAAAGTATGACACAAGATGCAGTTGGGGTGTATTTGTATATTTATACATTTAAATGTAATCGTAATTCCTTTTTAATTTATTTTAGACACTATTAATTGGTCCAGTACAATCTTGTTTAAACCTTCCCAAAATTCAGTTGTGTTTCTAAGTTAATTTAATTCCCGACAACCAGACAAATTTAATTCCCGACAACCAGACAAATTTAATTCCCGACAACCAGACAAATTTAATTCCCGACAACCAGACAAATTTAATTCCCGACAACCAGACAAATTTAATTCCCGACAACCAGACAAATTTAATTCCCGACAACCAGACAAATTTAATTCCCGACAACCAGACAAATTTAATTCCCGACAACCAGACAAATTTAATTCCCGACAACCAGACAAATTCCAACTAGATAACAAGTCAAATAGAAAATCCGATAACTTGCATCTGTATCTTTTATGCGCCAAGTCTGTTTCCCAAGTGGGAGATCATGGCTCTCCTCAACTTCCAGTATTTTGTTGTTCTGACCTTTACAATCTTGCTCTATCCATGTTCTACCTTCTATCCAACCTGAGTAACCCTTGCTGAAAATCGGCGTTCCTGGCGTAGAATGATCCAAGGAGAGACCGGGGCTTTCGAATCCAACCGTCAACATGAAAAACATCTGTAACGGGCTATCAAGAAGTCCCGACTCACCCAGCCGCGTCCACCTCGCACACTCCGCTGTGAATTCAGCTCACGATTCTTCGAGGAGCACGCTGGTCCTCCACAGCTATCCCCGTCATAACCACCACCACCAGAGAGAAAGCGAGAAGGAGAAGAGGATGATGATCTCGCTGCTCGGTTGCGAGTACGTGCCGACGACCTTCTATCCACACTAACTCCTGAGTAGTTTATTCGTTGTATTTCATTACTTCTCTTGCCTTCAGTATCTTCTGAGTGTTAAGTTCTCGAGGCCCACTTTCCCAATTTTTTGTTCCAAGTATTACAACGGTCTCTTTCTAATTCCAAGTAAAATATTCGTTTTCACTAAGAAACCTAAGTTCTACAGGTTCCATATGCAGTTATTTATACACAATGCTATCACCGTGTGAAAGCTGAAATTTTAGTACTGCAAAGTTTCAGTCGCCCGAAATTGATATCGAATAAACCTCTTCCGATGGCATCTGCTAAATTTAAAGCGCAGACCCTAAAAGACCAATCTAAATGTTCAACGCTTTCATATTCAGTGCAGCTGTCTTTTCCGTATTATAGATTCCAAAAGAAATCAGTCATGTGCGTTGATCCAATCAGTGTCAAACAGGCAGTGTCACTGAAAGAATGCTTAGATAAATAAAATAAAATTATCATGGAGAAAGTTGCTTACATGGGATCGGAACTGATGTAATTTTTTCTTCTTCCTGACATTCTGACGTTCATGGGAAGCAAACGATCGCACACAACCAGCGATTTCACTGCTACAAAGCCAATAATAAAGAAAGGAGAAAAGCAAGAAAAATGCCGATATGCTTAGAAATAGCTATTGTTATTCGATGGATTAAATAATGAAACATGCGTTTGATCTTTTTTTTTTAACCGTCTGATTTTGTTGTTATCGAAATAGAGCGATCGACAGAGCATTCAGCCAGAGATTGATCTCAGATTCAATAGACGATTTAGTTTAGCAATATGCGCGGTTGGCCTAGAGATTATCTTCGTTTATTTTGCATCTTTAGGCATAAGCATGTACCCGAAAATATATGAGAAAAATGTATATAGGAGAAACTAATATACTCACAAGAGACTGATATTGGGAATGAACATTTAATATATATATATATATATATATTAAATGTTCATTCCCAATATCATCCTCTTTTAATATATATATGTACATATATATATTAAAAGAGGATGTGAGATTCGCTAAATTTTAAATACGATAAAAGGTGGATCAGACCGTTTTTGAAAGATAATACATTCTCCTTCTATGTTGAGCACTAACTGTAAGCAATAAAATTAAATGTCCCCTTAGCTTTATTCAGTCCTAGTTTCAGAGTTTATATCCACTCGCCAGGACGCTCGATACCACAGAAATTATATATATATATATATATATATATATATTCTTCTGGATGGTCTCCTTGATTAATTTGGTGAATACTTCCATAATTCTTATCTTCAGTTTATCTTTGGTGTTACAAGGAGTTTTGTTGGTTTGTCGCTCAATTGCGCCCCACACAATATATATATATATATATATATATATATATATATATATGGGTGTGATGGCTAAATTGTCGTGTAAAATACACGAAAATGAAAACAACAGAGACATCTCATTTTAACAGATATTTACCGAAATTACAAAAATGTCTTGAAACACAAAGTAAATTTATCCAATAGAGTCTCCATTGGCTTCAAACACGGCCTCCAAAATCTGCTGTAATACTTCTGGGGGGGTCTCCTTTATTAATTTGGTGAATACTTCCATAATCCTTACCTTCAGTGTTACAAGGAGTTTTGTTGGTTTGTCGCTCAATTACGCCGCGCACAAAATAATTAAGGAGGTTGCAGTCTGGAAAATTAGGTAGCCAGATGTAAGGGGGTGGATGTGGTCGTAGAAATTGTTTGACAGCCATGACTGGCATCTCTCGTTTGTGGGGCATGGGCCAGAGACCTGTTAACAGAGAGAGTCCTCCAGCACCCTCTTGACCCAGGCCAGCACTACCACCTCAAGACAATTGATGTAGACCTCTGTGTTAAGTCTGAGGGCCTGTGGGTAGATGAACTGAGGCCTAACATCGCCATCACATTCAATTCTCTCCGAATTCTCTGCATATCCTCAGATTGGCAGCCAAAACCTGAAATGTCCGTATCTGAGCTTCCGGCGCCGAATACCAAGCAGTGCAGTATATATATATATATATATATATATATATATATATATACCAATCAGGGTACGATTGGTAAATTGTCGCCATTTTATATTTTTAATTCATGCGCTTGCTTGATCTTCATTTTATTGACTGCATATTATAGTAGGGTCAGTTGGGCACCGTCTGTGACAAAAAGAGCAACATGACTTAATTCACTCCGCCAGAAATGATTGGCATTCACGCCAGAAGCTCCAATACGAATATTTCAGAGTGTTTGGAAGTTAATCTGAGGACGGTGCAGAGGATTTAGAAATGGTTGGATGAGTCTAATGGTGATTGTGTTTTCCTAGCTGCCATACCTTCCCAATGGAATCGTTCTGCTAGGAAAAATACTATCGATTTCGTTGGTAATGGCTTACATAAAGTTCCTTGAGGAGGTAGTATGGCTCAGGGTCAGGAATGTAGCAGCTGGAAGACTGTCTGGCAACAGAACTGTACCATGCCACACAAGCAGGAGAACCCATATCATCACTTACATCTGGCCATATAACTTCGCAGACAGCAACCCCCTTGATTAATATGTTTAGGGAGCAGGTGAGCGATTGACTAAGTCTTTTTAATACCAAAAACGAACTGAAGGCAAGCATTATGGTAGTATTCTCCAACTTGAAGATGGAGACCGTCGGAGTTCCAGGAGATTCCGAAGTCATTTGGAGGCAGTGCTTGAAGCCAATGTCGATTTAATTGAATAAATTTACTCTTTCGTATTTAAAGATATTTTTCTGTAATTTCGGTAAATATACATGTTAAAATATGTCAGTATTTTTTTAATTTTTGCGTAATTTACACGACAATTTATCCATCGTACGAGATAATATATATATATATATATATATATGAGAGAGAGCGGGAAAGAGAGAGATGGTATTATATATGAGATGAAATCGTCTATTCGGGATGATATTGAACCCTAAGTAGAATTATGATATACGAACACACAAGAATTATACAGACGAAGACTTCCTGACAAGACAAATATATCTGATGCCTAATTAATCAATGAAATCAAGCAACACAGAAATAAACATACTAGAATTTTCTTCTCCATATAGCATTTCTGATGACGCTTAAATAAAAGCGAAATATGTTGAATTTATAAACGTTTCCTATTTGTTCCTTATACCATTCTGTCTGATTCTAATCCATATTTATATATTTGTGACGTCTACGAACACTCGTTGGCACCTTTGTGATGCCAACGAATACACGTTGTCACTTTCGTAATACTCCTTTTCATAATCGCTGATACAACTACAGTACGCCGTTGATCAATGCGGGTGTCAGACGCCTTCGGATAATACTCGCACTAATAGTACTTTCTCGATAATACTCGCTCGAATAATATCCCCGTATCGTGATCCGAATAGAGAAATATTATAGGGAATAGAGTAGAGAATAGCGGTCCGTATACTATAGAGGATAGGGTAGAAATACGGATCGAAATAGCAATAGAGGTTAGACTAAAAATGAAGATCAATCGAGACATTACGCGACTTCCAAAATATGTTTTCTCTATCATCACGTGATCCTCTTAAATAATGGGATCGCCTGAATTTGCTCACTGGCGACCTATGTTCAAACTCAACTCTCGGCAGCGACACTATATTGACACACACATATATATATATATATATATATATATATGTGTGTGTGTATATGTGTATGTATATATTTACACATACATACATACATATATATATATATATATATATATATATATTTACACACACATATATATATATGTATGTATATATATATATTTACACACATATATATATATATATATTTACACATATATATATGTATGTATGTATATATATATATATTTACACATATATATATATATTTACACATATATATATATATATTTACACACATATATATATATATATTTACACACATATATATATATATATATATATGTGTATGTATATATATTTACACATACATATATATATATATGTATATATATATATATTTACACATATATATATGTGTATGTATGTATGTATATATATATATATATATTTACACATACATACATATATATATATATATATATATATATATATGTGTATGTATATATATTTACACATACATACATATATATATATATATGTATATATATATATATTTACACATATATATATATGTGTATGTATGTATGTATATATATATATATATATATATATTTACACATACATATATATATATATATATATATATATATATGCACCCCATTCTAGAACTCATTCCTTTTCGTCGATATCATCAACTTTTGTCATTTTCTCAAATAAGAAAGGAAAAACTCAACTTTAATGAAGTTCATTGAAATAAATTATATTGCATTTTGAGAGTCAAATATATGAAGTGTAATTTTATATTTTTCTGTGTCTTGAGTTATGTGGAAATAACCAAAACTTTGTGGAAACTGAACCGATTGTTCAATCTGTTCGTATGTAGTTTTTTTTTCCGTATCGCCGAACCTTACACACATGTCTTGAAATCCCAATGTCAGAAAATAAACAACATTATTATTTATTAACATATCCCTTTAGTGAGAAGAGGACATTGCTACTCTGGAATATTCAAACATTGATGTAAGCATCTCGCATATATACCCATTTCTTCTGTCTGGAGATCAGTTGACATAGGAAATGACAGATTCTGCTTGAGTAGCCGAGATAACCATGGGAATATACTGTTCTGACGTTCTCACTCGGCACGTACCTCTGCCAACTATTATTTAGTAACGAGATTTTGTCGAGATAACAGGCAAAGAAGAGAGCATCAACAGATCTAAATTCATTTCTGACAGAAGAGTGTTTGTGCAGAGATAAAAAATAAAAACAAAAACATTTACGCCAGATCACGTCTTTCTCTCTCTCTTATATAACAGAAAAGAACGTATTAAATCCATCGAATTTTGTAAATGATGAACAGAGAAGAACCTTATAAATCCTTACATTTCCCGCTATACATTTAGCCGATTCCAAAACGATTCTGGTGAAGTTTGATAAATAGCTAAATTTATAAAAATTCTATGTTTCTTATTAAATGACACATTATTGGTGGCGATTTTCTAAGCATAGATGTATCACAAGGCAGAAAATTATGGAGCTCCCAGTAACGACTGAATTCCTTATTATAAAATATAAATATTTAATTTGATTATTAAATTTGAACTAATATTTAAATATATTTAGTCATGCGCATATAAAAAAAATTAAGTATTCTAATTTTTTGGGTCGGTGCATAATTATCAGGCATTTTTGTTTTCTTCATAAAAATTGCTGTACTGTTTACTTTTTTTTTAATAAATATATTATTTTATCTTCAAGTTATGCGTGTCGATAATCATACGATATGGAATAATCATTTAAAAATATTGTTTTATTACTTTTTTCATAATAAATATTGTTTAAAAAACGCCTGATAATTAGGCATTAACCCAATACTAAACATATTCCCAAAAAATTCCATTCTGTATTGGCGTGAAGTCGTCGCCAGTGGACAAAAGCTACTCCTGCTAGTTGTTACTTTTGGCCGACTTTTTCAAGTGGTTAAATTCGAATCGCAATGAAGATAACCTCGCCATTATTTCGAGGTTATTAGCAGAGCAAATCCTGAAATCCGCCTGAAAGTCTACAACAAAATCGATGGAATATTTTCATTATTGATCCGAAGTGTAGATTGATTGATGGGCGTATTAAAACCCGTGATTAGATGCCAATGATATTGATTACGATTCTAAACAATAAATGATAAAAACACTCGTTGATATGGCGATCCTAAGATGAGCTTTTAGTGTTGACAATATGATTTTATTGATATTGACACGGACGAATGCGAAACCTCAGTATTGTTTCCGAAACAAATAGAAAGCTGGTGCGAAATGGATTTGGGAAATAAATCTTCGCTATATAACGAAGCGGAGCAGGATTAGCAGTCAATCTCCCTGAAACCGTGGACGTTTTTAATCACACGTTGATATTTCCCCTACTACTGTGGAATTTTGGTCAAGTTCCAAAAGCATTACAAGTATGAAGATTATTCGATTTTTATCAAGTGAATATTCCTGGGAGAATTAACAGCGTCGCTATCCTCTTAGGTTGGAGGAAAACGGTGGAATTAGATTTCTCGATTCAAGGATCATTTTCGTCAAAGTATAGTGATGTGGAAGAATTACCCGCCTTTACGAAAACTAAAAACGACGAGACTGAAACACTTGGACAGTTTTCCTAATGCGCCTTGAATGAATATCTTTCCATTATTTCATCCTAACTAAGTCAATAGATACATTAGGATGTAAGCATTTACTTACACTAAAAGAAAAGTCATTAACATTGCATTTAAATTTTTGAAAATCTTAATTCACAGTAAAGTTGAAAGCCGGAAGAGAGTTCCGTAAGCGGAAAATACGAGAAAAGAAATAATTAGCATAGAACGTCTGGTTACATTCGATCTTCACTGGGTGCCACATACTTTCGGCCTTGTGCCGCATCTAAGTTACGCTTGGAAAATCGCTACTTTCGGCCTTGTGCTACATCTAAGCTACGCTTGGAAAATCACTGTAACATCTGGTTAAAAATAACAATTACAATAATGAAATTATGAGTTTGCTTTTAATTTATTTGAAAAATTTTATGTTTCTTGTGGCGAAGGATATACAGTATATATCCGTATAAAAGTCCATTGTTTGGGCACTTCGAGGCGGTGAAATGGTTAGCAAGCTTATCCCGCTGGAACAATTACGACTGAGTGTTGAGTTAGATCCTCACTGGGTGCCCCATACTTTCGGCCTTGTGCCACATCTGAGCTACGCTTGGAAAATCACTATACAAGTCGTTTGTGCTAAAATTCTTTTTTTAAGGAGCCAACTTTTGGTCGTAATCGAACGATTAATTGGTTTAATAATGCATTTGATTTCATAGCAAATTAAACGCACTATCAGAAACTTCCAATAAGATACTTAAAACCTGAAATCACTGGATGGTTTGTTAAACCATTAATTATACTATCGTGAGTACAACAGATTTAGCTAAGATAAATAATTATCAATGAAGTTTTTCTGTCTATATTTTCGAGAGGAGTCATTTTCATTATTTACACTATTCACATTCATCGGACTGTTGTCCTCATCTTTGTTGTCATTCACAACGTTTCGGCCGTTGGACCCTCCGGTATTTTTCAGGTGACTGGAATTTCGAACTGAACACTCTATTTCGTCCACCGGGGCAGATTGCTCATGTACCACGTGCCATGCCTCATCCGGATTTCTCAGTTATCTTCCTTTAAGTCAACCCTCCAAGTTTTTGTTCACCACTGCAGCAGAGAGGTATTGAACTCACAACTAAAGTCACTGGATCCAACCAACGCTTTTATCCCGGAGG
This sequence comes from Acanthosepion esculentum, assembly GCA_964036315.1. Lineage (NCBI taxonomy): Eukaryota > Metazoa > Mollusca > Cephalopoda > Sepiida > Sepiidae > Acanthosepion > Acanthosepion esculentum. The sequence goes on along the minus strand of OZ038495.1, from coordinate 52,840,997 downwards.
ACATCAGACTATTAATTTTGGGACTTATAAACATAATGTCTCAGTCCCATTTTTTTACTAGAGCTCATATTGTATTTTTTTTTATTATTATTGCTTTTCTCTAACACTCCGTATTACTGGTTCCCATATTGTATTTATTTCTATGCTTGGCCAGCTTAGAGATTTTTGTGGCTTAGCATGCGTGCTGATTCCTTACGTATTCGTATTGTTTACAATGCATCTACTCAGTAAGCTGTGATATAATAAAAAAAAAAAAGAAAAGTTCAGGATAGTGTTTCATATAAAAGTATATACCAGATTCGAATTACGGAATCGTTAAGGCAGGTTCGATTTCTGGATATGTTTTGGAAGAATTCATACCAGTTGATCAGTGCATACGTCGGGCTTTACAAGTTAAAATATGCATATACATACTCCGACATAAAACTTGACACGTACATATTGACATCAATATCTATTTTATAATATCACAAATATTATCGTTAATAAAATGTAAATACTGTATTGTACACTAGTGTGATATACAGTAGCAACCAGCAGATATGAATATACCTACACAGGTAATAATAGTTAAAAAATTTTTTGGCCCTTATGAAGACAGCTGTATGATATCAATTGTCTCACTTGTGGTAGGGTAGTCATTAAAAAGCAGATCTTGCAGAGAACAACTATGTATTAAGTTCGATCCTCGTTGTACGTACCAGCCTTATAAGCTAAGTAAATAAATATACATCTCCGTGTACAGGCGTACGGATGTCTGTAGTTCATAGTGTCTTTCTCGGAAACGCAGTAAAAGGATTTGGGAATTATGGTAATTTTTTTTCTGTTCATAGTTTCCGGCTGGTTTTCCAAGATTCTAATTTTCGTAAATGAAGAGTTATCTCAAGAGCCGATTATGACGGTTAAACAAAGGGGAAAAGAGTGCTGGAGCCTTCGGAGTAATCCTCCGCCATCTAATTTGGGAACTGACCATAAATCGTCACCCTCAAGAAATCTCTTACCTTCTTGTATTTAATGAAACAGGCTTGAATGCCAAAAAGAAAAAAAAATGGAACTATCGTATTATATAAGAGAGATATGGATGTTGAAAATTTCTCGGCCATACCCACTTCACCTCTATGATCAAACATCAAGTTATTAGCGAGAGAAGGTTAAAAACGAAAAATAAAATAAGAAAAATGTGCCAATCGCTTGACTATGTGAAATGATCGTGTACGTTTCATACCTTTCCTCGGAGACCTGGTTAGTTTTCAGCTCATGCACATAAATAAATACACGACAGAGTGCTGAGAAATATTCGGCCCGGCATAATAGCCTTAATAGAACCAGCAGCTCAAATATCAAAATTTGTTGCAGTGGGTAGGGGCGGAGATTTATTGGCCATGCCTGCAATAGAGAAGAAGCTATAATTAAATGTTCGAATAATATGGTCAGTCTTCGAGACTCGAATATGATACAAGATTTTTAGGTAAAACTATGTTGTAAGCTGCTGTGCTGAATACTTATTCCGGGTCAAAAATTTAATTTCATGCGAAATCCCGTTTGCTTTGGTTTCTTTTGTTTTACAGCATATCAACCTCATTGGGTTATTTAATGCCGATAATTTTTTTATTGCTGGTAATATACTTTTTTTCAAAAATCTATTTCTGGTAATATTTCTTTCCGAAAAATGTATAGCTGGTAATAGTTTTTACTAATTATTTCTGGTATTAAATACTATTTTTACACTTTCATAATGTTTTGACCCCAGTTTGGGTGTTAAGTATTTTCCCCATAGCTGGGACCCTAACATGTGCTACCACCTCGGGTCATTGTTCCACGCTCCTCAAAACTTCTTGAACAGAGGCCTTGCTGTTGAACAGTTTATCGTCTTACCCAGGACGCGGGAAATACCATTACACATACACACACACATTATATATATATATATATATATATATATATATTGCATTTCCATGATACAAGTTAATGTTCTTGCAATAAAATATCTATCATCACAACGTCCGTTGTAGAATGTACTTGCTTCATCTTGTAACATGGATTGTTATTTAAAATATTGATAATTTATTTTACATCTTAATCTGTCCTTGAATGTCGTGAAATTTCAGTCTTTCAGCAATTCAATTTTTGCTGATTCAATTTCGAAACTACTTGCAGTTATTTTTGGTCCTAGAGACATCAGCTTCAATATTGTTTTTCATTCCCAGATACATCTCTTAATGGACCAGATACAATGTATTGGATTAATATCTGCATAGGCTGGAAGACATTGGGTCTATTTTAAATATTTTGAATTTTACCAAAGTGGATGAAAAAGCACTCTGGCAATATTTCAAGGGGAATTGACTTACATTTAGCTTAAAGCTTCTTTATTGTGAACTGCATCACAAAAACGTGTAACAAGAATTTTCTACGTTGATCTTGATACCATTAGTAAGGATCAAATTTTTCATTCACAATATTTTCTTGCTGGTCAATCCATTTTTCTTGCATATTACTTCAAATGTCTTTGGAAAAATCACGAGAATAAATTATGTATACAGAATTTCACAAAGCTTTTAGTTTCTCATTTTATTCTTGTGTTACAATATCGGAAAAAACTTTTCCCAAATTGTGTTTATATCAATCATTAAATCTCTCACGATTTTGTTTCTCTTAAATTCTAACAGGCTTAAAACTCACGGTAATCTTTTAAAAAATTAAATTAAAAATACCATAACTATTATATATATTTACAATAGGATGAACGGCTCTTGACTTACATAATAAAATCTCCCTCCCAAAGTATCAATATTTACAGTGAAATACAGATTAGCTTAAATTTGCTTGTCACAGTTATCATACGTATTTAATTATCTCCTGAAAGTTTTATCAACACAGGTAATTCAGTTATATTGTGACTTTACAGACTTTCATCATAACATCTGACATATGCATATTTGACACACACACGTGTTTTACGCTCAGGGATTTGAACACATGTTATTTATACAATGGTAAAATGAAATATCTCTAATGAATGTCTCATTAACTTTCTGAGGCCAACTATAGTTAAGTTCTACATATATTGTTTGGTTCTTTTATACTTTTCTCTGAATTCTTGAACAGAAAAATCTAAGTAATAGTGAAACTTCGACTCTCTAAACGCTTCATTTTGTTCAATAAAATATTGAACTTCTAATATCATTTTATATTTTGGGGTTGGAAGCGAAATCATGTAGGAAGTGCCAATTTAGATTTTCGAGGTTTTGGCTTGTTTGTCTAACGAGAACAGTAAATGGTTCAAACATTATTTTAATCCCTATGTTAGGTGCAGAAAATTGGAGAGTTTTATGGCAGTGTATGCAGAAGAATTTTATCATGCATGACGAGAGGAATGGAGAAAGTAGAAATACGGTTCTATAAAAAGGACTTTGAGAATACCATGGGCGGGAAGTGCAAACAGAGAAGTCTTAAGGAAAATGGAATAAATAAAAAAAAAGGACATACACTCAGAAAGAGACAAATGGAATTTCTGGAACGCATAACGGGAAAGGAGGATTTGGGAAATCTGACAATCACAGGACTTTGAACACAAAAAGGACAGAGGACAATAAATATTCAACCTGACGAACGTATGTGAAAGGATATCAGAACGGGAATAATAAGTGATGTTTAGCAGACAAATATTACGAAGAGTTAAACGAGGTAAGAACTTCTGGAGAGCCGTGATCACTCACGTACTGAGAGACGACGACAGAAAGGAGAAACTAATTTTTGCTGTGTTTGGCACACTTCAAACAGGATGTAGACAGGTATAGATACTGACAGAACACGGACACACACACACATAAACATATATATATATATGTATGTGTGCGTGTGTGTGTATTTTTGAATTGGAGAACGAAAACTTTTTATGAAAATTTCTCGGACATTCAGGCCGGTAAATGTTATTTAATACTGTTTATTATAAAACAGAGCATTTGCTTAAATACTTGTATCTATAAAAAAAAGAAAGAACGTTAAACATATCATAAATATCTTTAATATATATATATATATATATATATATATATATGTGTGTGTGTGTGTGTAGACAGAGAGAGACAAAGAGACAGACAGTGAGAGAGAAACGAATTTTCTGAGTAGAATAATCTCATTGTATATCTTTGCTTATTTATAAAATGCACAAATGTTAGTGCTTCTGCTCAGCTAAGTCCGGATTTTAGCTGTTCGTATTCATAGCAGGCACGACGTTTCCATTTCAAAAGATTGTCGCAACTCATTATACTGATCCATTATTTCCTCTTTTTTTTCCGAAACTGGTCAAATCTCTGCGAAAGAAATACTAATGGTATTAGGAGCGATACTTCTCCTCAAGAGACAAACCTGGTTAAATAACGTGCGTAAAAGTTTAAATTTTATTTCACTTTCATTCCGTTCACGATTAGAAAACCGGCGTAAAATAAGGTGTCATCGACCTGAACTCTGCATTCAAATGGAAGTCGCTTTCAGACAACTATCAATAAAAAATAAAAAAAGAAATATAAAACAAAAAATATTTTCACCATTGAATATTAGTCGGATATGGTATTTTATTGGTTTCATTAGCCGATTCGTTTTTTTGGCCGATGTCCATTGAAAATGCGTAAGAGACAAACGTTGACCGAAGCTCGATCTATCAATTTGTCCTGTCATTAATATTCATCAAATACATCTCAGCCGAAGAAAACAAAAGCAAATGTGTAGCGCTGCATATAAAACTGATATCACTATTTATTCAGTATATCTATTTTATTTCCACATCGACTTGCAATGTTTGATTTATATTCTTCGTATGGTGCAACGGTCTGCTTCTATTTTTTGTTCCTGTTAATGATGTTCTTGGCTTAGCTTATTAATGTCCCGACAGCTACGACAATGAATATCAATGAGAGCCCCCCCCCCCAACTCCAGCCATCATTTCGCATGCACTTTGATAAAGTTTCATATAATAAAACATGCAAATATCTTCCGTCTCTGATGATGGGTTTTCTTGATTCTATGCAATTTTTTTTTCTGGCTTTCATGAATGTAATCTTTCATGCAAAGATAACCAGGTGGAAAAAGATACAGGAAATGCGTAGAATCCCCCCACAAACGTGTACAGACATTTATTATTAGCAGCGAGGATATGGTCATATCACTGTGATACACTGTTTAAAAAGTGAGCGTAGTAATGCGTTATCGATTTAGGTTCTCACTGTATACATCAACACTTGTGGGGTACTTAATTTTTAGTTTATCTTAACATATTCATGTCTACCATCTTGTATTTGGGACGGTGGACACAAGTCTAAAGAGAAAGCAAACTAATAACATACAAATTTCTAATTCGTACTTGTATAGTCATACTAGTTTGGTTTTTTAAAATTTAGATGCCGTATTTCAGTTTACGCTAGTAACATGGATGTTCATAGTCAAGTCAAAAATTATCTTGAACTAAAACAAACCAAAGTTCAACATTCTTTACATAGTAGTTCAGACTTCAAAGTTAACATGAACATTTCCAAAAGAGAAGCCGTGATCTGGAATTGGCTGAAAGCAGTGGTAATACCTACCCTGGATTCATCATAAACAAATTCTAATTTTAAATTAATATTGGACATTTTCAGTACTTCCGTGTACGGATCGTTTTAACAAATTCCGCTCAGAAGTTAAAGAAAATGAAAAAAATAAGCTTCGCTAGGAGCAGTTTACCCAACAACACAAAAATAACCTCAAAACTAGAGACGTTTCTAAATAGCCTTATCACATCTAGGCTAGTGTGGATGTCATTCAGGGAGCTGAACTCGGTCAGAAATATCTTGTGCCTTAGCTATATACAAACATTTTCTCAGATCAATGTTTAAAAAAGATGGCTTCAAGCGAGTAATTTTGTGGTTCTGGGGGTGTTCTACACATCATTGGATATCATAGAATGGCGATAAAGATCTTTAAATAACAAAGGCTATATCTCTTAGACTTTCGAAACTAGCAACAACTATCTCGACGAGAAAATAATGGCATAGGATGTTGACACTCTGCAACATTAAACCAAAGGATTGAAAAGGAAAGCCATCGATGCTAAAAAAAAAGAACGATAACAGCTAGGGGACGAGAGAAACCGATATTCCATCAAGCAAGTATTAAGATTAAGGTTTTAGGAATTTTAACCAACACTGCCACTAACCGTTCGTGCAAAGGAGGACAAATGTTCTTGCATGAAAATAGTTAATCAAATAGTTAATATAAATGGCTTATTTCTGAATAATATCTTGAAGTTTCCGATTATTATGAGCATTTAAAATAACAGATTTATTCAAACGTTATCAGCATAACGATAGACAAAATATGAATTCATAGAATCAAAATGTTTTTCAGGATTTATCTGACTTAACGTTACTTACCAGCTAAAATGTTTTATTCTACCACAAAAGAACATGTCGAATATTAATTCGATCAATTCTTCAAAATGTTTTTTGAAGTATTGATTTTGTTGGAAAAGTAATCAGACTAGAATTATTGAATCGGATGAAACTCGTGACAATTGTGAATGTAATACACGCCGTACAAAATAAATTTCGCATACCAATAAGTTTGCCGAGTTAGATCTGCAGTCCGAATTGTCTCGGGTATAAATTCCCCAAAATAAGCCTTTCCCCGTCTCTCATTCGAATGAGACATTTACTACTTTTAGTTTTACGCATTAGCAATTTGTGATCGTTTGTACTCGGTTAACCGAAGCCGGTAAACAAAAAACAAAATAACGTATCTGAAAGTATTTTAATTTCTCTACCCATAATTCTCATGCTATATGCCACTCATCCAGATAATTAAGAATGAAAGGGTTAAAGTACTTCTGTACAGTGCTGTAAATATTCACAGGAAGTGGATAAATAACACTTGTCAGTACCAAATTCATTGTCTAAATATTTTTAGCTGCTGTAGGACAGTTTTGATGTGCTGAATCCAAATATCACTTTCTGTTTGCTCAATCAGGACAACTTTCGTAGCTTTAGCCACATCCTGATTTTTTACGTTTTTGTTTAGATTGTCATGTCCATTAAAATATCTAAATACGCAATATACTTCACACAATTATTATTATTATTATTTTAATTATACATTCATTAGTTTTAACCCATCAGAAGTATTTTTCAGCCAAAAATAACTTCATAAACATTAAAACCCGCCTCCAAAATATTTATACACCAATAACACGCAATAAAGTGCTTACATCTTTAAACACACCAACTAAATTGTACAATACAAAACCATAGAATGCTAAATAGTAGTTGTATTGATGGCGGGTGTTAGATAAAAATGTGGTTGTTGACGATGATGCCCCACATACATTTTCTCGAAAGGAACTAATCTAGTTCGCGATCTCAGCTTGTCAAAGTCCACTGTCGAACTGATTGAGGGAAAGAAACTCCTCTCTGTCAGTGCTCGCATCACCTACTGCAACAGACATCAACAGTACGTACATGTATTTCTCTGAACAGAAGGACTGTGTGCTCTGTACAGATATTGCGCAGCTTCGGCACAAAATTTGAGCGCCACAGTACGAACCCAACAATTGGAGTCTATTCATTGGCAGCAGCAAGTGGTCACTGAAAAGTGCACAATGGCAACGAGCTATTGTGCGTACCCCTCGTTCACTCGACTACACTGAATGGGAAGTATGAAACAGTGAAGCATCTCCTGGAGAAAATTTATTATGAACAACATGAGTGGTTTATTTACGTTGACCTGAAAATGGTGTACTTTTTTGTTGGGACAAGAGTCCTGGCTCACCAAGTATCCATGCGTTCTGTGCAAGTGGGATAATAGAGACACTGCTCAGCATTACACGAAAAAGGACTGAGCTGTTCGGAAGGAATTGATGCCTTGCAGAGCAACAAACGTCATCAATAAGTCTCTGACAGACAGAGACAGAATACTTTTCCCACTGCTACACATCAAACTCGGCTTGATCAAGCAGCTCACCAAAGCTTGAGGCAAAGACGGTAGCTGCTTCACTTACTTGTGCCAGGCCTTTTCAGGATTGACGATGGAAAATTTGAAAGCTGGCAATTTCGGAGCACTGATGACCTGACAGATGTGAGGGCTATCAGAGTCTGAAAACTCAATGTACGATCCAGAACTGAAAGCATGGGAGTTTTCTGTTCTGGGAGTGAACAACATTCTTCGCAACAACAAGGCCAGGAACTACGTCATCAATACGTTGACTTCCTTCATAAACTTCGGATGCAACAGGAGCATAAAAATGCCTTATTTATTCTCACATACGGATCGATTTCCTGAGAGTCTGGGTTCAAGGAGTGAGGGACAGGAGGAGAGATTCCATCAGGACATGAAAGAGATGGACACCGGGTATCAGGGACGTTGGAATGTAGTCAGAATGGCTGATTATTTCTGGACTTTGAAAAGAGAGACGCCTGCCGTTGTTCATTTTAAAAGGTTCGAATAAACAATTTCAAGCCCTGAATTTTGAACAATGATGAAACAACATGCAATTTACATGTACTTACATTAATCAATGCATACTATTTAATTTATAGTAATCGATGTTTCTAAGATTTAATTAATAACTTCCCTACACGCATGCCAGTGGCATGTCACTAGTGTTTACCGCTGGTGGAACGTCCGCGTGTTCGTCTCGGCAATATTACAACTGGCGGACCAATGATGTCCCGCTGGTGGCTGCCACCAGAGGGCCTCTGGCGTTGGCATCGGCGGCAGGCCACTAGCAGCTTGCGTATCGGGTTGTGTTAGAAAACTTTTTTTCTCTTAAAAGCTTACTTTGTATGCGAAATATTAACAAAATTCAACTGATAAGTGTAATCGGTTTTGTCCGAAGATCGGATTTTTAAAACTCAACTTAGCACGTAAACATGACCTGGCAGAGCGAAACCGGTGTCATTTTCGTATTCAGCGGTGAGAAATTGTCCTAAATCATCTGGAAAAACAGTCAAAAGAAATCTTTTTTGTTGCCCACTGCAATTTATGTAAAGGATTCAATTGATGTTAAGTACATGAATGAGATTATCAGTAAAGATTGAAATCCTAGTGGGAAAACCTAGTAATGTTAGATTTTATGTTCACTCCCATCTGACAGGTCCGTGAGTAGATTTCAAATTTTGATCACATTTTAAACTAATTTGTGCACTTATAATACATGACAATGCAAGGTCTCATAGGTGCTTACACAACCAGAAAAGTCGTTAAGACTCAGAACTGACGTCTCAACAACAATGGTTCCTCTAAACTTTTATCGTGTTTGTGTAATGAATTAGGGACTCAGAAAAACTAAAATGTGGAAAATTATTTAACTTCCTTCTACAGGTATCCTTTAAAAGAACTAATTCACGATTGAGAATAATGGAGTTGATGCAGAAGGGTAGATTAGAACATCTGAGAGATCTGCGTTTATTTGGCTATCCTCGTATGTTTCTGATTCTGTCTATATTTCTGAGATGAGGTATTATGTACAGTATTTACATTAGTCGGACTATTGTCCTCATCTTTGTCGCCATATTTGTCACAACGTTTCGGCCGTTGTACGCTCCGGCCTTCTTCAGGTGGTTGGAATTTCGAACCGAACCCTTTATTTCGATCACTGGGGTAGACTGTTCTAGTTCCACGAGCCATGTTTGATGGATGTCAGTTATCAGTTATCTCCTGGTAATTTTCCCTCTGAAAGTTCTCCACTGCCTGAACCGGGTATTGAACTCACACTCTTTGGGTCTGTCACTGGATCTAACCAACGCCTTTATCCACTGTACCATGTGTCCTTGAGGACATCTGGGTATGAATTTCTGAGTATTATAAACCTAATTTTTCAGCATTCATTTTTTTACCAGTACTCATATTGCAATTTTGCTGTTATCATTATGTTTTTACCAGATCTCATATTGCAACTTTTTTTGTTTATCATTGCTGTTCTCTGGCACTCCTTATTACTGGTTCCCGTATTGTATTTATTTCTATGCTTGGCCGACTCAGGAGATATGGGAACCAGTAATAAGGAGTGCCAGAGAACAGCAATGATAAACAAAAAAAGTTGCAATATGAGATCTGGTAAAAACATACAATGATAACAGCAAAATTGCAATATGAGTACTGGTAAAAAAATGAATGCTGAAAAATTAGGTTTATAATACTCAGAAATTCATACCCAGATGTCCTCAAGGACACATGGTACAGTGGATAAAGAGTGTGAGTTCAATACCCGGTTCAGGCAGTGGAGAACTTTCAGAGGGAAAATTACCAGGAGATAACTGATAACTGACATCCATCAAACATGGCTCGTGGAACTAGAACAGTCTACCCCAGTGATCGAAATAAAGGGTTCGGTTCGAAATTCCAACCACCTGAAGAAGGCCGGAGCGTACAACGGCCGAAACGTTGTGACAAATATGGCGACAAAGATGAGGACAATAGTCCGACTAATGTAAATATCGTATGTTTCTATTCTCAAATACTTAAAGAATTATCATCATTACTTTTTAAACTGATCCTGTCAGTAATGAATTTACTTGGAATTCTGCCACACAGTTTTTCTTAGTATATTTTCTTTAGGTTGGTGTCTTGAAGGTTTTCTTTCTCTATATTTCTAATATATGTCGTTTCCTTGTATACGAAAATAACGTACGTTATTAAATGGTTAGTTCTTTACGTTCTTGAACAATTCATTCTTCCGACGATTGACGTAGTCTAAGCAGTGAAAATGATGTATTGCAGCCATCTCTTTATTGCATATAGAATCAAAGAGAGTTCAAAATTACAATAAAATGTCAGACAATTATGAAAAATAACTTCTTTTTTTTTATTTACTTATATATGTACAGCTTGTTTTAAGCAACGCGATTTTTTAAAATGGGTATTTGTTACGATGTTTTAAAACGGATGTACACGAGTACCTAAGTAAGCTTGTTTTATGTAAATTAGAAAAATCACATGTAAAGTATTTCAAAACGAGTGCCTACATACGCAGGAAAATGAATATATAAACGCCGTGAATATAGTGACACTTACGCTGCCGAAGGTTACTTATTACAGGGAAGAGTTAACTGTGATGGCAACAAAAACTCATGTCATTGTTCTCATTTGTGAGCCCATGTACGTGTTTATGAGTACTTTACATTTGGAATAATTTTAAATACTTATGAACATAAAACGAACAAGAATGTCAATATTAATTGGGAGTAAATATTAGAAAAGTCTTCAAATTCAGACTCAAATATTTGATTTTGAAATCGCCATTACGTTAGATGTAAACCAAATTTCTCACAGGTGAACTCATTAAACAAAAGTCAAGTCAGCGCCAGAAACTGACGAAAACTCGAGATATTTTGCTTTAAACGAAGATCACTATCAACTTTTTTTTGTTCTAACCAAATGAATGTCACTCAGGAAAAATTTTCAAAGTCAGTGTCTGGAAAGAATAATAAGATCTGTCGAGATAGTAACGGTTAAGGATATCAACGTCCGACCCACGGCCTGCTAACCTGAGCTCATATTTCAAAGCTGTCAGACGGCTGACCAACTCAGTCTCTGGCGAATATCAGCTCTAGAGTATTCAAGACCGTATTGATGTTTGTAGTCGCTCAATAACAATTATGCAGATAATCCTTTCTTTGACGAATTTTTTTTTTTAAATGTCAAAGTTGACACTAAAGATTACTTACTGCATAATACGTACTTCCACCTAATTTTAAGGCTTTAACATGACTTGAATTTAATACGCACGCCTAAACCTAAGCTTTTTTTTTTCCCGGGTCACGTTCGCAGCCTCATTTAGAACAACAAAACTGAATAGAAGTTCCATCTAGAGTCCAAACTAGAATGGACAAAGTTCGAATCGTTAACGAAACACTTCGTTTGTTGAAAAAATAAATAAATTTACAGGAAATATTTTATAGAACATTTTAGAATGATTCAATGATGTCCGTGTGAAAGACAGACGTGTCATGACTGTTTTATTTATGTTGTCAGCGTAGTCGACGGCTTTTCGATGTTGTTTAGTTCTTCATCAGAAAGGAGGTTCGTCAATGAATTTAGCTAGGGAAGCGATGGGTGGGCTCGTATTACCGATGTCTGCCTATGACCGGTAAAATATTTTTGCTTATTTTATAGCTCTCTCCGCTTAAATATACACTAACCACTTGAAGTTGTATTTTATGTTGCTGAATCTTATTTCCGAAGCAATATCGATGCATTTTTGCGTAAACATGTTCGTGCGTTTATTCTTAATACTGTAAGAAGAATATGTTATGTAAACGCTATTTATCAAACTTGTGGTGGGTCATTAAATGACAAAACGTTAAAGAAAATTGAATGTAAAGCATTTCGGTCCTCAAAAAGACTTAAGAGTGGAATAATCTTATATATATATATATATATATATATATATGAGTGAGAGTGAGGAGGGTGAAGATATCACTGAGGATTTTGTTTATATTTCCCCATTCCCGCTAAATATAAGTTAGGTGTTGTATAATCTACGAACAATTACGATATTCTGCGAATTACCGAAGACCCCAGCAGAAAACATTTTGATAAAAAAATAAATCTATCCATATTAAAGTGGGATCAATTCTATGTCATAACTGGGGTATCACTGCCGTCGGCTGAAATGAATCGCGTAAGAGATGACAATGAACGGTTTTCTCTTTAACACGCTCGTACAGTACGCATCAAAATGAACAGAAAAAACTGGTTGGAGGCAAGTGTAAATGCAAGCTTCTCACACAGACTATTGCTTTTACTTCGATTATCATCGCTAGTAGATTTACGCAAAACTAACCTTATTTTATATACACCCTACACTTAGCTTTGTGCGTCAGAAGCCCCTAAGAGCCAGGATATTTCGAAGGTAGAAAGATTTTATTGGACCTAATTTCCAAGATGAGAAAGGATTGTATGATTTCCATATTATAAATTCTACCTTTTACACAAACTGCCTCGAAATCTGACAACACGTAATGCTTAACTATCTCAACCCCGAGGCAATCCAATAACTTTATTTTTTAAATATCTCATCGTTCCCAGAATCAGGAGAAAAACCATACAGAGCTACGTGCAGCTGAGCATAGGATACTGATTTGTATTTTCATGTACAGTGCACCAAACGAAATGGAATGTCTGCCTTCTAGTTCAAAAATTCACAAGTTTTATCGATCTAACGATACCTTCGAATTTTAGCAATGCTTGCTGAAATTACACCCGAGTTCAATCAGCTCTGACAACGCCAGCCCTGGACATGTCAATCTTCTATAGATTTCATGCGGAAGGACTGACTGTCCGTTGGACTTGACATTGAGCCAGACACAAAGATTCTCTATTTGCATAAAGAAAGATCTATCAGGTGTATAAGATTGTCCTCAAAATACTGACGAAAATGGATCACAACGAATCATGGCTGGCTGTAAACCAAGTCTTCAAATAAAACATAGCAGGCTATCAATTCACTTGTCTGAAAGTGAAAGCAAGGTAAAATCTCCAACTGATTTTACTGCTACAGCTGTTGATGTATTGATAATGTCGGTTTTTGCATAATCGACAAATTCTCCTACCTAAGGTCGTTTACATGCCGAGACAGTGGGCATTACTACGGCTTTTTGTAAAGGTTTTCCCGAGAGAAATGAATTCGCGAAGTGAGAACGGTTTTTAGTCGGATCAAGATAATTTTCCTCGACACACTTTTTCTTTTTACACAGTGAGGTTCACCCTACACAAGGCCCGATGTAGAGGGCCACAGCGTTAGAGGTGCAGTTTATGCGAGGAATATAAATGGTTAACCCTAGATTTTAACTGGTTAAGATTGTAGTGATCGGGAAAACATCCATTAAGTCGAATCCACAGAACACGGTTCGCGGAAAGAATTTACTGGAGTAGAACTTACTCCTCACCAATAAAAGTGAAAGAAAAGACTCAAAAAAGAAACGGACTCAAGGTACAAATACGATTCAGTCAAAAAGACGAGGAAGGAACGTGAACCGGGCGATGAATAATGTTTTCAACAGAATATCACTTGCCGTATTTGTCAAATCGAACGATTGGCTTATATTACTCAAAATGATAATAAATGTACGAAAAATAACATTTTTAGACTGAACCAAATACATAACATTCATATTCCGGTAATATTCTCTAAAACCTTCCACAAACATTTTGTTTTATCCCCTGTTGAAATTTAAGTTAACATACCATCGATTTGGGTAGTTAAAATATCTCACTTTTGTAATCTCGACCAACACTCCTTGCCACTTTTTGTAATGCTCCTTGTAGTAGAGTCTTTGTAATCGCAAGTACCACTATAGTAATGCCGTGGAACGGACGCCTTCGAATATGACTCGCGCTAATAATACTTACTCGACAATACTCGCTCGAATAGTAATCCGTATAGTGATCAGTACCGAGAAATATTATAGAGAATAGATATAGAGAAAATATTTCAGAACATTGCATTGCAAATGTGGAAAGTGTTTTCTTCGAAATATCAATATTCAAGTTGTTATTTAATAACACCATAACAGATTAATTGACAGAGAATTATGTATATAGACGGTGTGATTGAAAAGTAAATCCACATTTTATGTATGATGGACTCTCCCGTTTAACTATAATTTTTACAAGACTGGAGAGTTCACCATATATAAAATGGAGTTCATTTTCAATCGCTCTGTATATAAACAATATTTTATTTATAATTAAAACATTTGAAATATAGTTAAATATAAACTAGTTTCTGTCTATATTTCTGAGATGAGGTGTTATGTACACTATTTACATTATTCTGACTATTGTTCTCATCTTTGTTGCCATATTGATCACGTTTCGGTCGTTGTACGCCCCCGTCTTCTGCAAGTGGTTAAGGACACATGGCACAGTGGATAAAGGCGTTGGTTAGATCCAGTGACAGGACCCAAAGAATTATGAGTTCAATATCTGGTTAAGGGAGTGGAAAACTTGGCGAGGTGAATTAACAGGAGATAACTGATAAATGACATTCATTAGATATGGCACGTGGAGCTACAACAGTCTACGCCAGGGAGCGAAATAAAGGGTTGTTCGACATTCCAACCACCTGAAGACGGCCGGAGCGTACAACGGCCGAAACGTTGTAATAAATATGGCAACAAAAATGAGTGCAATAGTCCGAATAATGTAAATAGTATAAACTAGTTCTTTAGTAAGACAGTCCTCAATGTCTGAAAAATTAAGTTATTTGGAAGGTTGTTGGGGTAATTTCATGTTAATGTCTTTTCGAACTTCTGAAAGACTATTTCAGTTAGTATATGTATGACCAAGTAGTTCCAGCAGCATTTACAGAAATCGGGGTTGCGTTTATTACAGTTTCAGAAGCAATCGATTGAAAGGTTATTTTAGCATCAAACACACACGAACAAGGAAAACAATTCTCCGAACAAAACTCATTATTGACCCATGTCCAATTTTGTATTCCAATCTTCAGTACTCAAAATCTGCAACGTGTTACTCTATCTATTAAACTTCTCTTCCAGATATTTCATCAGTACAACACTTTATTACTATGAGTAAATTACAAGAAATTATATTCAAAATGATCTCCATGACAATAATAATAAGTATTTGAAAACGACATTCGATTTCCCGTTGCTGTATCTATCGCAACCCTCCCAATATTCAGTATTCATTTGACTTCATCCTTGGTTCTTGTAAAAGGTAAATCACTCTAAATAAGCCCACATGTAAAGTTATAGCATCTCTGAACTAATTGATCTCTTTGAAGTTGCCAGTGGCTGTCTAGGATCGCTACCGCCCATGTTGAGAATCACAGAACTGGCACAATATAGATTACGGAGGATCAGTCGTAACGGATTCGAAGAGCTTATTAGCTTTTTTCACACTGGACAAGTTTATTATTCGTAATCCATTAATACAGGAATGCTGGAGAAAGATTCTACAAACGTCTGTCATATGCTGTATGCCATAGTATAAATCCGTATTGTATCCTGATTCGACCCAATGTCTAATCTTCATTCTCTGAAACTTAATTGTCGGTTTATAAGACTCAACAAAAACTATATATATATATATATATATATATATATATATATATATAGAGAGAGAGAGAGAGAGAGAGAGAGAGAGAGAGAGAGCAAATGGAGTATCATTCTACTGTACGTAACATTTAAAATTGATTACCTTTAAATAAATAAAAAGATTTAAACGATTACATACCAAAATTAACGGCACAATAAATAACCATAATTATACCGTTAAATTTACTGTGGACTCGTTTTCCGTCCTCAGTAAATCCAACTCAAATAACCACTTGAAAATATTGGAGTTTATATATATTTCTTCCTTGAAACCTTCATTATGTAAACAGAAAGATTTTGTCCTGGGCCCCCGACCAATTAATTCCTATTTAAGAATTATTTTTCTTTCTCCTACATATTTGTCATCTTTTTTTGATGATTATACCTTTATTAAGTTCGATTTAACCATGTTGAGCGAGGTTTGAAACCGGTTACCTAGCACGCTGTCTCTCTCTCTCTGTATATATTTTCAAAAAATTCAACCTTAGCGTTGCGACTGCAAGCTCCAAAATTTCTTATCCGTTAACAGTAACACATTTCGAAAAAAACATTTTGATTCGCATTTAATTTTTCGTGTCCCGCTACTACCTGGATTTACTAAAAAAACTAATTAATTTCCATGCCTGATGATGGCTGTATGTACAGCTGAAAGTACTAGCAAAATAAAAAAAGACCTTATACAACTTGAGGTTATTAAAAACAAGGATCATAATATTCATCGAGAGGTTCGTGGGTTAATGTAACTTTAATAAATTTGTTTGCGATGATGTTTTTCGCCATTTATATCATTAACTTTACTAATCTACTTTTTGTATGAATGATTCATGTAATATATACATATATATATATATATTAGCAAATGAAATACAAATACGACGTTATTTTCAACTGATTCTGGTTTACGTGCTGTTAGCGAAAACCACGTACCACCGTAAGGTGTTGCCACATTATATATCCGTCGACTACTTGAGAAATTACATACATGATGGTGTGAAGTCGGAAAAAAGCCAAAATTTTCAAGAAAGTTTTACCTCATTCAGACTTTATTCTCCAAGGGGTTTTGTTGGAATGTTTACTTCCCTGTCAGTTAGAAAAAAAACATTGATTGTAACATGAGGAAATACGAGTTAATAGATTCCCTAACTATTCATAAAGTAAATCGCACCGTGGGAGAGGTACACCCAAAACCCACCTGGATAGTAAAAAGAAAAAAAAAATCCTTTTTCATTTGGTTTCATTTTAGAACTTTGTCGCTTGGCAAAACTTCAACATTACGACTAGAAAAGTCAAAAAAGGGGGAAAAATGATTTTTTTTTAGACTAAATATGAATCAAGATAAAGAAATAATTCAAATCTAATAATAAAAACAGGATTTTCCTTTGAAGCCAATTTGATGAACAGAAAGAAATATCCTGGGAAAAGTAGAAAAATAATTGGAAACTACGAATTAAAAACGTGTTTAAAATGTCAAAAACATTAATTCGAGTTCATTTCTAATGGAAAAGCAATAGGAAGAGAAACGAGTCATTTTCTCTGGAAAAGAAATACTTTTTAGGAAATAGGTATGTCTAAAATAACTTTGCTTTATATTCATCGAGAGAATGAGCAATATACACAGTATAATCACGACTTCTCTAACGATATTTATAATTAACCAGAAACATTATTCACAACCTTACCTAGTTCATGTCTGGTAAATTCTGAACTTCTATATTGCCGCCAATTAACTTTATATAAAAGGTATTTTGCTAAATAAAGTACGGAGAAAATGTGATAGAAAAACAATACTCTGAGAATTGTTGCAAAATTAAATGGATAAACCGGAAATATGAGGACGTTGGCATTTACCACGTAAAATAAGTTGCTTAATAAAATACGAATCCAGAGGTACCATTTAAATGTAAAAAAAAAATCCTTAGTTCGTTATAAGAGCTTATTTACTCGTGTATCAGTTCTACTGATAACAGACAATTATGTATTTATTTCAATTATTACTCTAATTGAATTAATTTCAGCATCTTAGAATTAAAACCACAAGGAAATATTGCACAGAGCATTTTAATTATATGTGTTTGTGTATGGAAATATTTTGGGGTTCTTGATTCGTAGAGATGGGTTTGTGAGAATATTATTTTTACAGAGAAATACATGGATGTGTGTGCGTGTATGTGTGTATATGAACGGATGAAAACTTATAGGGTGATTGATCTGTAATTTGTGCTATATATAAGGAGGTATATATAGAAATAAGCGAATATATAATACTAACTGAAATTATTGTTAGCAATGCATGTAATGGATTTTTATTATTTTTATTATGTTCTTTACTTCTTTATACTATACTTTATTGTCCATTATGACTATCCCTGTTGCAGTGTGTCCAGTGTGAAGAAAACATACATACATACATATTGGTATAAAATGACAATTGGAAAAATCTTAAATCTTGCCGACGCGTTTCGTCTTCCGACTTTTTCAAGGCAAAAATGAAATCGAAATATCTGTTATAGTTGTTATAGTTACATTAAAATCCAAACTGAAAAACATAGACGCTTCTTTCCAAGCCTTTTATATTTTTGGTTAATGTAAATTACATTTATGGTAGATTTTTTTTTTTTTTTTTTTCCATGTCGACAATATCGTTAAATTCCCAGATCAACTCTGTGGACAAGACATATTGGTATAAAATGACAATTGGAAAAATCTTAAATCTTGCCGACGCGTTTCGTCTTCCGACTTTTTCAAGGCAAAAATGAAATCGAAAAAAACAAAAATATAAAAGGCTTGGAAAGAAGCGTCTATGTTTTTTCAGTTTGGATTTTAATGTAACTATAACAACTATAACAACAGAGATATTTCGATTTCATTTTTGCCTTGAAAAAGTCGGAAGACGAAACGCGTCGGCAAGATTTAAGATTTTTCCAATTGTCATTTTATACCAATATGTCTTGTCCACAGAGTTGATCTGGGAATTTAACGATACATATACATGCGTGTGTGTGCGCACGCGCGTATATATGCATTTTCGACGAAGTTGGATGCTACGCGGTAATCGAGTTAAACGGGTTTCTTTTAAATTAATGGGGAATACGTCTTTAAATAAATTCATAAACTTAGATAAACACTAGGGGGTTAACCCCGATCTAACTATCTTAGGTTTGTAGCGGACCGTGCGGGTGAAGATGTGAAGAGATAACAGAAGGTTAAAATTTCCTGCTGGCCGGTCCAGCTACATAAGAATGTCGGACTTTAATTAAGCCCAAAGAAGACAAAGAAAACAAACAAGACCGATATACATGGGTAAACAAATATATTAATCACCAAACAAGTTAAACAAAGACATGGACTGTTTCATAGAGTTTGTATAGAGAAATTATGTGTGTGTGTTGTAGTGTTCGTACGTACGTGTACTGTTCTTAGCGCGTTCCCGGAATCTGGGAAATGCTATATCTGTGAGAGGTCACATATTGGCCTAAGTGAAAAAGAAAGATTTTACCTCGCCTCCGCGCGAGGTAGCAGCCCAAGGCCTAAGTCCAAAAATAGAGAGAGAGAGAGAGAAGGGTCAGCCAGTATTTATAGCCAGGAGAGAGAGACCCCTGTTGAAGGATTAAGGAACTGAGGAGGAGCTAACTGCGACAGGTTAAAGTACATTCATATCCTGCTAAATATTAATAATTACATTTAGATACACTAGATGTTTCTATCTAGAGTATCTTAGATGTATTTATGTTTCTCTGGATATAATTAATAATCAGTTAATTCAAATTTCTTAGGTATTTTAATTTAAATTTCTTCGTTAATTACATAAAATGCTGAGGAAAACTTTTTCGCTTATTTCAAAATCTATAAAAATGTTCTCTCATAATATTATTTACAAATAATTTGTTGAATGAAATATGTGAGAATTGAGAATTGAGCCGTTGACAGAAACAGACGGGATTGTTTCAGATTCATAATAAACTAAATACACTTCAAGCCCTTCCAACATCCTCAAATGGCATACTGAGGTCAGTGTATCAAAATAGGTCAACACTGTCTGCTCTTTACCTCCACTCTCTAAAGAAGATAACAATATCACTTGTTTTTAACCTGGAATATTTTTTCCATTTCATTTGTGATTTGTTTGTAGGTCTTGAATACGTATTACCATATTGTATCATTACAAAATGTGTGTGTGTGTGTGTGTGTGCAAAGAGAGAGAGGAGGTAGAGGCTTAGAGAGATTGAGATAATATACAGATGACAGAGTGAGTGAGATAATATACAGATGACAGAGTGAGTGAGATAATATACAGATGACAGAGTGAGTGAGATAATATACAGATGACAGAGTGAGTGAGATAATATACAGATGACAGAGTGAGTGAGATAATATACAGATGACAGAGTGAGTGAGATAATATACAGATGACAGAGTGAGTGAGATAATATACAGATGACAGAGTGAGTGAGATAATATACAGATGACAGAGTGAGTGAGATAATATACAGATGACAGAGTGAGTGAGATAATATACAGATGACAGAGTGAGTGAGATAATATACAGATGACAGAGTGAGTGAGATAATATACAGATGACAGAGTGAGTGAGATAATATACAGATGACAGAGTGAGTGAGATAATATACAGATGACAGAGTGAGTGAGATAATATACAGATGACAGAGTGAGTGAGATAATATACAGATGACAGAGTGAGTGAGATA
The DNA here is from genome assembly GCA_964036315.1 of Acanthosepion esculentum. Lineage (NCBI taxonomy): Eukaryota > Metazoa > Mollusca > Cephalopoda > Sepiida > Sepiidae > Acanthosepion > Acanthosepion esculentum. Next base: position 52,820,197 of record OZ038495.1, on the reverse strand, counting down.
ATATACAGATGACAGAGTGAGTGAGATAATATACAGATGACAGAGTGAGTGAGATAATATACAGATGACAGAGTGAGTGAGATAATATACAGATGACAGAGTGAGTGAGATAATATACAGATGACAGAGTGAGTGAGATAATATACAGATGACAGAGTGAGTGAGATAATATACAGATGACAGAGTGAGTGAGATAATATACAGATGACAGAGTGAGTGAGATAATATACAGATGACAGAGTGAGTGAGATAATATACAGATGACAGAGTGAGTGAGATAATATACAGATGACAGAGTGAGTGAGATAATATACAGATGACAGAGTGAGTGAGATAATATACAGATGACAGAGTGAGTGAGATAATATACAGATGACAGAGTGAGTGAGATAATATACAGATGACAGAGTGAGTGAGATAATATACAGATGACAGAGTGAGTGAGATAATATACAGATGACAGAGTGAGTGAGATAATATACAGATGACAGAGTGAGTGAGATAATATACAGATGACAGAGTGAGTGAGATAATATACAGATGACAGAGTGAGTGAGATAATATACAGATGACAGAGTGAGTGAGATAATATACAGATGACAGAGTGAGTGAGATAATATACAGATGACAGAGTGAGATAATATACAGATGACAGAGTGAGATAATATACAGATGACAGAGTGAGATAATATACAGATGACAGAGTGAGATAATATACAGATGACAGAGTGAGATAATATACAGATGACAGAGTGAGATAATATACAGATGACAGAGTGAGATAATATACAGATGACAGAGTGAGATAATATACAGATGACAGAGTGAGATAATATACAGATGACAGAGTGAGATAATATACAGATGACAGAGTGAGATAATATACAGATGACAGAGTGAGATAATATACAGATGACAGAGTGAGATAATATACAGATGACAGAGTGAGATAATATACAGATGACAGAGTGAGATAATATACAGATGACAGAGTGAGATAATATACAGATGACAGAGTGAGATAATATACAGATGACAGAGTGAGATAATATACAGATGACAGAGTGAGATAATATACAGATGACAGAGTGAGATAATATACAGATGACAGAGTGAGATAATATACAGATGACAGAGTGAGATAATATACAGATGACAGAGTGAGATAAAGAGGCAAACTTAGAGATAGGATTTATATTTCAGTGCAAAATTAACGAAACCCAAATAGACAAAGCTTCAACCATTAAAAATAAGTAAAATATTATTCGTATAAATGTACCTAAAAAATTGTAAGTACTCAATGACCTTGACTGGAAACTATAATACCAAACGAGAAAAGATCAACAACACAATCTAAGTCAAGTCAAGGAGATACGAATTTCCCCGTTACTAATAAGCAGTGAATTCATCTTAAGTGTCTAGCGTTGAGCTGTCCAAGAATCGATTCATCTAGAACCCCTTCCCGCCACACACACGCACATGTTACGGATTAATCTTCTTTGTCGGTATTTTTATGGCAAATGTACAGATGCGATCCACTGATTAGTCCAACCATATCCCGCATTTACGGCTATGACACGCCATGTTACTTCCACCGAATCGAAAACACCCTCACTTCTTCAGTATACAGAAGATGTGAAAGTTAAATAAGACAATTCTCTCAAGAACCGTCACTTTGTCGACTGAATACCCGCGTACATCGTTTCCTGAACAGTACAAAGTTAACTTTTCAAAATTACCCAATCGTCATCTATTCTTATCATAGTCTTCACTTTCTACAAACTTTCCGTGTCTTTCTTGTTACAACCCTCATTCATCTTAACTAGAAAAGAAACGACTTACGTCAAGTGAGTCTCGAGCCTTGAATAAGTGAACACTAATCTAAGAAAAACAATGGCTGTTTCTTTCTGATTGTAAGTGTCTCACTGCGCCTTCTTGGCCTCATGTTTTCCACTGACCCGAGGTGGAACAACTACATTGAATCAATAGCTCCATCTTCTGCAAGGAAAGTCGGTTCACCTGTGTCGGGCCAGAATCCATCTTACACATATACAAATCTACCATTCGTCCATGCATAGACTATTGTTGCTATATCTGGTCTGGTGTGCCTGCTGTTCATCTCGAGGTTCTCGACAAAAATCCGAAGAAGGATCTGCAATGTAGTCACTTTCTCATAGACGTGATGTGGCTTGCCTCTGTGTTTTCTACAACTATTTTCATACCAACTGTTCTGATGAGCTATCTTCCGTGATGCTCCGACTACGTGAATTTAAGCGTGCTAGATTGTCATCTAGGTACCACCCTTTTATTACTGAAATAATTAAATGCAACCGCCACTTCTACCTCAGCAGTTTCTTTTCTCGCACTTCCCGACAGCCCAACCCCCTTCCTCATACTCGCTTCCCTGATATCTACAATCTTCAAGTAATTAAATGCAACGTCAATTGCCATCTTCTGTTATCTTTCATGAAAGAATGGGGATCATTCCCCCGTTCTTCTTTCATCCTTTCCTCAATCCCTAGTCTTCAGAGTCATTTCCCCTCGCTTTCATTCTCTAACCCCCTGCGTCCTAGTGGCACTCCCGCTTTGCTTTTAGTGGTATGCCTAAGAAAAAAATAATCGCGTTTTTGTTTTACTTATTCCTATAAAAGATTTCTTGACTCATGTGCCATCCAAAATATTTTACGCAATCATTTTTCTTTGCTAAACTGATTGTGTCGCATCCTGCCACCGTGGGGTTAGGAGTAATATAAATACAGATTATCTTGAGAAATTAACTGTTGAGGACAATAAAGGTTCCCTTCATTATTAGGTTACGGATTTCTTTATCTTTGTACATTTATTTATCAGAATTATAAGAGGATTCGCATATTATTTGATGCTGTTCTGCAGACAGAGATTTAACACATCAAACGAGCAATAAAAAACAGATGCAGTCTGGATGCTATATATTCGAAAATGTCTTTATTCGAAGTCCTGAATACAGACTAAGGTTCGCTGTCTTTTGAGCTTATATTATTACTTTATGTAAATTTGCGGGAAGAAACAAAGCCGGTCTTGAATTTCCTGTGCCTACAATACGGTTATAATTCTATTCCTGGCGCGATTGTCCGCGCT
>OZ038495.1:52684580-52812080 GCA_964036315.1 Acanthosepion esculentum | reverse complement strand
GACAGAGAGAGAGTGCGACAGAGAGAGAGTGCGACAGAGAGAGAGTGCGTCAGAGAGAGAGAGAGAGAGCAAGCGAGTTTCGACAGAGACACAGAGAGAGCAAGCGAGTGCGACAGAGAGCCTATATGTAATCATTTAACACAAATATGTATACATATGCACACAATATGCATATGATTGTTGGGAAATTAAAATATGTATGCGTCGCTGAAGTCGAGAGCTATTATGTTAAATAATAGCTTGTTATAAGGAGTATCACAATTTGTTTTTTTTCTAATGCCACCTCGGAATTCCGTCGATTAGAAAACTTACTTGTCTTTTACATTTAACGACTTTTTGTATTCTTCCCTCTAAATTAACAAAAGACCAAAAACTACTTTCCGTGATGGTGACAGCAAGAGCATTCATTTTCATAAAAATCAGTTTCTCAAGAACGTTAAATAACGTAGGCGTCATATCAATTTACGGACAACCTGCAATATATTACATAATACATAGGAAGATATGTTGATATTGATATATGCACAGGTTTTATATGTACGGAATAAAGATGACCAACCGAAGAAGAATGACCCGTCAGATCTTCAGATTAATGAACCTCCATCTGCTCATCGATTCCGTACGATCGACGTATCGGATATTCCAACACTCGATTAACAGCCTACCAAAAACAAATTTAAGTGGCGACGTTTATTAGTGGAGTAGAAAAGACGTTGTAAACAAGCTTTTATTTAAAAAAAAAAAAAAAAAGAAAAAAGAAAATAGCTTTTTGTTTTATGATTAAGGGCGAGAGTGCCGGGATTGGGACTTCTAATATTGAAACCAGTTTTATACAGGAATATGAAGTCAGGTTTTTGGTCGTATGGATGCTGAAACATAGATAACCAATTTAGGAAATGGAGAATCTGTAATATAAATCATTGTTCTGAAAGATGGTTCGTTTCTACCGTTACGTTTTGCTGTAGACCTACTTAGATATATTGGAAAGGTAAAGATACTGACCGTCACCACCCTAAGTGGTTTAAGATGTGTCAGGATCAATTTTCAGAGGACACACCTCTAACTGTTGACTTCATAAATTTCACAAATTACTGCGCAATGCAGATCACATTAAAAATTAGCAATACAGCAGCCCCGATATTATACACTTGCTGATGGGGCAGCATCCTTTAGGCGTTAGTCTAAGTTTCAGATCCCTGACTACCAAGGTGATAACGTTAATCCAGGAAACATTTACACACTACCAAACCATATATATATATATCAAGATATCCGGAAAGTACACGTCTACCCAGGCAATTAAAGCAGTAGAATAATTTATGTCAGAATCATCATATCATAGCAGGATAACAGACACAGAGAAAAGATCGCTTGCATGCAAGGACTAAATGACCCACGGGGTCGGAGGAGTTAAGTGACTGTTAAAAAAGCTACTGATATCTCCAACCCGCAATTAGTTTAATGCAGGCTACGACAGAAATACCTCTCACATATAATTCCAAGAAATACCATGCATATAATGGTAAAACGTTAGTGGCAATGATGTCTTAATCTAGTTAATGTATTACTATTATGTGGGGGGATGCCTTTTCTGACGGCTACATGTGGGGGGATGCCTTTTCTGGCGGCTACATGTGGGGGGATGCCTTTTCTGACGGCTACATGTGGGGGATGCCTTTTCTGACGGCTACATGTGGGGGGGTGCCTTTTCTGACGGCTACATGTGGGGGGATGCCTTTTCTGACGGCTACATGTGGGGGGATGTCTTTTCTGACGGCTACATGTGGGGGGATGCCTTTTCTGACGGCTACATGTGGGGGGATGCCTTTTCTGACGGCTACATGTGGGGGGATGCCTTTTCTGAAAGCTACATGTGTGGGATGCCTTTTCTGAAAGCTACATGTGGGGGATGCCTTTTCTGAAAGCTACATGTGGGGAGGCATATCGGTAGATCTTGACCGCACGCGGGGAAAGTCGACTAGTAGGACGAGCATGATGATAGTTTATTTGGTACATACAGAAGTCATTGCAATAATTACATTAAGTCTTAATGCAGTTAAAGATTCGTTAACCCTCATGTAAACAAAGGTTAACAGTGAGCCTATGTACCCTTCATAAATATTTTCAGAGAAAAATACAAATAAAATAATAGTAAAATTACCTTTTATAGTTAGAAGAACTTGGGTTAGTTGGAGCTATCAAGAGTCAATGGAAGCTCATTCGTCTCCTTAATCTCGAAAAGTTCATCTCCCAATCATTCACTCTTGCCAACTCGTCGTGTATACAGGTGTTAGACATGCACTAAGGAAGAAAGTCCCTTCAGTAATAGTAGTAGTAGAGATATGTGTTGGCTAGTCATTACTGACCAATTTATCATTTGATAGGAAATCTCAGCAATGAAAAATCTAAAATTGATTGCGCCTCTTCGGCGACAAAACTAACGAAAATTTTCCGCGCTAATGGTGAAGATAATTATGCCAATAATTCAGATGACAGAATAGCATCATCTCCTGGGAGTGGAACAGATGTTTGTGCCCCAGCCGTAGATCAATGGTTTATCAACTTTGAGCGTCTGTCGTAAAGCAACTGTTAGCAATATTTCCGAAGTTAAATCTCGTGTTCAGTGAATGAAGTAATCTTTATTTTCACTTTCACGTTGGAAACGCGTAGAACGCGCACGTCTTTATATTTTAATCGAGATTTGAAAACTGTCAACAGGATCTGTATATATGAAATTATGAAATAAACTGCTTAATAGAATGTTTAATCCAGTAAAAACTGAAGTAGAAAATAATCTGAGTAGCCATAACAAGTTGCGTCGAATGATCAAATAGAAATTGAAGAATCGATATTCAAAAACAAATTGCACCTGGAATATTAAGAGTTGATAAATAAGTAAACTAGAAATAATCTAGAACCTGCCTATTTCTTGAAAGAAAAAATGTACAGTTGATTAGAACTGTGAAAGCAACATAGTCTCTTATTTAAAAACTTCCTATTGAATTCACGTTTCAAAAAATGGCTTCTCAGTATTGCAGAGATAATATTAAACATCACCGATGGTTATAAATATGTTAGTATAAAAGAAATGACGATGGCTGTGTCGTATTTAAAAAAAGATTTATGAGATTTTAATTGCTTTATAACATGCCGTCCAATGCTAGAGTGGATATGTTTATAGTTAAATTAGGAAAACTATAGTAAAAAACTATAACATGTTGACAGTTTCACTTTTTAAGTTACATAACGAGATAAACTTATATTGTGTAGGAATTAGAATTTATTTTTCGTTATTAGACGTTGACAATTTTAACAACTTCCGTTGTTTTTATGACGATTTTGAATATGACGAAATTTTGAAGAAATTTTCACGAATTTAAAGAAAAAAGCAAAGCCGTTTCTTTTTAAAATAGGTTTTACCAAAGGAGTCGATTCTATACACTGTTTAGAAATTTGCGCTTTTCCCTCTATTTGACCGACCGAATTTAATTTTTTTCAGGTGCACACACATTATATATATATATATATATATATATATATATATATATATATATATATATATATATAGTAATAGGTATCGACGGGAGATGGCAACGAGAGTTAAAATTTGCTCTTAACTAACGAATATTGTCTTTTGTCGCTCAAGAAATTTAATATGCGTTTTCAAAGGCGTTCATGAAGGGTAAGTAGGAATTATTTGACAGCTATATTAAGTTTGTCTTGTAAATAAACGAATCTAAGTTAATCAAATGACCGAGACGGAAAAAAAGAAAAAAAAAACAAGTAAAAATTTTAAAGCTTAAATTTTCATCTTCTTCACAGACATTGTTAAACTTTCGAATATATAATGTTCTTACATATATCTTTAGGTAAGGTAATTGAAAATATTAATTCTTTTCAATAATTCAGACGAATTAACTTATTGGTAATTACCTTTAGATTCTCAAAGAATTTGACTTCGATAGCTTTCTTTAGCTACGTATAAATTCCCAGCAATTTCATATATTTACACACACAAACATACGTGTGTGTGTGTCATCCACAGACAGACTGTTTCGCTGTATTACAGTTCATCTGTGTGGCCAGACATCGGATTGTCTCAAGCCAGGATCAAAACCCAACCGATTTGGCATCAGATGGAGATTTTTCCTGAGCTATCAGCTTCCGGCAGAGAGTAAGATCAATTTTTACGTATTTATTTTTGAATAAACACGCCAGTGACTCGGAGTGCCCAATTCATAGAAGAGCCTTTGCATCAGCTTTTCCCTTTAAAGTGCCCGACCGAATTTTATTTTTTTCGGGAGCATATATATATATATATATATATATATATATATGTGTGTGTGTGTGTGTGTGTTAATAGATATCTACTCGAGATGGTAAATCGGATAGCGGAATTCGAATTTGTTACATTCACTTACGTTCAAATACTCTTGCGAAAAGGTATTAAATCTCTTCATCGTCTCCTAGTTATGGAGAAGTAGCAACAATTCTAGGACAAGACCTACTTTTAATTCAAAACCCTAGAAGTGTCCGTCTGAAGAACTTGGAGCATACTATATGCACAATTTCTCTGGATCCTATGATGAAATTTTATGTACGCGTAATCTGGTTCTAAGAACTGAACTGCTGGAAACTACGAGTGTGTGTATATATATATATATATATATATATATATATGAGGCACGGTGGATTAGTGGGTTGGACTGAGGAATCGGAGAATTAGAATTTCATTCGAATACATTACATTCACGTACGTGCTAATACTCTTGGGAAAGGTATTAAAACTCTTCTCCCGCCATCTATGAGTAAATAGCAAGATTGACTGGGTTTTATATCCTTGGATGGCAACTGGTATAGGAGATGGACAACTCTGAATTCAAAACCTGTGGAGGGTCGTTTGGGGACCCTGTGGCTTGTAGTGCACCAGGTCTCTGTATTCGGCCCTTCGAAAAGGGTGCTTGTTTTTACACGATGCCTTCACCACTATAATCAAATAAGTGCTGGTGTCTGGCTGTCAATTCCTAGGAACTGAGCTGATTGACCCTCATACGTCAAATACTACGGGAGAGTCATATATATATATATATATATATATATATATATATATATATATATATATATATATATATGTGTGTGTGTGTGTCTTCCTGATAAAGCAGAACTTATAAAAATTGTTTTGAAGAGAAAATCGCGTATTCCACCTACGCCTTTTTTCAGCCAATACCACATCAAAGGAATCATTGGTTGACGACTAGTAAAATGTTAACGAAAATCTCTCTCTCTCTCTCTCTATATATATATATCATAGCTGTCCACAAAACTTTCTATCTCTTCTTCAATTATTTTTACTCTTTTCAGATCCATGCGTTTAACAAGTTGTAATGTTAATCTTGTTTCTGTCTATATTTCTGAGATGAGGTATTATGTACACTATTTACATTATTCGGACAATTATCCTCATCTTTGTTGCCATATTTCTCTCAACGTCGTTGTACGCTCCAGCTTTCATCAGGTGTTTGGAATGTCGAACTGAACGTTTTATTCCGCTCGCTGGTGTAGACTGTTCTAGTTCTATGTGTCATGTCTAATGGATATCAGTTACCAGTTATCTCCTGTTAATTCACCTCTCCAAGTTCTTCACTGCCTTAAAAAAAAACTGACATCCATTAGACGTGGCACGTGGAACTAGAATACAACTGGCCGAAATGTTGTGATAAATATAGCAACAAAGATGAGGACAATAATCAGAATAATGTAAAATCAAGTAGGAAAAAACTCTGCATGTATTGTCATTTACGAAGTGAGTAAATTTTGGGTGTGTATATTATATATAGGGTGACCCCAAAAAACGGGAATTTTTTAAGTGCGTATTGTCAGACATGAGCAAGTAGCAACAATGCGAGACAGTGACCTTGAGCAAGTAAACATTTCACCATTTTAGTAACGAGAGTGAAATTCACAGTATCCCAGCTGAGATGTTGCAGCCGTCAGTGAGGAATCTCAACAGCAGATTTCAAGAATGCATTCGTACAGGAGGACGCCATCTACAGGACGTAATTTTTAAAAAATGAAAATTCCATCATTGTTTCTTAAATGTCATGTTTTAAGGTTTCAATTACTATGAATTAAATATTTTTCTTCCATCACTCTTGATTTTATTGGATTGTTAAAAAGTTCGTTTTTTTTTTGGTCACACTGTATATATATATATATATATATATAAAATCAAAAGACCTTATAAAGTACAGCTCCTCTTCTTTATGCAATTTTAAGCAGCCTACCGAGCTGAAATTATTAATTTTAATTTGATTTTTGGAGATAAAAATGTAAGCTTTGCAAAAATGCATTTATTTTGAACAGACTTGGAAAATCAAGTTAAAGTTACAAGACTGAATATTACTTTCTTATATTTATCCAAGTATTAATTTAAATAGAGACGGCAATTGTTATGAAAATATTAACATAAAAATACCCTGGTTATGCTAGACAATCTTTGTGTATCTTGTTACTGTGTGTAAGTATTGTTTCTGGCCTGCTCACAGCTACATCTTTGGTTATGATCTAAGTTGAGATTTCCAACCTCACCAGTTTGTTTTTGGCCCCCTTTCATCTCGACTGGGTCAGCTTTATTTCCCATGTCCGTATATATTTTCTCTTTTCCCTCTCCCTTAGCGAGAGAAAGCCTCTTAATTTTGTCCAAAAGCAGAATACATCGGCCTCTCTTTTTTGAGGGTTTGACGGGTCCTACTAACATCTGTTATGTTTATTTTGATTTGTTTTGATATTTAGTTTGTTTTGGAGTTCATCCCCTCCCCTCTCCTTGTCAAACATTAAATTTTTACGTATGAAATATTTATTATCATTAAATTTTTATATCACGGGGTGCGTTTGATAGGTCTACCTGAGAGGATGCGGCGTGATGGTGTATGGAGGACTGATTGGTGACGGATGACATTTTAATGGTAAATGTGCGAATTGTAATGAGTGAATGGGTCGTGAATCGAATTAGCTAGGTATAAGATAGTCAGTGAAGACCATTCCCAATTTTTCGGCCTTGTGCCATAATTGTATGTTTCATATAATTAATATAAATATTAACACAAAATTATGCTGGACATGAAACATGAGCTTAAATGTCAAACACTTGACAAATTCAGGATAATTCACATTTTCTTATCGTTTGTTTCGCGTCTTAGATAACGGAGAGTCTCATGCTGGTAATCGTCGTTGGTTTTCTAAACTAATTAAAAGGTTTCAGATGATTCCTTTCGAATAGGCAAGCTCTTTCTGAACGTTGGTGCAGTGCACTACTTTTATTAATTGTAGCAAATATCAACTATTTCCTATAATTAATAAAAGAAGAAAATTCCTATGTACTGGAAACAAAGAAACGAGTTTAAATAAAATGTTGCATATTTTACATCATCGACATCTATTCTGCATCATACTTGGGAAAAATAAATTTGTTTTAACGCCGCCAAATTTGTTTTTCTAATTTCTCTCCGTCGTTTTTAATATTCTGTTTCGGATTTATTTTTCAGGGTTTTACGAATTTTTCTTTTGTTTAAATTGTATTTACTAGAAAATGGTTTCTCTTTTTTTAACGTTTATTCAAATACGTCTTTTCCAGTTAAAGTGTTGGCAGAATTTTATTGAGCAGATATTTTGTAACTTTATTTTCATTTTTCCCAGAATAAATATTTGTCATCATTGTTAAACTTGTCGAAAGTTGTTTCACTTTTTTTTCCCTTCTTGCTAATATTAATTCCGCTATTTTAATATTCTTCATGCAGTTATATAACCAGACTCGCTTGGTGATGGAATTCTTTGTCTCTTAAGTAATAAAGAACCGATAGCAATAAAGGAACCTGATCTCGTCGGCGTTGTACTACTACTAACGGGTGCTGAAAATTTCTCCAACTGACTCAATCCCAACAATTGAACAAATGTACAAGCAAGGGCTTCTTTGTCGCAGAGATAACTTTTCAGAACATTTTCATAGTTGTATCCATTCACGTAGCCAAGAGTCGACTGTAAATGAAACTTCAAGTAAATCTCCGTATATTGTAAGAAAAAGAAAAATTTTAATATGGCATTGAAAAGCGGACCAATCATCATTAGGCCGTTTGAAACCATCCTATAAACTATGAGAAAAAGTATTTCAAGTTACACTGTCGAGTCACGTGAGATGTTCGGATAAAAGTTCTTAGTGGCGCTTGCTATTATTCTGAACACTAATATCCACATATTAATTAGATTCTGGTCTCCGTCTGAATCTCAATGAATATTTTACATAGAAACCGGAATTATGGATTCTCACTTTCTACACGGGAGAACTTTTCATTTCATTTTCATACGTAATTATTTTTAACAAACGTATTCTTCCATACATTCCTTAACATTGTCAAATTTACCGTTTAATATCTATTTCTCCATTTCAATGTACAGGGTGATTAAAAGTAATTCCTGTTTTATGTATGATGGACTCTCCCATCTAAGTATAATTTTTACAAGATGGGAGAGTCCATCATACATAAAATGAGTTATTTCTCAATAACCCTGTATATGATATTAAGTGCGTGCGAAGAAAAATGAGGGGGTCCAAGTGGGGGGTCCAGGGAGGGCAAGTGGGGAAATAAAAACGGGGGACAAGTGGGGAAAAATTGAGAAAAAAGTGGTGAAAATGTGGGGGAGTGTGGAGGAATAGGGGGAGTGGCGGAAAACAGTGGGTGAGAGTGGCGGAAAACAGTGGGTGGGAGTGGCGGAAAACAGTGGGTGGGAGTGGCGGAAAACAGTGGGTGGGAGTGGCGGAAAACAGTGGGTGGGAGTGGCGGAAAACAGTGGGTGGGAGTGGCGGAAAACAGTGGGTGGGAGTGGCGGAAAACAGTGGGTGGGAGTGGCGGAAAACAGTGGGTGGGAGTGGCGGAAAACAGTGGGTGGGAGTGGCGGAAAACAGTGGGTGGGAGTGGCGGAAAACAGTGGGTGGGAGTGGCGGAAAACAGTGGGTGGGAGTGGCGGAAAACAGTGGGTGGGAGTGGCGGAAAACAGTGGATGGGAGTGGCGGAAGCGGGAGGATAAAATTTTCCTGTAAGACTGTTTAGCTCGTGAAAGGAGTTCGTACCGTCATTTTTGAGGATTGACCATTACTGCAGGTAACTGGTTCACTCATAAATAACTTAATTTTTTTCTTAATTGTGACCTGCCTCTACCTACGATATTTCTCAGAATCTAAACAATGACTTAATCTTAAAAGGCTGCTCTTTTTCCTAACATAATCAGTGTTAAATCGATCAATCCCTTTTGAGAGAGTTCTGTTCTTCCTTGTTATTGATAAAAATCAACTTTAATACTAGGATTACGTTATTGATAATTACGCAGTAATCAATAATGCAGACAGTTTCAAAGTATACATTTGGAAATTAAAGTTAAAAATTTAGCATTTGTAAATATGAAAGTACAAAACCTCTACGATATCAGGGATAGATCTCATATTATATTTACATTGTCAACACGACCACCATATTACTTTCAAAATAAATCATTATTTACAGATTCTGACAAATGTCGTGGGTAGAGCAAGATCTAATGGATATTCATCTATACAAAAGTACCCTCCACCCGCCAAAATGTTACCTTTCTTTCCTTATTAGCTAATCAGGCGGAGTGTGCGAAGAAGGGACTAAGCATAAACTACAAGAAAACAGAATGCATGGTCAACAGTAAAAGATGTGGTTCTACAGAAGGATGCTAAGGATATCATGGACCAAGCGTGCGAGCAACAATGAGGTCTCAGAGCGAGTATGCAAACAAGGAGGTGGCTTATATTTGACATCAGAAAGAGGCAGCTGAAGTTTCTGGGACACATAATGAGGAAAGAGGGCCTGAAGAAAGTGATACTCACGGGTTGAACAGAGGGAAACGGAGACAGGGGGAAACGGAGACAGGGGGAAACGGAGACAAGGGGAAACGGAGACAAGGGGAAACGGAGACAAGGGGAAACGGAGACAAGGGGAAACGGAGACAAGGGGAAACGGAGACAAGGGGAAACGGAGACAAGGGGAAACAACGCATGACATACCTAGCGGCCTTAAGCAAGTGGATGATAGAACGTGGTTTGGGGGAGGTGGCAGATGGAAGGAACTTTTTGAGAGCTGCAAGAGATAGAGGGAGGTTAAGAGCCATGATAGCCTACGCCCTGAAAGGACACGACTCGGAAAGAAGAAGCTGATCTGACAACTTCAAAAGTGCTGAGGGGTGATATTACATAGCAGTTTAAACATTTCTTCACATTCCGAACCATTTTATGACGTTTTACATCATTAAAAAAAGATTTTTTAATCGTTTTATGAATAAGAGTGAGCTGAACTGTTTTCTAACTAACGTATTTTCCGCACTATAGTCCGCTCCTATATAACACGCACACCTAGAAATTCAACTCTCTGGACGTAACTGCTTTGACGCTAGCGACCGGTTTTTGTGAATCTATGTTCCCCTAACCCTAACACCGGCCACTCAAGATTCGAAGACAATTTTTATGTAACCCGCACCCTACATATTTGGAGAAAAAAGTCAAAGTCGCGGGTTATAGTGCGGGAAATACGGTATTCTGAAATTACTTGTTTACTTCGTTCGCTCTTTCAATGCTTTGTCAGAGAAACCAATTTTCTGATCGACCGAAATTAATCAGTTGAACTGCTATGTAATATCATCCCTCGGCAATTCTGAAGTTGTCAGATCAGCTTCTTTCTATATGTCGTGTCCTTTCAGCAAGTAGGCGATTGTGGCTCTCCAGCTCTCCCCAGACAGTATTTTACGTTAGTTATATTCAAATAAAAAGAAAATGAAATCGCAATAGATATCAAATAGCATCACTTCAGTATTTGCCCGTGTAGAAACCTACTGCAAGTCAGCGACATTTTTTATGTTTTTAGCGAAGTCCTGCTCAGTTCTCGCTCGGCTGTTTCCACTGAATTCATTTCCATATTGCCCGGCTGCGGGATTGAACTCACAATTACTATGACACCAAAGTTCACGAAGTAACGGTTTAATCTACTAATCTATTGTCCCGTAGGACACCTTGTGTACTAAGTGTTGGTTCGTGATTTTCGTGACACAGTAATCGTTTGTTCAATTTCCTGGGCCGGGCAGTGTGTACTTTGACTAGAGAGTGTTTAAATTCCTCTCTCTTGAGTGGTATACATATTCTGATACTTGACAGTCAGGGATCCGTCCCTGTGCTGCTAGGGTCACAGCTATGACTAGCTTGGACCGGCTGTGACCAGGTTAGACAAGTTATGACCAACTAAGACCAGCAGCCTGAGTGAAGACACTCGGGTCCCCGCGTTAAAAAGCCGACCTTGTGTCACAACCTGACTCATTGGTGGGGGTGGCTCAAGTAAATTCAGTGTACTTGGTGGAAAAAGAGGAGAGCAATAACTGAGCTGTCCTAAAAAAATAAGTAGACGACATATTCCTAGGGTAGGAGAATGAGAACAGTATACCCCTGTAGACTGACAAGAGCGTCCAGTTCAAAATTCCCTGTAGGTTACATAGATCAATATACACCTGGGGAAGACCGGGAGGCACAAAGAGCGATATTGTTTGCGCAGTAACAAAATAGTCCGAATAGAAATTGTGTAAATCCTCATCCCAGAAATTCAAACAAATTAACGAAGTAGTTTCAAGTTTTCGACTATTTTTAGCACAGCCTAAATTTTATTTCTTCTATCCCATTATACGCTAAACACGATTCGAAATTTAATCTAATTAAAGGAAGCTTGATTGAAAAGCTAGTCTAATAAGGAAGAAAATCCCCATTCCTTCTGCTCCCATTGTAAAACGTTCCAACCATCAAAAGATAAGATCAAGGATGTGAACCGGGTCGCACAATTAGGTATTCCTCCGCCATGTAGGGAAAATTAATCTGTGTGCAATAAATTCAAAATGAAAATCGAAACAAATGAAACTGGCAATTGTCTCCAAATAGGGACGATAAGCATGGCATCAAATTTCAAAAATGTGTTAACAAATGCTTTTACAGACAGTTTTGCAAGAAAACGGAATAAGAGGAAAGTGAGAACACGTTACGAAGCTGTAGAATTATATTCTTTTTATTTCTAGTTTTAAGCGCCATTGTTTAAATAATAATAACAATAATAATAACCACCAGCATTTCTTTCATTATATTCAATTGGTCACGAACGCCAGCTCCGTTTGCCTCTCTTACTGTTTAAATTTGCATTTATTATATTTTTTTGTCTTGCTCCACCTTTAAAAACTTTTTGGTATTTTCATCCTTTCTTAGTTTCCTGTCAGATTTTGTTTTCGATTCCATATCAACGATTTATTTCTGCTAATGGCTTTTTAATGACACGTTTAGTTCGCCTCTTGCAGACACGAAGGCTTTAATTAAAGCAAAAGATTGGCAGTGGACAATTGGCTAAGGGCATAAAATCTCCATAAAACTGCTTTATTTTTCTTCTTGTACTTTTAATGCAGTCAAAATCAGTCAAATCTCTTCTTGCTAAGCAAAGAAAATCGACGTCTTAAATAATGAACACAATTTAATTCATTTTCTTACCATTATTATTTTACATTTTTTGCTTCGGTCAGAATTTATTCACTCGCTCCATTTATTCACTTTTTCTAACGATACTCCATTTTGAAAATCACTCAAAAAATACATTTTTTTCAGATCGTTTGTTTGAAATTTATTTATTTTTCTAATCATTCGAATGTTTTTGCTCGTCCTCTCAAAACTTCCATGACATGCTTTTGCTTTTCGCGAATAATTTACCAGTCTGTTCAGCTTTCTTGGTTTATTTCATTTACTTTTAATCCTTTCAACCATTTCTCCTCGAATTTATTCGATCACCTCACATCTTCCAAGGCAGGAAGACTCTTTATCCAATATTTATCTGAAACTATTCAGTACAAAAGCCTAGAAGAGTTTCGATTTCATTCATTTCGCAGGGCCTCTCCGTTTAAACCATACTCTTGTAGAGTTTATTTAAAAGAAAATTCTATCAAGGATTATATATAGGTCTCCGCCGGTCATCAGTGACAATGTGTTAGGTCCCACCCATCTGTAAGGTAGGATCAAGACTGGGCAGGATGTTATATGAGGATAATGTTTCCCATACAGCATGTCTTCTCCAGGTCACTGATGGATCCAAAAGAAAACCAAGGCCATGAGAGTTTGGCAGAACGAGGCTGAGATCAGCGACAGGGGGCTCCAACATCGAAGTTTTAGTTGTCAGAGCTACATACAGTTTCTGAATTCAGAGTTACTTTCTCCTAGACCGGTTGGACCCAGTCTCTCCTGCTATTTACCCGTAACTGAGAGGGAGAAGAGAATTCATATACTTTCTCAAGGGTAATAGTACATAAGTGAATGTAATGGAATTCGAACTCGGCTCTCAGATTTCTCAGTCCGAGCCGCTATCCTTTACTTCACCGTATTTCCATAATGGATTAACAATCTAAATTACTCGAGCCGATTCGTACTTATTTTTATGTTATCAGCTTTTCTCCGTATTTTCACTTTTGTTCTCAATCTCCTTTTAACGCGCAACAATTGCATCAAACTAGCGTGTACGCATATTGACAGTTTTATAATTACGATTCGGCCTATTCAGTCTTCGGACTTCGACGACCTTGTCATGGATATGATTGGATGATGTTCGTGTATGACATTGATGCGACGGAAATACTTCTCTTATCGTAACGCTATGATCTTCGTCATACTAACCCTCTGAACACTGCGTTTCTGGACACTTAACTACTCAGCCTGAGCTCCCGAGTCAAAATTCGAAAACAATTGCTATGTAATGTTTCACGGTACATTCACAAAATAGTTACGAGTGTGTACCCACAGTTCAACTGGTAGCTGAGTTAAGTGTTAGTCAGGGCTCAAAGGGTTAACCTGACACAGATATGAAAGTGTCATCCATTTCAGGTTATTTAGCAAATACATTCCGACATTAATTTTAAATTATATATATATATATATATATATATAATGCAAAAAGGTCCCATGCATCTGATTAATAATAATATCTCTTTCAGTCTGGAAACAGGGCTGTAACTATATATAATAAATGATGGATTTATTTCCCATGCCCAGAAATGACGTTATCATGAAGGCTATTGTTAAGCGAATAACTGAAATCATAATGAAAAATATGTCGAAACCGAATTTAAGAAATAAAAAAAATACTAGAATTATGACTGAAAGCGCTCGCTGACAAAGGTTTGGCGATTACTTCAACTCAATAGATTCACACACGTTTCATTGGACTTATCAAGTCGAGGATTAAATATTCTCCCTCGTGGCTCTCTCTCATATATATATATATATATATATATATATATATATATATATATATATATATGAGAGAGATGGACTGATGTGAGTTTGTGACCCTGGGTTTCACGCTTTTGCGATCGGCAGGTTTATTGGACGATCGCAAAAGCGTGAAACTCAATCCAACTAAATATGTTAGCTCTATCTCTGATATTGAGCGCTTTCCAATAAGTACCGCGCATATAATATATAAATAATGCGTCTATCGGCAGCAAGTATTTCAAATTACGGTTCTCTCGAAGAATTCGACTTCCCTACTTAATTGATGAGCTTAATATTTCCATCACATTTATGCGACCTTATGCTTTATTAAAAAATATTCAAAACCATTCTTCTCTTGGTTTTATCTAGGTAGTTCCTGAAAACGATTTAAAATTATCTAACAGTCAAAGAAATGAGAACGATCAACTAATTTCATGATTGGTACTGGCATCAGAGGTGTAGAATGGTAAAGATACCTTCCTTTCAAAAAGGAGAAAACGAAGCAGGTCAAACCAAGAAAGCTATGTCTTCCTGTCTTTTCCGCTGCTTAAATAGCTTTTAACTAACTGATGCCATCAAAGCAGCGAGCAATACTAATTGTTCGTAGTCCGAACAAGGAAATACTTTTCTGACCTGACTGTCTGATGAGATACGTTCTCTCCTGCCGTATGCAATAGAATTTTAGGCTAACAATGAGGAGAGACGTTTACAAAAATCAAACTCACACACAGCTAAGCTCTGAGTAACATACAGCCTCACAGGCAGAATCTACTGAATGGACTTCTGTTTACTGTACTAGAGTCAGACAAAGGGGGAGGGAAGAAGGATGAATAGAACTGCGGCTAAGTTAGTTGATCCAAGTCGATGAAAGTGGTCAAAATAGACGGCCAGCAATGTAAAGCTATTTGCGTCAAAACCTTTCCAAGATTTTTGGATATACAACGGAGACGGCTGACCACGACGGGTAGTCTTCGTCGAAACTTAACCCATTAGCGGCAGACGATGCATCTGGTTTTATATATATATTTCTGCTATTCACCGAAGGATGAAGAAATTGTAAGTTTATTTTAACTAATTACCGATTTCCAGATCAACCTTCTCAGCATCACTTACCGTATACAGTGGCATGGAAAGGAATAGTTGGCTAGAGGATAACCAGTTGCATTGAATAGCCAGAACATGCTTCAACGTAAGAGACGCCTTCATACATGAACCCCTTCGAATCCTGCACTTTCCTTATTACACACTGCTACATACATTATACGCGCAAACACACACACATACGATATTTTGAGAAATGGATCGGTCAGGGTACTTTTCCCCAACCGATCATTTGAGATATATATATATATATATATATAATGAAATGGACAAAGTCCGGCAATTATTTTTAAGACATTTTTATGTTTATACATTCTTTATATATATATATATATATATATATATATATATATATAGTTGGTGCATAATATCTTATAAATGTCAAAAACAACCTTCAACTTTAAGAAACTATATATTTGTATCCACTTTTCCCCTAGATGGTAGGCGGAAGCTACACGCGTCGTTTATTACATTAACTTCATTGCCGGGATATGAATTCCCTTAAAAGTATTCTTTTTAAAAAGCCATCAGAAATTATTTTTAATAGGGTTTGTCTAAAGTAAAATCGTATCATTTATTAACCTAAAGTCTTCTCTAAGCAGATCAGGTTTCATACCTCTGAGATTATCTGTAGAACTCGTAAAAATAAGCAAAAAACTTAGGCATTTTCCTAGCACAGTTACATTAAAAGGTTATGTGAAATATTTCTAGATTTGTTAAATTTAGTTATTCATATCTTTATCAATCAGCTTCCATAAATTCATATGCATAAAGAACTTTTGGATCTTTTATTTTGCGGAAAAAAAAGGTTTTTACATTACAAAGAGCAGACTTTGCAGCTAAAATATTTTTTTATTTTTCTACCAATCTTTCGATGTAGATAATAGCATTCTCTTTCGTAAAATGGAATAAAATGAGTTATTTTACAGCGAAGTTAATCAATTTAGAAACAAATAAATAAATTCAAGCTGGGAACTGAAAATAGACGATTTCAGAAACGATGAAAACCTGAAGTCAGCCTGCTTTTTTATCTTGTCTTTCCAGGATGAATTAAAAAAACATTTGATGTTTTTAATGGTTAAAAAGTGATGGACATGCAAATATGAACGGTTCCAGCTCCGAACGCGCAACCGTCCGAACGGTAAGTAGTAAATAGATATGTTGCTTTTTAAAACAATCATGCATATATTAAGATTTTATGTATATTAAATACAATTACGGTACATGGCCAAAGGTGGTGGGGTTGAGGCTGGTCGTCACTATCTTATTCCTAGCTAATCCGATTCACGACCCATTCACTCATTACAATTTCCGCATTCACCATAAAATCTCGTCCGACACCAATCAATCCTCCATACACCATAATACCACATCATCTCTAGGGGGTCCTACAAAACGCGCCCCATGCTATAAAACAATCATGCATATATTATATGCGCACCTATGCATATTCATATATATATATATATATATATATATATATATATATATAATATAGGTTGCTGAAAGATTCCCGACATGACTCACTTATTGGGCCTCTGATTTAAAGACAAAATATATTTTTGCTAAGTGATGGAAGGAGGTTGTCTTACAGTAAACCGAGTTGTATACTAAGGACTCTCAAAACTTGAAACCAGTTCTCTTTAATCAGAAATGGTTTAATAACAGAACGTAAAGCTCATCAAAATTTCGCATCATATTTTAATCTCCTCTTTTCATCTTGGTTTTCCACCTCATTAAATCTACTTCATTTCTTAACTATGTGCGTGTTGTCTCTTTCACCTCATCACGAGAGAAAAATTTTAATGCCATGGGCCCTAATAACTTAAGATCTGAAATTTCCAGGCAAATGGTGTAAAGCGAAAGAAATAAGGCCGTCCGGCTGTTTATTGCTTTAAGAAGCCTTACTTCCAGCATTATGCTCACATGCAAGTCGACATTGACAGAGGTGCCATTGAGCATGGACTCTAAAATTAAAATTTCCTTTTTGTTTAAAAACATTGATTACTTGGTTTATCTTGTTGAAGTAAACTCCTGAGTAAGTCTGGGTAGTTATACTCCACCGAATGTTTCGCACACAGGTCTCAAACTCTTACCCCTACTGAGGCAGGCGCTCTTAGTGTTATGTAGTCTCATGAGCACTTGAACAGCAACCGTTTGTTGCTTCTTCGTTGAAGTGCTGCGGTAGTCTGACAATTCACATACATTGATCTATCGAAGAGATATGCATGCACTACAATGGCTGGCCAGACAGTTTTCAGACTTTTGGAATAGTGATTAATCTGCCAGGTGTAATTAGAGCATCAATCCCTTTGGATTCACCAATTCTCAAAAGCAGCTGATCTGCCACTGTGGAGCCTGACACAAAGAACCATTTCATTCTCTCCACAACAGTTATTAAATCCTGCACATACTTTCTTCCAATAACTGAAATTATCAAAAAAGGGGACATACATTTTCAGAAGGCATTGTTGATAAGAAAATAATTATACACGTTTTGATTCTGAGTCTCTTGTCACTTTGTGCTTGATAGTTTAAATAATCTATGAATCCAGGCTAATACTTTAAAAATTCAATTACAATTTTGTCTGGCCACCGTAAATACGCAATTAACAATATATACAAGGCAGATCGATAAATCCATAGCCTGATAGTTACGGCTGAATTTTAACTAAGTTTGAGCAAAATGAAAAATTTAGAAATATATACAAAGTAAGGAGGACATATTGAATCATTGGAAAGAGTAAAGCCAGTGAAGATTCGTTTTTTTTTTTTAAATATCATTTTACGACCTATTCCATTGTGTCGATTGAATTCATCGAGCCAGTGTTTATCTACGAAGAATCTGTAAAGGTTAAAACTTAAAATTGCGTGGATTTTTTCATAAAACACAACGAATGTTGCAAAATTAAACACAGTATATGTTTATGTGTGAATGTTTGAATATGGAGACGATCACTCAGCTAAGTATCTGATCTGTAGGAAGCTGCTGAATTGAAGATGATAAAGGACTTATAAACAGGAGTGCTCACCGAGTTACATTACTGTCATAAGATAAAATGGAAAAGTTTAAATAAAAATCGAATTATAAATAAAACGGACATCTTTTGAAACAACTTCGGTAAATTAACATTTTTACTAATATATGTGTGTGTGTGAAAATATACAGAAAAATAGGAAAGAACACGTTAGGTAAATAATCCGAAGTTCTTTAGTCTTTTTGTTTTATTTTAAAAAAAAGAAAGTTTGTCCTGTTGAATCAGTTAAGACTGAATACTAATTTTGATCCTCACTGGTGGCTCTATACTTTCGGTCTTATGCCACATCTAAGCTACGCTTAGTAAGTATATATACACACACACATACATACAGTTATATATATATATATATATATATATATATGGTGTGTGTAGAGGCACACTAAACCAGAGTGAGGGATAGGACAGTGCTAAGAAGTAGAGCGAAGCAGAAATTATTTTGAGCTATCCATCTCAAAAGCAACATTGTCATAGTTATACAGCGCACCCACATTAAAAGTGTATGGTTGAAAAACTAAATTTTTTTTCAGCCTATGTACGGCGATTTTCATTCCATCGGCACTGACTCATTTTAAATTGTGGTGTCTCTTTTTTGACGTCAAATGAAGCTTTTTACCTGTCGTGTTGCATTTTTTCTTACAGCATCTCCACTCAATTCTTTTCAATGAACACAATGCATTGCTCGAAAGGCATATTCCAGCGATTCACCGACCAGAAATACTAAAACTTTCGAAACCGGCGAAATATATGGCTCCACAACAGGAAGTTCTGCTTTCAAGAAAATGATACTTTCCCCCCCCTCACACCAGAATTGACAAAAATCAGCTATTTGGCTAATAGCGCATTCATGAAATATAACGCTCGGTTTCGAAATCTGAATAATATTTTTCAAATTTGACTTTAAGATATGACAAAAGAAGCTTGCAGAATATGTTTTCTTTTTACGTCTACGCCATTTCTTCGTGTACTGGGTACCCAAAGCTTGAGGGAAATCAGCGACGACGTCGACCATCTGCAAAAATTAACCCTCTCGCGCCAAAATTACAGTCTCATCCATTTCAACGACTCTTAACGGAAATTACTATCTTCTCTTCCTCAAGATATAGTGTAATTACAATCGCCTGAATACTGCCGGTACTGAAATGGGAGGCTGAATTTCTTTGTCGTTCAGTGTACACTCACCTTTAAAAGACAAATTCTTAGAAAGTAAAATCGATCGGACATTTCGTGACCAATTATTTTCTAATACGATTATGGTGCGAGGTGGCGTAATGGCTTAGGAGGCCAAAGATTAGCGACTAGAATTATAGGGGGCACAGTGATACCATCAGTGCAATCATGAACTCGTTTGTCTAACTTTCCTTCCACGATCTGGTTAGTTGACAAATACTTTATTTCCCATCAAGAGAGGAAGATGAGTGTAGATGGCTCAGAGATTGTTAATTCTAACTCAATATCTGCCTCATTGAATAGACTGATTCGTTTTCAACAGCTTAACGTTTTGCAGGTTATTTCAAGCCAGAAAATATCTTTAGATTCTAAGAATATATTTTGAGAATTATTTTAGTGATGGGTCTTACGAAAGTTTTTTGTCCTCGAGACCAGTCTGTAGCAATATAGTACCGCCGTTGACTAAGGCTGAGCACTATGTGTTCCTTTGCTTACTGGAGGTTATGCAAGTCGTGATATGGACGACGCGACAGAAGGAATTCCATGGGGACGAGAAGTTTACCTCTTCCCAACTGATCTTGTACTTTAAGCATCTGCTTAAAGTCAAGATCAGGACGGAAAGGAAGCGACTCCATCCATTGGAATTTGGCGAAAGGTGGGTGAAAGGTGCTGACTTGAAGTGGCATTTTGATGCCGGATAGGCATTAAGGATTTTGGGATTGCTGGGTTGAACATTGCCAACCCTTCCACTGTATAGGTTAGTTTAGGTCGGTTTTGTTTTAGTTAACTTTTATCTTTTTACAGTTTAACTTAGCTAGGGTGTGTATGCTCATCGGACCCTTTTATTTGTCGCCCTTTTCTTCTTTTGTTTAATTCCCCATCCCTCCCATCTTTAGGTGGTTAGTGATATCAGTTCTCTGGTGGGTGCGGGGCGCCTTTCGTTTCGAGAGTGTCTTTCGTATATATTGTTGTGTTTGAATGAGTGAGTGTTTGTAGTGAGTGTTTGAATTGTACGAATGTGTTATAGATTTTCTTCAGCCCCGCATTGATTCCGTCCAGTTAACTGATATTTCTGCCATATTTAGGGCTGTGGGTTGTTTTTCTACTAACAAAATCTTTTGTTTAGTTTCTTGTATATAGAGTTATACTCATTGTAAATATTCATTGAAGTTTTTAGATTGTTATTTTATTCCCTTCCCCCCACAGACGATACATTGTATATATGAGGACTAGTTAAGACTTCATACAGTCTCTGGGGCATTATGGTGGATGTAGTAAAAATGTTATGTAATGTATGCGTTGTTTTGGTGAAAGGAATATTGTTTATATGTTTGGGTCAGTGTTTGCGGCTAGCTAAGTTTAAAGTTAAGACAGAAGATGACCATCCTTTTCCCCCCTTTCCCCTTTTCGGCCTTGTGCCACATTTGTACATTGTACAATAAATAATACTTCTATATCCAAGCTTACTGCACTTTCATTTCCAAAGTGATCACTCATCGAGGTACTAACTAGTCTTATGTTGCTTAAATTCGGTAATCGTACGGGAAACAGTGTTTCAACGTACCTATTTCAAACAGCTTCGAAAATAGGCCAGAAATAGTCTTTGCAATAGAGAAGCCAGTAAAAACATTGCTTCGTTTCCAGCTAGGATTCTCTTCATAATGTTAATTGAAACATCTAAACGAAAATAGTAATATATTGTTAGATGATAGACTTGTATTGTCTACAAGGATAATGTTTAGAAATTTCTTACTGTACATAGATGTACTGTAGATCGCAGGTATAGAGGCCTCCGTGAGGATCGAATTCATTATTTTTGTTCTACACGTTCAGCTTGCTGACCATTATACAATAGTGTTCCATTACGGAACAAAATATATCAAACTAAATTTTGAATGTCTAAACTTAATAATTTTTATTTTTTTTAGAAATTTCAGGACAAGAGAAAACTGTAAATACCTACCACAAACTTAATCATTTCTCGTTAATATACCAGAAATATTCTCAGGATAACTGCCGATTTCAGTAGAGTGATGATAAAAAAACATTTAAAATTTTCAGTATTTTCTGTTCAAATTGATGAATTTGTCAAAAATTTATTCCATCATATTTATGTTATTTTTAAGCCTAATTTCCAGATGGTTATTTTTCAGCCGTTAAGCAACTTGGATTAGAAACACTCATCTTCAAACGCAATTTAATATTCCCTCCATTAGACTTCGGAATTCGTTTTTCCATGGCCGTAACGTTACTCATTAAATTATTATGACGAATCGGCAGTTTTCATTGAAATTTAACTCTTTAGTTATACATTTAACATAGTTAATAATAATAATAAATAATCATTCGAGGGTTAAACAGAATAAAATAAAGAATAATTTATTCAAATCAATTAACTCGCTATATATTTTTAGGCTTTGTACATTTTACCAATGATGATACTAACAAAAAGGAGAAACCTTAAGGATTCTTTCGCGCTTTTGCATTAAAATTTACACTATCATACCCTTTTCAGCTTACTTTAGGAACCTACTAAATTTACTGCAACAATGGCTTGTTTTATTACCTTTGGAGTCACTGTGAAGAGACCTTTTATTTACATAATGTCATTAGGATTATAACCAGTTTTGTTATAACGATATAACTTTTTAAATATTGCTATACAAACAGAGCGAGATCCAATGACCTTATTAAATGTCAGCTGAATACGACTCAAAATAACAACAAAAAATGTAAACTCTGTGAAGCCAAACATTTAAACATTGTTTTAAGATGAAGCATACTCATTAAGCTTGTTCAGTGAGTTATTAAATGAATATTATCCAGGAAAATCCTACTTACTTCAGTAGTTTGAGAGAAATAGGCAATTCCAATTTTCTGTTGACGTGGTGACGTGAAACAAAGATTAAAACTCAAGTTTATTGCACAGCTGAAATTATTTGAGTGTGTCTCTGACATTAATCCATGAGATGAGCAAAAACCCTTTTTTTTTCTTGGATTCGAGTTCTCTTTTCTCATTTTCGGATGCCCTCAGCTCGATGGAATTGCATTCCATTTGAATAGCGTGCAGAAGCAACAAGCAACCCAACTAGCATTACTCGCACAGCAATGAAAACATAGTTCCGCATAAAAAAATTAATAAATATTGTGATTTTCATGCAGCGCATCTAAAGATATTCCCGCATAAAAAGAAAAAAGAAAAACACAGCTTGGACAGTGGAGTTTAAACCCAGCTTCGCATTTATTCAGATATCAAAGCTGCCTTGGAAACACGAATTTACGCACGAATGTACCGACTTGTTTAATAAGATTTCTAGGTTTCTTCCATTTTTCTTTTCTCATCAAGAAGAAAAGACGCCGAAACGTCAAGAAGCGAGATACTCGCGTTGATGGAAGTTTCAAGGTATGCATCTACATACATGGTCTTTTATTTCTCTGACGAAAAAAAAAAAAAGAAGTCAGCATTTGATTGAAAAGTTGCGAGTATGAGTTGAAGACGAGCCGAGTGTATCTCAAGTATCTCCGTTTAAAAAATATCGATAAATACGCAGGTTGTTTAAAAACAAATGTATTTTGATTGATAGAAACATCCGTTTTTAATAATAAATTGTCATTTTTCCTCATAAAAACAGACTTCGATTGCTCTACTCGTTTTATCTATGAAAATTCTCGGAAGGATTAAAGGCAAGGAAATGTTTGTTATAGCAGTTAACAAATATACTGAATAATATATACAGTACTTTTTAAATTATATTATATGTATTGTTCATATTATTCTTAATTCTCAGATTATATAATCTTAATATAGCTTGTATTTGTGTGTCTGAGGCCGAATGTCTTTAGACATCTAAAGAAAATTTTCTACATACAATGTGTGAAAGGCGGCAACACAGTTTCAGTGGCTAAGGTGGTACTGCCACACTTGGTGCCACCATTTGCTTTTGCCACCGGACATTTTGTTTATCGGTGAAAGATTTCGACTACGGATTTTACGAAGTAACATAAAAAATAATTCTCAGATATTAACTGGGATTTTACAGATTCTTTAAACAAAGTGGAGGGAAAATATTTTGCCTTCTACCTTAGTAGACAATGTTGCAGAAAACCAAACTGAGTACGGTGATTCCGAAACATCACAGGCCAAGATTCTCAGGGAAATCTGTGTTGAAGTTAAATATATTGTTCATATATATATATATATATATATATATATATATATATAGCCTGTTCATATTGAAAACAAAATTTATTTTCTTAAAAAGTACATTTATATCCAAGAGAAATTTCAATGTCAGTACGGGGTCAGTGTACGATTTTCAGTCGGGTTCTTCACATTCACTGACGAGTAAATACCGTTCAGAAATGTATAAATCTACCCAAAGCTATGGGTTAAATAGTAGAACCTGAGAAAATCATTTCTATTCTCACATACTTATTAATACAATAATCGCTTAGCAAAAAATAAATATTCTTACAGTTAAAAGTACGTTTCAGTTTTAAACAACACACAAAATAGTTGATAAGCCGTAAAGATCCAGTGACGACAGGAAATGAAAAACACTATTGTGTCTTCAGAAATATTTGAGACACGTGCTCTTGCGCATTAAATGAGTCTTCCGTTATAGGAAGAACCAGCAATCGTCACTCTTCGCATTAGGAATGAAACAAGCCTTAATACACCGATCTCAGCTCATTTTCACGAAAGCATTCAAATAACGATCCATCAATTTTACTTGAGCAGCATTGTTGCACTGGGATTCACGATTCCGAATCTTGTGAAGATTAAACGCACACTTTGTAATCCTGGTCTGTCGTATCACTGGCCATTATCTGAATAGAGAATTTATTCCTTTCCGGGTGTCCCCCTAGTGCAGTCGTTTGCAGGACTAAGACAAACTTTGTAGATATCTCTATTTGTCTTTGTATTTACACTGACAAAGAAAGGCTCGTTATGAACAGTTTTAGGATCTCCTGTCTATTATGGATTACCCGTAAGGTCACCGTTTTTTTTCTAAGCGTCGTTATAGCAGTAAAGACAATTGTATATAAATCTTTTTAAAACAATAGGGAGTGAGAGGTAACGGACATAAAAGTGGTGGTCAGCGTTTCCAATTCTGTCAGGACACGAATGTATATAAATAGTAATTTTTAATTTCTCTCCATACCGAATATAGTTGACAATTATACTGTTGGATTCGGAATGTAGAAAATAAAGACTAAAACAGAACTGACAAAATAAAGCATAAAATACATCACTATCACTTCTTAAGAGAAACCCATGTTAATAGGTATAGAGAAACATTTTATTTCATTCTGGTGATTGTCATTCATGATAATCTGTAGTTTATCTCTTTGATTTAACTGTAGCCAATTTCTCTAGAAAAAGAGCATTGATAATTTTTATGGTTTGTCAATCCTTTGTGGGTTATTTGAAGACGAACCATTTCAGATCGTAGGGCGATTGGGAGAACCTAGTACTGCTAGCAAACGGACCCCCATCTCACTCCTGACCGGATTTTATGCCGCTCAACTTCGGTGATTCAACGAGAACAGGTTTCTTCAGCGTAGCCCCCCGAGAAAGAATATTTGCACATTTTATTTTGCATTTCGTCGTTGCACATATGTTTGGCCCATGGTATCCAGTCAACCGAATTATACTATATATATATATATATATATATATATATATATATATATATAGATATGATATTTGGCCAAATTCGAACTGAGAACCTTCAGAACCCCTCTGGAGAGGGCGTGAGTGTCTTTGTGTGTCTACATAAATCGACTTATATCTGACAGAGCAAATCGTAATAAGTCTGAAGACACATGTCGACTGAGATTGTCGTCTCAAATGAAATGTTGAAAGTCAATTCACAGTTAATTATTTCTCCACCACACATTCTCTCTTTCTCTCTCTCTCTATATATATAAAGTAGATACATGTTTAAAATAGTTATTATAAAATATATAATAGATACGTGTTTAAAATAGATGTTCCTTTTTATTTATTAAACAATATGTATTATGTCTATCGACATGTACATGCCAGAAGCCATAAAGAAACTGTTTCTCGGCAGAGACGAAGCATCGATTCGTCGTAGCCGAACGGTATAAAACTGAATGAAATGATGATTTTTGCCCCTTAATAAAAAGGCCATAGAAAACATTATATAATCAAAACCTCCCTTTAAAAGATTTCGATACGCCCATTATACAATTCTTTTCGAGAACTGAATGGTAAGGATGGTGGGCAGAACACGTGAAACAAACAATTCTAATAAAAGACGTACTTACGAAAAATATGAAAACTGGAATATGCCTGCAAAAAATAGTATCCATTTTAGAATGCTTCCAGCAAGACAGGTTATTGAACAAGAGGTTTTAAATTTCTTTGTGTATGTAGGCAAGATAATTACTACCTCTGCTTCTACCTACTAACGCTTTATGGACGATTCCATACATGTATCTTATAAAAAAAGAAAAAAAAGAGTCAAACTACAAGAAATACAAAGATCCTTAAGATCGTTACACGTAAAGCAAACAACGTCGCTGTTATTCTATTCATTTTACCTTTAGTATATCATTTACTGATTTTTACTCACTTCATTTGGCATTGAGTACTGTTTTCCAACCGACACTAATTGTTAGCATGTCCCCCTGCTCTCATCTATACATATCCTACTATTGTGTATTACAGAAAAAGGAGTGACTAAAATGCTCGATCCGACACTCTTTCTCTAAATCCGATCTCGCTCATTCACATGTATGCGTCTATGAGAGTGTGTGGATAAGCGTTTGAAAGCCAGTACATGTTTGTACATGAAAATAGTCACAATTATCTGAATACACCATATAGCCTTGTACAGAAATAGGCAGCATTATATATGAAAATATACTTCGAAAATTAGATAAAAGAATGATCTGTAGTTGGAGTGACAGAAAAGGTTATGTACCATTTAAATAATCTTAAAAGAAACGGCATCAACAAAATCTTACTGAAGCCAGAGTTAAGACAAAAATAAAATATCACTTCTTAAAAAAGAGCTGTTTGTATGGGAAGGCTCCTGTGGTTACAACTCTCTCACAGACAATGATGAGCCCTGAATATATAAACGAATGTGAGACTTCTTATTCGATGCAAGGTGAGTTTGGTTGAAAGCTGGTATTTTCTGGTTAAACCATATACAGTCTGCTAGATTGTGACAGTCTTCCGATTGAAAGAACTGGATGAAAAATATGTAGTTTCTTTTGTCTTCTCTCGTTATACTGGTGTCAAGATAGTGATACAATCCAATGGACCACAATATCCGGCCATTTTCGATGAGAGGCGAATGGAGAAACGCTTTCAATGTTCATTTTGCTTACAAACTTTCGATTTTAAGTGGGTTTTTGCAAAGGTAATGAAGTTGGGCTAAATGCAAAGTATGTTTTCTGCAAGTGCATTTAACGTATAAATTGCCTTTACAGCATTTTTCATGTTTATTCTTTTCCTTTTTTAACGTTTCTCCCCAAGCAAAAGCGAGAAAGCCATTGAGATGCAAAGGGTTACCTTGAGTGGAAGGAGAGAACGTTAGTGTAGAGAAAAGAGAAGAAACAGGAGACGCGGTGTCAGATTGACCTGTCAGCGATTAGTTTTTACGCGTAGCCGTGGTTCGCAAGCACCACCTTGTTTTAATTTTCGATCTTACGTACAAAATTAAAAAAGGAAAGAAAATTAATAAAGAATAAGAATAAAATGGTTTTAGTCAATGTCCAGAACGTATTGATTTTGCGTTTAAAATTTCTTAAGATTCTAGGTGATAAGAAAGCAAAATTTGGCATAAAGTTCCATGAACGAGAATTACAAAAAAAAATATTAAGCATGAACATACTGTTTCTTCTAGCTATTTCAACATTAAAACGATTCTAAACAATTTAAGAAATTATTTATTCTGTATTTCTAAAACATTCTGATATCAGATGTGTTTCTGATATTCAAAAACTTAAAAATAATACGATTTAACTTTGTGAAAGTCAAACACTCAAATATTTAAGAAAAAAAAAATCTCGACCCGGCGCATTAAACAATATAATTTTGACTTTTTGAACGAAGCTCGGTAGAGTGCTTTTCAGTATATTTCAGTTGCGCACGCGTCGGTTCGATTTACAGCTGTGAAAGTTTACGAGAGCGCAGGATATCATTTTTATTTGGGAGGATACATCCAAGTGAAGCATTCGCTGCATAAAATTCTTTTCACGTGTAAGGGTGCAGTATGTCTTAAATCTGCTCCATACAACACTTGGGTTTCGCCTGGATATTGTTTGTGAAATTGAACTAGAATCAAACATGGTATTATTGGGTTGGTGCATAATTATCAGGCGTTTTAAACAATATTTATTAAGAAAAAAGAAATATAATTCAATAACATTTTAAAATGACTATTCCGGGGAATATGATTATCGACAAGTATTTTCGTAACCTGAAAATAAAATATTTTCATTAAAAATATAAACAAAACAGCAATTTTATTAAAAGATAACGTTTACAAAAACGCCTGATAATTATGCACCAACCCAATAGTAATACTAACACCTTTCCATAAGCAGATTAGCGACCAAGCTAGTCATCTTTGCTCAATCTTTAAAATTTATTTGACTGATTTCTTTTTTTTCTCTTTCCTATAAACAATTCACCAGGATCCAATGGTTAAGGACACGCTATTCTTTCTCGTATCAATCGATTTTCTCTGGTTTCACGTAGGGTTCTGATAAGTAACTATTTTTCAGTTGAAACGTCTGCACTCCTGATATTTATGGTCTCCCATAATTAGATAATATCTAATTGAACAAACCTTGGTGCTTTATGAATTTGAGACTGGTCAGTAAGGAACCTTATCGTCAAATATAAAATGTGACTAATCATCATAAAAAATCAGTCAATAGTAAACGACACACACACACATAAACATGGGGGAGTTTGCTGGGCTAGACATTTCAAAACGCACATTGATCGACGTACAATTTTAACACGATCTAACGTAGTTTCGTGACATGCCCGAAATTTGACCATTGTCGTTTCTCCTTCAGTTCTTCCTCGAGAGAATTAAAATAACAGCTTACCATCTAAGACAAGAAGTAAATAAACGAATAAAGCCACTCACTTTGCACTAGCCACCCGAATAATGCCACTCACTTTGCACTAGCCACCCGAATAATGCCACTCACTTTGTTAGGAGCATGCTGAACAGGTGAAAAACAAATGATTCTGCGTGGAGACCAGCTATTCACACGGTGATGCATATTGTGTTAACGTAGTCTTTGAAGGTCTTTGGCATCATAATCAACTTTGACCACATACTGATATACCATTTCTTCACATAATGCTTCAAAGATTAATGTCACATTTGACATCGGATCTAACGTCACTATGGTCAAGTTCTGTTTTGGTGAAGTGGACAGAAGAGCACCAATAAAAATTTTCAGTGTCCATTTTTTGCTGGTCGAAAATTTCACAACCGTCACAGGTTCAGTAATGGTGTCACCTTGCTCTTATTTGAATCCACGAAACTATCAATTCTCTCTCATGGCCGCCGAAGATGTAAGCAACCAGCGGCTTCACTATATTAAGCACGTTGAAACCCA
Source organism: Acanthosepion esculentum (assembly GCA_964036315.1). NCBI lineage: Eukaryota > Metazoa > Mollusca > Cephalopoda > Sepiida > Sepiidae > Acanthosepion > Acanthosepion esculentum. The sequence continues at coordinate 52,782,797 of OZ038495.1, read as the reverse complement.
CCGTCAACATGCGAGGCAAAACAGCCTGATACGAGTTTGCAGTCGATTCAGAGGCTGTATTGTAACTATCCTCATTCGTCAAAGAAGGTTTATTGAAATTCCCTTTTAGTTTTCCTAAGTTCGGTATGTGTACATTACCCCTTTGAAAAGCCGTTGATGTATTCCATTGAATATATTTCTCCTTTATATTACGATTTCTCCTCCATTGCCTGTCGCACATTATACACACACACACTCATACATATATAACTAGATAGATACTTTTAAAGAGATTTTTCATTTGCTTCAGATCTTTTTTAAAATTATGTTCAAACAGAATGTAGATCCTGTTTTTATTTTATATGCTTATCTGATATTCACTCATGCTCTCCTTGCAAGAACGAAGGCATTTACAATCGTTATATTTACTTCTTTTTGGAAAGAGACAAAGATGATATATGTTATCAGAGGCTCTCTACTTAACACTATTGCTCTATTTGGAATGATATATGCATTATGTATATGTATACATAATGCATATACCATTCCAAACTAAAAATACCCACAATGTGTAATTGCTCTGATAAACATTCTTTGGAATATCGTTCCGAATTTGTTTGTATAGTTTAAATAACTTTGCATACAAATGTAAATATTTAACGTATCCACAAAATAAGTCTTTTTATGTGTACATGTAAAAAGTCAGCGTTCTTCCGTTTTTATACCACAGAACACTGCCGCTGCAACATTAGTGTAAAATGAAGAGCTACAGGTCACATCTACTTCACCATCATCTGTCACTGTTTCTCCTAAAGGTAGTGAAGAGAAACAGTTGGAAATATCCCCGACCTTAAAAAAAAGTATTTGAGTATCAGGTCGACACAAGAAAACGCAAACGGAATTAGGACATTGTTAAGTAATTCTGTCTTTCGCGCGTCATCTCCTTTAATATAACAGTTTGAGAGCTTGACAAAACCTGAGACTTGTATCCAGAAAGCAAAGTTATATACTCAGTTAAGTGCTCGAAGCCTTAATTGTTTAGGCCGTTCAAAAGACGGTTACCAACGTAAATCCTATGAAATGATGGCTCTACTTTTAACTTGTCTCGCAAGATCCTCAGACGACTTGACATAAGGATTTTCTAAATGTACCTTAGATGTCGCACAAGCGCTAAAACATGGAGCACCCAGTGAGTATCAAACTATTTAGTCGTAAGTAATTTAGCGAGACAAGATAGGTCACCATTATACAACATCGAAGTTCCCCCTATATATATATATATATATATATATATATATATATATATATATAATAGACTCTCCCATCTGTTTCGACGTATGAGGATCTGAAAGCTTAATTGATTCAGTTATGAAATTTTGTGCGATAATCTTAAGTAGCACATAAGACCCGCTAGTGAAAGAGTGAGGATTGTGAGATGAGATCACTGTTAGATTGGCTGACCTTTTAGATACTGCTCTCGCTTCTTGAAGATGATTCAGACAAGTAGATTGAAAACTGCTGAGTCCACTAAAACACGTTGATCTCCATTCTACCCACTCCAAGGCTAAGCGCTCAAGAGTGTTATGTGGTGTATTAACAGCTGACATATGTGTGTGTGTATGTAAAACCCAAATTTCGTTGCCTGTTGATTACAAAGTATTTACTTCAAGCCACAATATGACCTACTGAATTGAATGTTTAATAATCATGTTGGTGATAGTAACATAACCATTCTCGCCATTTACTGAAAACCTTTCTCATTTTATTCAACGTTATCATCAACAGTAACTCACACTAACGGAATCAATATGGCGGATCAAATTAACATAATGCAAAATTCCAGCGATCATAAATGATTAAGAAAATTGGTCGCTATCATAATGAAAATCGTTTATCAATTCTTAAATATTTATTTTACCTTCTGTTAACCTAGATATGTCTAACGATGACAGACAAAATATATCGAGCCTTTATGCTCGCGAACCTGAAAAGTCAAAGCACTTTTGATAATGAGTCAATGTTATTGACAGGGAATTTTCCATTGCACTTTTGTGAATTAGTTTTTGAATAAGCAGTTTTTTTCAGAAACCGATTATGAGAGATTTTTAAACAATTTGCATAAAAATAGAATTGCCATAAAAGGAGCTTGAATTCGAAGCAAACAGCTGATCTCAAGGAGATTACAATTGATCAAAGGTCAAATATCCTTGAAATTGCCACGTTTATCTGCGAAACTTTCGAAACAAATATATACGCCTTAGCGACTATCAAAGTAAATCTTAAGATATAAAAAGTTTCACAACAAACTTTACAAAGATTGAAAAAAAAAACCAAAACAATATTAATTTAATGTTATCTGTTTTCGCTAATTTAAAACAGAATTTCACTGCGGTATCTTCCATCTCTTAATTACTGTACAATACAAAATATCTCTAGTCATCGGTGGGGTGGTCCGGAGTTTTCGCACAAATTTATTTTCCAGTGTGAAATATGATCAGTGATAATGCTGATGTAACCCTCCATTTAAAAAATGAGATAAAAAATAATTAATTTTCACTGGATATATGGGCCATTTAAACTAATGTTGATCAGGTTGGATATATTTCTGTTTTAGAAATGTGCTGAAGATATTTCACAACGGACAAGGCCTATCGAACTTATTGCCAGTTTTTTACTCGTTGTAAACCGGTTATATATGCGTCACTTCAAGCTAGCATATTTTAGAGCATGAAAGACGAAGGGAAATCATTCAATGAACTATTTAATTTTATGAAATGATTAATAATTTTAATAAATTAAATATAGAATAAAATATAAAAATAAAATCTTCCTCTGTTTTTTATTCGAAGTAGAGAGTGCTCGTAGGCTTATAGAGAGGGCTTATTTAGAGGGGTCACACTAAGCCTTAGTGTAACCCCTCTAAATAAACCCTCTCACATTCTCCCAAATATTGCAGCAGTTGTCAAGAAGCACCAGGCACAACTGTCCCACTGACATTCACCATTATTATTTTATACCCGATATTGAATACAGGGTATATTGATTTATGCGAATAAAAATTCTTCTTATTCTTTGTTTTTTATTATTTTATTGCAAAAAGGCTTTATGGGTGAAAATATTTATTTTTTGTGATAGGTGTGCCGCGAAAATTGAAAGAACTCAATAGTGTGCCGCCATGTAAAAAAGGGCCATGGGGGTGAAGATGTGAAGAGATATCTCTGGGTTAAGATTTCCTGCTAGTCGGTCTAGCTACATAGGAATGTTGGACTTTAATAAAGTCCAAAGAAGACAAAGAAAACAAACAAGACCGATATACATGGGTAAACAAATATATTATTACACGAAGACATGAAAAGTTACAGTGTTTGTATGGAGAAGTTATGTGTGTGTTTTGTGTTCGTACGTACGTGTATTGTTCTTAGCGTGTTCCCAGAATATGGGAAACGCTGTATCTGCGAGATGTCACATATTTCCCTAAGTGAAAAAGAGAAAGTTTTACCTCGCCTCCGCGCGAGGTTGCGGCCCAAAGTCTGAGTCGAAAAAAGAGATATTACCTCATCTCCACGCGAGATGGCCGCCCGATGCCTAAGTAGAGAGAGAGGGGGGGGGTCAGCCAGTATTTATACTCGTGGGAGAGAGAGACCCCTGTTGAAGGATTAAGGAAATGAGGAAGAGCCAACTCCGACAGAACTACATCTTTGTCGCCACGAGTCTTCTTTGAGGAAATCGTCCAACATTCGCTGCCTTAAAGGAAGACAAATGTCACGTAACAGTTCAGTATTCTTTTCTTTGTTACCAAAGAAATCCCCCCGTCTCGTAGTACTCTGCTATCCGAATATCTTCACAGATTTCAGTGTCGCACTTACCGTCTTAGCCACATGGACGCATAACGGGGGAAGAAAGAAGAAAAGCAAGTGAATTTTAGTCTCGTTTATCCACTCCAAGTCTCTGGAAGCTATTTTCCCAATCCTGAGCATAATTTTTCTTATTCCCTATTTGCTATTCGAACTCAAAATAGTTCAGATTTTATAATAGTAATAAATAGGACTTTACATATTTGCCAGCCACCTAGTTTGGTCTCTTGGTAAGGAGATATTCCGTTTTCATAGTAAAAAAAACAAAAAAATAATTGATACCAATAAAGATTTGCCACGTTCGCATGACCGTAAATCACTGCGAAGTAGGAAAAATCAGGCTCCTTTATTTTTCCTTACATGTTTTTCTTTTATGTCACAAGCAGAATTGTTTCTGCGATGCGACAGTTTTACAGACAAGAACACAATATCAGTTATATCTAGAATATAGTCAATGCAACTGAGAGTGAAAATTTGTTTTAGACGGAAACGACAAGCTAATACAGGGTGCGGCAGAGATACCTACCACATAATGTTAAAATTAATTAAATGAAGGCACCATTTTTACCTATGTTTTAGCATTATGTGGAAGGTATGTATAGGAGGTATTTCTGCAGCACCCTATATAACAGTTACGATAATTATTCAGGTTAAATCTTAAAATATTTCCCAAAGTAATTTACATACTATTTTGCAAAGAAGACATTTAATAAATATAATTTCTAACATTATAAATGAAAAAAAAAATAATAGAATTCAAGCATTTTCGTAACATTTAAAAAAATTATCCACTGTTAAAATGAAAATTCCAATTAGTTCTGCACTTAAACAACATATCAGAGCAAAAAATGTAATTAAACTTCATTTTCTGTCTTGAGAGTTTATCCGTTGCAACCGTTTCAGAAGGGAGACATTTTTTAACATGTGAAATATTTGCTTCGGTCTGCCACTTGTAAAAATTCTAAATCTGTCAAACCAATGTTAAACGGGGGAAAATTGTCGAGTTAATGTTTAAAATCAATTAACCAATGCCCCTTACCCTCATCGCTAGATGAGTGTATATTTACTTTCAAGTCTTTAGAAGCAATTTGTCAAGCCTTACTGACAGTTAAACTGTTGACACAAACAAAATAACAAATAGAAACTAATTTAAAATATCAGAATGTGACCATCTATCTCGGGACTTTACGGTCAGTTTCTTTCTAAACCAACAGCAATAAAAACGTAATCATAAAGAGCGACTGACTAACGGGGACAGTTCAGCGGCAAATATTTTTACAGAGGCGCCTTGCAGAACTGAAATGACAGCCGAGAAACGGAAGACTGACAGTGTTTGTTCGGAATATTTTATTGAGACCTAAATCAATAAAGTTGGAAAAGGTCAGACTTTACCCATTAGGTATAAGATAAAAAAAAAAGAAATTTGTGTAAACATTTGATTGTCTGAAAGGCAGCTGTAGCTATATGAATGGAACTAAATGCACTTACCGATTGACTGAATTTGCTGATGTAGTCTACACACATAAACCGTAGTTAATGAAACCTGACTTTTGCTCCACCCTCTCTAATTACCAGTCTTTGAAATATCAGATTATTATCTTCGTAAATTTCAAGAAAGCATTTGGATGGAATTACTGATCCACCTACCAAGGATGTATATGATATTTCATAAAAATACATTTTAAATAATATTTTACCGTGTTGGCCCTATAAGAGTATTAACAGATCAAAAGGCCGTGTTCAAGTTGTAGGGATACAGTAGGCGATTATCTTGCTTTGGTGGAGATTAGGAACATGGATCACGCGTCAGCCGCTTAGTAACTTCTCTTCATGCAGTAACGTGAGTGACCAGTCATTCAGTTTATTTACAATAGCCACAACGAGCGGTTGCATTTTTTTCTAGTCTGGGTAAAAGAACGCTGGCTGAGGCAAAATTACCCCTCCAAAAATTGCTACAGCTTAGAAGACCATGATGCCGTTTCCCTTTGGGAAAATATCCTTTTCAGATATAGAAAGTAACTCCAGCTCGCAGCCCTCAATTTAGGAAAACCTAAGACTCGCAGTTTCCCCTTCGTATAATATGTCATCGCCTGGGACATATAAATCTGGAGTCCTAAACATGAAATCTCTAGAACCACAAAAGTATTTCCATAGTATCTGTAAGAGCTTTCCTTTTTGTTTCTCCTTACACTTTGTAGATATGTGGTATATTATTCTCCGCGCGATACAGTATATATGTGTATATAATTTTGTGTACATCTTAGTATAAATTATCTGAGAACAAAGCAGGTTTGTCATTCCACCCGTGAAATACGGTGTTATTATTTGATGGATATAATAATGCCCATAATGGGGGAAAATACACTTGGAAAAATTAACATTTCTGCTCTCTGTTATAATGTTAACAAATATGACAATCACCTATATGATTCGTGGCTTAATATTTTTTGATAAGATCATAGATAAAACCCAGGAATGACAAAATGTACAAAAAGCCCGAAGCACAGTAATATATAATTATATTATTCGATTAAATGATGACAATATTTCAACTATGAATTTTAGATGGAAAAAGTCCGCAGAATACAAGAGCTGAAGCAACGATCTAAGCAAAAATCATGAATTTATTCGTCAACATGACCGACGGAACAATTCCGAAGCATCTGATCAAGTCGTATCGTGACAAGTGCTGATCTAAAATATTGTTTCGGATTCATTTAAATTATGCCTAACTCGCACTACTCAAGTTCAGAATTAGACAAAACTGCATTTGTATTACTTTACCACTTATCTCTGTGGGAGCATTTTAATTGTTTTCTAATCGTAGGTCAGTTTTGCCACAACACCCCAAGAATTATGTTACCCCCATGTGGATCGAACTCCCTCAATAGAATTTGTCTAGCCTTCTCACTAACTCCATAATTAGACGTCTGTGTGTATTTTAGTTTCCTTGAAATCTATTTGAATGGGTCGTTTCAAAGTAAATCCCTTAGCTCTCAAGTTTGCTGACCCTGAATAAAATCAAGGAATTAAATTAAAACGTCTGATAACGTATTTGAATTATATCGAATAAATGACTGATTTTTTTTCGAAAAGGTAAAAAATAATTACTATTTTTTTTTGAAGTCCAAAGAAAAAAAGTTGTTTATCTTCATTCAAAACATTTGTCAATAAACGTGATTTATTCTGTGTTCTATTGTTTAGGTCACTTCCTTTTTTAATTAACCTTTCTGTGAATAATTTCTTTAAATCACACAATCCAAGTTCTTTTAACGACTTTAACCAACCGAGAATTTCAAGTAGGAAATTATACGTATTGGTGTATGTAGTATTTTTTTTTATCTACCGAATAAATACCACCCATTATGTTTTCAACAAAACGATACAGAACGAAACAATAAAGATGGGTTGATATTTCATGGAGTATTTATTCCAAAAATACGAATATAATCATTTTTCTGTGGAAAGATTCGCTTTTATTAGCAACAGAGTCCGAGTGTCTCCATTACTGAAACAAGGAAAATACAGCTTCCATGACAGGCTTTCATTAAACATTCTTTAAAGAAAAGGTTTATTTTCGAAAGCATGCGTATTTAAAGGGTGCCATTTATCAACTGCCGCTGCTGCTACTACTCCGAATCTTTTTCACTCTCAGTCAGCTGTGTCAGAGCCTATACTTACCATGCTACACCCATTTTAGCGATTTACTTGGAAATCTAATAGAAGTACCAGAATATATTACGTAATTTAGTAACTAATGAAAGCAGTCTCCATATATACACGAGTAGGAATATAGATATTTATTACCATTTGATCCGTCAGCAGTTTCCTGTCTCCTAAATTTGTTTAACATCTAAAGAATCTCCACTGGGGGTGGGAGGGAGCCCATGTGTTTTAAACGATGGATATATGTTCCTGTTTATAGTAAATAGCTATTACTAGTATAATCTTTGATGACCTTGTAGGGGAATTTATAGTCTGGTTGCGAACGATATTCAGCAGTGTTGTCTTTTACTAGGAAAAGCTGCAATTTTTGCATATATCAGGAACTTAATGGCGGTGGTTGTTTTATTTGGTTTCTGATGCTATCTGCAACATCTTTGATCTCAACATATTAACAAAAGAGCCGGGTTATCAGTGTTTTTGAAAGCACAATTTTTCTTTTTACAAAGCGCATGTTAACTGCTACTACGTGTCTACTCTACAGACAATCATATGTACCACGTCCTAAATTCACTACGTATATTACTTTTGTCTAGTCAAACTCTGCCTTCTGAGTAAGTTAGAAATGCTTTTTACTTCAAGAAAAATGAATTTCTGCATAACTCTTCGCGTGTATATGTGAATACTACTTTCATTAATTGCTAAATTAAGTCTTTCCTGGGTACTTTACGCATAGCAACTCTAATGGGCATCGAAAATTTATTGTCCAGAAAAAAAAGACCTCTATACAGCGTAACCCGGATGTAAGAGAGTTGTCGGGACCGGAGAAGTCTCTTATATCCGGGTTTGGTCTATTTTGTTTTATTAAAATAGGCTCTAATTTGGGACCAGAGAAAATCTCTTATATCCGGGTTTCACTGTGTGTGTGTGTGTATATATATATATATATATATATATATATATGAGAGAGAATGCTATCTGTGGTAATTTAATCAGATTTGGCGAATATTTCAAAACATTTCAGAGAGGTATTTTTTCTATCTTAAATTCTGTGAGTAGTTATTTACATTATTTAAAATCTGCCTAGTTGTTATAATCACAATGTTTCGACCATTATATATATGTACGTGGTAGACTTCTCTCGCCACTGTTCATGTCTCTAGGGATAACTCTTTTCTGGGTACTGTTCAGTTTTTGCTAGCCCTCTTTCCACTAACTAACCCAGTAACTCATCTATTAATTAGTCTGCCATCTAATTCACGAACCAACGCTTTCATCCACTGGGCTACCAAAACATCCAATGAGGGCTGAAGAGCGCGACGGCCGAAATATTATTATGGTAATAAGATAAAGACTTCATTCAATCAAAAAATAAGCATTTTTTGCTATTTCTATCACCAAGTTTCCCGAACTAAATCTCTTGCGACTTCATGCTCTTTGTTCTACCCGTCTACTCATGCTAGTGAATCCATGTTATTTTTCATTTTAAGAGAATATATCACCGACGATTCGATCCACGCATCTGTGTCCATAATCAATGAATTCTCCAATCTTGAATATAGCCTCTTCGCTTTTCACTATGTGCTGAAGCTAGTTCCCTTTATATTAGATTCAAAATTGTTTTGAATCTAACCGGGTAGAAAATATTAACGCAGGCGCAAATTATAGGATATCATGGGTTGGCGATTTCTTCCGAGAAGGTGTTCAAGCTTAGCGTAAATTCTGACGAAGTAGGTGGGATTTACTTTCAGGATTTGGCAAAAGGCCAGATTATAATATATTTGACTCGCTTCTATCTTACCTTAAACCAATCGTTTGTCATTAGACTTATCGGTTGGCAAGTTTTGTGCATGCGCTGATGCAATTATAGTTGGAGTATATTCCACTCAAGAGACTTGGACAGACGGAATGACTGAACTTGTTGAGTCGAGTTGAGAAATAACGACTTCAATCTCTGGGTCAAATAACCGGATACATAGACTTGCTTGTAACTTACTACATGTAGAAAAATTTTCACCGACTCAATGAGAGCATTTATTATAGTTATTATGTTGGTGTCGCAAACTATTAAAAATTTAGTTCTTGACGCATAGTGACGTCCAGACTCCTCACAACACGAGACCTTTTTGGAGTATCCTAGAAGAAAAAATAATGGTAGTTTTCTAGAGGTTTACAATCTTGGTTTAAATTCAATTCTTTAGAAGTTTTTTTTCCAGTTTTCTATATGGTTTTCTATGCACGCCCATTATTACTTGAGACTCCCCTATTTCTGCCTTGGGCCACTTCTAAGCTATTCTTAACACACTGTATTATTAATATTACTCCCCTTTCTAGTGCGTTCTATTCCAAGGCTCCCCAGTTATTGTTAATTTCACTCAAAGTTGTTTTCTGTTACCATAGCAGGATATTACAGCACAACTATAAAATGCAAATACACTATTTTTCAGTCATCGGTCACCTTGAGTGCCAAGGTAAACTTTTTGTACAACAAATGAATGATAAAGTTAAAAAAAAAATCACCATTACTAATTAATTCTACAATAATGTTCCATAGTTTATTCAGACTGCAATCTAGATACTGATATTCTTCACTCATACAGAACAGCAAAGTTAATTTCATACATGCCACGTTCATTATCTATAAAAATAAGGTCTAAACTTCCTCCTTCAATGACAAATATATGTCTGGACTGAGAAATTACATGTCATGTGATTTTCTAATACTATCACTGACTGATGTTCGTAACACTTCTTTTTCATTAATGAGAAATTTACATCATACTTCCCAATGGATTCTCCTACCAATCGAAACATATCTTTGCTTATACTCCTTTTGTAGTAACTGGGGATATTCAGTGAGTATATAGTTGACTGTCTCATCAATTTTCCCACGCATCTTTATTTTCTTTCTCATTTTCCTTCTTTTGTTTTTCCATGCCAAGAATAAGAAAAACTTTGTCGGTATGGTAATATATTCAGATAAGTAAAAACGAGGTTTAATCAATAAATTAGAAACGGGCACAACACCCTCGTCGCTTGACTTACCACTTGTTGAAATTGCAATTCATGGATATATCGATCATGAAATCAATAACTCTTAACCGAAGAAAACAGTTAGGAGATACTAAAAAATTATTATACAGAACTTACTGACAGGAGAAAAAACTCACATTAAATATCTTTTATCATACGAGATGTACGTGAAAGTGTGTATAAAGTATTTGTTAACAAAGTAACAATACATGTAAATATTTGAAAATTTACTTCCATGAACTGTGGAAACAAAGACAAAATCTAACAAAGAACAACGAAAGAAGATACTGGACAGTTTTGAACTAGAAATTTTATTTCTTTTTATAATCTATTCAGTGAAAATATAATTAGAGATATAATACATTTTTTTTAATATACATACATTCCAGAGTCAGCAATATTTTTCAATGTGTATGACGTATCGTTTATTTTCGAACCTATCTTCAGAAGAAGGCAGCATAAGAGATAAGAATTGAGATCTTGCGTCAGAAATATCGAAAAACCATGCTCGTATTCCATATGCAATAAGCAAGATAAAATGTAATGTCTTTCTTAAAGGGAAAGCAACATAATCTTATATACATCATCTTTAATATAAAAGTAAGAGCGTCATCCAAGTCCTTCCTCTATTGTGTTTTTAGAATAATTACAATTTTCACTATTTTTAATTTCTGAAGATCTGTAACCACTGTCGGTAAGGATTTTGTTATGGATAATTTTGTATTTATTGAATATTTCCTTGCTAGAAGAGTGCTTCGCCACTAATATAATTATGATCCTTAATTTTTTTTAATTTTTCATATATATTACTGGTAATAATTTCAATTAAATCGTTTTACACCCATATTTATTCTACACGCTCTACGACAGAGGAATATTTCAAAAAGTTGATTATAAAAGGTTATATTAAAATTCCTTATTTTTCATAGAGATCACTTCTAAATTTTAATCCACAAAACACGTTCATTCATTACAAAATTAATAGTGATAACCCCAACATAAATACATGCAATTTAACTCTAGAAATCTTATAGTAAACCAAAAAATAATATTCCCAATTACTACTAGAACTCCACTATTTTTACCTACTCAAATGTAATATTATCCCCTATCTCTATCTTCCCTCCTCTACCTCTCACTCTTAGGACGCTTGTGAGATGATGTGCCTAAACCCTTGACCGATGTTTATCAGCGAAAAAAAATTTCCACAGACCAATCAACATTAAACACCCGGTCCATTCATCACCAAACTATTATCAACAATCGCTATTGTTTCACTCCGAAACCGGTATATATTTTTTTATGCATATTTTTCTTCTCGAACAAATGAAAAAAAGAAAGTGACGTTTCACATACGGCTTGCCCACAAGCAGGATTGTTCATAACCATTTTCGACTCTCACCCGTCGAAGTGCAGTTGAAATGCACTGAAACCAAGTTGTAGGTTTGTTGTGAGTAAAATGGTTTTGTCTATATGATAAAATTTTAATAAATAAATAATATATATATGTGTGTATGTGTGTGTATATATATATATATATATATATATATATATATATATATATATATATATATATACACGCGTTTGTGTATGCATGCAGGCACAGAGTCCATCAAAAATTGTATACACACTTCAGGAAATGGAAAACATGTCTTTCGTAGTTTTTAGACGTTTACCTACGGCGGACCCTAAAGAGGTTGTGTATCGCAGAAAACAGACGACATTTGCGGCTCTTAGACAAGAAATTGCAATGTGCAACAATCCCACCGGACACTTGGACCAACGTTGCCCAAGTAGTAGTTCGTCGTCCTAATCAAAGTCTGTAAGCTAAAGATCACCATTTTAACCACCTCTAATGTGATTGTGTAGCCCAAAGGTAACTTGTATTAATCTCGTGATGTCTAAATAAATTTAGTATTACAATATCTATACAAATCTTTCCTTTCGTGGAGTGCGTATACACTTTTTGACGGAGTGTTATATATATATATATATATATATATATATATATAACCTCTGAACAGCTTCAGTTAAAAAAAATGTCTGATTTGTAATTTTTTGACTGACAACCAGTCGAAAACCGTTAAATGTAATGGCTGGAAGAAGCGGGTTCAAGCAGACATTCTTTAAATAATTTTCAACTTTCACTCTCGGGGATGACAGGGCGGCCTTTGTTATTTACCTCTGGCAATGAAACTGACTTATATCACCGGTATTCTCCCCACCCACTTTCACAAAATTTCGTTACTTTGTAGGTATTCTTTTGTAAAATGATTTATAAACAAAGAAAATAAACTATGTTCATAGATAAAATTCAAGTTTTAAAATGAATTATTTCTGTTCCCATAGGTTTACAAAAATGAAATATCAACGAAGAAATTCGTTCTTTCTTCCTGAGACTATTTTCCTACTTTCCAGGAAAGATACTGAGGGAAACTTCAGAAGGATTAAATTAATACTTCTCGTGTTACAGCGGTCAAATAAAACACAGCTGGGTCTAGCAATAAACGCAAGATGAACACGGCATTACAATAGAAGTCGGAAACAATTATCTTATTGATAGAGATGATGTGACACAGACTTTTGACCGGCAACTTCTTAATGTCACACGATTACAGGGTTAGGCTTGTAGTTGATATAAGCGAGCAAACGATATTTCTCGGAAATAAGTGCTTCACCTTTGCTTTTCTTATTGGTTATTTTTTGTCGGCATCCCTGTCAGTAACACTTACAGAATTCCCAATGAGACGTCACCTTTATATTAACACGAAGACGACATGATAAAGGTGTTGGTTGTGACTGATAGTTAACTATGTCTGTTTTGAAGTGGCTACTAGATCAATAAATAATTACATAAAATAAATTAAACCTTGCCATCTGGGGAAAATATTGTCCATCGCATTTAATCAACTTGACCAAATAAACGTATCCCTAGATGAGAACAAGCGACAGTGAAAGTGAATTGCATTACAACTTCGATATGACAAAACACTGATATAAGTCTATAGAATTATTCATTGGAATTGTGAACCTTATTTTTCTCGAATTAAGATTTAGGAAGTATAGACAACCGACAGAAGATAACGGTACTCTTGTCTTATATATACGAATGAGAGCATCTCTAAATTTGCTTTATTTAAAATGTCATCGAAATATTAAAAATGGGATATTTGTAGTGAGAAGTGAGAAAGATAACTACTTTTTAAAAAATCAAACCTTGTGGGCGAGTGACAGAATCACAACGAACTGTACCAAATAGTAGAAAGCATCACTAGAGGACTTTCAACAGCAGTACCAATTAAAATGTATAGAGAATATAACTCGAAGAGATAACGACAGGTGAGAAGCTGACGTTCCACACGACCTCAGACAAAAAGGAAGGAAGGAAACACACATCACTACGGCAAAGAGCGATAACAGCTGGGAAACATTTTCCTGAAAAATTGTTTTTTAGACAAAGTGTATAAATTTCAACAAACATCAACACTGGCCGCTCGTTGAATGAATTACGAATATTTCTTTATAAGGAAACGGCTAACAATAACATACATGGCCTCGTTAAGCCTATCTAATTCATGAATTATCAGCATTTAAATAATATCCTTGACGCTCATAAATATATGGACAGTTTCACCAAAATCAGGGAACATTTGAATACACGCCAAAATAATGTGCACCTATATTTTACATACACGCACACACACATATATATATATATATATATATATATATATATATGACGTTAACAAAGGCACCTAGAGTTGGTGTCATGGTTAGCAAGCTTGTTTTGCTAAAATAAACTCAGTACGATCCTCACTGGGTTCCCCATACATTCGGCCTTGTGCCATATCTAAGCTACGCTTGGAAAAATCGTTATATAATGTTAACAATATCTAAGTTGGATTAATGATAAACTTGCTATCATGTAACGTGGATTTAAAAAAACAACACTGAGCGAGCTGCTGTAACAATAAAAACGAAATCAGTAATGTAAGCGCCACTGACAGTTTCATTCTGACGATCGCCTCAGCGTACAATTGGCTGCCACACTTATATCTATTACTCTTTTACTATATATACCGCATATGCTCGAGTATAATGCTAGTTTTATGACCTTTGTTTACGTAAAATATAAGGGGGGCGTACTATACAGAAGTAATTTTATTTTAAAGGTGAAAAATCTTGCATTTTCAGTGACCTGTTGCACTATACATAGGCAACGTTTTTCTGGAGGGGTTAAAATTCATGAAAAAAAAAATGCCAATGGTCGCACTACAGTCGGTTTATGCGAGAGTATATGCAGTATGTTTAAGACTTTGTCTATTTGAAAGGCGTTCAGTAGCGGAGATTAAAGAGATATAGCTATAGACTATCTAGATAAAGGAATCTAAATTACTCTTATGTACCTAATACAAGGAGACCTTAATGTGAAGTATTGGAGTTTCGACATACATTAAATGACGGGGTGGGGGTTCGTAATAAAAAAAAACAAAAACAAACAAAAGACAAGTACTCTGAAACCACACAGACTTGAAACTGGCATTCACTCTGCAGTGTTGTTTCCTATGTCCACACAAGACAAGCACTTCCTTTGGAGACGGGGATTTATTCGAACGAAGTCCGAGAGAAAAACTGATAATGCGCGCAACTTGTACAATAGTCTTTAACCATATTTTACGAATTACATCTCATTTTGATCAGGCCTTTTCTAATTTACATTGACTAGGTTACATGCATCACAAGGTCTCCTTTTAAATGATACGTTTCTTTGCAGAGAAATCGCGTTCACTTAATTACTATTGTTTTACTTTGTCGACATCTAGCGCTACATATTCTGTTATTTGTTCAAAATAGATTTTCCGGCAACTGATTCTCCTTTTACCCTGGACAATATTACAAGTATTTGAATTTCACACGAATGGTACGCTAAGTTACCGTGTGGCTACAGGTGACATTGTCTATGACACGCCATCACTTGTCTAACACTCGGTGATGTATTAGAGATACGAGATACGCATAATTAAATGATTCGTAGGTGCATTACTGAATTGTGATCAAATTTCTTCTGTTTGTTCGGTAATACGGATAATACGGAAAGATTTAACAATTATACCGGGATATAAGTGATGCATATATTCATAGAATAATTAAGACATAACAGAGGTCAGCTTTTAAATAACAATGATAAAGGCAAGTAGGTTTAAAATTCTTTATTTTTATTAGAGAACAATGTCTTTACTCTGGTTTGCGGCGTTGGTGATTTGATAGCAACAAGTAAATATGTCGGAAAAAATAGCTATGTTTCGCTTTTCAAGATTTATTCCGTCTGTAAACTCATCAACTCCGGAAATCTTCGATAACCGATGTAAAAAAAAAAAAAAAAAAAACACTAACTGAAAAGTATTTACTATTTAGATCTTAGGCGAGTTTTTCAGTGCTATTTGATTTCCTTCCCAAATAGTTTTAAAAATTATGCTTAATCTCTGCTTCCCCCTCATCGCTAAAAATCTCTTCGGAGGTGCCAGTAGTCGTGGTTCGAAATCAGCAAACAAATTCAAATGTTGATTTTCAAAGCAAATGATTTTTGCTCCCTCATACACAATTCGCTTACCGTTTATTTTTATAGGTTTGGCCTTATTCCAAACGCAGCTAAGCCTAGTATTTGTGAATACATATTGGTTGACACAGATGCGTATTTTCAGAGATTGATGTTCCAGTTCAAATAAATACCAGGATACATGATGGTTTTTCTCCCGATTAGCATAACCTCACCTCTCAGAATATCAGTATCTTCTGATTCTAGCGCGCGCGTACACACACACAAAGAGACACACACGCAGAGGGGTCAGAAAAGAATTTCAGCCTCCAAACAACCGAAACTGAAATACAATTAATTTAAATGGAATTCTGTCATTTAACCAGAATATATCAACGCCAGAAACATTACTTATCTACTTTGCACTACTCATTCCTTAGTTTTCAGCCTCCAAATTTCAAATGAGTCTATTAGGTTTTATTTGGGGGGTGGGGGATAAGAATCATTTCATCTGACATCTTTCCCCACAGACGCAACATTTGTATTCTATCACATTTTCCAAGCAAAAAAAATGTGAACACGAGTTCCATGCTTTAGTTGCGCATGCTCAGACTTATCTCTCTAAAACACGCCATTCAACGGGCACGAAGTCGAATAATCTTCATTTCCGGTTCATTCCAAATTTTAAGAAAAAGGTCTACTTACTTTAACTGTAAGAACTGCTACATTGTTACACAGATAACAACATGGATGAGTCTCTGAAAATTCAACCGGTGCTTGAAGGAGAAATCTTTCCTAATCGTGTCGAAAGTGTCAAGCGTATGTATGGTTTTTATGGAGGCTATGTGATTTTCCCCTTCCCAGTACAGAACCATCAGTCTCCTAAACACGCTTTCTGAGGCCATAATCAATAAGTTGTGGAAAATCTAAAAAAGAACCTCTTCATCGACGAGCAGTATGGGTTTTCATTCACAGAATCACTGAGACTTGACAATTACACCTCGAGGACCATACCACGAGATATCACAAAGGGTTCGACAAAGTGTGGCACAAAGCCTTACTACACAAGCTTTCCTGTTATGAAATAACTGGAAGGGTCTTCTCGAGTTAGATCCCTGAAAGCAGTTATTAATTGCTAGTCCTCCGGAGTCCTAGCGGTCAACCCCTACACGGGCGTCCCTCCACGTGTCACTCCTCGGACCAACCCTCTTTTTGATTTACATAAATGATCTGCCTAAAAATATACTCATTTATAAACAGCTATGCCGATGACACGAGGAACTCTTAAATATGATCAATTGCTCAGGATGCAAGTAAAATGGTTGGCTCTCTGTAACGCTCCAATAAGTAACTGACTCCTCTTGCTATCCTCTGCCTTTCCAAGATCCAGACCAGGCCAAAAAGGCAATATTTTTGTCATGTATGGGTGGGTGCTGCCCAGATCTCACTCTCCAGCCTCCAGTTCAAAAGCGTCTCCGCAATTGTGGTGACTGATTACCCTTCAACCTCTTTCCCATAGTCGATATGTAGCAAGCCTCTCGACGCTCTACTGCTCCTTCCACATAAAGTGCTCGAAAAAACTACATTCACTGGTCATGCAAGGTCAAACATTCACAGCAAGAATACTCCCTGTCGCTCACATAGTACCAACAACAGCCACACTTCCTCCGTATTCTACCGGTGAAAATTAAGTTCCACTCGAGCAGCAGCTTCTCGCGAAACACTGCCTGTGGACCAGACTCTCAAGATGATGTTTCTACGGTCACTATAATCTTAACCTGTTCAAAGCTAGGGTTAACCGTTATCTTCCACTTCTATACGCACAAATGCCTACTAACGTAACATTCTACCATGGGCTTTGCAAAGGTTGAACCCTATTGTTAAAAACAACTACAATATTAACTTCTTCAAATCAACGGTCAATCGTTGACTTGCCTCTTTATTCTCAGTCTTCACATATTTCATTCGGTAACCTTCGATAGCGAGTGGTTCATGAATCGTGTATTTGGTCATGTTACGTCCTGGGTACGACGTTAAACTGCATCCAACAGCAAGGCCTCTGATCAGGAGGTTTTGAGGAAGCTTAGAACCATCTCTTAATTGCTGGTGTTCCCAGGTTCACCCTGGTAGCAACTGTTGGGGTCCCAGCTATGGGAAAATAGTGATCTTCCAGGTCTTTTCCAGCACATTGAAACAATGATGTTGCCAACTACACTTTTTTGAAGCAATGATGTTGCCAACTATACGTTTTTGATATATTTAGTAAATACTGGACCTGGCATTAAATAACCCATAGTGGTTGATATGACAGGAAAAAAAGCAAAGTTGGTCATGTTAATAAAAAAAAATGGGTCCAAAATGTCCGAATATGTTTTAGTTCATTTCTGTCAATTTTGGAAAATGCTTGAAGAAAATAACAATGAACTAATTTAGAAAAATCGTTTCTTCACGGTTTACTTTCAGGTACTGTAAATGCGATTTTCGTACAAGAAATAAAAGCAGATTTGCTCGAAAAGAAAATTGACTGATTTTAATTATATTTATAAACTTAATAATTGACGTAAGCGTGCAGATGTTTAGCTTAATTGAAGTAAAATGACCGACTACAACTAAGAAGAATCATTTACTCATTTTCCTTTGAACAAATATATTTTGCTTTCTGAAAAAACAAAGACACACAAAATTTACACATAGCTAAGAAAATGCTTGGAACAAAATATATCCTTTTCCATTAACTATCATCATTATCTCCCCTACTGATTTCATCTTTTTTTTTTTTTTTTTTTAATTCCGTCTGAATATAAATTTTCAGCTGTATTTGTTTCACCAAGATTAAAGAGACATGCTAACGAAAAAATTTGATCTAATATTTTAATTCATAACGTTGAATTTATATCAAATGAGTTCAAATGTTGTTTTTTTTTGTTTTTTTTTACTTTCATCATCAGCCGAAGAACTTAATGTTATACCGACCTATCTTCAACGACATCAAATCCTAGTAATTCAAGAGGAAAGCACGGAACATGATAAATTTATTTTGGTCTAGAGTTAACCTCCTCCAGACTATGCTTATGAATTAATCCATGTACCATTTAACGCTGAAATCGATCTAGGTTCCTCACCCCTCTTTTGAATGAAGATAAACATTTCAACATGCTACATTTGTGCTAAAAAAGATGCATTATCCCAAATCGAAAACTATATTGTGAGGTTCGAGTGTAAACTACGTTAAACAGACAAATAAAACCCTTATTGTGTTCATCGCTACAATAGCTGAATGATGAGCTACACATACACATAACGCACGCGAGAAAGTACCTGTCTTAAGTTTGAAACCAGAAACACTTTTATTATATTGAACGAAAACGTCTAAGAAATTCAGAAAACGAACATAACGAATCTAGAAAATGATATCAAACTTAATTGAAAACAGACTCGGAGACGTTTATGTCAACAATACTTCAGGGCAAATATGCAAAAAATAAAAACACTGACAGGCACCATTTTTATAATGATATCTACTAAGTCCAGTATTAGTGTCGAACATACACAGAGGCCGATTTCTGAAGTGGTTATTGGGCCGCCAGTATAGTATGCTAATCCTTAGCCTCCTAATGTGAAAAAGCAGTTTTGCTCCGCCTTTACTGTGTAATATTCGTCGTTTACACAAAACACTTAAAATAGTGGAATAAATCGCCTCGTATTCAAAACGCAGGAATTTTAAGCTGCGTTTTACTGCATGTGAGTCACATTGTCTGGTGCAACCAGCGAAAGAGAAAGCAAAGACAATTCAATTAGAGGATGTTCAATCAACAGGCAATTCAATTGTCGTCAAAATCCTTGTTGTCCAATCAGCTTAAACAGTTAGGATTGTCTTTTAATGAAAAGTAAAATTAAATCGAAAACTATCGAGGGAAAAAAATACATAAAAAGAAACCCCGAACATGTTGAAGAAAAACAAGTCAATGAGAATTGAGTTGAGAAACAGAATAGTAAAAGAAAACGTTGAACAAAAGAGAGGATAATTGTATTTTGATTCAAAGCAGTAGCAAAAAAATTCAAATAATAAAAAAAGAAACACAGAATTCCAAGGAGAGAGAAGAAGAAAAACAAAGAAAACAACACTAGAAAAGAAGTTTTCTCAAGCAGAGGATGGGCGCAAACGTAGATAAATAATAATATAAAATTTACGGGCAACGTGCGAGAAGAGTGAAATACAAATACTGGAGATCAAAAAGAAAGATTTAATTTTGTTTTCAGAAATCAAAATTACTTTCTTTGAATAATTATTGCTTCATTACTCGGATGCTAAGCACAAAGAAAAAAAAAAGAAAAATAGAAAATAAAATCAACCACCCAGCTATCGATTTTGTGTTTGCATATATCACACACGGTGTGCCCCAAAATTAACACTCTTTAAATGACAATAAAGGCGGTGTTTGACGTGGCATTGAGATTAAATGGTTAAAATAAGAAATATTAATACTGACTTACAAAGATTAAAGTTTTAAATTACATATTAAATGAAATTAGGTGCATAGATCCGAAAAAAGAAAAATTCAAGTGAAATGAAGTCAAAAAGTGTGATCAATTTTGGGACAACCTCTGTGTGGGCGCGTGTGTACGCACGCACATATGTGTGTGTGTGTGTGTATATATATATATATATATATATATATTGTATGGTAAAAATCCGTTGTTATATAATCTAAGTGGATGCTAGTAATATGAAAACAAATCTGATCCCCGATGTATTTTATACAGAGCAATATAATAAAACAAATCCCCTTACCTAATATGGGGAATAGGCTATTTCACCAGACGACGAAAGTGGTAGTCTGTCTTTTCAACCGTGGTGTTGAAAAAACAGATGTTCACTTTCGTCGTCTACCGAAATAGCTTATTCCTCATACGAGGTAAAAGGATTCGTTTTTATTATTATGTATAAATATCGAGATATAGTTTTATAATATGTAGGACTTGTGAAAATAATTCGGTAATATGAACAAAGAAAATTCTTTCCGTCACAATTTCGATACTAAAATTAGCGACCACGAGAAGCTCACACATTCAAACTTAGCAAAGAACCAGTGCAGACTTATATCGTTTAGGGATGTCACACAGCCTGAGTACCTAAGATGAAATTATGCAACTATAAACAATTCAAATACCTGTTGTTAGTGACAACAAATTCATTGCAGAAGACATGGAAACTCAAAATAGGATAAAGGTCACTAACGAGAGTTCATGTATATGCTACAAAACGGAAATATCAACCTAAGAATTCACTTGATTTAAACTCTCTTTTTATATATATATATATATAGAGAGAGAGAGAGAGGGAGGGATAGAGAGAGAGGGAGGGATAGAGAGAGAGGGAGGGATAGAGAGAGAGGGATAGAGGGATGGGGGAGGGATAGAGGGATAGGGGGGGGGATAGGGGGATAGGGGGAGGGATAGGGGGATAGGGGGGGATAGGGGGATAGGGGGAGGGATAGGGGGATAGGGGGAGGGATAGGGGGATAGGGGGAGGGATAGGGGGATAGGGGGAGGGATAGGGGGATAGGGGGAGGGATAGGGGGAGGGGGAGGGATAGGGGGAGGGGGAGGGAGAGAGGGATGGGGATGGAGAGAGGGATGGGGATGGAGAGAGGGAGTTTAAATCTGACGACTCTATTCAATAGACTCCTCAGATTTAATATATATCATGCATGACTTTCTACTCGTTCAGACATGTCTTAACTATAAGCTTTATACTGTATTGACAGAAACACCAAATGGATTGAAGCATGCTCACTATCGGAGTTCACGGCGAAATCACTATCAATCGCTTTCGTAGACTTATCGATCTCTAGATTCGGTGTTCCCCTCCCTGTTCTTACAGACAGAGGAAGCCAATTCTAATCTGAATTATTCACAGAATTGTCAAAAATAATTATTTTTCACCGTTTGAGAACAGCATACCACCCGCAAACAAACGGTTTGTTAGAACGAGCATATAGAACTCTGAAAACAGCAATAATAGCAAGAAAAGAACCATGGTTGTCAGCTCTTGCCATTGTACTTTTGGAATCAGGATAACACAGAATCAAACTATTCACATTTTACTACATTAAAGGCAAGTCAGGCTCAAGTTCCTCGATTGTAAATCGATCTTTCTAAACAAATGAAAAAATAAAATTAACAAACTCTCACATCAAGATCTTAGCTGAAGAGTTGCAAGGATTTGACATGGACAAATTTTCCAGCGGACACCTACACTCTTTACCTAATTCATATTTCTAGATTTACAAAACTGAATATATTTGTCTGGGAGCGGACAGAGTACGACAACCTTTGGAAGCGACGTACACCGGCCAATGGCGGTACAGAAACTGAAAGCAACTCTCATAATAGATGCGTTCAGAAACAAACTAAGAAGGATCCAAGCCTGTATTGATGCTAACGACCATCACTTTCAATATTGTTTATAATTTTCGTTCATTTTCTCCTCCTGTATTCTATATTGTTGATATGTCTGTTAATAAAAATATGCATGATGACTTTCCGAACACATTTATCCATGCGTGGTTCGTATCTTAATGTTATGCACAAGTTACAGTTGTCTGGCTTGTACAAGTGCATTTACTGTTTCATTAAGTTTTAAGAACTCTGAAGAAAATAATCCGAAGCTCAGACTATACGGAGAATATCTTTCTTTCATAAAGCCAATCTGCTAGTGTCGTAATGGACATTTATCGTTGCCAAGATACCGAATTATTTCCAATTCAGTTTATTCGACATTCATTCTTAACTGCCATGTATGATTAATAGTATGATTAATACTTACGAGGATACACTCATTAGAATTGGTTCGCAAAAATAGAAATTATTTAAAACTTAACCAAGTAGACATTTCCATGCTCGATTTACATACAGTAATTAATATAGCACTTTCGATAAATATTCGGATGTATCTTTTATATCTATCATATATAATTTAAAGCAATTACTATTAAAAACGACATACATTTTGTGTTGATTAATTTTAATGATCGACTTTAACATAAATTACGAATAATTCTCAGACAAGGATGAAATTTTATGAGAAATTGCTCGAAGTTTTATTTCGGAAGCAAAGTACAATATATCGTCCAAGCTTTGGATTAAGTTATCAGGGTAGGTAGAGATTAATCAGCTACTTTAAGTTCATCAGCACAACGGTCCATTTTTGTTAATAACTCAGACTTCAAACCAAACATACTTTGACTTCAGAGTCTGTCTATATTTCTGAAATGAGGTATTATGTACAGTATTTACATTAGTCGGACTATTGTCCTCATCTTTGTCGCCATATTTGTCGCCATATTTGTCACAACGTTTCGGCCGTTGTACGCTCCTCAAGGACACATGGCACAGTGGATAAAGGCGTTGGTTAGATCCAGTGACAGACCCAAAGAGTGTGAGTTCAATACCCGGTTAAGGCAGTGGAGAACTTTCAGAGGGTAAATTAGCAGGAGATAACTGACATCCATCAAACATGGCTCGTGGAACTAGAACAGTCTACCCCAGTGATCGAAATAAAGGGTTCAGTTCGAAATTCCAACCACCTGAAGAAGGCCGGAGCGTACAACGGCCGAAACGTTGTGACGAATATGGCGACAAAGATGAGGACAATCGTCCGACTAATGTAAATAGTATACTTTGACTTCTTTTAAAAATTAGCAAAACGCAATTTACATATTTCATTTTCTTTTATACCAACACTGTACAAATCTCAGTTTAAGAAATATCAAGTCAAGAATTCGTTATTGAAAACTTTCGTCGTTATTACGTTCGTGCGTTTTAAAAATTCAACCTGTCGAAATGGTACTGAGGCGCATTACGATAAACAAGAAAATCATAAAAGCATTCTTTAAAAAAAAAATGTTTTTGCTCTTTATTTTTGTATCTTTCATTGATTTTTATTTATTTATTCGTTTACTTCCTTTTCCTTGCCAGTTCTTCAGTTGAACAATTTAAGTATCAAGTGAGGCGGACAACGATATCTTTTTGTGCGTGAATACAACAGAAGAACGATTTGCTGTCATCCGACTTTTAATTACGGCAAAATTTAATTTTATTCCCGCCTTGACGCGCAATTTCCAGTCCGATCTATTGCATTTGACGTTGTTACCCACGTGATTTTTTTTCTTGCTGTTACCTTAACTTTCTTCTTCGGGTTATCTCTGAAATCATTGCGCCGATCATCCCCTGTAGTAAACGTACTTCAGTTCGCAATGAGCGCATCTCAAATTCATAAAAGTCGGAAAGAAAAAAGAAAATCCGACAAATTTAACGTTTTAATTAATTCTTGACAATAACATCTTAACAAGAGTCTGGCATAGTTGAAGTCAAGAGGCTATTCTCATCCTTAGTTCTGTTGTATGACGAACGCTTGTCTGTGACTTTTGAAAAAAATATTTTCTTTCACTTCAGGCGCCACTGAACATATTGAATAGAAATTCGACAGCTGAAACGGTACAAATATTTTCAATAAAATATTGCCAGGAATTTTAAACTTATGAAAAGAGCCTCTCAATACTAATTGAACAAAGCAGAGGAGAAAGATTAGGTTGAGTAAATTTTTAATATCGAAGACAAATGGGAACTATTTAATTATATAAGATACAAGGCAATGGATTAACGCGCACGGCTCCCTCTTACTCGGCCGGCCACGCGCACGGCTCCCCCTCACTCGGCCGGCCACGCGCACGGCTCTCTCTCACTTTCATAATGTCTTGTGTCAAAGACAAAGATGAGAAAGAAGGAACAAGTGATAGAAACATTATTTAGCACTAACTAGATGATGCTCAATTTGAAAAGGAACACTCGAAATCTTAGTTTTTCTCCGGATCTCGAACACCGACCTCTGGTAACAGTGATAAATCTAACTACTACCTCAGTTTCAATTTGTTCCTTTATTTTATATAACAGAACCTAACATCTGAATAGGGCGACTCTGCGTAAAGCTGTACGTAAGCTATTATTTAGTAGGAGTACGTTTTTGCATCCCACGTAAGTGTTCTTCAAAGCTGGATTTAGCATTAATAAAATTAAAATGATCGCAATTCTTACATTTGTAAATATTTGTATGTATGTGTTTTTTTGATGTTAGACGTCTTTGTTGATAAAAACGATCATTTCATGGCTTGATATATGGTAATCAGATGAATTTGGAACTGACAAATCCCTCGTATTTGAGACATATCACATAAGTATTGCCAAAGAAGGAGCCCATGTTGTGTAAAATAAAACAATTGCTGGAAGTTACTTTGGAAACATTGATTTTACGCGCACGTACACGAGTTAAATGTTGTTACATTTATGGAGTATCTGTCACCTCGTCTGCAGTCTCTCTCTCTCACAGACGCGACGTTGCCTCGCTCTGTCTTTTTTTACAAATACTTTCACGGTAATTGCTTCCGAGGAGCTGCTTTCGCTGGTTCCCAGGCCTCGTGAATTTAAACGTCCTACGAGGCTGGCATCCCGTTCCCACCCCTTCACCGTTGAAACTGTTAGATGTAGACGTCTCTTCTACTCCAATAGCTTCATGTCTCGCACATCTCGCCTGTGGAACTCCCTTCCTTATTCCCTGACAAATACAATCTCCAACTATTTAAGTGTAACGTCAATCGACATCTCCAGTTGCCTTGATCTATCCACTTCCCTTCTCCACATCCTTTCAACTTTCATTCCTATCTGCTCTCGCTCCAAATCTTCTGTAACCCCCTTGCCTTGATCGATCCACTATATTTCTCCACATCCTCTCCTTTACCACTCCTATCTGCTCTTCCTCCAAACCTTCTGTAACCCATTGGGTGCTAGTGGCTTCCAGCCTTGCTTGGGGTGATAAGCTTTAAAAAAAAAGACTTTACTATCTTAGAGGGTGTTTATATACAGCGTGTACATCAGAATCAGTACTACATTGTGACTGTCATTTTCACGTTTTCATCTCATGAACAGAAGTTTGATAACAGCACCAGTGTTGTTAAACATGTCTGTATATTCTGTCTCGCAAACAGGATCAGTCATTTATTCTGCATGACATAAATAAAAGACGATTCATCTTAATGTGAAGTCCCATGCGCCAGATTTAAATATTCTCATTTCTCAAACGTCTGGAGAAACACTAAAATTTCAGCGTCTATCAGAAAATAGAAAAATGTACTGGTGATGTGCCTCTAGACGCCGGACACACCAATTTGGGAGATAACCTGTTTCAATCACCAAATTTATGTTATATATAATGGTCCTTGGGGTTCTGAGTTGTTAGAACCGTATCATGCCAAGCCATTTCATGCCTATATAACGGTGGTGGATATAGAGTGAGGTGACTAATAATGCATGTTCTAACATGATTGCACCATCTCGCATGGCCCATAGGATTCAGGAGTGGCTGTCCAAGAATGGCATCAAATATGTCATTGTTATGGGATATCATCGCTCTCCAGATTTTAAATACGCTGGACATGTAGAGCCTTATCGACTCTTTAACAACCATCATCGGCAATGTGATAGCAAAAATACACAACCACCCGATCCTGTCATTCAGTCACTTATGAGGATCCATGAATTTCGTCCTTCCCTCCATTAATATTTTCAGAGTTTTCTAAATTCAACACGTTAACAAATAATTCTGAAAACATGCACATTTCTATTACACAATATCTTTATCATCATATTCCCTTTGTACTAAGCTTGCCCTATATCATTTTAAGCTATGCTATACTTATGGGTAAATTCCTAAATATCGGAGATAAACCGTATGTAAATGTAGAAGTCTACACTTACATCACCATCGAGCGGTGACAGTGTTTCATGCTTGAGCGCAATCTTCAGGACGTGCGTGTGATGTTTTGGAACTACAATTATATATGCTGGCCAATGATGCATCATGGGTAGCGATGTCTATTCCATTACTTAACGGTTATTGGGTACACGGTAACGGTTATGTTTCAAATTATTCTATCGGAAATTAAATAGGAATAATTGTATAATCCTGACGCGGTTATTTGCAGCTATTTTATAGTGTTTAACTTTTTTAATAGTTATTTATTATGGATTACTTTATTATATGTTATGATTATTAATAGTATTACATTTACTTCTTTAGTTTTTTTTAATTATTTATGATTTGTTTTTCCTTTCTATTTATCTTTTGTTTATTTTATATTTTCGTTGATGTCTTCCTTTTTATTTTTATTACGGTGGTGTCCGTATTTTTTATTATTTCTGATAACGTTGCATTGCAAGGGAAAATCATTTTTATCTGACAGAATAATGTTTGTACTCATTACAAATACCTCTCGGTATACTCTCATTAATCTTGGGCTAGAAATTCTTCATACTGCATATTCTATTGAATTGTCATCTTCAATAATAATTACATTTTACACGACGTCAGGTCAGAGATTCCAACATGTTTGAAGATATTAGAGAATGTCTCTGTAAGCCCTTCAAGCAAAATCGGAATCCTTTTTAATGGTGGGATATAAAGTATCACTGAAAAGTGGCATCAGTTCATAGAAAATTGAAGAAATTATGATTAGATATGATATCAATTCAACAGATGAAACTGACTTCGAAATATCCCGCGAACTTTTCCCTGAGCTTATTATTTTGAATGTAGAATTTATCTGAAAGCCAAGAAAATAAACACATGAAATAATAATTCAAAATTATCACAAAGATAAATACATGTCAGAGTTTTGCACTATATAAATACACCCAAGTAATATTTGTAAAATATTTACAATTAGGAAATAATCTTATCACATGCAGAATTATTATTCATCAGTAAATTTAGAGATTTGAAAAGACTCCACACTAATTGCTCTACAAAGAGAGATCTATTATAAAATGTTTCGATAAAATCCATGCGATAATATTTGCAAGGCGTTTGGTACACCTTCAAATAGACATTAACGTATCAAACCGAGCAGACTGTCAACCTTTGTTTATCAAACGTTATGCATGCCCCGATTCGTGACCCCACACAAATATGCTTGTTATATCGCACAGATTAATGGCGAACTCACATAATCTATTATGTTGCAAAGTTTGAAGTGTAATAAACGAGAAGACATAGGAAGTTGGGTAGAGATCTTATTTCTCATGTTTTCCCACCTACTTGGTATCCTCCAATTTATCATTTTATATATATTTATCATTTTATATATAATTGATTAAGTATCTCACATCGCAAGGTTTTCTTTCAGATAAATAATATTGTTTTCCCTTCTCTAGGTCAACTACTGATGTATTAACGATTATTGCTAAAAGAATGGCAAAACTTAGACTTGACATCTCGAAAGCATTTAATGAGGGAGGTTTGCACAACTGGCCGCCTTTAAAGGGTGAAAGGTTATGGATTATCTGGACGTATTGTTTTAGCCGATTCTAAACGGTCATTCTTCTAGATCTTTTTGCATTAATATAGGCCCCCACCTACGTTTTTCCTAATTTTCATTAACGATGGCATCAATTCTCAACTAGGTATCCATACTGATGACACCTATTTACTACTGTCTTAATAGTAAGTCAAACCGCTTCGAGATGGTCAAATTGCCAGCTAATCACAAAAGTGACCTACAATCTGTTGCTTACTAGGGCAAGTGATGATTTGTTAATTTTAATGCCTTCACAACGAAACTGGTCTATTAACCATCTGAAAGAGAATTCTCTTTCATCAGCATAGCTGATGTTAACCCCTAGTAGACAGAGTCGTTGCTTTTTACTGAGTTAACGTTTTCTTCTGGCAAGATGTGAAAATATTATATCGATTCAATTGTTAAGTCTACGACTAGGGAGGTTTTTCATTGTGTCATCCTAGAGAATTTTTATCTTTATTATTTATAAGTTTACCATTAGCCCATACTAAATAACTGCCATATGTTGTCTTGTTCTGCTGCTATATATTTATAGAGGCTTGATAAAATCCAAAGAAACTGCAATGATATTAGTCATAACCTTGCATCTCTGCTTCAGTCATTTTCCCACCGTCCTAATTTAGATTTCCATTGCTTTTTATATTATCACTCTATGAAACCATAATTGTTATGCTAAAAGTTGCTTTTCACACATTTTGCTTGTGGAAATCTTCCAGCTTCTTGCTTTCCAGTCAATTTTGATGTTAAAAAAAAAATTAAATGCTATGTCAATTGTTATCTACTGCCTTCTTGATTCTTATTTTATTGTTATCACTCCTTAATAATTTTTGTTTATTCTTATTCATTCACACTCAGTAACCCCTCCTATTTTAACGGCTTCATAAGCTTGCTTGTGGCGAGATGATGAAAGAGTATCTTTAATAAAATTTATTTTTATAATAAATTAATGTCTAAGAGTACTTTATGAAAATTTTGGTTGGTGTCTATAAGGTTTACTATTAAATTCAACATAGAGTTTTATTTTCGAAGAAATGCTCAACATAAGAAATGTGCTTTATAATAAAAAAAAATATTTTATCGTCGACTATCAAATTGATTGTTAATCATCCGTCTTTTTAATGAATTTCGCCATTGAAATGATTCTTGTTTGTTTTCTATTTTTTTCAGTTGTGGCGTTCAAAGCTACAATTCATCTTTTGTTTTAGTGAGACTATTTTCTTCTGATGTAAATTCTATTCAAAATAAAGTGATAAAATAATTAACATTTCCTTTCTCTGTCTTTGAAAAGTATTAAGAAATTAGTCTCAAGTTTTCCTTGTCAGACCAAATCTTTTACTTCAATTTATTTTCCTTTTTATACCAGACGTAAAACAAATCTTCAGTTATAAACTTCTTGTATTTAAAAAAAAGAAATTCTAAAGAAAGCAACGAAAGTCGATGTTCATTATTTTTCATCGAGAGAAAAATGGAAATTGTTAATGAAGATAAAGGCTGATGTCCCCCACCAGACCAAGTAAACGAAAGCCAACATTAACATTTCTGCAATAACTGTCTTCAGGCTTAAATGTGTGGGATTATGCGAACTTCGCCATTATATTGGAGTCAATTTTAACTTCGCAATCTTGATAAAGTCCAAAATCATCTCCGCGGCCATGTGGGTGGTGAATTATTTTCCAACCGACAGTACCTTTTCCACATACGTAATGTTACAAGCATTTCGTTCCTCTATCACTATTCCCATTGAAAATTGTTCAAACAAACTACATTCATTTAGTCCGCTAGTTCTAAATTTCACGACTAAACACCCAACGTTGTTGCGAATCACTCCATCCTTTCGTATTCCAACCGGACTGCCTCTTCCCAATAACCGCGGATTTATGAAACCGACTCCCAAGATTATGGTTCCCAAATCACAAAAATATGGATAACCATTATCTTCACCACACATCGCCATAAACTATGTTTACTCTGTAACCTCTGGAGCTCTTGGGCCGTGTGCAAAATGAATATTATTGTATAAATTAAAAAAAAACAAACTATCATTTTGTCTTTGAGGAAAAGTCAACAGCATAAATATTTGACAAATCAATACATGTTGGAGTTATTTCTTACAATAACTCGCATTTCTTGTGTGGATTGAGAAATTATTTACGAGACGACGCTTACGACTTAAACTCGGAACACAACTTTATAGTGATTTAATAATATTATCCGTCAGATATATCCGAGTTAGCGGTACACGTCCTTTCGGATCATCCATGCATTTACCTCATGAAAATAGTTGCTATTTTCCAAGAGTCAATTGACACCAACCATGCCTTTTATCCGGATTAACAACGTTAGACCTTTCAGCTCACAAAATAAGATTAATAAATGACAATTTTAAAATATATTTTATCAATTTTACTGTTGACAACAGTACACTAAGTTCATGAACTCAACTCAAACAAAATAGTTATTTTTATATTTTGGCCAGACGTCTATGTTCGTCAGAATAGCTAAACTTTGATCATAATTGATAAATCGATCGTTATTCATTCAATTTTCCTGAGATTAAACCATCTGCAGGAATTGAAATGCTCCTCAGGAGCTTATCCTTCTTGATAAGCAGACAAGCAAATGATAATCGTCTGATCCACAGACTGTGCACTTGATAGATTGACTTAAGACCAGTCGCAGCTTAGCGGATTAATTCGGCCGCAATTACAATTTAAACCAGTTCATGA
This sequence comes from Acanthosepion esculentum, assembly GCA_964036315.1. Classification (NCBI taxonomy): domain Eukaryota; kingdom Metazoa; phylum Mollusca; class Cephalopoda; order Sepiida; family Sepiidae; genus Acanthosepion; species Acanthosepion esculentum. Next base: position 52,751,597 of record OZ038495.1, on the reverse strand, counting down.
AACATCCCCTCTGCTTTAAGTTATCAGGCGCCAAACCATGAACTAATGTTAGTCATCTCGTCTAGTTAATCATTACGCATGAGTAGCGAGTTCGATTTTCACTAGGAGTGTGAATAGGAATCGAGGTTCAACCTGTTTATGAGAATTGACGTGAAAAAAGTCGGCAATTTCTCCACTGCACTCAAATGAGGTGGGTGTCAATGTGACGTTTACTAAAAAGGATAAGCTGGAAAAACTGTAAATTTTCTTGAAACACACACATATAGGCAGACCGAACTATTTAATAAAAAATGAAGGCCTTAAAAATGTGTTTAATCTCTAGCAGAAGGCATTTTTTTGCACTTCAATAATAATGGACAGAATAGTTTTCTAATTGTTAAACGGAAACGTGATGTGCCGATTTAAAACTAAAAAAGAATTAAACCACTTCATCAGGACCTACTTTACTATCATAGATACACATAATTATTACAATTAACCCATATATACTCTATGAAAAAAAAAACTGTTTTATGTCACTTACGAGATTCTATCTCCACTATCGATAAAAACATTACATTTTTACGTTGGCCTCACATGCGCCACCAACTATACGATGTCCAGGGGTCTTGAATCTTCTTGTAATTCATGATCGGCCATTAAGAACCGAAATGTAACTAACAACATATGACATGAGAAAATTACAAGCCACCACTAAAAGTCTATAAGCCATTATTATACTGAAGAAATAATTCATAGAAACACATTCCATATAGGAGGCTGTATAATGAAGTGTATACAGTGTAACTCGGATATAAGAGAAACTCGGATATAAGAGAAACTCGGATATAAGAGAAACTCGGATATAAGAGAAACTCGGATATAAGAGAAACTCGGATATAAGAGAAACTCGGATATAAGAGAAACTCGGATATAAGAGAAACTCGGATATAAGAGAAACTCGGATATAAGAGAAACTCGGATATAAGAGAAACTCGGATATAAGAGAAACTCAGATATAAGAGAAACTCAGATATAAGAGAAACTCAGATATAAGAGAAACTCAGATATAAGAGAAACTCAGATATAAGAGAAACTCAGATATAAGAGAAACTCAGATATAAGAGAGGTTTTCTCTGGTCCCAAATTAGAGCCTGTGTTAATGTATACAAAATAGACCGAACCCGGATATAAGGGAAATCCGGATATAAGAGACTTCTTATCCGGTCCCGACAACTCTCTTATATCCGGGTTACACTGTATAAAATATTTAATAGACGTAAAAGATAATACGAACAAGTAATTGACATATGATATTCCTGCCAGTGGTGTAGAGCTTTATTTAACCGTTACACATGACGTCACTTCGTGTTGATTCGAATTCCAGTTACCCGAAAAATGCTTAAATGCCTCCAACAAAAAATTCCAAACACATTGAAAACACCAAGTTCTTGATAAGGACTGAGAAGATTTAAAGGACCTGAACAAAACAGTACATAAGACAATAGACCCACAACTGTCCCGATGTACACATTATTCGATATTTTAAAAAGGAAAAATAATCGAAACAGTCAGGATTGGCCATTTAAATTTAATATTCGTTTGAAATACGAGACAGAAAGAGAGAAAAAATATAACCAGTATTTATACACTACGACTCAAGTTCCATTGGATAAAAGCGTCAGTTGGATCCAGTGAATGGATCCAAAGAGTTATGAGTTCAATACCTGGCTACTACAGTGGTGTAAAAAAACTTGGATAGTTGAGTTAAAGGAAGGTAACCTAGACATCCGGAAGAGTCGTGGCACGTGGAACTAGAAAAAAATTCCATTCACACGCAAAAGGCCGGAGCGTACAATGGCCGTAACGTCGTAAATATGGCAACAAAGTTGATGTCAAGTCCGAACAATGTAAATGGTCACAATACATCTAAGAAATCTAGAGAGATATAGGTTATCTTCTAAGTGATATCAGGCACACTTTTGAAACATTTCTTTTCATCCACCAACTAGAGGCATAATATATTGTTAATTGACTACTACTAAGAATTGGCTCTCTAAAAATGATAATTTCGGCGTGGTAAGTCGTTTGCTTCATCTGATTTACTTTATTGCAACGTAAGAAGAGCTGTATCGTTGATATTTACTGCGCATAGTTTGCAGTACAAATTGGGTGAGCCGAAGTCAGCAATTGATTGGCTATAACTGTTAAATGTAAACTAATTCCCTGTTTCTTTAGATGAAAGTGAGTAGATATTGTTTTCTTCTATTGATTTTAACCGAGTTAAAGAAAAGATCTTCATTCTCTCCTCCCTAACACACAGATAAACTTGTATCTGTACAGTCCAAGACTATTAAGCATCAATCAAGGACAAGGTTTTAATCAAGACAGCCTATTTCCTGCTAGTGGCAGATGCCAGTGATCGAACACATTTAAATTCTGGATTTTAAATGTTGTCTTTCAAACTAGGAAATTATACTTTTCTGAAAGGTTGAATGAAGTACTTAATAATATCATCCTCTCGCAAATCCACCCGCTCGCCTTGTTCATCCCTAAGTTTATCTGTAGGCGTCCATTATGGAACAAATCTTTTACTATTAATACGTTTCAACGTTTGGATACTCAATGAATAAAGATTACAGATTCTTGAAATACTTTTTACAAAGTCAATTTTTGTCAGAGGCGGCTTGATCATTCAGATTTCATCTGTCTTAATTGAGTGGTTGAACAGTGTACCTACTTGCAGTGTTTCTAATAAAGTGATATCAAATCCTGATAAAATAGGAAAACTGACTATTTGAAAAAAATAATTAGTCAGCATTTTGGAATCGACTATTCTCACTGAACATCTCAGGAACAGAAGTTTGCTAAAAACAATTTATTCTAGTTTTGTTCAGATAACAGAACTCTATAATTTTAATTACTTGCGCGTACAGAGTCGTGGAAACGATTCTTCACAAGGCTAGAGTATAAAAATCTTAAGTCTATTTTGTTTGTTTACATATAGATAGGTAAATAGAAATGACACTAATTGGTACCAAACTGATGGCGTTTTTTGTCCAGGCCATTTCCTGATTATATAAATTTATACATGAAAGTTGTAATTGTTCTTCCAAGCAACAAGAAAATCGAACGCTGAAACCTGAGATTTATATACGTACATATATTAATAGGTCCGCAGAATAATGGTAAAAAATATTTCAGCAAACATTTTTAACATAACCATCTTTCTTTCCAGTGCACTTGAAACAACCTTTCACTATGAATCACAGATCGAAAATACCCAATCAAGCATCGGATATATATGTTGGATTTAGTAATCATCGATACAGCTTTTTATATCTGCATACGTCAATGTTTACACAGAAATACCAGACAGTTGTCTGGCGAGTTTCATCCAACCAAAACTTGATCGAAATGTTTCATTTTTGTCTATTTGTTGATCTTTCTAACTAGTATACTGAAGAATTTTGGCGTGATGTATAAACGTACGTCTCTCAAAAATGTCTAAATTTTCAGCTGTATACAACCGCTAAGATCAATGGTTAAAAATATCTTTGTCACCAATACACAGGCTTCACATTCTCAATCATTGTAAAATGGCGCTACAAAAACGCAAACAAAAGACTGTACCAGGTTAATGAAATTGCACGACCCGGGGACTTTCCAGAGCAGCAGTAACTCAAATTGATATCACATCTAAGTGAAAGAGTAAATAATGACAATCAAGATTTTGATATTCCACACTACAAAAGAAGTTTAACAAGGAATACTGGAAAGAATGATTTTATAAATTTCAACCAACAGTAGTAGTGGCTAATCTGTCAATGAAAGACAAATGTTTCTTTATAAGGAATCGGCGACTATTACCATTATTATTTCGGTGGGGATGTAGAGAGAAGGAACATATTCAGAACTGCAGCGGGAAGGAACATGTTCAGAGCTGCAGAGGGATGTGGAGAGCTATGATCGCCAACGTCCTGAAAGGACATGACACATAACAAAAGAAAGGACACGTGGCACAGTAGATAAAGGCGTTAGTTAGATCCAGTGACATGACCCAAATAAGGCGGTGGAAAACTTGGAGAGGGGAATTAACAGGAGATAACCGATAACTGACATCCATTAGACATGGCACGTGGAAATAGAACAGTCTAGGCCAGCGAGCGAAATTAAGGGTTCAGTTCGACATTCCAACCACCTGATGAAAGCCAGAGCGTACAACGTTGTGATAAATATGGCAACAGAGATTAGGACAATAATCCGAATAATGTAATTAGTGTAAAAAGAAATTGGACAATTATGTATGAACCATTAAATACCATATTTTGCGTTACATTTGACATTTTCTTTCATGTCAAGTTTGGGACCTATGATTACTTTCATGAACCAACAGACGCACACATCAAAATATTTGAGTGTTCTTCAATATTTAGCTACATGCATTTACATACGTGGACTAACAGTTCCTGGCTGATACACAAGAAGATACAGATACTGGCGCCTGTATATATCACAAAGTTAATTCTAGGAGAGAGTACGAGTACACATTAACACCTCGAGCATGAACAGTTCATACGTTGTAATAAAACAAGCATAAAGACAGAATGAATTTAATGTCATAGATTGGCTTTCAGCAAGCATATTGTTTAATTCATTGTTTTTAGAAAAGATTAAGGCGAAATCAGTTTCCAATTCTGCTACTACAACTTTCTGAATTTGCAGATACTCCTTTGATGAAGGCAGCGGCATTGAGTGTCCTGAAAAATGTGCCTTAGTGTGGTTTAAGGCACTTCCTAACCGTGCTACACTTACCAAGTAGTCAGCTCCTTGAAGAGTCCACTAGTGCAAGAAGGGGACCAATGTCTCGTGGACTCAATGGTAACGTTCTGACTACACAACTACGGCCCATTATATATTTTATACACACACAATGTTGAGATCACACCGGCGCAACCGACTTTGTTTTGGAATACTTTCTTTGTCAATATGTAAAGTTTCCATCCTCCATTCATATATGCAAAAAGAAAAAGAATGGAAATGTTTCGGTATTTTTCCGTGATCCCAAACTATACGGGTGGCTTATACTACATTTACTTAAGAGCGCCAACCACCAACTCGGGAACACGTGCAAATAGATTTGCGAAATGATCTTGATCAGTCAGCTACCACAGCTGAGTCATACGATGTCAAGCGTTTTCCACCATAAATAAAATGTATGGATAATGCGAAATACTAAAATGCATATTTTTTTTCATAAATAGACAGAAATCAATTCTACTCAAGGTTTCATGATATTTTCATTTGCTAATTCAAAACCATAGCTTGAATCAGGAAAAGTTTGTTAACAGAAATCATTTATGACTATTCCTTACCATGTTGAAATAGTATAACGACGCGACAAAAGCCACCTCAGGGAAACAGCAGAATTAGACAGAGGAAAAGTGGACAAGCGAGTCAGATATTGACACGCAACAGAAATATGCGAGAAAAGCTACCCACATAGGGTCATGGGACTGAGGATAATCTATTACGCCTTGCTTTGTCTAGAGAATAGGGCTCAAACTATTTTCAGTATCTCTTACTCGAAATTCGCCTTTCCTATAAGAACTGTGATAACCCGATAATTTTAATTCGCTCAACTGAACGTAAATCGAAATATGTATTATGATCATCATGATTCCATGTAACAGCAAATGTAATAATAATCTGTATTCGATCAGTAAATCGGTCCGATTGGATACCTCTTTTTATAAGGCGTGTATGCAGTATATTTTCGAAGAGAAGCGTGATTCAATTTTGGCCATCACTTCTTCCTACGTTTAGCATTAATAAAGTGAAGAAAGAAAATGCGATTTAAGTGGTGTCTGTGTTTATGTGCTGCTAATGTATCGTCTTCAGATGCGTCGTATATTTGTATATATTTTTCTGTTGTGTCTAACCTTTTGCTGTTACTGACTTATCTTCCTTGGAAATCCAGCTGCCAGTGTTGTTCATCTAAGTAACAGATTCTTCAGAGATCTTTATGAACTTGTACTCGTACAAATGCAGAATACAAGAAAAATAACCTCAAAATAATACTTTCCATGATATGTATAAATAACAGTAAGTACTTGAAATATTAATTACGCATATACAGTCATTTTTCATGGCCGAGGTAAACTAGTATTAACTATAGGATTTAATTACAGTATTTACATTATTCGGACTATTGTCCTCATCTTTGTTGCCATATTTATCACAACGTTTCTGTCGTTGTAGGCTCCGGTCTTCTTCAGGTGGTTGTAATGTCGAATCGAACCTTTTATTTCGCTCGCTGGGGTAGACTGTTCTAGTTCCACGTGCCATGTTTAATGGATGTCAGTTATCAGTTATCTCCTGTTAATTGCCTTCTCCAAGTTCTCCACCGCCTTTACCTGGTATTGAACACATACTCTTTGGGTCCCATCAGTGGATCTAACTAACGCCTTTATCCACGGTACCATGTGTCCTTGAGATAACTGATAATTGACATCCATTAGACATGGAACTAGAACATTCTACACCAGCGAGTGAAATAAAGGGTTCAGTTCGACATTCCAACCACCTGAAGAAGGCCGGAGGATACAACGGCCGAAAAGTTGTGATAAATATGGCAACAAAGATGAGGACGATATTCTGAATAATGTAAATAGTGTACATAATACAGAAACAGACAGATACTGTAGGGTTTAATTTTTTTACAATCATCAGTATGGTAATAATAAAATAAAGATTTTTTTTATTGCTTATTAACAACTGTGTTTAAATAATGATTGGTTTGAGGAACCTCTTTATGTCACGTATCTAATAAGTCAAACGGCAAATTAATATTGACTACAGATTAAAATAGAAGCTAATCATTGAAGATCGAAAGCTGTTTTTATCTATTGATATTGTAATATCCAATCATCTTTCATTGACACAAAATAGAGCCAGAATTCAATAATCTGTTTCAAACTTTAGACGACCAATCAACATTCAGTGAGCGTGAAGTAATTAGTAATATTCAATAAAATCCTCTGGCCGATCTATCTGGTCGTCTCTCTATCGATCTAATATCTTCATGATTTAAAGTAAATAGACTAAACAAAATAACAGCAAATGATTATGCCCCACGTTTAGTCATTAATGGATCTGAAGATTTAGAGAGACGCAAGAACAGACAGAGAGACGCAAGAACAGACAGAGAGACGCAAGAACAGACAGAGAGACGCAAGAACAGACAGAGAGACGCAAGAACAGACAGAGAGACGCAAGAACAGACAGAGAGACGCAAGAACAGACAGAGAGACGCAAGAACAGACAGAGAGACGCAAGAACAGACAGAGAGACGCAAGAACAGACAGAGAGACGCAAGAACAGACAGAGAGACGCAAGAACAGACAGAGAGACGCAAGAACAGACAGAGAGACGCAAGAACAGACAGAGAGACGCAAGAACAGACAGAGAGACGCAAGAACAGACAGAGAGACGCAAGAACAGACAGAGAGACGCAAGAACAGACAGAGAGACGCAAGAACAGACAGAGAGACGCAAGAACAGACAGAGAGACGCAAGAACAGACAGAGAGACGCAAGAACAGACAGAGAGACGCAAGAACAGACAGAGAGACGCAAGAACAGACAGAGAGACGCAAGAACAGACAGAGAGACGCAAGAACAGACAGAGAGACGCAAGAACAGACAGAGAGACGCAAGAACAGACAGAGAGACGCAAGAACAGACAGAGAGACGCAAGAACAGACAGAGAGACGCAAGAACAGACAGAGAGACGCAAGAACAGACAGAGAGACGCAAGAACAGACAGAGAGACGCAAGAACAGACAGAGAGACGCAAGAACAGACAGAGAGACGCAAGAACAGACAGAGAGACGCAAGAACAGACAGAGAGACGCAAGAACAGACAGAGAGACGCAAGAACAGACAGAGAGACGCAAGAACAGACAGAGAGACGCAAGAACAGACAGAGAGACGCAAGAACAGACAGAGAGACGCAAGAACAGACAGAGAGACGCAAGAACAGACAGAGAGACGCAAGAACAGACAGAGAGACGCAAGAACAGACAGAGAGACGCAAGAACAGACAGAGAGACGCAAGAACAGACAGAGAGACGCAAGAACAGACAGAGAGACGCAAGAACAGACAGAGAGACGCAAGAACAGACAGAGAGACGCAAGAACAGACAGAGAGACGCAAGAACAGACAGAGAGACGCAAGAACAGACAGAGAGACGCAAGAACAGACAGAGAGACGCAAGAACAGACAGAGAGACGCAAGAACAGACAGAGAGACGCAAGAACAGACAGAGAGACGCAAGAACAGACAGAGAGACGCAAGAACAGACAGAGAGACGCAAGAACAGACAGAGAGACGCAAGAACAGACAGAGAGACGCAAGAACAGACAGATTCAGAAAAAATGATTTTGCCTTCATGAGATGTTTAAAAAAAACTTTCCGACGCTTAGGCACTATACATATATTTAATTAATTTGGTCCTAGCTCTCTTTGTTTGAATATTTTCATTATTCAACGACTATTTTTTATAATATTGATAGGTCTTTTAAGGCGTTGGCGTGAGACTAGTCAAATAAATTTCAACGTCCGCGGTCGAGAAATATTTGACCGAAAACTTCATGATAAGACGCAAAATGGTTGAAGAAAACTAATCAAAATAAACGATTTATCAACTAATTAAGACGTAAAAAATTTGAATATTCGATTATCCCACCTTTTCTATCATGGGTAAGTGATAGATCGCTGGCCTTGTACAAGGCAGTATCAAAGGCAAAAACTCAAACACTTTCGCTCTTCTTTCGTTCATCAACCACAGGATGCCGTAGTAATAAAACGTGTCTCGTTTCCCCAGGCATACCACGTGTCACATAGCAAACAACGTATAGCAGGAGACGTGAGGCTATTTTCTGTCCAGAAAACATTCACGCGACCACAACAACATCTACACTACATTTAATAATAAATATATTTATCTTGTCCCTCATACCAAATTGGGCATATAAGTAAGGATAATAAATCCGTTGGTATATAATCCAAGTGTGTCATAGTAATATAAAATATTAGACTGATCCATAAAAGAGCTCAATGTATTTATTATTACAGAGCAGAAATTAATACACAAAATCCCAAATGCTCTCAAATGGAGAATAAGCTTATTTCAACCAACGAAAAAATAAAATTCGGCAGTCTTATTTAACCTTGGTAGAGCCCGAGTTCGTCTTGGAATTAGAAATTTAACTGTGAAAGAAAGCTCTAAAAAAAAAAAAAAAAATTAAAAACTTAACATTCGGAAAACTAATACTGAATTTCAATGTTTCTGTCAAACGAATGGCACGAGTCAGTAGTCAGGGGAGGGTAAAAAGTATTAGTCTTAAAGGAAAGAGGTTTTATAAAATTAAACCCGGTTTTATCAAATTAAAACCTTATGACATTAAATTGGTGTTAAGGCAGAATGAAATGCTAATTTAAAACCAAGAATAAAAAGGGGTTTAACCAATCTTTTTCTATATTTTATGGTTGTTTTTAATTGTAAATTTGTACCATTAAGCGTAATTTTGTACTTATATTTAACTTATCTTTAAAGATAAGTCTGTTTATTACATTATATTTTTATTTTTAAATGTAGAATTTATTTTATCTTCTATTTTTTCTATTTCTAAATATATTTTTATTCATTAATATAACCCGTTGATTTTATATTACATATAACTTATTTTTCAATATATTTAAGAAAGTTATATTTAAATGATTTAAATCTTATTCTGAAATATAACTTGTCTTTGGAATAGTAGTTTTAAGTATGATTTTCCATTTTAAATATAACTTTATACAAGTTTTTTTAAACTACTTTTTATTTCTTCCTTAGTTTTAAATTAACATTTCATTCTTCATATAACCCCAATTTAATATCCGGATTTACTTTTATAAAACTTTTCCTTTAAGGCTAATTCCGACACGAACTCGGTCAATATCGGGATTGAATAAAACTAACGAAATTATTTTTTCGTCGGTTGAAATAAGCTCATTCCCCATATCACGTGATTTTTTAATTTTATGATATATATATATATATATATATATATATATATTTTATAAAATTAATGTAAATTTTGAATCCTTTTATTTACAAAATTTTTAATTGAATGTTGTTACAATTAATAACTTAAAAATTGTTTATCCACAAATCGGATTTCAATATTCAGTCGTTATATCATGAAATTATTTTCGAAATAAAAGAAAGCTATGAACATCCTTGTTTTCCTGGTAGACAACACATTTATTGCGTGTATCAAAATGTTTGAAACAAAGTTCAAATTTCTTTTGGGTGCAACTTACCTTGAAAATCTCAATGAGATGTGAAAGATTCACTTAATATAACACGTCTATTCACATTTCTTGTTTAGTGGAATCCATAGGGTTAAATACTCTACTCCTATTACTTTTTCCAACAATCTCACTTAAGAAAACTTGCTTTTTGAAAGGTGATCGTTTTCTTTCTCTTATGACACGGAAAGCATCAGGCAACGTCGTCTGGTATCCGACGCAAAACCCCAGACAACCTCGTCCGATAACCGACGCAAAATACCAGGCAACGTCGTCCGATAACCGACGCAAAGGGCCGGTAAAATTGTCGGCTGATATGTCGAGTAGGGCTCTGATATGTCAGCTGCAAACCATGCTGAATGTTAAGACCACCACCCAAAAGAGATCCGTCGTGTATATTTTTATCAATCAATGTTTACATAGAGCGCCAATGAGCCAATGCTTGCATAGAGGGCCAATACTTGCATTGAGACTCAAAGAGGAAACACAACCAACTTTTGCGTTGACAATCAAATATAATGAAACAAACGGATTTCGACATTAAATTAACCGTCGTATAATCTCGGAACCTCACCAAACTGCCCCTGCGCAAATCACTTCGTACCAAAGAAATGTCAACTAAGATTCGTATGTGACTAAATGGAAGCAACTGATTAAAATATAGTCTCGTGCCAATCTTCGAATTAGGGATGATGTGCCCGTTTTGGAACATCAGCCTTCCAAACACGAGTATTGATCCATAATCCAGTGTTTGATATCCGCGGAGAATACGCAAAAATTGTCCACGAAGGATACTAATTTTTGCAAGGATTTCTAAAAAAAATCTGTGTTGAAGTGTTATTCGAAAGCATCAGAGCAAATTACAATATTTTGAATAAAAATATTTTACAATGTAATGTGACTGTTTAGCTATAGAAAGCGGTATATTATTAGTAACACGGGTGTTTCTGGAGAAATCAATAGAAATTGACCCATCAGAATATTTTCATTATCTTAAACTGAGAAAACGCCAAAGACACGAAGAAAAAAATACGTCAGCTCAGCAAATAAGTGAATGTTCTATTTTAAGTAATGTCTGCTATGTATACAATATCATGTCTCTGATATTCGATTGAATCTGTTATATTTAAAGCAGCTGTCTTGTTTTGAAAAAAGTTTGTTCCTTTCCGATGAGATCTGCACAGAAAATAGTTTTTCACAGACTAGAAAACTTTTTTTTTTATATTGCATATGACAAAAATAGATACATTTTTGAGCGAAATAATTCAGACTTGGATGATTTATAATTTCCAGATCGTATAATTTATGAAATAATTAAGATTTGTTTTTAACTGTATAAAATGAAACATACTCATCAGCATCGATCGTAAACGTAACGTTAAACCCAATTTTTAGTAAGTAAATTATGAAAGGACGAAAGGCATGAACATATCTCGATTAGATAATTCTTGTTATTCATTTCATAACCGACACTAAACAGTTGTTTCCCAGTCATCCTTCAAAAATATTCAATTTAACAAATTCACTGTGACGCAAAGAGACCATTTTTTTTATAGTCACCAATACAACTTGCTATATTTCATTAATTATTTTGGTTAATGGAATAAAATATATAAACAATAATGAATGACACATGAATATTTTGTTACAAGCTTTTTCTGGTCTGCCATGTAGACTAGTCACGCTTCAATGGCCAGGGATTTAATACATTAATCACCACCATTCCATTTTGAGATGATGTGTGTTGGTTTCTTCTGCTAGGAATGGATACCGAGTACATTCGCTGCCTTAATTTATAGACAAATCCTACACTTGCATACCGTCATTTCTTTCTAGCCAATAAAAATGGACACTCCTCAGTCTCATCCGCCATGTTTTGTCCTTTGTCTTCAAGTCAGAACGCTATAGCCACTTGCGTCTATCCTCTTTTGCGTATAAATAGGATTCTTCGTTTGTCAACTTTTCCTCTTACCACTGTCGCTTTGCATAGTTTTTATTTGCATTGTTTGCTGAGTATTTATTTACCCTTACTCTTTTTCATCCCTTTCCTATTGTTTGGAGAGCGTTTTCAATTACGCTTCTTGAGAATTTTGTCAATTACACTTAACCATGGCCACAACAGGAATTTATGGATTATAGGTAAAACGGCACAATTAATATCGGGTGATTATTTTGGAAAACCAATAACGGATAATTTAAAACGCATCCTATAATCAATACTGCATTTTTGTTTTAATTTTTATAACCAATACCGGTTCTTGCGATGAACATTAATAGATTTGTAGAAATCTACATCTCAATCTAAAATATATATTGTACCGAGAACAATATATTCGTTACCATGACTATCCGTTACCATGTTTCCTCAAATAAATCGGCTTTAAGGATTAAAATGTGTAATGTGTTAACAATTCTTGAACTTCATCTCAAATCAAATCTTTAGTGATAATAATTTGCATATATTGTTTTAATTCAACGGATGCCAAGTAAGTAATCCGTTATTTCTTAACTATATCATGATTATTTTGAGTTCGTTTTCTCTGGTTGTCCGCACGTCGACTGAGAAAAAGCTAGTGTTACATAGCTCTCTCAGTCCCACACCCACTCTGATTATTGGCTAATACCTGCTCAGTTAGCGCCACCTACTGTAAGCGGAAGGTCCTCTCTCAATAGCAAATTGCGGAAGAGGGTACAAACCATTTTGCTTACTGCATCACACGCAACCAAATCTGGGTCTCTTCTCGGGTTTATTCGATTCTCAATTACAGTTTAATATTTCAATTACGTTTCAACGTTTTTACTTTTTATGCCCTGCATCTATTGATTTTCACTGTCTGTCCCTGTCAAGGCTAGTATGTATAGGCATTTTAAAGTTGTTACTGGCTGGCATTTAGGTGTGGGAACTATATTTTCAAACGCTTAATCAGAGTATTTTTTTATTCAAGCATCATTGAAAGCGCCATTTTGTGAAGATATCGCGCGATTGGTACCAAGATATAGATATATGCTCTTCCCCAAAGCTGAATGTAGGAACTATCAATTGAATTCAATTTGACAGTTTATTTTTTTCATTCATTGATTAAATATGCACAACAAGGTTAAATTGTAATATTGTGGAGCACCCGTCTTCAATGGTACAGAGCCCATCATCTTGTCTTGTATAAAGGCATTCGAAATCCTCCCTTTTTAACTGCATTTCGACACTGACCTTTGCTAGTGCTGACAATGGGCAAATAGTTTAACCATGTGGACAGTCAAATATGTTACGCATACTGACCGATAGGAATCGTTATTTATTTATTTTTATCACCGACGAATAACTTTGTTTCTTTCCCCGTCCACAACTCATTTCTGTTTGAACCTTTGTACGTGTATATTCCGATTAAAATTAGTTTTTTTTCCGGTAGACACGCGTTAGGCGTATTCGATTTTAGCAGTAATTAAGAAAGTTCAAATGTATCCAAGTTACCTTACGTTTTAATCTGTTGTTGTCAATGAGAAGCCTTGTATAGAGAAACAAAACTCCTACAAAAAACACATAATAAATCACAAAGTAAATCAACATCTATTCTTTAGTTAATTACAATTACGCTTTGAAATTCGACCAACTTACAAAGACCCGGAAGCAGTGCCAGTTACAGTTTTAAGAATCTTATTTAGCGAAACCAAAAAAACTAAAACAAGATAAATGAAGCGCAAATTAAGTAGCTAATGTTTACGAAGACAACGTAGCTTCGGAAATGATTGTCTGCTTACCGTTTTGTTTGTTTTTGTTGCTTTTCCATCAAATTTGCAAACTTTTTTTCTGGCTTAAGCATTCATTGTTCTTCGAAATAAATATTTCTGATGTACATTGCGTTCGAGAGTTTTTTTACATTACATATGTTATAAGGCCACGACACAAATATAGAAAAAATATTTGCAACGTATGATTCGGGAATAGCATTTCAGAAAATTGATTTGTCAGTGATTCATGAAATTTTATAACTAACCATACTTTGAAAAAAGTATGAAAGCCCTTAAATGTAATAGTTTAATATCAATAGTAATATTACAAACCTTTCATGCACAAGTATGATTTTTCGATAGTTCTTAATACTTAAAAAAAAATAACTCTCGACACCTCATAACTTATTAGGTTGGTGCAAAAATAATGTATTCTCAAATGAAGTTGAACGTCAAAAAACATTATTTTTGCACAAACCTAATAGTTACCTCCCCTGAAGCGTTACTCAGCTAATTGCAGTAAACTCATCTTTCTTCACTTCACTATTAAAAAACAAATTTTCTTTAAGATGAACACAGCGATTTTGCCTTTGAAAATGATAAACACTACACTATTTGCCATGAAAAAAAAGTAAAAATAAAAACAACACCCTGATGATGACATTGTGCTAATGTCGAAAGTACTCGGAATAAAAGATATGTATCAACACTAATTTTCTCTTCCTTTAATAATGACACCAAAAAGCTTGTCCGTGAATATGAAAGGATCCAACTGAAAATGAGTAGACATATCACTGGATGTAGTGAAATAGACAGGAAGCGAAAATAGAAAACTGCTACAGACGAAGTTATTTTAGCCTCTTTCTAGACGATAGTTATTATATAGAATCGGGGTTATTTTATTGTCTGTTCTGTACTCAAAATTCATAAATATCTATTTTATCGGTTATATACAGTGCATAGATCATGACACCTACTGACATAATTTCTCCCGTGGTTGCTGACTAACAGCCTTGCGCCAAAATAACTTTCATAGATACTTAACATGCCTCGTATTTCCAGTTGCTATGTCAAGGTAGAAAATGGCCCTTTTAGATAATAGACTTGTCATTTTTCATTATTTATAGGATGTGGCTTCTGCTCGTCTAAGGTAAGGTTAAAAAATATCACTAATCTAGCTGGAAGGAAGAACAATTTAAGAACATTTTTTAATAAGCAACTTAAGCTTTTGCTCGGAACTCCAGTTGTTGCTGTTTTACACAGGAATTGTTCCTCTAGCAGCCGATTTTTTTTATCTTCCTTTGCCTTTAACTCCGGAAGGACTCGTTGGGGCGCCGACGTGCTGAGCTGCCCACCATTCTCCTCCATCTGTTGCGATCGTGTCCCATAGCCAGACTCTCCGCGAATGGCGCTCATCATGTGGCCTGTTTTAAGCGTTTTAATTTGGAGGGGCAGAGTCATCTCCAGGTTAGATCACAGCCGATGTCCTCCAACTAGGTGGCTCGCTTTGATGGAATACGTGGCCGTTGTAGTTCATCTAAGCTGAAACGAGGTCGTTCGCCCAGTCGTGCCGTCTTCATATCTCTCCTTCATTCGAGTTTAACCCATTCTGAAACGGTTTAGAGGGGGATAGCATCTTGGTGTCATCACATGGGAAATATAGGAGATGGTGGGAACCAGTCATGCCCGTCCGCTCGAAGGTGAAGCCTGCCAGACATCAAGGGTACTAACTCTTGAAAGTGCACCACCACTTTTGCGCACTTTTTTTAATAAATGAAAAAACAAAACAAAAACAAACTAATAGAATGGCTGGAATACTTCAATACAGTATAGAAATACTGTAACTAATTTTATTTTATTTTTCGGAGTTACCAAAATCACACTCACGTGAGTAAAAGTAAAACTTGAATGAAGATCCTTATAATTTAATAAACAGTGAAATGTATGTCTACTGGCCGAAACCATCAAATGTCTTATAAACGAAAATACATCTCTTAGCAGGTATAGAACATGCTTTCTCTTTTTGTTTGATTAAAAATAACGAATTAACTGCTTTCTGTATCTATTTAGGTCTTGAAATATATCCTTAGTCACAAGGACTAATTAGTGTCTATAATTCGAAATCTTCATTTTTCCAAAGCCAAACTAGTTGTAGGGTACTCTTTATCTAAACTATCGAAATTTAATTTCTCCAAATGTCGCTTAATTCGACCGTTTTGGTTGCGATGTCCTTCAAATGTATATTTATGATATAAATCTATTCTCTATTTTAGGCGAGATATTGTTTCCCTGAAATCAGTGGAAAGTATTTTAATACCAAGATAGAGTGTTACACCTTCACTTTGCAGATGTTTGGCTCGCACACCGAAAATATACCTGATATTTTTGTGTCGCGCACGAAACGAATAGGTTAAACATCTAATCTAAACCTTTAATATGGTTTCACGCCGAATGAATAGTTTTATGATGCCTATTGTTGATTGACAAAGCAAAAACCTCAACCATCTTCCCAACCACACACACACACGCACTCACCTTATTCTAAGTGCGTTATACACGTAAATTCAAATATCCGATTGAGCTGCGTCTAATTCTCTACAAGAGAAATGTCATCGATATTAATCTATTCGTTTAAAACGTGTTTTTTAATATCATGCGATGTACTTAAAAGTGCATTTGCAGCGCATGAAGAGAAAATTGTTCGACGTTTTCATACGAGTCATTCATTTTATTGAAAAAAAAGGCACCCCCCACAAAAAACCGGGTGTTTTCTGTCTATTCTTTAGCGCTTTTTCAATTGATCTTTGACGAAGCACTGTTCATAAAAAGGTCAACGATTAATTATTTTCGAGAAACAGACCTGAACTTTTCAAAACAGAGACACCTTTGTATGAGAAGGCGTAGGCGTTAACTATTTCAGGTGCAGGCAACCAACGGGAATAACTCAGTGGTTATCGATTGCTCGAGACGTTCAATTATGTGATTGATTAACTGATTTTTATTTTACTGTTTGCAAGACTGAGAATAATTTGCGAGGGAATACAGCATTAGGAATTTGTTTTGAGAATAATCATTTATCGAGATCGAAGTCTTAGTATTTAACTCAAAGTTTGGGGAATAAAGATTAATACCTTTCCCTGAGCTATTTGCGCAGCAGTGAAAGTAACGAAACCAACTTGAATTCGAACTTGGTACTCCAACTTCTCATTCAGAATCGCTATCAAACAGAACACAATCATCCTCTTACTTTACAGAAGTTAGTTACCTGCTCTGTCCCTTCAGGTTGTGGGAGATCATTTCTCTTCAGTTTTGTCTGTCTTTTGTTAGATTCATGTCTCCATTTTTTAAATTCTTTTTTCTTCCAGTCACTAATTAGTTTGCATACAGTACCCTTCCACGTCTATTCCTACTTTCAATGCCCAAACATTCTTTTCTTTTCTTTGTCCTTTTTCTTTGATATTTACCAAGATTTTCTTTACCGTTCCTTGTTTTCTTCGAGCTGGCTCATTCACCCCATGTCCAGGATATTTTCGACAGAATCATGACTTAGCCATTTCAGTTTCTTTTTCTTTGTGAAACTATTCAGTTTTCACTGACAACTTTGATGGCGATTACTGAAAAAGATTATGTAGCTTTCCAATGCTAATTTTTGATACCTTTCAGCTAGATCGAATTCCCCAAAAGTTACTTATTCTTTCGTACCTGCAAATTTGTGTCACACTTTCAAAGTAGTTTTTTTGCTGCAATTGTTTTAGTTTGAAGACCCAGATGAGTACAACAAATCTTGTCACTTTTTCTCAAGACTATCCACCATGTCTTCATGCCAAGTCAGTTATTATTGATTTACTTTTCCTATTCAATCTGTCGTCCATCGATAATAAACTGTGAACAAAAGAAAAAAGAGAGGACAGGAGAAAGGAATAGAAGAGAGAAAGGAATAGAAGAGAGAAAGGAATGGAAGAGAGAAAGGAATAGAAGAGAGAAAGGAATAGAAGAGAGAAAGGAATAGAAAAGAGAACGAGAAAGAGAGAAAAGAAAAAGACATCATTGTATCTTCCTCATTCTTGTTCGATGCCATCACTTGTTTCCTCTTGATATACAGCTTTTTCTTCCTAAAAACAATATCTGTCGCATACACTTTCTATGTTGATGTGGTTCTTCTAACATTTCTAAAGTTTATCTTGCCTACTTCCATGAGTCCCTTTCTGTAATCTCTGGAATATGGGTTTATTTCTGCTTGCATTTCTGTTGTTAGTTCTCACAGTATTCTTACAATGAATATTGCTTTTCTTGTAATCAATCATGCTATTCATTATCGTTTCTGTTCGGATTCTATGAGAAATTTATTCTTTAGAACCCGAAGTAATAGTTTTATTATGTGATCGAAGCAGATTCTTCAGTGAAACACATTCGCTCGCACATGGATTTAGTGTCTTTTCTGAAAGTGGGGATGAAGGACACTTATTTCGGTACAAATGTATATCTTATATATCATAAAAAAAACATTACCATAATAGAGAAAAATATAAAATATTTTCATATATAAGAATTTCAAATCAGATGAAGTGAAAAAGTAATCCTGTAGATTAAATAACATGTTCATTTATAAATCACCCGCAGAGTACCCGGATCAACAAACCTGAAGATAGATCAGGATATTAGTCCGACTGAATATTGATAAAATATCTTTTTCTTATCTAAGGTTTCTACAGATATAGCAAAATGATCAATAACCTCAAGAATCCGTAATATAGCCATTAACAGGAAAATAATGTAATGTATATTGTTATAACTAAGTCTTCAATCATCTATATTCAATATCCTGTTTATTAATTTGTTGGAGTTGGGTTTTATTCTAGAGATTTGATTAAGTAACTATTTTAAATATAGATTTAGCAACAGAATGAAAGGAATTAAATATCTACTTTAAATGCAAATAAAATTTACCTAATTATATGAAAATTTAAATCTTTTATAAAAAATATTACGTAAAGTAGAATGCTTTCTTTTAAACTTCGGTATCTTCAAGTCTATAGAAATCATTTGACATAACCAAAACATTTATACAGACGAACTTAGTACAGTACGGTGTCAAAAGTGAAAGTTTTTCTGTGAAGAACGAAATCACTAAGAAGAGCGTATTGTTCATTCGTAATTGTTGTCAAGGAGAATTTTGTAGCCAATTACTATATAACCCTTCACTGAATAAAAAGTGTAAAATAAGCAACGATTTGCATTAATATTAAAAGTTTATCATTTGGAATTTTCATTTCCGAGACAGATTCAAAAATAATTTGAATATTGAAATTTATTCATATTTTATATGCATACAATTTACGAAATTAAATCGCTCATAAAAACTGTAGAATAATACATTGATTTATTATGAAACCTATAATTTAACGTTGACGTGATCAGCTTAAAATCTTGAAGAATCAATTGAATCTATATTAATGACAAGTCTTCTCTCACATGTCATATTACGAATGTTTGTACACAGATTTGATTCACACAAAATACAATTTGGAGGCTTCGTCTTGAATTTAGTTTCATGTCTGCTGCATATTCCATAAAAGTGATTCTCTTCCAGATTAATCTGCTAAATCACTGGATGTTAGATTTAAGTATAACTTTATACGAAGAAACACTTACGTTCTTCCAGATGAATGTTTCTTCTACTAAACTACAGTTGATTAAATCATTCTGACCGGATCTTGTTTTTAAACACAAAATGTCGGTTACTCTATTCGTCATGCTGGCAGCATTGGATACACTTCGGGGAAGTTTTTTTAAGAACATTGATATAATCCACAATTTTTCCTTTTGATGACTGTCTTTTCACTGAGCGGATATGTATGTTTTGCCGAACGTTAAACAAGGAGTGAACTCAAGACTTCTAGAGAGAACAGGGAGTGATATACCAGCGTCTTTCTCCACGAGGCTATGTGACTCCAATAATTAAACATACAAAAGCCAGAATGTGACATAAAAAAGAAAATCAGAAACTGAACGGAACGAATAAATGTATATTATTAGAAAGAGAGTGTTCAGAAACTCAAACAATTGTTTTATTTAATTTCGAACTCGTAATATTTAAAGTAATAATCAGTTTTGACTGTGTTTCATTTGCACGGAAACACCATATATTCTGGGGAAAATATTGGCTTCTCCCTTGCTTATTATTAATCGAGCGTTATTAAAATGAGTGACTCCCATACATCAATTGCGAGCAGGCTGCCAAAAGAGGACGATAATTTGCAATAGAAAACCCACAAAAGAGATGCAGGAATATGTGAAAAAGTGACAGATGGTTCATTTTTTAACCTTTTCGTCATTTATTCAAATATAATTTGCTGTTTCGTTTAGAAAGCGCAATAAGAAATCTATGCCCGCCATTTTACGTAATTCATTAGGAAAATGACCCGTAGCTATTGAACCGCCATAAAACTCTATTAGTAATAGAAAATATGGAAATGTTTTCGTTTCGAACGAAGGAAAGTTGTTCTCTTTTATGAAAACTATGTTCAACACGCATCTTATTGGTAGTAACTGCATCAGCAATTCTGTTTTACAGTGTAAACATTGCTTGTTACCCACTTCAGCAAGTTACCCGCATATGCTTGACTTCATATATTATAGCTACGGTTCTGTCCAAGAAATAGGTGATCACTGCACCACAAAATGTCATGTCTTTTGTAGTTCTGTGTAAGGCTTTGTTTTTTGTCTTCCAAACTAATACCTGTTTTGCCAACCATTTACACAAAGTCGTTAGGTAGTTTACTTTCTGCTCCTCTTTGTCCTTCTAGTATTCAATATGTCTGAGAGTTTAATTTTCCTAGTCTTCTTTTCTTATTATGTGTCCGCCAAATTTCAATTGTCTCGTTTTGATTTCGAGTATAAATGTCCCTTTTGTTTTCTCATTGCTACCAGATTCAGTACTTTTGAAACTGCCATCAATATAGGGTTGTCTGCCTAGCCTATATTTTTACGATTGCGTCCATCGATAATAAATGTTAGGTTGTTGGTATTTTTATTATAATAAAGGATATCCTTCATATAAGGATTTTAAGAAAATCTTGATTCGTCAGTTTAAAGGTTAAAGGAGATCATTGTTTATAAACACAGCTAAGAAACAGACGAGACTCTACATGTAATTTACGGAAAGGTATCAAGGTGGAAACAAACAATACTTAACATAAGTCTGAATATTATGTAGAAAACTAAAATGCCGTGTTGGTGAAAAAGCTCTTCCGCTTTCAGTAAATTTTCTATTTAATAGACAAACGAAATTTTTGAGCAAACCAATAAAAGAGAAAACATCTTGCGAGGAATAATTTTTCAGACAATGAAATTGTTTGACAAATTGGCAATTTTCATTATTTCAGAAAACGTATCGTTTTTTCCCTGCAATTTTCTAATCGTAAACGCATCTAAAGTGTATTTATATTTTAATGTCATTGTGAAGCCAATTTTTTGTTTCTCAAAACACTTAGACATAAGATGTAATTTTCTTTGGAAATTAAGTGTGAATTGTCATATCAGGTTATATTTGAGAATTTAAAAAAAATGCTCTCTCTCAATTAAATTTCTTACAAATTTATATATTTTGTTTTTAATTTATTGCATTTTAAATTTTCTCCGACATCTCTAACACTACCTGATCAAACCAGATTTTTAGATTTACCTTTATCCCTGAGACCAAGTTGAGTAACTAATCAAAATCTCCACTGGCTCTAGTTTGTACTCGAGGTATAATATTAAGACTGAATGCTAATGAGTTGGGCATAAAAGTCATCTGAACTTATTTACGCATCTTAAAAACTGATATTGTCTTCGATATTTTTGTTTATTTCTTAATAGATTGAACAACCAAGATAACAGTGTATACTGTTTTACAGATGTATAAGAATAGCAAAGTGGGTGTATATATTTTGTTCTTATTCAAGTATTTTCGATTCCCTCCGAAATCATCTTCAATGGTGTATTTCAAAACAAAATTATTCTGTGATTGTTTCGATGGTGATTTTTTAAAGCACGCGTGAACGCGATCTGTTATAATTAATAGAAAATTTTCCAGTTGTAACTATGGTGTTTTATCAAAACAAGCGTCCCAAGGTAAGAGGATAAACAAAAATGATAGAAATTGAAAATAGCATTAATATTGGTCACATACATTTCAAAACATTGCTGCTCCATTCGTTGCTTTTGATATAGAGAGCCACGAGAATTTGAATTTACGACGCCTTCATTCATGAATTTCAACCGAACATAAAGAAGCTGATTAGAGAAACACAAATTATTATTATTATTAGAAATTAACGGCATATCAACCCACAAAGGTTATTTAATGCCTACAAGTTTAGAGAACCACAAAAGATTATAAAAATAGACATGTCTATATTATTTAATGAAACCTGCGTGAGTGAATATATGCTATATATATATATATATGTAAGCAGATAGAACAAGAAAAGACAAACTAGCAGTGTGTTTGTTCATGATATATGGTTTTTAAATGTACAAACAAGAACACACTTTCATCTTACTCCCGACTCCACCAACCTCCGCTATATTGAAAATTAACATATGAAAATTCACTTCTTAAGCTTACATTGGATAAACAAATATAAGTTTCCCTACAAAAATGCCAATGAAAGAGCTGAAATCGATTGTTACCGAGTTCCTTCCCCACCAAACCTTCCAGACTATAGAGATCTGTGATTTATACTGTGTCTTATGTCATACGTTAATATTTGATTGCGCAATACTTCGGGAACAGAGATGAGAAACATTCGGCATTCTTCGCAGCCGATTTTCGAATGTAAACGTCATTTCTTCATAGCATTAATAAAGAACGAGAAAGAAAATTGTTTTGTTTCTTTTCATATGAACTGTACTTCTTTTGCTGTAGACAGGACGTAATGTTTTCAAAATTCGCATTCATTACACACCAACAGAAGAGTATCTTCTTGGTTGATATGAATATTTAAACGTAACATTTTTCAAATAAGCTAGTCTTTAAAACAACATTTTTAAGCACATTTAAATTTTCTAAGAGATCTGATTAAAATCAATATATTTCGTATGAAGAATTTTTTATAAGGCTTATTCGCTGAATTACATATTTTAAAATATTTTTCGCTTCCAAGAAAATTGAAATTTTTTAGGGAGGAAGCGAGCGAATTCGCTTATACTGAGGATTCGAATTAAGCATAATGACAAAATGAACCATTATTGTGTGTTTGGTAAAAAATAAACGAATATTTCTTTAATGTAGGTACCTCCCAGAGATCGCTAAAAAAAGGGAAAGAGTATAGCATGATGAAAAAGACGCCAAACTTGACGAAAACAAACTTTTATCGTCTAAATATTTATGTTATTATGAAGAGAAACGATCAAAGTTTATTTTAATTATTTAAAAAAAAATTCCTTTCTTTTTAGAACAATCTGAATTTTTATTTAAATATCCTTGTTTCTCTTTGTATCACTGGAACTAGTAAAATAACATATACAAATTTTAGCACGTTTTTTTTTGTATGACACATTAATTTGGAAAATCTTGCAAAAATAAAAATCATTGTCGGATGTTCATGAAACTTACAGAAACTATTCACAGATGATCGAAATTATTACGAATATGTTTTCTTTTATTAAAATCATGGCAGAAATATTAATTTATATTTATAACTCCCCCATAACTAATTTTATGAAAACGCCAGAAATTCGATCGCATCAGGTTTAGTGATGATAATAGGCTTTGAGGAATGCAAATCATGTTTTTTTTGTTTTTAATTGGACCCCACCTACCTGAAAATCAGCTCTGAATTGTAACATACAAAACTCAATAAAACAAATATATTATTTAATTTCAAATGCTTTTATTCGCTTTTAGTTGTTTTTTTATCAATATGGGCAATATTTTCTGATAGCAAAAAAAAATTTCGATGAAAAATGAATTTTTAATACAATGATTTGTTATTTTTTTAATTATAATAGATTTTTACATTTAAGTTGTTAAAATATTATAAAATTAGTTAAAAGCCGCATTAGGGGGTCCTTATGTGAGATCTTTTTTTTTAGTACGTTGTAAATTGTATCCGCAGTAATTAAGAAATGTAATCTTAATTATGTAATTTTTTTGTAATTACAGCCAGATTATAATCGGGCTGTAATCATAAAGTACGGAAGACCAACCAGAATACAATTAAGGTGTGTTATTTGAATTAAGCATTGTTCTCCGCTGTTCAGCCCTCTATTTTGCGAAACTCGTGTAGAGAAGTTTATTTGATTTTTCAATTTCAACAGAGAAGGGTACATAAAAGTATCAGTATTATCTTATGAAATTTATATTATCTTATTTTTATATTAATCTCAGTTAGGGAATTTTTTCAATAAATGAAATATCAAAATTAATAATAAAATGAATGGAAATACAAATAACAGTAAAATGACACAGTAAAATGTACATAAAATTATAGTATTTTATGTACACTTCTGATAAAATTTCATAAGAAAGGTACCTATAAATTAATTAATAAGTACTTTCTTATGAAATTTAATTAATCTAACTCTTATATTTTCCATAAAGCATCGTAAACGTAAAGGTGAAAGCTAAGTACAAACAAGAAAAAAAAAGAACGCTCAATGTTTTCCTTAAAAATAACGAGGTAAATAATTTGTTCACTTAAATGTAAAATATTTCACTTTTCTCCTTTCGTAGAACAAATTTTCCTCACGGAATCCGTCAATATGTCATTCATCACCTGTCAAGTGACGCGAATGTTTATGAGCTGCTTTGTTTTATTTTCAAATTACATCTTTTCGGCACAGAAGCTAAGTTAAGCTTGGTTCAAAATATTTTAAATAAACATTATAATTTCTGATTTTCTTAAAATAAGTTTTGAATAAATGATAATTGATATTTAAAAGAATTTTAAACTGAGATTTTCATTGATTCTATAAAATGGAAAAAAAATGGTCAATTCTGCTGACTCAAAAAAAATATTTTTAACGAAATTTTCGGACGTGTTAGGAACGATTAAAAAATGTAAAAAAAATAACCCCAAAATACTTTGATCTTTCCTCTTAATAATAAGAAATATTTAGAAGATAAAATTTTGTTTTCGTCAAGTTTGGCGTCTTTTTCATCATGCTATGCTCATTCTTTAGCGATCTCGTGGAGGTACCTAAAAATGGAAATATACTGTTAAACTAGTTAATTGTGTTTTGTGCGGTCTTATGTGAATAGAAACACAATTCTAAAGCACGGAATCTCAAAAAAATGAAGTTTATTTTATTAAGTTCATAGCTTTTGGGCGCTCTTCTTCCACTTAAGTTAGTTGTTGGGTTATTATTTGGGGTTTACAGGTTAGAGGTCATTATTTAACATCATGAACTGAATTACTTGTTGCGAAAATAGTAACGTTTTCTTTTATAACTTCCGCAATTGAAAATTATGGACATTCATCGCAGTCTTATAAAAAATTCTCGATTTGAATGAATCGGACACACAATAGTTTATTTTAGCAGTATATTTGCCGTATAACTTCAAACTAATTTTTTTTTACTAATATTCATTCAAATCACATTGTATGACATATCAGTGAAGCCTGGAAAATTTCCTCAGGGATTTGAGAGATCAGATGTGGTTCTGCTGACAATACTATGGATGTCAGGAAAAAGAACATACAAAAAACAATAAACTAGAGTGAAAAATGCACTTTTATTTACTATTAGATACATCTGTATTTTAGATAGTGAGAATAGAAGGCTTGGAATATTTTACTCACAAAACACATGGAGTTTTTTTTTTTTTAAATCAATTCGTTCCAAGCAGGACCATAGTCCTAACACAAGGGTCTACTGGGAGTGAAAGCAAATCAGAGAACTTTAGACGGAACCGGAAACACTATCTTAAACAGGAATCTAAGGATAAGCTTATTTCTGTTCAAAGTATCTTGCAGGAGTATGAACGATAGGCGAACCTATTTACTCATATTGGTGAAACTATGTACTCCATTTAATGAAGAGGAACAGAAAAAAAGCATCGAGCAACCTACGCAAAGAACGTTTGATAGAACAGGGACTGGCAGAAATACCAAGAGAACAAACATTTCTTCGAGCGCAATAGATAGGATCATGTGGAGAACCATGAAAGATCACGTCCTGAATGTACAAGGCACATAGAAAAAGTATATCGCTAAGAACAGTTATTCTGTAGTTTTTTTTATAGACTTTCGAATCGCTGAAATATTCCAATTATTGAAATAATATTCTTGAAAGTAGAAAAGACTTAATATTCTATCGAATAAACATGGTTTATGAATAACAAGTTTTTTTTTTTTTTACTACACAAGAATGTCTTTCCTTCATTGTGAAACGGATAAAATGCAGAATGATCGATTACGTCTAAATTAGACGACAGCTGTCAACCTCCATGTGTTTCATTTCTCTATCTGTATTTCGCTTAGTTTTGTTAGTAATTGATGGATCGTGTATTTTACAGCATGTGGCATCTGAAGCAGTCTTGATGCAAATTTAGCGATGATTTTCTGGTTAACCTTCTCAGTACATACATAGTGATTTTTTAGTAGAAACAATGTTTATTAAAGAATTTCTGTTTCCCCGGTGCAGAGGACTTGTATGCTTTTTTTTCTCAAAACATTTTTATCACGGTTCGAAGAGCAAAAACAGAGGAGATATACTCAATTATTGCAACTATGAACAAATTCTGATGATATCTACTTTTTCAGTTCCTTTTTACTTTTATAATATCTTTTTGGTTTTCCTACTTTTGTCCATCCATCCATTCTGACACTTTCCTCCAGTCTCCGTTGCATTCTTTGTGCACAAAGATACATTCTCTAAATCGTTCGTTCTTCATTCTGTCTCCTACAAGTTACAGCTGTCTTTTAGAAATAATTATTTGGTAGTTGTGATTGTCGTTATGCTTTTAGCTTCTCATTCGTTGACAAACATTCTTCTATAGAACTACAGCAGTCTCGTTCAAAGTTTTCTCTATTTTTCTAACTACGTATACAAACTGTACGTTATTCATAGCTATATTAGAGACTATATATAATGTCATTATTTGAATGAGATTTTCCGATCACTTAGTTCGCCATCTGAAAGGCTCCATTCATAATTCCATTGCTCTTCCCGATTTGTGTAGTGTTTTGTCGTTTGTTACTGTTCAATCTAGAGTTGAATTTGTTGTCCATAATACATAATTAAAACCTGCATCACCTCTTTTGCTAACAACCATAGACTATCTTATCAGTCCGTCAACTGCCATCCGTGATAAACGCTTCATGACTGGTGAGGCAGATTTTCTCCCAGTGCACTTTCTACTGCAGACTGATTGCCAACCTAGGCTATAGAACTCAATCTGCTCTGCTATTCAATTCATATCTGGGAGTCGGGTGTGTGAAAAGATGTATTCATACCTTTTCCAAGGGTATTTATGCCTAAGTGAAAGTAACGAACCCGACCGGAATTTGAACTCAGCCCTCAGATTTTTCATTCCAAGCAGTTATCCATTGTACCACAAAGCACATCCATACTGGCAATACTTATTCATTTCTTATTGCTTCACTTGAGTAACTTGTCTAATTGCTATTTTTCAATTTCTTTCTTTTAATG
Organism: Acanthosepion esculentum; assembly: GCA_964036315.1. Classification (NCBI taxonomy): domain Eukaryota; kingdom Metazoa; phylum Mollusca; class Cephalopoda; order Sepiida; family Sepiidae; genus Acanthosepion; species Acanthosepion esculentum. Next base: position 52,723,892 of record OZ038495.1, on the reverse strand, counting down.
CTATCTGTATAGTGTATGTTGTTAAGATTATATCCACCGATTACATATCCTGTTATACATTCTCCTTACAATGATGAAAAAAAAAATGACAGTCACCACCATTTTATTTACTTTTAATTTCAATGTTTTTAACTATGATTTCTGTCTCTTAGTTAATATTTACTTATTATTTTCTTCGACTACGTCGTTTAAAAGCATCGCATTTTTTTTCTGAGCCGGTGCTTACCACACGTACACACAATGTTACTTAGAGAGAAGCTTGAGCGTGCTGAGAGTCAGGACGGCTGACATCTTGAAAGGATATGATACTAAAAAGAGGCTGGTTCATCGCATTACCGTTCTAATGATATGCTAAATAGCAGATAATCCCTATTGAAAGGGTATTGTGGCCTTGTGGAATATAAAACACATTCAGTATCAAATGTTCAAATGAAACTGACTTTGATAACGTCTAAATGTTTGTTATTATTAAGAGGAAAGATCAAAGTATTTTCGGGGTATTTCTTTACATTTTTTATCGTTCCTAACACGTCCGAAAATTTCGTCAAAAATCTTGTTTTTTATTTTTAGTCAGTAAAATTGACAGATGGCAACCATATTTTTTCCATTTTATAAAATCAATGAAAATCTCAGTTTAAAATTCTTTTAAATATCATTTATTCAAAATTTATTTTAAGAAAATCGGAAATTATAATGTTTATTTAAAATATTTTGAACCAAGCTTAACTTAACTTCTGCGCCCAAAAGATGTAATTTGAAAATAAAACAAAGTAGGTCAAATTTTCGCGTCACTTGACAGGTGATGAATGACATATTGACGGATTCCGTGAGGAAAATTTGTTCTACGGAAGGAGAAAAGTGAAATATTTTGCATTTAAGTGAACAAATTATTTACCTCGTTATTTTTAAGGAAAACGTTGAGCGTTCTTTTTTTTTTTTGTACTTAGCTTTCACCTTTACGTTTACGATGCTTTATGGAAAATATATTATAAAGAAATTAAAATAAGACTGTTACGAATGAGATTAAATTTCATAAGAAAGGTATCTAATTAATTTGTAGGTACCTTTCTTATGAAATTTTATCAGAAGTGTACATAAAATACTATAATTTTATGTACATTTTCTACATTTTACTGTGTTATCTGTATTTCCATTCATTTTATTATTAATTTTGATATTTCATTTATGGAAAAAATTCCGTAACTGAGATTAATATAAAAATAAGATCATATAAATTTTGTAAGATAATACTGATACTATTAGGTACCCCTCTCAGTTGAAATTGAAAAAAATCAAATAAACTTCTCCACATGTCTTTCGCAAAAGTAATGGGCTTAACAGCGGAGAAAAATGCTTAACTCAAATAATGCAACTTTTTTGGCTGGTCTTCCGTACTTTATAATTAGAGCCCGATTATAAACACAAATTTACATTTCTTAGTTACTGCGGATCTTCTGATTAGTCAAAACGATACAATTTACAACGCACTATAAAATGATGTATCTCATAACAATACTTACAAAACCTGATGCGGCTTTTAACTAATTTTATAATATTTTACCTTAAATGTAAAAAAATACATTATGATTAAAATATATACAAATATTAAAACAAAACAAGTATTAAAAATTCATTTTTCATCGAAAAGTTTTTTTGCTTTCAGAAAATATTGTCCATATTAATAAAAGCAAATAAAAGGATTTGAAATTAAATAGTATATTTGTTTTATTGAGTTTTGTATGTTACATTTCAGAGCTGATTTTCAGATAGGGGGAGATCCAATTAAAAACAAAAAAACATGATTTGCATTCCTCAAAGCCTTGTGCTTTTAACTATTGTAATCACTTAACTTGACGCGATCGAATTTCTAGCGTTTTCATAAAATTAGTTATGGGGGGGGGGGTAATAAATATATAAAAAAATATTTCTCCCATGACTTTAATAAAAGAAAAGATACTTTTAATAATTTCGATCATCTGTGAATATTTTCCGAAAGTTTCATTAACATCCGACAATGATTTTTATTTTTGCAAGATATTCCAAATTAATGTGCGTCATACAAAAAACGTGCTAAAAATTGTATATCTTATTTTACTAGTTCCGGTGATACAAAGAGAAACAAGAATTTTTAAATGAATATTCAGATTGTTCGAAAAAGGAAATGTTTTTTAAAATAAAATAAACTTTGACCTCTCCTCTTAATAATAACAAACATTTAGACGATAACATTTTGTTCTCGTCAAGTTTGGCGTCTTTTTCCACATTCTATGCTCTTTTTAGTGATCTCGTGGAGGTACCTAGATTTACATCTATTCTAATTTATGATAGATGCATCCATACAAGAACAGATATCAAATTATCTGAAAATATGATTTTCTGATGTGTTATGTTTTGTTTAGATGAATTTTCCATAAGTTTAGGTGCCTTTAATGATAAACAAACAGCTATTTATTTAGCGTCTAAGTTGACGAAAAGAGTAACGGTTATCGGCACTGAAAATAGCTTCCGTGTGCAGAGATCAATTCTCTCTCGACTGTCACACTCACCTCATGCTTGCCAAAATCTTCCTCTATTAAATGGCTTAACTCGTATGGCTCTCTTGCTATGAAGATGCAGCCAGCGTAATAAAATAAATGAAAACTCAATTCAAAATCTGAATAAGAATGGATCCGTCAGGTTAGCTTGGTTGCTATGGCTGAAATAAATGTAGTGTCCTTAAGATCCCAAAGCGTTATAGGATTTGTGACAATACGACAACGATAGTAACTAACTTCTCAACAGGAATATTTTACTAACGATCTCGTGGTCGCTAAATCAAAAATGAATTATTCTTACGAAATCGGTTTATGAATTGTTTTAAACAGTTGCTATCAAAGGCTTATTGGCGAAAAAAAAAAAAAGAAACTGTTTACAACTTGACTTGAATTTTATACCTCACAGACAGTGACGTCAAACACAATTGCAGTTACATAAAACAAAGCATAGATCGCTGACACTCTTAAATTGCAAACTATTAAACCATTTTTCTTCTTTGACCATTATCTTAAAAAGATGAAATTTTTTAAAAAATTGCTTTCCTAACGACCTCGATACTTTTATTTCATCGGGTCAATTATTTAAAAAAATTGGTTTGAAAATGCCAAACGCGGTAATGAAAAAAAAAAAAAATTCAAAATAAAGGGAAATAATTTTAAAAATCAGAATTTCCATTCGTGTCCGGCTTTTATCTCAATTTCTTCTGCGTCATTCTCTCTTAATTATGTGATTACTCTGTTCGAACACGAACTAATCAATAAGATCAAAGGAAAAATTAACATGAAATAAAAATTAAAGCAAACCGGCGTTCGATTCAATGCCAAAGCGTCATCACTCATCCACAAACCGGTTAGCCAGCATCAAATATAAAGTCGATGAACCAAGAAATGGACAGTGACAAGAGCAAAATTCAGCATTTAATCGAGGTCCAGACATTCTATGCGATTTTCAGAACACAAACTTTAAAACAAGTTATTGATTCCTTAATCGAATTTCTTTTTGACACACATCACTACTGGCCCAAAAGTGTTTGCATTCACATTGCGAGATTTTTTTCACTATCTTGTGGCACCGACAACTTTAGCCATGGTGCCTGCTGTGTATCACGTTGAAGAGAAGACATTTGTTTTAGGTAATTTTCCATTAAAATAACACACGGAACAAATATATCATAACTTCTTTGCAAATAATTTTCACTGAGACAGCAAACTAAATTAAGACGAAACTTGATTTCGGAAATGCGAATGTGTTTGGGATATCAATTTAAGAACTTGGCAACATGTCCTAGATTTGTCATTTATTTTGCTATTGAGTAAAGTCAACTGTGTCTGTGTGTGTTGCGGGGTCAGGTCAGGTTTTATTATACAAATCACTTAGATCTAAGTATAAATACAAATCTAAAATCAGCTGGAGATATAGTCAGTGCAAAAAAATCACGGGACAATGTTAACACTAAGTCTTTCATTACTAGCTATTTTTTACCCTACACTAATGCTAGTATTCCAAACCCCTAACCATGAAGATATCATCAATATTGGAAATCTTGGATCTGGTGTTGATCAACAATATTTTGATTTACTGAAAAATAATTTTGATGGCTCCTGCCATGGAAATTATTGAGGGTAATAAGCGTTGTTCACAAATCTGCAAAAATGAGTTCATCTGTAGCGAACAGGTCACTTGCAAAGCCAAATTGTAATTCCCTCCACCGACAAGGTAGTGGCTTTTTACTTTGACTATTATCAGTCGCTGATGTGAACTATCTCTGAAACGACAATAAATTAAAACAGTCCACAGAACAATTCAAATATATTACTGGAAATATTACAAAAATACGAAGAAAAGCAGGTTTAAGTTACGTCACTACAGAGATTTGACAACAAATCCATAATAATTACGAAAAAAAATTATCAGAAAAAAATTAATTTGCTGTTCAAATGCAAAGAAAATATCAAATTTTAAAAGATATGTGTAAAGACATAAAAGCGATTGGACTAACGCCTTTCAGTAAACTAAAACAGAAACGTGTACAAAAGATGACAATGTATTTGAAAACCGATTTCTCAATCATTTTTCATGATAAACGTACAGCTAAGTTCGAAGTTTATATATCAGCGGTCTCCAAACACTGGGCCCAGAAACATTTGGTAGGGAGCCGCAGAACGTTTGGTAGCGGGCCGAAATGACAGAATAAACACGTTTCTTTTTTGGTTTACATTTTGTTGACTATCGCGGTCTTTTTTGCGTTTTGTTAAGCGCGTAACCGACACCGATACCTCCCCCACCCTGCCCAGGCTGTAGAAAAATTGTCTTGCATGACACGGATCTGTTGGGTACTGCTGTCATACATAGTCGAGAAAATCGCCTCCGCATTGAAATATCCAACACAAGTTAAAAATATCAGGGTAAAAATTATCTGCTATTATTTCAATAAATTAAATTATATCTAAAACGTTAAGGATGTTAAGATGAAGGCAGAAATACCAAAATTCTGCTACGATTTCTGAGTGTTACAGGTATCAGCATGAGGATTCAAGTTTGGGCATGTTCATGGAAGATAATGTTCATTCTCATTTCGCCAAGATTACTACCTACCTTACCAGAAAGAGACATAGAAAACAACTTAAAATAATAGCTGGAGATGATATTCTATATATTAATCCAAAAGAAAACTTGTGGATAAACATTAAAAGATATTTATGAGCATGAAAAACATTGAAGCCAAGACTATATGAGAAATGGGAAAAATCACTGCAAGTAATATTAGTCATGAAACAAAAAAAAAATCAATGTATGAACGACTGATGAAGATAAAGTCGAAGAATCCATATTAATTTGTACACTATGAAATCATATTCAGCTAAATAGATATTGTTTTAATGTTTCCATGAGAAAATATTGGGTTCAATCAAAGATTCGTTACATTTTTATTTTTCTAACAAAACCCGAAAACTAACAAAAAAGTCAACACATTTAATTGATAAGGATAGATAATTCACGAGATATGTTCAAGCAAATATATTGTGAATATCTTACCAACATCGGTTGGTTAATGGAAAGAAATTGACTGTCTATTAATATTTCTTTGGCCACTTCGCTGTAAAACTATTTTTAGCAAATTACTTTGACTTTTCTAACTACACTGATCAACAGGAGAAAATACCAATAGATATTTAATACGCATGTTAATTTACTTAAGTTAGCGAATAAGAAATCAGTTTGCTTCTGTGATAATGAATATGCTTGTCTGTTCTCATTACAGCAATAAACAAACGCAACGACTCATCATGCAAACAATTCAGTTTTTTTTAACAAAGAGCCGAAAAGTGTCGTACAACTTAATTTTAGGTTTCCCTCTGATCATTCAGGGCTAATACATGGACACAGCACAAAGTGAGATAAGACGACATGACGTTTTATTGTCTTCGTCGTTACCCAAACTAATCCTTAACTTTTCAGGGAATCACAGTGGTCGATTCGTTTTCTACGGCTTACATCTCTGCAGATTATTTAAAGCCAGGAAATATTTTTAAATTGTCAGTATTTTCGGAGATATAATCATTTAGTGATACAAGTTTTAATAATTAACCCATAATCTGGGGGAGAAGACATGAATTAATACCTTTTTCAAGAGTAGTTGTGCCTAAGTGAATATAACGAACACAACTGAAATGGAAACCAGTCTCTTCGATCAACGATTCCGAGCCATTATCCATTACAACACCCGCACATCCAAGCTCACAGCACCTGGTATTCCCAAGCGGTCATCCATCTAGATACTGACCAGGCTCAGTGTTGCTCACCTTCGGCGATTGTACGGAAACCAGTGTTTTAACATTGATGAGGCCGTTTACCCAAGGGATCATCTTCCTAGGGCATGTAGTGAGCATTGAACTTACTACCCAGCAGTCATGGTCAGCCAGACGAGTTCGATTCACATTAATCCACATTGAATGCCTAAAGTTTTTAGTGCCATTTTTATTTCATAATGGGTAGAATCATTTTATTGAAGAGGATGAATATTTTACGAATGAGTCGATATGAAATAGCCAATGAGATTAGAATATCGAGACAATCTCTCAAAATCATTATCGAACACTTTTGTCCAAAGAAGCATGCTGCTGTTGCGAGCCTTCTAAACAGGAAAAATCCAAGTAATTTAAAATTAAACAGTAGAAATCAAAAGAAAGTTACGTTATCAGTATCCATACCAAAATTTACGACTTTTCATGTAATGAATTGAAAGCGGCATTAGTAGTGAATTGTCAGCTCATACAATAAAGGAATGACATAAAATTTCATCCGAATCGATTTATTGCCGCAATAAACCATCGCTAACTGAAAAACATCGAACAAGACGAATAGATTGTTATGAGATAATGAAACAGGCCTACAGTAATATTGTGACGAAAGCCTAACTAAACTAAATTCTAATGCAATAGATTATGTCTGAAGGGTATTCAGGACAAGAAACAATTCAAAATGTACGAAGTGTAAAATAAGGTGGAAGGTTTGCGGTTATATCAGAAGCAACAGCATAAAAATATTGATGGGAATCGTTGGAATGCTCAAGAACATATACAAAACCAAGATTGCATCATTTACCCGATATATAACTAAGTTTAATACTTCGACCTAACATAGTGCCGCGCAACAAATAATATCACTGATGAAGACAATCTTCCTAGGGATTTTGAAAATGTCTTCTTTCATCCCAGAGATTTGAGTTTAGAGTTTATGCTAATGTCAAAATTACTAAATACTGATTTAATATTCAATTTAGCAATTACTTTAACGGTAAGTTCGACAAGCTGCTCCTTACTTCTGCATACTCTATTCAGCATGGCCAGGCATTCAGCCTTAACCTCTCATCGTATTCTATCAATATGAACGCGGTAACTTTCCCTCCAGTCTTGAGTATATTTTCAAATGCTTGCAAATGCCAGACAAGCTGCCTAGTAAAAAAATGACTTTGTTTTAGCTTGGTGGTTAGTTTCTCATCCTGCATTTTGTACTTTCATATAAGACTACATATCCTCACTGGGTACCCCTTACTTTCGGCCTTGTGCCACATCCAAGCTGACGTGTTTTGGTTCGGAATATTTTTTCGAGCTGTTTGTTGCCATATTTATCACAACGCTTCGGCCTTATTCACGTGGTTGAAATGTCGAACTAAACCCATAGACTGTTCTAGTTCCACGTATATTGAATGTCAGTTAATTCACCTCTCCGTTCTCCATTGCCTTAACCGGATATTGAACTCACAGGGTTCTGTCACTGTATCTAACCAACGTCTTTATCCACTGTGCCATGTATCCTTAAGGACATCTGTTTATGAATTTCTGGGACTAATAAACTCCATATCTTCAACCATTTTTACCAGTGCTCATATTTCAATTTTTCTCGTTATCATTGCATGTTTGTTCGTTTGTCTTTTGTTAACTACAGCTGATATTGCAATTTTCGTCATTATTATTGCGTTTCTATGGCATTCCTTATTACAATATGAGAACCTGTAATAAAGAGTGCCAGAGAAAAGCAATAATAAGAAGGCCAGAGCGTACAACGGCCGAAACGTTGTGATAAATATGACAAAGATGGGGACAATAGTCAAAATATTGTGAATAGTGCAGATTCATAAAATCCTTTGATTTAGGGGAAACAATTTTATTTTGAAACTTGTTTACAATTTTAGACACAGAATGAACGTTGAATTTGCGCGCCTCATAGAGCTTCGTTACGCAAGCATTCCGTTTGCGAGCTGACGTGTTTTGGTTCGGAATATTTTTTCGAGCTGTTTGTTCATTATGGTGAAAAGGCAGTTACACTTTTATTGAAGATCGCTCCAATTGATTATGACTGGCTGATTTCCCCAGTTAATTTCATTGCCAACCCTTGAAAGTTTCACTTGTTTTTGTACTCCATTAGCAAAATACTTGGAAATATCGAAGATAAAAAGATACTCTCAGGGGAAATAACGCTGTTGATTCTTTTACCTTCCAAATGCACATGTAGGGTCGTCGCACATGGAAATGTATCGAATATTGAAGATGTTTCTCCAACACAAAGGTGTCGACGTCAAAGAAGCTTATAACCGTAAAACTGTGCGGATAGCGATTGCTTGTCTACGTCACGTAGTCACTGTCGGAATTTACTAAGCTTACCTAAGGACGGCACAAGGTCAAAACGCCGTGGAATATATGAGATAAGCAAGATTTTAAATCTGTACTTTAAGTCACGCGGATATACCTACCGCGAAGCAGCTATTTCAGCATTGAATCAGATCATCTAATGACGGATATCATTCGGATTTAATCGTGTTAAACCGTAATGTTGACAACCAGGAAAAACGTGTCAACTTTCACGTGCTCATGGATAAATTATATCTAAGTGGCTTGCTAACCCGCGACCCCCAAGCCTGACCTGAGACATTTAAGCACGTGAATATAGCTACAGGCAAATATAAATGAAACTATATATTTTCTCCTTTCCCACTCCCTTAGCGAGAGAGCTTCTTGATTTTGTCCAATAGGCAGAATACAGCGGCCTCTCTTTTTTTGAGGGTTGGACGAGCCCCATTAACATCAGTTACGTTTAGTTTGTTTTGTGTTGATATTTAGTTTTTTATTGGGTTCATCCCCCCTCCCCTCTCATATTTAATCACCCATAAACTTTTATATATACATTTTATTATCATGAAATTTTTAATATCATGGGGCGCGTTTTTGTAGATTCCCCTTGAGATGATGCGGTATTGTGGTGTATGGAGCATTCATTGGTGACGGACGAGTTTTTATGGTGAATGCGGAAATTGTAATGAGTGAATGGGTCGTGAGTCGGATTAGCTAGGTATAAGATATCCAGCCTCAACCCCTTAATCATTTCAGCCTTGTGCCATAATTATGTATTTTTACATAATAAATATAAATGAATCTAAGAGTTTTTTTTAAACTCATAAGCGCTGAATATAAGCGAAGTAAGGTCGGACATAATCCTGATGACTTATTTTCTCCCTACTTTTGTCTTACATGCAAACACAAACCATTCTAATATCAGTGAAATTAAACTTGGTTTCTCTACCTACATAGTTTTCATTATTATTCCTCTTTTACAGTTGAGTCGCATTTCTTTTAAATCTAAGATATTTTCTGCAAAATAAATATGTTCCAATATCTAATTATTTTACTGGGAATTTAAAAAATAACCCGTAAATATTCATGGCTCTAATATCTATATATCTGAGATGAGGTATTATGATTATTTACTTTATTCGGACAGTTATTCTCATCTTCATTGCCATATTCACAACATTTTGGTCGTTGTACGCTCCGGACTTCAGGTGATTGGAAGTTCGAACCAAACTTTTTATTTCGTCCAACAGGGTAGATTGTTCTAATTCCACGTGCCATGGCTCTTCGGGGTGTCTCGGTTATTTCTCTTTAACTCTACAAGTTTTTTTGGTTTACCACTGCTGTAGCCTGGCATTGAATTCACAACCATTTGGGTTTAGTCACTGGAACTAACCAAGACCTTTATCCGGTGGATGAAATCAAGGGTTCGGTTCGAAATTCCAATCACTTGGAGCGTAGAACAGCCGAAACGTTGTGAATATGGCAATGAAGACGAGGAAAACCAGTCCGCATAATGTAAATGGTTCTAATCCTGTCTGGAATTAATATCGTATGATATTTACATATATATCACAAAGCCAAAAACTGGAGAAGGCTGGTCATCACTGTGTAAACTTGAAATATTTACATTCATTGACCTAAACGTACTCATCATAAACCCTTCGCCACAATACCCCACATGTATAGAGAAAACCCATCCATACTACAATGACCAAAACAAACCCTGCTTCCCAGGATTCTCAATGAATTCCCCGTATTAGTCAACGGGATAAAAGTATATTTTATATATAAAATAAAAATAACTATATAAAAATATACGATACCAGTGTAATTATGGAACCGTCCCCACTGATGGTTGAGCCAGAAAAGTTAACTGGTCTAAAATTACGGTCGGAACGTGTAGAAAAAAATAAAGTACAGAACCAAAAATTAAAAAAACAAAAAAAATAAAACAAAAACGAAATGATCCCTTCCCCCTACTCCAAATAATATTGCCTTCTGTCGCCTAACATGTGGATGGGTGGAGGAACGGAAACAGAAACATGTGGGGGACGACAAATAAATGGAATTATGCGAAAACACTTCGTCCACAAACTTTTTTCTTAGACAAATCATACAAGTGCTCTCTGTAATTTCTTCCTCGCCAATGACAGACCACTTCTCGATTTCATCCATCATATTTTCGTTCTTTTTGTCTTGAAGTCAGAAATTTATAATCACTTGTCTGTATCCCTTTTGTTTGTTCACACCATTCTTATTTGTGAACATCTTGCCTTATTAATGATGCTTTGCTTTTGCTTCTGTCATACATATTTTGTCTGTTTAGTATTATTTTGCTCTGCTATTTTTATTTTTATTGCTGTTTATTGGCAATTTCTACCAATTACTCCACAAACATCACTAGCTAATCTGTCATTGTATGCACAATTTAATACTCCCAGATGCAAATTGAACGCAATGAATATGCTAGAATATATAAACCAATTGTTACGTTAAGAGCTAGACACATAAGCCAGTTTTCATTTTTTTTAAATATATAAAATCAAATCGGTTCCCCAAATGTATTCTCGTCGTTTTTCAGGTGACTATCGCACTCAGTATCATTTTGTTTATTTCTCCAAAGGTAGACTGTTTTCATTTCGCTGTCTCTGCTAAAGGGGATAATCAGTCATTATAATACCAATTTTAATCGTTCCACAGAGATTGGATAAAGGATTAGTTTCAAAATAACGAAAACATTGCCAAATACGACTGACAACTGAAAGCGGCCAGATGTTCGAAACAATGACTACAACAAAAACGAAGACAGCTGTTTGAAATGGTCGATTTATAATGAACTTCATTTCATAGATACAGATAAAATGATCCAGGATTTCGGTATTACCGTAATAGTTGAGATCTAAGCATTTATTTAAACAATATCAATAATGTTGTTACTGGTTCTACAACCAGCCACACTACCATCCTTACCGGTAACTTCTGAGTTCTCAACACCTGAGATTCCTAATCAGCTACGATCTCGAGAAACTCTTTACTGATATAAAATATCAGCTAAGTGATAATATACCCTGAAGTGTGTAACAGATTGCCGATGTGTTAGAATAATTACGATGTCTGGAACCGCCGTCTCCTCCCAACTTGCAGTCGAGTAAACTGTTTATTCACGCCACCCAAAATATAAAATTTGTTCATTTCTCCATAAGTTATATCAAACATTGTATTTCCATAACGTTGTGCTGTTAGTATAAAGTAGAACGAAAATAAATTTATCCTTTAGGGGATCTGATATGATCAACATTGATGAGACTATTTAGTTGCCATGTTATCGGATGCCAAACAATATATTTTTGTCGTTTGTCTGCTGCTAAAACATTTACTTGGTCTTTGCAGCCACAACAATTTATCAAATTATCTAAGAGGTACAGTCTCGCTGAGTGATCTTCGGTCACCAAGCTATACTAATTTGCCACTCGAGAACGCCAGTAGGCGTTAATGTCAGTTACCACTTGAAAATACCACTAAATTAAATTTTAAAGAGAATTACGAAAATAAACAATTCCCGTGTTGTTGCTTCAGATTGCAGGTTGAACCTATAACGTAGTTGTTTTCGCCTAATACAGAAGAGCTCTCTGGGATACAGATCTAAAATTACATGGCTACCCTCCAGTATTTGGTTATTGGCTCAAAGTCAAAGGGTAGAGATATTCTAAAATTTGGTGGATTGCTGATAACAACTCACCAAGGGTTAAAATAATATTCATCAAAATAAATGGTTAGCAATCATTATTCGTTTATCATTACTCGAATATAATATTCAGTTTTCCAGTAAGCGAATACGAGTCCCAAATTATGGCATTTCTTACTTTGTTATTAAGTCTGGTGTCAATACGTAGGAAAGACATGCTATACAAAATTCTTTCGTGATCAAATTATCTCAAGGGTGTTGCATCTCGTGTTTTCGAGAGAACAGAGGGAAATAAAGACAAACTGGTAGGTAAGTAATGAAAGAGAAGGTTTGCTACACGAAGGTACACTTGGCAATGGATCTAATGCTAACTCTCCTTAACTCCGCTTATTTATATAAACGGACGATTCCATTCAATTGTGTCCTATGTGACAAAGGGTTTAAAAAAGGTAAACTTACCGATTATATCTTGCTTTGAAGTCCATCAGAAATTAATGTTTAAACTCCAATACGCATATATAATGAAGTAAGTCTCTTGTTTAGAATCCATCGAAAATCTAAGAGAAAAAAAAAGAATTTTTGTCAGAATTCAGCTGAAATCAGATTAGTTCCATTCTTATGAAATTCACACAAATAACAAAAACAATGAAGAGTTACTTCTAATTATTTTATGGTTAAAATAATCTGTTCAGTTTCATCAAAATCTATCCGTTCAATCTGTCCAATTTCATAGAAGTATCTGATAGCCATGATTAACTGGATGATCATGACATTTAAAAAATGTTGTGGTCTTATGTTGGTTGTATCAATGCTTCCTCTATTAAACTAATACGGTTTTTGTTCTTATTTAAACATTGAGAATAAGAAATTAGGCTCCTTTCAGATAAGGTTTGTAATAAATGAATTATAACATTCAGTTAGATCCTTGCGTCTGTTTTAATTTGGTAAGATGTAACTGGAATTTTGAGTTTTTACATTTTCATTGAACTATTGGTATGCGTACAACACAGACTCTCAGGTAACTTATTTTGAAAGCTCTGCTTTACCAGTTCATCAGAAGTTACATAATTAAATACTACACTTCTGACACACTAATTATACATAAACCTATCTCGTATCTCTTCGTCATTGTTGACTGATCCAAAATTGAAATTCAGTATATTCTTGGCGCTTATCTGCTTTCGGTTTCAACCGTTGATATTGTGGATATACACGAGTTATATACGGTCGTTGAAGAAATTAATTTGAATAATTTTAGTCAAACAAGAACGCGTCTATCTTTGACATGAAGAGTACCAATTACACAATTATGCGTTTATAATCTTTTATGATAAATACAAGTGCTGACAGGAATTCCCATGCCACTTAGGATTTTTCAGTTGATAAAAAAGCGTACTTGTTCAAATAAACATTTGTCTTTATTATACAAGTTTAATAAACGTTAAACAATTTAATCATGCTGCCGGTAAAATATGAAAAGAAAACAAAAAGTAAAAAAGTATGACGTATCAAATAAATTCCGTGTCGGGGGAAGTTGAAGGAAATGGTTTAATCATGGCAGCAATTGTAGTAAGTATACAAGAATAACTGATTAAAATTATTTCCAGATTTGCATGAATATTTATAGAAAATGCAACACAAAAACCCCAAGATAAGTATTTCCAGAAAAATTATGTTTAAGCTTCAGACCAACCACATTTCAATTTTCCCTAACAATGGACGAAGTAATGGATATTCTTCATGAAGAAGCTTTTGTCCATAGATTCTTTACCACAAGTAGAAATAAAACTTCGCCTGTAAGGAGGCAATATTGTCCCTGTTCGGAAAATAGGATTAAGCTTTACTCTCCCTGAATGACTAATTGGTTTTTATCATTTCAATAGGAACAAATGCCCCTGAAAAAAAATTACACTACCATATATCTCTTATTTCTCTGTAAAATGTAATAATTTCAATGCTGTACTATTTCTGAGGAATATGTATTGAGTAAAATTACACTGGAATTTCTCATTCTAGGACAATATATATGTATGTATGTGAAAGAAAAAAGTCATCTAAAATTTGTCCTACGATTTATGTCAAGTAAGTTAAGGTACTCTCTCATGGTCACAACTGTGAGATAGAATTTTTTTTATCAGACTGTCACTTCTTCCTAGCTCGACGTAATAGCATTTTATAAAACTATAGTATCATCATCATTACAATCAAGGAGGTATTCATGTACAGACGACAGTACTAGCTGATACATCTTAACCAAATATGCCTTGGCACTATTATTAACCTTCTGGAACTGACAAAATATATAGCCATAAATGAACTGCCAATAATGGTAAAACAGTAAAATGGGTAACATTAAGGTCACAAAGAACGATGCTCTTCCTAACAGGCGTTCAATAATGCTAGTGAAAGGGCGCATGGATTTATGTGTGCTGGGTGCGTTTAGCCGAGCTGTTTGGTATTGGTGGATACGACAATGCTATTTGTTGTTGAGAATAAAGAAGTTTTCACTGCAGTTTGTTCACATGCATTTTCAGTCTGCTTTTCGTAGAACACTTTTTTTTTGGTCGTTTTCTCTTGTACTATTTGATAGCTAAGCATGTTGAAACCTTTCATCATTGCTTTATTGATTGATATTTAATTGAAATATTTCCTACTATATCTAAAACGGTTTTGAAATATTTTCTATTGCACTGGGCGCTTGCTGGGAATTTTATAAGCTTAAAAACGAAAAGAACCGTTTTCTAAATGTTCCCCAAAGAAATGGCCGGTAATCTTTATATCTGACTAAACTAACACGGGAATCAAAGCTTTCGGTCAGTTTGATTCTGGGAAATGGATCGGGCACAGGGGCCGTATTATTCAGTAGGACAGTATAGGTTGCAGCATCAGACCGTCAAGCATAATTATATATTTTTATTTTTATTTTTTAATACGGTTGTGCAAATATACGTGCTAATGTGGTTTTTAATATATAGTAAAAATGAAAGTGTGGTATATCTTAAAGAATATGTTTGACAAACAAAAGATAGAAAAACTCGTTTATTTAAAGAGGTTGCAATAAGCTGAACTCAAGTTATATAAATGTTGCTAAAATATATCACAAGTAAAAATTATTCAAGATGGATGCTGGTGACCTAGTGGCCGTAGGAGGGCTTAATCGGGACTTGGGTGGACGAGTTGACTTTCAGCACTTTGTCTTTGTGACGCACGGTGACCGTTAATGATTAAGTATAACTCAAGACGTCGATGTTAAAATAAAACAGTATTTAATTAAAACAGGAAATAAATACTTAAGAACAAAGAAGTACAAATCAAGCAAATATAATTAACCATTTCAGTGAATACCTTGTTAGTAGCGCGACTGGGTAAATCCTAAATGAAAAAACAAATCATCAACGCACAATCATTCACACTAACTCGACTGGATAGTTCCACTCAATAATCACTTCCGTCAGTAGCCTGACACCGATATTTATACACCTGGCGGAAAATATAAATCACGCTCGAACCTCGGTGTCGGTAGTTACTCATTTTCTACTCTTATGACACTCGTGGAGAGACGCAGAGACTGACATCTATTTTCAAACAAATATGTTCGACGACCCTATTCAATAATCGTTTTGATGCAAGTCGAAATTAGCATATACAGGTTTTTTGTTGTTTTTTTATTTAACCTTTCCGGATATTATATACGTTTTTTTTTGTGAACAAACATTCGAACACTATAGACATTTTTTAAATTTCCTGATCTATATTAAAGTGTCATGTAAGCTTTGACGCAGAGTGACCTATCAAGTCAAATTCGCAATTGGTCAGGCTTTAGCAATATTGTGTTGATCTGATATTCTCCATAAAAAGAGTTCTCATCTTTAACCAAACATAATATTTACAAGTAAGCTCCACCCAAAGAATGTACTTCGTTATATTTTTGCAGGCATATTCATTGTCTTTATCTTCTTTCTACAGTAATATTCTTTTAAGATTCTCTATATCATCGAACAAAACACTTGAATTACACGTGACGCTGTTTAGTTTGAATTAGTAATTGCGGATATCTATCAGTTTAATCTGAAAGTGCAGTTGCAAATTTCTATCTCATTTGTTACTTTCCCCACTGTTTAAAATTTTTGTATATATTATAAAAATTAACATTTTAAGTCAAAGAAAATATTGCGATATTAGAATAAGTTCATTTGTTCCTTGAGTAATTGTTGATTTTTATTTTCATAAAATGAGTGAAAGCAAAACTGTATTTTGCCAATGAATTTAGACACACAAACATTTATAATTCCTTAGTTCCACCAGTTCTAACTCTAATGACTAAGATCAGCAGCGGTAGGTAAATTGTAGCGAGGTATCCATATTCCATTGGTGAAATGCAAATCCTACCAGCAGTTTCTTCCCATGAACCTCTGCTTTCTGGAACAGATTCCAGAGAAGATGCTTCCTCGCTCATTATAATCGTCACCTGCTCAACTCGACAGTTAACAGTTCTTTTCACTTCTCCGCAAAAATCTTGCATCCTACTCTAAGTCTACATCGAGAGGCTCCCGGGCTTTGTACAGGGTAACGTCATTGTTAATATATGTTTATAGTGTAGAGTACATAATTGTAAGACCTGCTGAATTTCCGACTTATGGTAGAATGTAGATAAATTCAAAGTACATTTGTCTATGAATTTTATAGTGTTTATACATTTTTTCCTTGATGGAAATTATCTTTTCTTAAATATTTTCATAAACCCCTTTTTTTTAAAGAACAAAAAAATAAAACCCTCTAACAAATCCCCAGCGATAAATAACCTAGAAATACCTTTTGGCAAACTCTAGATCAGCTCAATTCTAACAAGTGGAATGTTCAGCTGGCTGTGTAAATATGCACCATGCTGCACACGTAATTCTATACATTTAGATGTGATTCTATTCGTTCATTTTAATTTTTTATAGAAATATTTCAATTTATTACCCAAATTTGTGTGGAGAAGTTCTCTCCGCAGCCGAGAAACCCTTGATCCGAGTATTCCAAGAGGCTTGAACCGAGAACCTTAAACATTCCTACGTACCCAAACGTATAGACATTATCATATATACTAATTCAATTAGATATAGAAGAGAGCGAAACATGTAAATATTTCTGCGTGTGCACATTAATTGAATCATTTATATTCAAGATTTAAGAGACATCTACTGAATTTTATGAAAGCATATCTCATTTCTTCATGTCTGATATTGCAGTGAATCCTCGTATCTAACTCATCGCTCGATCAATAGAAGATATCTTCGTGAAACATAATCGAATTTTACTGGACACTATCGTCGTTTTGTTTGCGTTCATTTGATTACCGATATGAGAAACAGTTGGCAATAAGAAAAACGCAGGGGTTGAGCTGCTATTCAAGATTAAAGAAATGCAAGTCCATGTTGAAATTTTCAAACAAATTACTTCATTAAATTTGAAATTCTGCTAATTGTTTTTATACCAGAATCGTTTCTGCTATCTACCGCCGATTTTTCTATGTTGTTTATCAAGAAATACTCGTTTCAATAAAGCACAGAAACAGCACACATCAACACACCATGTATTTTCAGACTGTTTTCCTGTTCATCACAGATTGAAAGGAAGTAAATGGAAAAAAATACGTCACAGCAGTTCCTAAAATGAGAATTCATTAAGTATACACAAAAAAAGAAAAAAAGCTCCTTAGAGTGTCTATATTTCTGAGATGAGGTATTATGTACAGTATTTACATTAGTCGGACTTTTGTCCTCATCTTTGTCGCCATTTTTGTCACAACGTTTCGGCCGTTGTACGCTCCGGCCTTCTTCAGGTGGTTGGAACTACGAACCGAACCCTTTATTTCGATCACTGGGGTAGACTGTTCGTGGAACTAGAACAGTCGACTAATGTAAAAGCTCCTTAACATTCATAATATATTCGACTCTCCCGTTGTATTCGACGTATGATGATCAAGCAGATCTGTTTCTGGGGATTGACAGCCAGACAACAGCACATGAGATTTGATTATAGTGATAAAGGCTTTGTCCCGAACCATCCACACTTTTTGAAGTGCCGAATACTGAGACCTAGTGCACTACGTGCCCAAGGTCCCCAAACGACACTCCACATGTTTTGAATTCAGAGTTGTTGATCTCCTAGACATGTTGCTATGCAAAGCTATAGAACCCAGTCTGTCCTGTTATTTACATATAGCTGAAGAAAGACGAGGATTCATACCTTTCCCAAGGGTATTAGCACGTAAGTGAAGGTAATGGATTCGACTGAAATTCGAACTGCACTCCGATTCCTCAATCTGAGCCGATAGCTATTACTCCACCGTGTCCCCTAATAATATATATATATATATGTGTGTGTGTGTGTGGGGGGGCTTGTATTTGGGAATAAAGTCAACCTCACCCAATGTTACATGGCATGCACCCGATTTACATTACTTTCCTTTTGACCTATCGATAATGTTAGCATGGCAGGTTCCACCGACACAGGGACCGAAACGCTACGCTGTCACCACTGCCCTAACTATGATAGCTCACGTTGTTGTCTTGAAAGTGGCCAGGTTGTTAATGTTCAAGGTGAAGAACGAGATGTAGTCTTAGCGTAGGGACGCGTCATTGATGGTCACACGGAATCGACGTTAGAATCCATCGAGCAGCTCTAAAACATGAACCACCACGGCCCCAGTAAGACAACTGTAATCTGTGGACATTTGATCAATTGTGTACGTAGACAATTGTGCAACAGCCACTTTCAATGATAGTTTGAAGAAACTTGATCCTCTAACACTTTCCTTTTTAATATCCATTTGAAAAAATTAAAATAGGTCTAACAGGCAAGTATTAATATTTGGTGATAAAGTAGGTATTTAAGAGGACAAATCAACAGACGGCCGTTCTATTTCTACACCCGCTTTTAACCACTTGTTAATTTAAAAACTCCAATCAACGAAATCTTTATCTGAACAAGTTCAACTCTACAAAACGCGGCTATGATTTTCCCTGTAATTTACCGATTCTACGAAGAAATATTAACACTCACCCGTTTGTACCCGTAAATTCTGTCTGTAAAATATTCATTTATAAACGAGGGAATTTATCACCTTCAAAGTCTAAAATGGGCTCCATGTTTAAATGACCTCAAGATATAAAACACCGACAGGGATTTTTGTATTAGTAGAGACCTACGTATTATGTTACAGCCCATCAAGAGCGAAACGATCGATTGGCATACCAAGTCCACGTAAGCACATTATTTAATGAGATTACAGTCACAATAGTTCTTCTCGTTCAATGTTTCTGCCGTTCTGGTAGAGATAATGAGCAAAGCAAAGATGCAGAATCTCCGTATCTTACCGGCAATTAATCAGATAATACAATCGGTAGGGAAGAAGCGATCGGATTTATCCAAATGCTGATTATGTAAAGCAAGTAACGGAATCGGACTGGCTAAGGGAATTTTGTCAAATCTGATTAGGCAGTCCACAGAGATGGGTGGCTCTTATTCAACTCTTCTGGGGAAAAAATCTTCAGAAATCTCGCTTGAACATTTTGTCGATTCAAAATAAACAAAACTCCTTGGTGCAATTATTTCTTATCAAATCACAAATTGATTTCACCTTGAGAAAATTCAGTTAACGCCGATATATCAACAGTTTGCAGTTAACCCTCGGTTAGGGTGGTTTTCTTTCATACAGGTTTTTATTATCGTGTTTAGTAAGCCATACTAATTGCCACACAAATAAAAATCGATTTAATAGGATAGTATGAATCTGATACAGTTGAAAAATATACATCAATTGATCGAACTCGTTTAATACAGTTTTGATAGAAGACATTCAATCCTGAGTATACACTACGACTGATTATAGTAAAATCAATGTCTTGTCCTCGTAGATCCCTGGGGTAGCAATCTCGGCACTTCTCAGAAGCAGGACGTCTTGCGGTGCCTATCTTCAACTGAGATTATTGTGTTCATAATACGAGTAGATCTTTTTTTGTAACGAGACGAGGCACAATTGTCCGCAGTCTATTAAGGCAAAATTAATACCTTTTTTATATGCCGTGCTTCAGGTTGTGAGCAATCATGAATGTTCAAGACATCCTAAAGGGGGTTTCTCTCCCTCCTAATTCATGTTCAGTCATCCATGTACTCAAGCTCATAAGGTAGGTTACGCAATCTTTCCCTCTGCCTCCAATATGCACTATCAATATTACCATCTCGATGCTCACTTACCTCATTTTGTGACCTATAAATCTCAACTGTCGATTTCTTATCCAAAATAAAAGTTCCCTTTTATTTCACTTTCACTGAATTTTACATTTTCCTAAAAATCAGAAAACCAACTACTTCCCTGATCACATATTCCATCCATGAAAGACTCAGCATCCTTCTGCAGAATCACGTCCGTTGTTTCAAATATACTCATCTCATACGAAATTTTCCAGAATTCACTGACAGATAATAGGATTGATATATTACAGTTAAGACATTTTACATTGTTTCTAAAGAACTTTTTCCTTTTGTTTATATTTCTTTTAGTTTCTGAAAGACCTCAGCCAGAATTTCAAATGGTCGTTGCTTTCATTTTCTGATTTCAACTCCGCGCTTCCAAGTATTCGGCGATTATGTATTCTTCAATACAGTCGGTGGTAAAGCGATCGTTCGTTAATATTTTAATGAGTCTGTTCATAGGCAAACATCGGATAGATCAGGCCTTTGTGTTGGCCACGAGGTAAAATCTGCCTGTTATGAGGATATGCCCGATAGACGCCGGGAGTCTGATCCACAAAACAGCGGCTCTTAAGAATATGCCGGAATTAAACGTTGTTTCTAACCGAATGCAAAGTGCATGGAGTTGAGTGGATCTCAGTATACGCGAGATAGCTGTCCTTGGCTGTAAAGCTCTGAAATGGTGGAACGAAGTAATATCAGAACATTTTCCAGGGATATAACGAGAGAGTAGCGATAGGATTGCGACGTTCCCTGCGTTGGATAGGGTTTGTACGTTTGAAAATATCAGCACAAGGCTGCGTAGAGGCTTTTGAACTGTCTAGTGAGTATTTGGCAACTCCATCTGGCGGTTAGCTATAGTAAACGATCGTTAAAATTTACTTCCTTTTCAAATTGTACCTATAATTTCGCCGGTCATAACTTCAACTACACATGAATTGACAGGTGTTCGTTCCAACGACACTGCCGCTGATGACGTTTTGCCTGACCGCAATTTCAAGCATACCACGCGTGAAATGGGTTTGTGGCACTTAATTTCAGAATTATACCGTGTCACTTTGGCACTAACTAATATTTCCAATTATATATGTAAGTGTTTATTAGAGTGAAGTAGGTAGAATAACGGATAGCGGCTAGGATTGAGTTCGAATTCCAGTCGAATTCATTGCATTCACTTACTTGGGAAAGGCAACTAGCCTACTGCAGAAATAAATGACAACATACTGCAGAAAAAAAACTGCTTCGTCAGTCATGTATCGATAGACACATCATTGCCTAAGCGTGTATCATACATGGTACATAGATTTTAACTGTGTTATAAAAAAAAAATCTATCAAAACATTGTTGGGAGTGTGATTTTCTGGTGCCATACAATTGAGGTTTTGTGTCAGACTGGTTTTAGATTACTAAATCCTCTTTTCCTCCCAGCTGTGTGTAAATAGCAGGACAGACCGGGTTCTGTAGCCTTGGATGGCAACTGGTCTACCGCAGAAAGATATGGCAACTTACTGCGGGAAAAAAAATCGGTCTAGTTAGTCATATACTGAAAGGTACCTGATCGCTTAAGCGTGTATCATGTATTGCGCAGAACATTAGAATATACGAAACAATCAATAAATTCTAAAATCAGTTCCCTGTTCTGTGCATAGATTGGTATACTGTAAATCTAGAAAAAAAACTTTAAAAAAAAAAAAAAAAAAAACTTCTTTTAAAGAAAGAAGACAATTACCTTCAATTTTTCGCACCACGTACGTTAACGGCAGGTTGGATTTTTATTTTAAGAGTTTTCATAGCTGTTCCTAAGTCCAGAGAGCGTTAAACAACTAAGTCGTTTCTATGGAAGAATATTCATTTAAAACTAAAAGATTTATGTATACATTAGCTTTGCGCAAAAGTTTTTACATTTATTTTCCAAACTGAAAACATTAATTTATTTTTTTCAATACGTAATTAACATGTGTACATAACCAAAATGATATTTGAAATAAAACAAATTTCAATAAATATTTCCAAACTTTGCATCGACCTAAATTTTCTGAAGCTTAAGAATCTCTCAAATTGGTTTATAGGCAGAAAAAACAGAGCCGGATTTCTTCAAGAAAGACTTTAGATTGACTCCTAATTCCTGAATAGATCTAACCATCAATTGTAGAAAGATACAATGTATAGGTTTTAGCTAGTGAAAAAAAGCCCTAGATACGAAGTAAGAATTCCATTTCAAATGCATAAATCTTGGAAATGTCATAAAAGATTGAAAATGTGACAGCAAAATCCGAAGGTGCACTGGGCTCACAAAAAATGCTTTCAAAATATTCAAGCATTAAGATATAGCAAAATGTTCGTTAGAAACAAAGAAAACTTTGCTGAATTGCTATATAATATCACTCCTCTACATCTGTGAATGCTAGACAATTTCTTCACAAATGAAGAAACTTGAGGCAACATATGTACTCTAGTAAGACGAAGAAAATATTCTTCAGGGAGAAGGTAAGTAACGACGATGTTTTCAGGAAATTGAAAACAAAATAGACAATGAAACGAAAAATCAGAAAAATAAATTTGCCGAGATGCATAAGAAAAGAATGTCGAGTATTGTTGTCACTTGCAGGGCATATTGAATATAAGAGTGACAGAGGAAAATAGCGAGTAACCTATTTAAATAACTTGGATGGCAGAACAGAGGAGAGATTGTAAAAAAAAAAAAACTCCTTAGACTTACGAGTAGGAAGTTGGGGAGAACAGTGTCTTGAATGGTCATCGGCACATAGAATTCGTACATGACGATAGTCTGTTAGTGATAAATACAAATGTAGATATTTAAGTTCGATGAAGGCAAACACTGTACCCCCTTTTATTTTACCCCTGCCTCCATTAATGTTCTTATACGTTTATGATCACCCTCCTAATTAGCTACCTTTTATTAGATAAGTACTAAATACTTGGAGCCTTGTGCCAAAACTTGAGGGACAATATCTGAAACGGTGATGGCAAAAAAGTGATTCCGACCAAAAAGGGGTTGTAAAATAAAATCTTAATATTAATTAGAGTTTGGAAAATGGCTAAGTGTTTTTGAGTACCCTGTTTGTGTAAAATAAAGGAAAAATTTAATCCTTACATTTTTTTCGTTTAATAAAAATTGAGATTTTCGCGAAGCTTGAATTAAAAGACAATTTAAATAGTGTTTAATTCAAGACAGGGAGAGGACAGTATACTAAAAAACACAATGGCATTTTGTTTTATACCAAATTTCATTTAATTTCTCTTCTATATTTCTTTAGTTCGCTTAGTTGCTCCAAGTACGATGAACTGCTTTCGCTGGTTCCTAGGCCTCATGAATTTAAACGTCCTACGAGGCTGGCATCCCGTTCCCACCCCTTCACCGTTGAAACTGTTAGATGTAGTCGTCTCTTCTACTCCAATAGCTTCATGTCTCGCACATCTCGCCTGTGGAACTCCCTTCCTTATTCCTGTTTCCCTGACAAATACAATCTCCAACTATTTAAGTGTAACGTCAATCGACATCTCCAGTTGCCTTGATCTATCCACTTCCCTTCTCCACATCCTTTCACCTTTCATTCCCATCTGCTCTCGCTCCAAATCTTCTGTAACCCCCTTGCCTTGATCGATCCACTATCTTTCTCCACATCCTCTCCTTTACCACTCATATCTGCTCTTCCTCCAAACCTTCTGTAACCCATTGGGTGCTATAGTGGCTTCCAGCTTTGCTTGGAGTGATAAGCTTAAAAAAAAGTAAATCTTGTATTTTAAATGAATACTATTCTAATGATGTTCTTTATGTGCATACCAATCATGTGTGCTGTAGGTAGCAAAGAAACAGGCGAATATTATTACATTTCATCTAAGCAGAGGCCTTTGAATTTTGTTCCACATAATCATAAATAGAAAACTAGGTAGGCTATATGTCGCTTCCCTCTATCCTGTGAATATTGAATTTTCCAAGCACTGTTTCCTCATTATGTGCCCGATAAATCAACTCTTTCTTCCTGATAAGTTTAAGTGTCCTTTTTATTACCATTTTCCATAAAACTTCGCAGTTGCTCACGTGTTCGGTCCATGTTAAAACCTAAACATATGTGTCTATGGGTATGTACAGCGTGCCATACGTAAATTGTCGTAGTTGTATAGTTTTAATTTCGCGTAGACAAGTTGCTTTTGATGTTATCGACTGCACCGTCTGTGAGAAAAAAAAGCACCACGACGCAATTCACTCCGCCAGAATTTTGGAAACTGCGTGCTGTACTGCTTGAAATTCGTACTGGAAGTTCCAGTACGAACATTGGAGAGTGTTTGCGTGTCAATCTGAGGAGAATGCAGAGGACTTTGGAAGAGTTTGCCGAGTCTAATGGTGATTACGATGTTGTTTGGAGTGATCACTAATAATGTCAAAGAAAGCCCCCTTCGATTTTCTCACACGACCCCATACTCAACACGCTGGCCTTGTCGAAGTAGTGCTGCCCTGGGTAAAGAGGGTGGCTGCGGGAAAACCTTATGTCTGGCAGCAGGACTCTGCAACATGCCTCACCAGCAGGTGAACACAGTCATGGCTGTCAGACAATTTCAGCAACCACATAACACTCCAGAATTGAACCCCCTTGGTTTTTATGTGTGGGCCTGACAAAAAAAGACCCTTTTCACACCATTGATGAATTAAAGACAAAGATTAAACAAGGAGACCGTCCAGAAGAGTTGAAGGAGATTCCGAAGTCGTCTGGAGGCCGTGACTGAAGCGAATGCCTATTTTATTGGATGAACTCATTAGTTAGTAAATATTTGTGTACTTTTGGTGAATATCTATTAAAATGAGATGTCAGTGTCATTTTCATTTTTCCGTAATTTAGACCTTGCACTCTGGATATGCATGTGAGTAGGATAAAGTTGGGTGGTAGGCGACTAAAACGACACTCCCACCACATGATCCAAATCCATAAAGGACCATAGAGAAGAGACCAGTTAAAATTATTATTTTAAAAAGAAAACAAGAGTATATTTTTCTGCCATATGTATAGAATATTCACAAAGCCAGAGCTTTAAAGAAATTCACCAGTGTTGTCTGTCGCAATGAGAAAACTACGTTCTAGATTAAAAAAGAAATCGCCTCTAAGCAATTAGCAGCCAATTTTACCGACTAAAATTCTGCAGAAAGAACGTTAATCATTGATCGCTAACTGCAACGATTTAATCACTTGAATATTTTCAAATCAACCTTCCGGCAACCACCTAAGATTTTCTTTCCTGGCATTTGTTTGATGTTCGGCAGCACCTAAATTACAAAAGGTGAACATTTTCATGATCTGCGTAATATTAATGCCAAATAATAATTCTATATACCCAAAGCATCAATGGTATGTGGCTTCCAACTGCTAGGCGTGATTATGCCATATTTAAAGTGTGAACCATTGTCCTCACCAAAAAAGAGCAGGAACAGCTTTTGTCTTCAAAAAGAGTCTAATAATTAGTCAGTGTTTCGGACAGAGTTCTTACTGGGTTAAATAAATGACAACTAAATTCAAATGTTCGAAATCTTTCAGTCAAAAACAGCTGGATAATATTTTATATTTCTTTGAGCAATTTTAAGCGAAAAAGATGAATGCCAATCTTTTAATTAAAGTTGCAAATGAAGAGAAAATAAATTAGAAAATATTTTTTTAGAAGTTGATTATAAATGCTCGCTTTTCTCTTTACATTTTCCTATGGGGGAGCTTTTTGTATTTTTTATTTTTTTTCAATTGTGAAAATAGAATAGAATGTTTGTAGTTCCTGCAGCAATCGAGAATTAAAAAGTCAGTAAAGGTTTTAAATTATATACATACATATAGTTACATGCAATTCTTTAAGAATAGTATTACTTGCATTAGAACTAACAATTTCTCTATTATATAAAGAAAATTTTTCATGTGAAGTTTTGAAGGGGAGGATTATTCGCATCGATTTCTCCACCTGTGAGATTTCCATCAAATTATTTTCGTCAGGAAGATGTCTTGTGCTAAAACATCATTGATTTTTTTATCTTCGGCAATCTCAGGAGGGCATTTTAATTTCATTTATATTGTCCGTAAATATCAACAGGAGTAGATAGGTTCGCCTATCATCCGGTTCACACGCCTCCCCTATATTTTAAAAAGGGGTAGATCTTTATACCTTGTTTCCTGTTTACGGTTACTTTTAAAGTAATTTCGTTTTCTTTCACTCTCAGTAGCCCCTTGCGTCTGAGTGACATTATCGTCTTGCTTGAAGTAAATTGATTAAAAAAATAATGTAGGTCTGTTAGCACATAAACAAATGCGTATGGTCGAACTTACTCGTTTATTTTAAAATATGACCATCTACGTAATTAGTTCATCGCTTTCAGCTTATCTCGATCTTAATAATGCCAACTGGGAGTACGTCTTCACACGCACACAAAAATACGAAGTAATATATACACACGCACACAGAGGATAGGTTTTTGACGTGAACATTCTAGAGACGGTTAACTAATATATATTTTTGCATCGTATTACATTTTGATGCAAGTGTAATTTAATTTCATCGTCTAGTATGTGGAGTAGTTTGTATCTGAAGAGGAGGTAAGTCCTCATTTTTTTTCTTTCCCTTGGGCGTGGTTTTGTTCAAGTTATTTTGTGTTATTACTTACGGAGATTAGATGGATATATAGGTAGGTAGCTCGGTAGACAGATAGTGGGCGTGAAAATAATAATACGCATCAGGAAAACTGAAGAGTGAAGAGAAATTTCATATCGATCAATCTCTCTTGATCATATCGGTATATAGATTAAAAATTGTAGGAAGTTTTTTTTCCGTATTTGAAGTATGCTTCGGACATAATACATAAAATATAGGGACAACTGAACATCAAATTAGTTATTTCGTCTGAACAGTAAAACGGACATCAATTTTCTGTCACAACGATATAACTCGCGCACAAACAAAAATTATCTAGCTGTTGCTTAAGTATGCCTTGAGTATGTTAAAGTTGCTACTTTCTCTGTTAAAATCTATTAAATCTATTAAAATTGAAACGGATAGTAATTAGTCAATTTCTACATTTTCCATCTGATCACGCCATTATTATTTCAGGCGCAAACAGGTGTTGAAATATTTAAAGTATTTAAAATGATTCGATTACATGTTGGAAAATAGACGTTTTATATATAATCATTTTTACATACCATGAAAGCAGATTTGTTTTGATCATTTCAGCCCAAGAAAGGCAATAAAGCCACAATGATGCAAGGGGGATTACTGGGTGCGTGAGAATATGAAGAAACACAATGAAAATAAGAGTAGAATTAAAACAAAATATAACGATTGACAAAAAATTTAAATGCAAAGTTGACTGGAAAGCAAGAAGTCGGAAAATAAACTTAGCGCATATATTGATTTTCTAAGCGTAGCTTAGCTGTGGCACAAGGCCGAAGGTATGGAGCACCCATACTTAGCGCATATATATTACACATATAGTGCTGGTGTTAATAACAGAGCTATTCAGTATATATTAATATACATACATAGTATCCCTCATCGTTAGCACGCGGCAATATTTAGGTTCTGAATCTGAATTGACCGTTACACAATTTGACTATAAATATATATTAGTACAAACGAATTACCCAACAAAGATATTCAATTTTCAATCCATTTTAGAGTGTGTTTTTGTTTTTAGCGGGTTTTTGTTTCATAAAATAATTTATGTGGCTTTTGTTCATCAAGAAATTATTGTTAAAGCATCGACAATAGATTGACCGTTTATTGAGATTTTACCGAGATTTCACGACAAAGTGAAAATACTTCAAATGAAAACTTACAACTAAACTTTACTGGAAAAATCGTATTATTTTCTATAAACGATCCACAAAGTTTTATTACATTTCAACAATAAGTCAAATTTTACTAAATATCTCTATCACCGATACAAGCTTTATTTCTGTTGATGCTCCGAGTATAGACTTGCTCACTGATAAAAATTAAATGGAGTAATGGACATATTTTTTGTCTCATATCTATGTAAAATCAAATTTACTTCGATGCGAAATTTTGGTCACGGTTTCCCATCTCGTAAAAGACACAGAATATATTTAATTATATAAATTTAAACACATTACTTAGATTTATAAACGGACTGCGACGTACATGTGGCAGCGTGTTCACTGAAGATCTATAATACATTTTTCGTGCAAGGCGTATACGGACACAGTGATTACATTTTCTTCCCGCGGCTTCCACCTAGAAATAGACACTTAAAATAGTTTGGTGCGTATGTGGAGACCTTTCATGCAGCGTTCACTTATAGGGACTGAAGCCAGAAATAATGCACGGTTAAATCAGTATATCTTCAATCTAGAAGTACCGGCATCTCACAATTTATAAAAGTCGAGAGATAGAATAATAGATCTAAGTTCGGGCTTTGGGGGGAAATGGAGATGATTATCGTGGCAACAAGTGTGTATATCCCTTTGTAAACATAGGATGTATTTATTGAACGGTCATGCACGACCAGGGCAACTTAGCTAATCATAATGTGTATATGGTCTTTGAATGCTTACTGAAACATTTCAACATCAATGAGACAAGTATGTCTTGGCTATTAAAGTAAATTTAGCTCGGAAACCATAAGCAACACGTGGCCTTTCTGACAGAGTTGAATATTTAACATTCTGGGCGTGAAAGAGAATTTCAGTCCACGATTTGGTGTTGTAGGAGCGGAAGAAAAGGGTAGTGAAGTTCATAACGTTAAGAAAACGGTTCAAGAGGTGAAGATTGTAGTGATTGGGAAAATATGCTGTAAGAAAAATGTTCCACAAAGCAGCATTTCTTGACAAGAATCATACAAATTTGAACGTAATTATTAATGCAATACGAAGGGAATGAATGTGATTAATACGCGTGTACTTTGGATATTGCGTCCAATTTTTTTTTGGTGAATATTTGAAGAATCTAATCGGCTGCAAAATCACTTAATTCTTTGAACTTTTTTATTTAAATGTTTTAAAATATTTTATCTCTGAATTCGTTTTTACCATTTTGATATTCTCTATATTTTCAGGAAAATATTACGAGATGATTTTATTCAAATTTCACTCAATATTTCCTATGTATTCATACAAATGTAAATCATTTGGGCAGGCGGTGTAATGGTTAGCAAGCTTGTCTCGCTAGAACAATTACGACCGAGTAGCGAGTTCTATCCTCACTCGGTACCCCATACTTTCGTCCATGTGCCACATCTAAGACACGCTTAGAAAAATCAATACAAACTTAAATCATTATCTGATCATTCAAATATCTACATGAGGAAACCAGTTGTCAAACAATAGGACACCGGGCGTACTACTTGTCGCAATACTTCTTCAATGCAATTTGACTGATTAGCATCTCAGACATATGTAAGTTTTCATCTTAACCGTCTTGCATCTTTCCAGTTGACAATTATTCCAATTCACAATTGCACTCTTGGTCCCTAAAATCAAAATATCGAATACTTTGATTTTAATTCATAAACTGTTCACCTTCCTCAACCAGTTGTATCATTTACACGAACTTTAGCGATAAATCGACGAACCTCCATTTTAATATTCTTCAGATTAAACGTGTATGGAAAAATTGCCAAATTTACATCTCGGAATTTATCACTTTCTCGCAACGACGCAGCGAGCACATGTAAGGATATAAACGGCTCAGCATACTATACAGACATTTCTAACATTTTCCAAACATTTTGCCGAGAAACGTTTGCGTCAGCAATGAAAAGAAAATGGCGAAAATGTTTAAGAGAATAATTTAGTTCACTTGGAATAAGAAAATAAAAACTATGTTCGACTATATCCAGTGCAGGCATAATAAATATTCAACTTATCGATTCAGTTCGATTTAGAAGAAAATGCTATTTAAATCAGCGCCAGAATTTGATTGAATAAAACGACTATGACAATAAAAATAAATCGACGTTTTTATTATCTATCAGTCGAAACCAGATGGCTCGGTAATCAAATTCGTTTATGATGGAAATATATAAACGTTGGCATAAAACAAGGAATTACAAGAAATAAAAGGGAATCTTGACCTTATGTCGCACGAAGCTAAGCTTTGCTTAGCTCTGTCTGTCTTATACACACACACACATTATATATATATATATATATATATATATATATATTAAAAACAGAAAAGTTGCTTTTGAGGATTCCATTCGAGAGCATAATTCCAGGTCTGTTCGACAAGGATGGATAAATATTTCTCAAAAAAATACCTACGTGAAAATCCGAAACTAGACTCGATGAGAATTTAGATTGCTAAGTACGCCAAAATCATTCGATATTAAATTACAGTCTGCCAGCGAGAAATGTGTAGAAAGTACATTTACAGATATTATTGAAAAGCTTTAAACAGAATGAGTGTTGTAATAGTTAGAAACGTACGCCAGAAAATGCGGGAGGAAATGAAAGAAAAATACTTTACGTTTGTCTTTCTCAAGACACGAAATTTCTGGTTAAAAATATTTGAACAAAAAAAAAGGAAACATCAAACCGTATTTTCACTCATATACGTTAATTGAAAGGAAAAGGACTACTACCTCCCGGGAACTTTCCATGCTTCTGGAAAGTGTTGAGTAAATGTTTAATATAGG
Organism: Acanthosepion esculentum; assembly: GCA_964036315.1. Lineage (NCBI taxonomy): Eukaryota > Metazoa > Mollusca > Cephalopoda > Sepiida > Sepiidae > Acanthosepion > Acanthosepion esculentum. Next base: position 52,692,655 of record OZ038495.1, on the reverse strand, counting down.
TCTACCTTAATACAACTATTTTCTCTCTAAACATTTTTTTATGTACTGTGAAATGGCTCTCAATGTTAACTGTTAAATCAGACGTATAATAAATTTAAGAGACGCGCCGTCTTTGTGTTTCACCTTTTGATCTTTTGTTTTACTCCCTATCTGGGCCGAGGAATTTGGGATCACTTGACAAACAATATGACCTAAGAAAGTGAGTAAGAATCGATCATCTACGCTCACGTGACCTACGTCAAGTGAGATTTTGGTACTGTAACTTTAGTTTCCGCGAGAAAAATAGACACTTATTATGCAATAGCAAGGAATGAGATATAAACTCACAAGTCTATTCCATTAATCTTTATGTAGGAAATAAGGAAATTTCGTCCTGAAGATCTTGGGTTTAATTTTACTATTTAATGAGTAAAGGATAAATATTGTACCCAAATAAATACAAAGAAAACATCTTACCGTCATCTCGGATGCAATCCAATTGAACTAGGGGAAACGGAAAACAAACATTATTCGGGATTTCGTTATTTCACATTGCGGATGAAAGAACCAACTTTTGTGAACAATCTACAGTAACTTTGTCCGTCATTATGCACATTCGATCTGCACATTCCTGATACACAAATATTTGAACTGACATCCGATATCATTTAAGTGGGTATTTTTATTAATTTTACGTCTTTGACTCCCTATATTATCTATATTTTGAATTGTTATATCAAATTTATTTACAAATGTTAATCATGCGACATTTGAAGAACTAGTTTTCAGGATAATTAAGTGGATGTCAGTGATCAGTTATCTCAAGGACACACAGTACAGTGGATAAAGGCGATTGTTAGATCCAGTGATAGGACCCAAAGAGTGTGAGTTCAATACCCGGTTAAGGCAGTGGAGAAATTGGAGAGGGGAATTAACAGGGGATAACTGATATCCATTAGACATGGCACGTGGAACTAGAACAGTGAGCGAAATAAAGGGTTCAGTTAGATATTCCAACCTCCTGAAGAAAGGCGGAGCGTACAACGGCCAAAACGTTGTAATAAATATGGCGACAAAGATGAGGACAATAGTCCGAATAATATAAATAGTGTAACCAGGTTATACAATTTGGAGACTATTTCATTTCCTAGATGAATTGGCGATCATTGTATTCGGACGAACTTCCTGGTATTTTTGTTATCGCAACGTTTCGGCCTTTTTCATGTTTCTGTCGAGCCGGGTAATCATTTTAAGCTTTATCTTAATATTGTTCATTTAAGCATGTTCACATCCTGCTGCATCTATCTCGTGATAAATCATCTTGTTCAGGTACAGTTCGCCATGTTTCCATTTAGTGGTACTTTTTATTACGCAGAACAGTAGCTTAGTCAATTTAAGTGCTGGTTTTGGAATTTGATGTATTGAGTTTCAAACGTCGGTCCGGGTAGTAGAGTTTAGATTCAGTGGAAACACGGCGAGGAAAAAAAAAAAAAAAAACAAAAAAACAGACCTATTAAATAAGAACCGGTCGCGATATCCCTAAACATGGACAGTGAAACACCAATCAAACACTGTAGTGTAAATAAAACGTCCAGTATTTAATTCTTTTAAGATTATTTGGTTTGGTTTATTTTGTTTTACGGCATATTAACCTCAATGGGTTATTTAATGCCGACAACAATTTTAGGATAGATTTGTATGAATAGAATATGTACTCTTTGGTTTAGATTGGCTGGTTTATTTTGTTTTACAGCATAACAACTTCAATGGGTTATTTAATGCCGACAATTTTTTTTTTATTTCTGGTAATATTTTGTTTTGTCAAAAATCTGTTTCTGGTAATATATTTCCTTCAAAATTGTATTGCTGGTAGTAATTTTTTTCAAAAAGGTATTGCTGGTAATAATTAACTATTTGCCCATAGCTGGGACCCTGACAGGTGCTACCATCCCGAGAAAGGGTGAACCTGGAAACACCAGCAATTAAGAGATGGTTAAACGCTCATCAAAATCTCCTGATCAGAGGCCTTGCTGCTGGACGTAGTTTAACGTCTTACCCAGGACGCGGATGTAGTTTAACGTAGAGACAACCACTAAAACGTTGTGATGATAAAAATGAAAAAAATTACACAAAATATAAATAACTCCCCATTCCTAATATTCAAACGGGGATTGAAGTTCTTCCTACTACGAGTATTATTTCTGTTCCATTTACCCAGTTAAAGAATACCGAAATCTTAGCTATTTACATTACGAGTGAAATTTAACTAACCTGAAAAGACAATCCGCTTAGAAACGCACTATATCAAGATTAATCTCCGGAGAGTTTGAACCCACTCCAAGTTGTCTACTTGATTTGTCAAATAGGTTAATATAAGTATCTTTCGCTCAAAGTAAATAACTTATTGTCTGATACGTATCCGCTTATTTTATCTGATGAAATGTTTCAAGAATAATTCTTGTTTTCTACTTCTGCAAATTAATTCATCCATATTTATATCCTCCCGCGATTAGGAATTTCTCTTTAATTCAACTACAGTAACCAAAAAAAAAAAAAAAAGATGCCGAGGACGAACATAGTATTTGTTCCTATTCAACTATATCGCTTTGATTTGAATTTTTGTAAACGAACGCAGTACGCAGTTACCGAGAGACTTAATAGACATCTTGAAAGGAGTATAGTGTCTTTCTTCAGTGCAAAACTGCTTTATAACTAAGATGTTATGTTACCTGTTTGGTAAATTGAATTAAATTATTTGTGACAGTATTCTTAATAAACTTATGGCGTCATCGCACATTTCAGCAAATAAATTGCATATATGCATCAAACAATTATTTCTTAATAGTAGAATAGTATGGTTTTATGAAATTGCTTTAGATAAATTATACTATACTACTAAATAGCATAGTTTTCAAATGAAAGAAAAGCCATTTTTGCAATCAATTACACACACACACATATATATATATATATATATATATATATATATAACTCGATGAACATCCCGTCAATATTCGTAGTCCAGACTTTCTAAAAAATAATTTGTTACATGCAAAGAATTGTCAAACTTTAATTTAAATTCACGCAACTTAATTTTACAAGAGATGATTTAAAGTAATTTAATCAGGAATCATAGAAAGTGCGTTGTCATTTTTGAGACACTATCTCAACAGGGCAGAAAGATAAACAGCTTTCAATTCCAGAATAACAAAAGTACTTAACTTAGCATAAAACCTAACAATTCAACTAAAATGGTGATAAAGATCTATATAAAGTTACGGCCTCGCTTTCAAGGAGTATTTTCAAATTGGCAAGATGCAGAAGTATCAACAGGCTACATTCCAACCCATAGAAAGGCTGATAAACCTGGGCGAGGCTACATTTTGCAGGAGATAAATATCAATATATTGGAAACCACTCGATAATATCCGGTCAGTCAGTTAAATGCACACATTTTCTAATCCTCACAGCGTTAATCACAGATTCCCTTTCATTACAACAGTTCAGGCTACTTAAGTATTATTAAAAAAAAACACTCCGCCATTTAAATTACATTCAACCGATTTGTGGCAGACTTTGAAGCGTTAACATCAAAATCCTATCCGTTTTTCTTTCATAGAATTCATGTCGATAAACCAAACTTTTCGGACAACCAGGAATTCTTCGACCCTACTGTCAAAGGTTTTATTCATTATACCCATCAGATTAATCACACATTCTAAATCCTATTCAAGCATGTAAGTTTTCAGCACAACAAAATTGAAGGGGTAAAAAATATGTAGAAGAAATATATTCTTTTTTATTTACATGCCGGTGTAAAAGTGTCTGTAAGTAGCAAAGAAACAAAAAAAATATACATTTAAATGTGGGTTTTTACATTATTTGATTCGTTTTCTACAGCTCCTTCACTCTTTGCAAGTTATTTATACCAGGGAATATTTTAAAATTTCAATAAATATTTTGTGATAATTTAGTGGTACAAATCGTACTAATTAACCCATAGCTTGGGAAGAGAAGTGAATTCATAATTTCCCCAAGGGTTTTAACGCCTAAGTAAATATAACGAACCCAACTATAATTGGAAATTAGCACTTCAATTATCAATTCCAAACCATTAACCATTACACTACCTGCACTCTCAAGTGGTCATCAATCTAGGTACTGACCATGTTCGACTGAAATTCGGTTTTGTGCCCGAGAACCGGTGTTTAAACTTGATGTACCCGTAAGCCATCTTCTCGCATTAAATAGCGTACTCTTATTTGTCTTTCAGTCAGTTCTATCTGGTTTTCCAGACGTCCGTACGTTGAGAGCGATCTCTATCGATATTTACCAGAGACCCGTCCCACTGGGTTAGGTCGTGACACGGTTATTTAAAGTGGCAAACACACTGGCTACTGGTCCAAATTTACCCAACCCCCGCTTACACGGGCTTGTCTTGGTAGGACGTAGATGGTCAAGGCCAAGGAACAGATATTACAACTTGATCATAGTCTCACGACCGCATCACTTGTTTTCTTTTATTTTTGCGCTCTCTCGACAGAGAACAAAAAGGGCGTTTATAGCTCTCCCAGTCCCAGATGAGTATTGGCTAATACCTACCCAGTATCGCTCATATAATTACTGAGCGCAACCCACTAAGTAGAATGTCTTCCCTCAACAGCACAGTGCGGAAGATGACGTAATTCCCCGTACTTATAGCGCTACAGACAACCAACTCACTCTCTTAGTAGGTTGGGCCGATTCTCTGTTAGTCATATAAATACTGTTTTATATATATATCTCACACCATTTGTGTGTTTATATATATATATATATATATATATATATATATATATATATATATATATATATATATATACATACACACACACATGGTCTAAGTTACTCTAAAATCATTTTAACATATATTTATCAAAATTACAAAAATATTTTCAAATATCAAAGATTAAATTTATTCAATAAATTTGCCATTAGCTTCAACCACGGCCTCCAGACGACTTCGAAATCTCCTGCAACTCTTTTCGGCGGTCTCTTGTTTAACTTGTTGAAAGCTGACATAATACTTGCTTTTAATTCATCTTTGACGTTAAAAGGATTTTTAATCTCTCAATCAAATGCTCCGAACACAAAATCAAATGGGTTACAGTCTGGGGAATTAGTTGGCCAGATGTAATGAATGATGTAGTCGGACAATTTGTCTGACAGCCATGTCCGAGTTCTACTTGTGTGGCATGTTGCAGAGTCCTATTGCCAGCGACAGTGTTTTCCGGCAGCCGCTCTCTTCACAACACTACGCCCACAAAGCACTTGATATAGGCCTCCGTGATGAGTCTGGCCCTGTTGGAAGATAAATGGAGGCATAACGTCGCGATCACTAGTGATCACTACTGTGACAGAGCAATGGTCACCCTTGAAATATTAATTATAGTAATAGAGAAGTTTTTTTTTTAGATGGGAAAAATAATCTGGTTGAAGTTTGTGCCCAGAGAATTTGTGCTTTGTCAGAATTATTAATATAAAATGTCAAAACAATAGTGTTTATATGAATTATGGAATACCATTTGACAAGAGCCTGTTCATCTAATCGTGAAGGTAGAGAAGTCAGTAATCAGGTTGTATTGTAAGTTCACAAACACCCCGGGGTTTTGTCGCTACCACCGCGTTTGTTTATGCTCGTGTTTGTGCGAAAACAGTGTTGACATGCACTCGACTAGAGAGACAGGCTGTATGAGAGCAAGTGGCCGCTTGCTGCTGTAATAAAGGAGAAGGTGAACTAAAGTTATCTGCAATAATAGTGTCAGTGAATCTCCCTTATATCCTGGTAGTGAAATAATTACGGCAACTAATAAGAACAAAAAGGGTGAACCCGAAAACAACTACTTTACTTCCAGAATTATTTGCAATATTTTTTTTGTGGGGGGGGGTTTATTTCCTGTACACTCCTTTCTTGTAACAGAAGAATTATTCCTTTATGTACTAATTTCTTTATATACATAAACTATTCTTTTGACTGGAATCGACTTGTTCATATTTGATTTTTCTGCTTGGCTTTATTCTCGCTCAAACGTACTTGCAGGTAGACCAGCTGAATCTTCTGGGATATACGATTTGTTAATTGCTCTCCAGGATAAAAAAAATCACAACGTGGCTGGGAAGTGGAATCGAATCGACATGGTGAACCGGATACTTTGATTGACCTTGTAACACTGGACCAGGACAGGACCAACGGCCGGTCTTGTAGAGTACATCGATCCAGTGGGGGTCAGGATAGGTGTTACACTACACTTTCGTAATCACCATCAGACTCATCCAGCTCTTTCCGAATCCTCTGCACTGTCCTCAGATTGACACCCAAACACCCTAAAATGTCCGCATTGGAGATTCCGGCGCGAATGCCAAGCAGCGCGGCATGCAGTTTCCAAATTTCTGGTGGAGTGAATTGCGTCATGACCTCACAGACGGTGCCCAACAGTCGACAAAAACAGACATTTTAAAAATCACCAAAATTCTAACCTTATTAATCTGATATATCGAAACTCAGGCCGTTTCCAAAACAATGTCCGTCATTTGTTTTCTTACCACAGCTGTACAGAACAAACTAAATTTCACTTTGCCATCATTCATCTTATACCAAGAGAATAGACAGTTATACATCGATAAATCCTGAATGTGAGATTATAAAGTGAACATCAAGTACAAACCAAGCGGTTACAGTGTGTTTCATGCTTCAACACTAACTTCAGGCTAAATTTTACATACGCTATGTCAGATACTAAGCACTTTTACTCACATACACACATATATATATATATATATATATATATATATATATATATATATATACACACACACACAAGAGAAAGAACATCCATCATCTCCAAGTTAAACGTATTTATCAGATTTTGAAAATCTATCATGTTTTAAAAAAAAACTAAACGAAATGCATTATATTTAGGATAAACATGTTTGGAGTAGACGCCATGTTTTAAACAGTACGAATTAATATCTACCAGGCTGTGAAGCGCATATTTTGTTAAGCTTATTACCTAGGCCGATAGACGTAATTGACACGTTTTAAAATAAAACAAACAGGGCACATATTCACGCATAGCATCTACCATATAGCGTTTAGAAATAATAGGAAATAATGTCTGATAAAGTACTTATTGATTACCTGTTTTTGCGTTTCGTGTAAATCTTTGCAATAATGCACTGGGGAGTGGTTGTAATCAGAACGAAACTGAGGACGAATAAAACAAGTGCACATTTAATTGTGTAAGGGAACTGATGAGGTTTTGGAATCCCCCCCCCCCATTTCCCTGTGTCCAAATTAGATATGCCTTATCTATCTTGTCACCAAACTCAGTGTACAGAAATTATTTTCATCCTCTTTGAATGAAGTAAGCGACGAACAGCAAAAATGTATATGGCATCACTCCCTTCTCCAGCACCTACTCGAAAGAAAGATTATCGTAAAAATTAAATGTTGTTATATCGATGGAATGCGAATGTAATTTGAAATAATCAAATGTGTTGGAGGACATTTTATCATTGCTGTGACTAAACACTTCGCCGTTATCGTAAATGGCTGCCGGTTTCGCTTTTCATTGAAGGATACACATTCCTGATTTTTCTTTCAGTTGCTCCATGGCATAGGATATTGGGTCAAAAATTCACTAGTGCAGGTTAACAAAATTAAATACTTAACATTCAGTTCTTCCACAAACATCTGTAAATGTATATATATTTTTTATCACAAATTATATAATGCCTGAACTAGATATATGGATAGATTAAACTAACACAGTTGCTGCTATTACAATGTGGTAATATCGATAAAACTACTTAGAAATGAGACGGAAAGCTCTAAGAGGTCGAGTATGTTATGCATATAGATACACAACGCACCATAAATTAAATACAACTATCCCGACATCTCAAACGTTACACACACACACACACTATACATGAGAAACGTACCATATACATTTTAACATATAAAGTTTTATTAGCAAGGTGTATAATTTGTTTGGTTATTTAATTTATCCAACTTGTTGGCCTGTCATTGTAGTGACTAAGAATTTGTGCCTGAC
>OZ038495.1:52669545-52682045 GCA_964036315.1 Acanthosepion esculentum | reverse complement strand
ACACTATTGTCCTAATCTTTGTTGTTGCGATCAAAATGTTTCGGCAAATGTGCTCTCCGGCATTCATTCATATTCCGCATTAAATAGTGTTATTTAAAACAGCCGTCTGTATATATATTCAAATGTTCGTTTGGTTATGTTAGGTCCATATATAATTTGGATGTAAACGATTGCATTACTTCAAGATTCTTTTCCTAAATACACATCCCTCATCCTCAGTTTAAAATTAACGCCTTCTTTTTAATCCATATATTCTGATTATGTTGAATTATTATTTTTTTTTTTTAAGCGTAACACCCCAAGCAAGGCTGGAGGCCACTATCACGCAAGGGGTTAAAGAAGGGTTGGAGGAAGAGCAGATAGGAGTGGTAAGGGAGAGGATGTGGAGAAAGGGAAAGACAGTGGATCGAACAAGGCAAGGGGGTTACAGAAGATTTGGAGCGAGAGCAGATAGGAATGAAAAATGAAAGGATGTGGAGAAGGGAAGTGGATAGATCAAGGCAACTGGAGATGTCGATTGACGCTACACTTAAACCGTTGGAGATTGTATTTGTCAGGGAAACAGTAATAGGGAAGGGAGTTCCACAGGCGAGATGTGCGAGACATGAAGCTAATGGAGTAGAAGAGACGTCTACATCTAACAGTTTCCACGGTGTAGGGGTGGATGCCAGCCTCGTGGGACGTTTAAATTCACGAGGTCTAGGGACAAGCGAAAGCAGCTCCTCGGAGCAATTACCGTGAAAGTACTTGTAAAAAAGGCAGAGCGAGGCATCATCGCGTCTGTGAGAGAGCGACTCCAGACGAGATGAGAGTTCAGAGCCAATCACGTTGCCTATCCGTCTCTGGATCTTATCAAGAACCCCGAGGCAAACAGCTGGGGCCCCAGACCATATATGGCAGCAATACTCCATGCAAGGGCGAATGGTCGATTTATAGACTTGGAGGATCGATTCCGGGGAGAAAGATTTCCTGGGTTCTTGATTTCGTATAAAAATAGGAATAACACATCTATCGAATTTTCACTTTCCAAATTTATAGTTCAGATATATATGGAAGTAAAGATGTAACTTTAAACTGACGTCAGGTGGAAATTGGTATATACGAATAAAGTGTCGCTGCCGACACTTGAGTTGGAACATAGATTGCCAGTGAGCAAACACAGGCGATCCCATTATTGAATTAAGTAGACCACGTGACCATAGTATAAACGCATATATGTAGGAAGTAGCTGACGATCGTTATTTCTATTCTGTCCTCTATTACTATTCGGATGGCATTTCTAGCCTAACCTTTATTAATATACGGACCGCTATTCTCTATTCTCTTCTCTATACTATTTCCCTATTCGGATCATTATACGAATTAATGTTCGAGCGAGTATTATCGAGCAAGTACTATTAGTGCCAGTGATATTCGAAGGCGTCTGACACCAGTACTGTTCAACGGGGTACTATAGTTGTATCTGCGATTACAGAGTATCTACAACAACGAACCTTACGGAAAAGACAACGAGTATCCGTTGGCATAACAAAAGTGGCAACGAGTGTTCGTTGATATCACGAAAATAATTTAAATACGTAGACTTGTGTGTAAAATCAGAATTCAAAATCCTCTTCTTCATTCATTATCCATACGATAAATGTATCCAATTTTCATTTTATAAGGCAAGACTTTATGCAAACATATAACTTGTATTTAATTGTACAGCACGTGTGCTTCAGATAACCACTAGTTGAAATGAAAATCGTATGTATATATGAATGAATATATTCGTACTTGAAATAGGCGCCCGTTGAAACCACCGTTTGATACGGCGTAGATTCTCCTACAAAAAGGAATACAGGTTCGATCCCTACTAGAGAGCGCATTTTTACTAAGATATCCCGAATGCGCAGACTGATAGATGTAACACATACTGTCTTTCATTAAGAAGTAGGACGTCTATTTCAAAGAAGAGTATTCAGGATAATAACTTTTGAAGGGATAACATGTCGGACTAAGATATATAATTTGTTCGAAAATTATAACATAAATATGTAATAAAATCACTACAAAAACAGCCATTTTGTTTCATCACTTCTGGTGTCTTATCAAGTGAAGGTGTTAAACACTTGATAAGACACCAGAAGTGATGAAACAAAATGGCCATTTTTGTAGTGATTTTATAACATATTTATGTTATAATTTTCGAATAAATTCTATTTGCTCTACTCTGTATTGATCACTCTTTTAAGAATAGTATTTTTTGGTTATTGGAATTTATTCATTATACACCAATACTATACTTGGATATATATATATATATATATATATATATATATATATATATATATATATATATGGGTCTCTTCGAAATGTTGTAGTGGTTAAGAAAGTTTGTCTCGCCAGATAAATTACGATTGAGTAATGCATTCGATCGTTACTGAGAGTTTATTGTATGTGGCCTGGTTTTATATCTAAGCTACGCTTGGTAACTCACTATGTATTTATTCCAGGATCAAAGCCACGTCGATATAACGTGTACTGGTTGAATCAATTATTCGCGAACTTTATGTACGTCTTCATTTAGTAAAGTCATGTCACTGGATATGTGAGACTTATCCTTTGATGGGGGTTTCCAATGACATTCAAACCACTTTATTGAATATATTACACTACAAAAACTAGTATGATTTGAGATTTTATTTTCTATTCAAATGGGTGACGTTTCTAACCAATATATTTGAAACCCTGAATAAAAATCAGTCTACATATTCCAGATGACTAAAGAATTCGGCAGAGAGAAGATAAATCGAATATATTTTGCTAGCTTATATCATGGCTGCCCGTGTTTTTACGACTCTTTCAACCAGAGTATCACTCTGCGCATGAGCATAAGAACACGTAGAATTCTATTCAGTTTAAGATGGCGTTCTATATTTCCACTCGTTTTGGTGCGTACGTACAAGTTAGCATTTGGCAAATATCTCCTCCAGTTTTATTGAAATGCGAGTGTACTTGTGCGCAGGTATGCGGCCAGTGTTTCAGGTTTATCCGATATAGCTGCCAGAGACTTTTCTCTTTCTGATACTCTTTCCTAATCAGAAGTTAAAAAAAAGAAAACACAAATCAAGCGGAAAGGAGAGGAACAATACCGACAAAAACAGATCTTATTTAATGCCCCAAAACATTTATAACGTCTCCTTCTGTTTCTCTTATCGTACCTACATTCCCACCGCAAGTGCAGTGCGCATGCGTAGTTGCGCGACATCGTAATACGGATCTGGAAAATTTAAATCCGAAGCAAAAAATTGCTCCAGGTTTGGAGATAGAGAAGAAACCGCCACTTTGTTTTGGTCTCTGTTGTATATGGAAATACTAAAATCAATAACCTAAATTCTCATCTGTTTATAGAGAAGGTTGTATTTCTTTATAAAATATCGGCTTATAAATGGGCATGAAAATGCAAATATAACAATAAAAATAAAAGAAAGAAAAACATTGGGAGTGTTATTTTTTCGGTAAAAACAAAGATATCACCCTTGCACAAGAAGAATGACAGCACCGGTGTCGGACCGTACACGTAATCAGATTAAAACTGTAGATTGCTACAGATATAGCTCATACTTGAAGTCATTTTATTGTCCTGTAGCCTGACTGTAATTTAACGAGAAACAAAATTAGCAATTTAAATTCGGTATATGATTTTATATATGATACAATTTACGTTGAATTGGTCTGACAAAGTTAAGCACGTCCCACTATAAAAAATAGTTTCTCTCTAAATTTTTAAGATGAGGAATTATCGTTATTCTCATTATATACATTGGGACTAATATCCTGATCTTCGGTATTATTATTCGAAGAGCTAAAACTTAGTGAAAACTTGTGATGATAACGATAAAGATGTGAACATTAATAAGAAACGAAATGATGAAATCGATTTAAAAACCAATATCTTAATATTGAAGGCAGTCAGACTCATCCTACAAAGATTCTTTATATAAACACACTCTCTCCCATCTAATGTTCATCGATAGGCATTTATTCTGTACTAACCGAAGCATTTCTAAGTATGATGATTGCCGATTTCATGGTTTTGCTCATATATTCAAATAATACACATAAAGTATTATCTTTAATTCGTTTTTATTAAATGAAGAATTATCTATTTGTGTTTGCATATCTTTCATCGTAATTTTAGTTTCTTTCATCGAATCTATGTTATTCTATTCATTAGTGAATTGAGAAGTTACACAGAGATTAGAGTCTGTTCCTTATTCTTCAACATAGTTGTCTATGTGGATCAGAGAATAATTATGCGATGAAATGCAAGATATAACAACATACAAAATTAATAAATGGTGATTTTGTTTATATTATCTATATTATATAATATATGAGTTAATAGATTTTATATAATATATATTATTTCTTAGATGTCATATATATATATATATATATATATGTGTGTGTGTGTGTAATCTATATAATATATATAATCTATATATAATATAATCTATATATAATATATATTATTATATATATAATATATAGATTTTAATAGAATTTAGATATTATTTCTTAGATGTTTATATATATATATATATAATCTATATTATTATATATATATTTTAATAGATTTTATATAATATATATTATTTCTTAGATGTTTATATATATATATATATATATATATATAATCTATAATATATATTATTATATATATAATATATATATTTTGATAGATTTTATATAATATATATTATTTCTTAGATGTTTATATATATATAATCTATAATATATACTATTATATATATAATATATAGATTTTAATAGATTTTATATAATATATTAGTTCTTAGATGTTTATATATATATATATAATCTATAATATATATTATTATATATATAATATATAGATTTTAATAGATTTTATATAATATATATTATTTCTTAGATGTTTATATATATATATAATCTATAATATATATTATTATATATATAATATATAGATTTTAATAGATTTTATATAATATATATTATTTCTTAGATGTTTATATATATATATAATCTATAATATATATTATTATATATATAATATATAGATTTTAATAGATTTTATATAATATATATTATTTCTTAGATGTTTATATATATATATATATATAATCTATAATATATATTATTATATATATAATATATAGATTTTAATAGATTTTATATAATATATTATTTCATAGATGTTTATATATATATATAATCTATAATATATATTATTATATATATAATATATAGATTTTAATAGATTTTATATAATATATATTATTTCTTAGATGTTTATATATATATAATCTATAATATATATATATATGCACACACACACACACACACACACACACACGGTGTACGATGGACAAATTGTCGTCTAAATTGCGAAAAAATGAAATGACCGAAGGCAGCACCACTACCCGCTCAAGGCGCGTAATGTAGAACCCAATGTTGAGTTTGAGGCTCTGTGGAAAGATGAATGGAGGTATATCGACCCCGCCACTAGTGATCACTGCAATCACCTTCATAATCACCATTAGACTCATCCCACTCTTTTCGAATCCTCTGCACTGTACTCAGAATGACACCTAAAAACTCTGAATTGTTCGTATTGGAGCTTCTAGCGCGAATGCCCAGGAGGACAACAGGCCGTTTCTAAAATGCTGGCGGAGTGAATTGCCTCATGATGATCATTTTCTCACAGACGGTTCCCAATTGACTCTACTATACTATACAGTCAACAAAATAAAAAAACAAAAAAACAACGGGCATGCACGGAATTAAAAAGAAAATATAATATGGGGTCAATTTACCCATTATACCATATATATTATATATGTCTTACATGATTAATCTTTATATTAAGACGCTTATATTTATGTATTGTTTGTTTCACGCGCTTGGTATCACACATTCCGAGAGAGAAAACTGAATGAAAGAAGGACCTAGAGAGTAAGACAAAGAATGAACGGTAGAAGGGACTTAGACAGAAAGAGAATGTGACACAGAGAAGGATTAGAGGGAGGGTCATCTTAGAGTGTAGGCATTTGTTTGTACTGAGGGCTTAAATTACGTGACCTCACATTCTGTTGAGGACAAATTCGGCCCTGAAATGCAAGAAACCTTTCGAAATTAAAGTCTTTCTCTAATACTTATAAATATTTTGGGACATAATAAAAGGAGAGAATTTGGTTCAAACGAAAAAATCTTATTAAATGAAGGCTGTGTTGAGCGTTAGAGAGTAAACAGAAAGAGTTGGATTCAGGAAATAAAACACAAAAATGTGTGGTACGTAGAGACAAATACACAAAGAGAAAATCTCTCTCTCTCTATATATATATATACGTATATAGATAGATAGATATATGAAATCGAACGCACACACACATATTTATATAACACACACACATTATATATATATATATATATATATATATACATACATAAATATAAAAATGAACATAGAAGTCAACACTTAGAGGCTGTTTCATGCTAGATGCAGTCGTCAGGCCTGACGATTGCATCTATAATGAAACAGACTGTCGCCTCTAAGTGTTGACTTCTATGTTTACTTTTATATTTACACACGCTCTATCTCTGATATTGAGCACATTATCCCATAAATATAGCACATTTTAAGACTATATTCTTCATATATATATATATATATATATATATATATATATATATATATATATATATATGTGTGTGTGTGTGTGTGTGTGTATCAGATATACACACACACATGTATAAAATCACAAACACACGCACACACATATATACATACATATATGATTACAGATCCACACACACACACACACACCTGTGTGTGTATTTGTGTGTCTATTTTATATTATACATGTGTATTTTTTACGGTGAGAATGTATAAATATAGATAAAAATTCTACAATTGTTTCTGACGTATTACTGAGATTCATATGATTTTCTGGCAGGTTATTTTCTGGTAGATGTGGTACAAGGCCGAAACAAGAGGGCATCCAATGAAGATCGAACTCACTACTCAGTCGTAATTGATCTAGCGAGACAAGCTTATTAAACCATTACCCAGCCTCGAGGTGCCCTCTGGGAGGTTATATTTATTCATGCATAAATCTTCATGGAAGATGAAATCCAAATGTACATATCAGACTAATCGTCGTTATACTAATGACAAAATGCAAAACTCCTAAGTGACGAGTTTCGTTCGGATGAGATTAAAAGGAAAGTATTATGGTTTTATCGATGGAGTCAGTCTTATATGTAAAGGGAAATGAAGAGCTATAAAAACTCATGCGGCATATAGAAATAATGTCTAAGATCACATGAACATAAAATAAAACAGTACACTCGATTTTTTAGTCGTTCATCATGATATATCTGACCATAATATCGACTTAAACAATTTTAATTAAAAGAGAAAGTAATTTATTGAGGAGAAAATATATTGAAAGGCACTAATTTCGAAACTTTCCTTCGTAAATGTCCGTCTAAACAACCTATCTCCAATCTTCACAATATTCAGCTACTGAGAAAATATGGGTTAACTAAAGCAATAAAAAGCTGAATGAGATCATCGGAATTCAACATATCGATGTTAATATTTAAATTTACAACAGCGTATATGTATCCTTCGATGTAACATATATATATATATATATATATATATATATATATATATATATATATATATATATATATATATATAATATCTTTCGATAACATATAACCAGCGCTTGTTGCATTTCTTCCCCTTACACTTGCTCCATAAAATATATTATTATACCACTCCTTGGGGTAGTATCTATGGAGACACCAGTTCGTAATAGCCCATTCACTGACCCAGGGTCGGCTGGGTTTTAGACATTTTTGGCCATTTCTTCTGAGTGTTTCAATCCTCTCTTCTTCGATCCAGCTGATAGTCGATTCGGCAATCTTCTATCGGTTTTTCCAAGCACACATTGTGTTGTTTAGATCCTCGGATATATGCATCTAATAATCTTTCGGACCTCTGGAAGAAAATGAAATCGACCATACTAGTCAGTTTACAGCAGCATTATAAATAACTTTTGCCAAGGAATACGTCAATTCTCTTGTTGTAAGTTGGTTTCATTTGATCTCAGCGATATTCACTATTGTTAGCGCTGCGAGCGTAAATATTATTTATTACAAAATGAAACCACTGATTTAGGTAAGTTCTTGGTAATTCTGTGTAGCAAAGTGATTAATGCTGGGAATCGCCGCGATTCAGTATATTCTGGCAAAAGGGACTGCGTTTTAACGATTTTTGTTGACCACTATTCGGACTTCTGGCCTCGACAACCACTTGTATTTATCCAATCCTCCCCACAAGGAGGGGACGTGACACAAGACCAGTTTTTATGTTGGGCGATTTCTAGGCCGTAGCTCGGTCAAACATTTCCTTAGACGCCCGCATACACGAGTTCGGGGTTGTCTACCTCCCCAGCCGAGACTCTATTTGTAGGCATAGTCTCGTCTGGGTTCCTCAAGACCCTAAGGCAGAGGGCTCGACAAGTGTGTCGCAAGCGATCTAACTGTGGCCTCGACAGCGCATGGCTTCAGACAACTGCGCACCTGAATAAATAGGGGTTCAGCCAAATTCCTCCTCCAGTCATGATTCAGTTTTACTGGTCAATACCAATCATGTAATTCCCGACTGTTTAATACCGATCATGTGCTTCTTGAAATTGATGGTTCGTCCTTTTTGCTCGCTTTCCTTCAATATTTACCGTAAGAGTTTTTGTCGTTTCCTTTCTAGGACTGCTATCAAAACTGTGTCATCTGCGTATATAATGTTCAGATTGTGGCATCAAACCTGGTAGTAGTTCGAATTCTCTCAGAATGGCATCATTGTGTAGGTTAAATAAAACCGATGAGAAGATATTTCCTTGTCTTATGCCCCTTTATATTTTTGTATATAATCTGAATTCATTTTCTATCCGTATACAGGCAGTTTGCTCCCTGTAAGAGGTCCTTCCTTCACCCCTGGGGCCATCACAATTTCGATACACACACAGTTTAGGAATTTCCAAATTTCCTGCACACAATCATTTACCGTGTTTTTATTGTGCTCTCAGCGTTGTTATGGTTTTGAGAATTCTCAACTTTTGACCCTGTCAGCCGGCTAGTTAGAATACTTATTGTTCCACATCTTGGTTATCGTTCGGGACTCAAAGATGTGAGTGAATACAATTTTCAAGCCCGTGGGAATTGATATTTTCGTTTTAACCCTCTCAGACAACTCAACGCTGTTTGATCCTCTTCCAGAATCTGCAATATTCTCAAGTACTCTATTGATGGAATATAAGAAAGACACCATCGATAAAACTATTATTAGTCTGAAGAATTTTCTTCTTGGAACGAAATGTCACTTAGGAACTTTCTATTTTATCAATCGCTTTCTCACATTAATGTCTATCGCAGTTTCTATAGCTGATGAATTTACTTTGAATATAAGCTACCTGATGACATATTTCTAAGTGTTCATATTTACTTCAATATGAAAAATGTCTCTGACGCTTTTATCTTAAAATCTTGTTCGCCCATTATCTGGAAAATCATGCCCTGGGCAAACACATTAGGAAAAAAGTACGTAACCAAAAGACATTGCGTTAACGGAATCGAGCGTTTGAGTTAATCGAGGTGTACTGTAGAAGAAATATGTGACGAGGAATCGGCAGCAAAATATATTTAAAATTAAATACTAAGGGAACAGCTTGTGCAAATCATTGGCAAAAGTAGAATATATCGCCGATTGCATTTTTTAAAATAAGTTTCATAAGCCATTACATACGTAATTTTTTGAAAATATTTATCACTGTTGGGGATATTTCAAAGACACTAAGCAAAATAAGATGATTTAAATATCCTTGTCTGAAACTTTCTCAAGTTAAAGCATAATTTTGAAATGCAAGAAAATTGCTTAAATCAAGAAATGTCTGATTTTTCTGGATACTAAATATATCGTTTGAAATGAAGTTTGTTATAGAGTTTTATTTCATTCACTTTTTGCAAAGATATTAAATGTGTAAGAGTATGATGTGGCGCAGCCATAACCATTTTAAAAATACAGAGTTTTACATTTTATTTTTTTAATGGAAAGGAACGCTCAGGGTTTTCGAAATTTTACACATTTTCTGTTTGGATGAAACTCGTACTTTTCTATAAATTTTCTCCTAACCAATGAATTCTGATATATTCCTAACTTCTATTCGTCAAAATAACTTCATTGCTTTAAAAGGAGAGTAAAAGTTTCACGTTATGCATCTTAGAAACTTTCAAAGTTATTCTTTAGCACACAATACACTTGTGGTTCAACTGTGAACTGACAAAGATATTTTCCTTAACAACCCATATGTTTCACACACGGGTTGGATTAAACAGAGTAAATTATTACATTCTGCGTATGCAGACATACCTATCTTTATCGCCATTTCTATTATATTAAAAATACGACTGGGCTCTGAAAATATATGGGATATACAAACTTCCCAGCATCAGTACTTCAAAGATTAACCATTAGACAATTGCTTTTGAGAAGTAGACTGAACCCACAAATTTTCAGCATCTCCACGGAAAACTGAAAAAAGAATTCTTGTTTTTAGGTATAGAGAAATTATCGTCATTATATATATTTTGATATCAAAATCAGCAGTCACCTATTGCTTTTATGCAAATTCATTTTCCTTCTTCTAAAATATCTCCAATCAGAGGTTGGCGTACATACTGATGACCTTTGGGGACATTTTGCATACACTCTTTCACTAAGGTTTCAAGATTCTTGGTGAAAATGAAGCCATGCAGAATTTCTATTCATTTACCAAAAATAATTCTTTGGAAAAAACAATAGAATCCAGTTTTCTTCACATCATTATATATATATATATATATATATATATATATATATATATGTGTGTGTGTGTGTGTATATATATATATATATGTGTGTGTGTGTGTGTATATATATATATATATGTGTGTGTGTGTGTGTGTGTGTATATATATATATATGTTATATGTGTGTGTATGTATGTATGTGTGTGTGTGTGTGTGTTAGAGAGAATGTGTATTTGTGTGAGTACGTGCAAAACTATGCGAATGCTTAATAATTCTCTGTATTTTTTCGATTAATCGTTATGAATTTGAATTAAAGATATTTATCTATTCAATTCGTGTACGTAAAACGGTTTTATGCATAAACTGATAATACATGAAATAGAATATAGTTTAATTTACATGATTAACAATACTGTGTTGCATAATTATTCGACCCTTTCAGTTAATACATACACTAATCTCCTCTGGTCGCTGGTAAGTGGCTTCCCCTCACACGTTTGGTAAGATTTCTATCTTTCGACAAGTATTTTCAACCAGTTTTGTTCCAAATAGATCGATGTTTACTGTATATTGAGATAAATTTCTAATTCACTGTGGAAATGAATGCAGTCTTAGTCGGTTTTTAAACTATACTTGTATCAATTATGCCACGGCAAGATTTCTCAAACCAGCTGCTACAACAGCAAACACATAAAAAAATGTGTACCATGGGGGCGTTTTTTAATCTAATATATTTAAAACAATCTAACTTGAAAAAAAAATGGAATTATTTCTTCAATTTGTGACTTACGAGTTTCTCTTTAATGTCTACTTTTACACACAGCCCGAAAATATTCGTCCAAAAAGAAAATAATATCAACACTGAAAGACGAACACAAATAAAAAGATTATTAATTTCTGCATGAACATTTCTAATTACATATTTTACATGTTGCTAGGTAGTATTACTAACTATCTGACATCGGGATGCTACCCTTCTTTCGTCACTGGACATTTACTTTTCTCAGATTGTACAGTTCGTTATTAATAGGTGTGAACACGACGATTCTGATGAATCTCATTGTTTTTGATTTGATTGTTTAACGGCATGGTAACTCCTAATACCAAAACTTAATTTTCTTCGGCGCTTTGAAGTAATAAACATATGATACATGTCATTCTGCTTTCACAGTTGAACACATGGTAGATGATACTCGGCTTTTGTGCTTATACTGGTTTGTATGGACATTACTAAAGACGGTGTGTCTTACGTTTTGTTGAAGTTTTATTTTGAAATACAAAATTTGATTTAAGAAATTGTAGGATGATATGGATTAGTATTAAGTAAATTATTTCGTGTTGATTAATGTATTGTTGGTAATTTTAGGTATTTTTTAAAATAAAAATGTATTGTTGGCGTTTTTATAATAAAAATATTTCTATACTTTCATAGTGTTTTGTTTTTGTTGGGGGTTCACTATTTGCCCATAGCTTGGACTCTAACAGGTGCTACCACCACGCGTCAGGGTTGACCTGGAAACAATATAAACTAAGAGGCGATTCCACGGTCCTCAAAACCTCCAGTCTCCCGATCGGATGCCTTGCTGCTGGTTGTAGTTTCTTTATTAGGTGAATTT
>OZ038495.1:52662045-52664545 GCA_964036315.1 Acanthosepion esculentum | reverse complement strand
AATTATTTGTCTGTATGTATGTGCCTCGCTGTAATGAGCAGGTTTAGCCAATATTATAACTGAGTAATGCGTTTGGTTGTCACTGTGTCGATTATTCCAGTGTCTTTGTGCCAAAACTAAACTTAGAAAATTACATGAAAATATACATATACCTTTACATATGGAAATATATCCCAATAAGTACATTAAGTTGTACGTGAAACCAAAATATTTGACGAAATAGATAACGAAATTTGTAGATTTATCGACAGTCGTGAGAGCAGATGTAGGTCGATTAATTGCTAAACTGATTGACACAGTTTTCCAGCAGGAGATCAATGGTATGACATGTAAGTGTAGATTTTTATTTATTTCAGCTGAACTAAAGATAACAGCATTGCATAAATATCTAAGTACTGAGTTACTACCATACCGAATGAACGATTAGAACTGCTTTGTATCCTTCATAACACGGCCGACTGACATAGATGCAAAACTTTTTTTAATAATCAACATAGTTGCAATATTTCCACATAAATTAATACTCAAGTTACTTAAATGTTTGCTTAAACCTTCTAAGCTTGGGTCTAACAAATAGACAAGAAAGAACTCCAAAGGTTACTAAAAATGTAGAATTGCTCGAATTCTTAAATCAAGTAAAAAATAACGTATTTTGTAACTCGTTTGCTCAGTTTTACGTTTTTCATCCTTAAAATACACCGAGTTCCATAAGCCCCATTTACTCTATAGTAAAATTTGAGTAATGAGGTGATTACAAAAAAGAAATCAGTACAGAGATGGTGCTGAAGAATTCAGAACCCTAGCAAGGAAACCGTTCAAAAGAAAATTTAGTTATTCGGTTATTTTATCAGATTTTGGGAATTCAATAAGATCAGGAAATAGAAATGCGTCAAAATGACTTCAATGCGTCCGTATTCTAATAATGAAAAAGTCTAGGGATAACCGTTATCTTCTCCACATGTCCCCATAAGCCCTCTACCGCGAGTGGATCTTGGGCTTGTACAGGGTGAACATCACTGTAAAAAAAAAACAAGATATAAAAAATTCTTAGACATCAATCCTTCACCAAAATTCTGGAAGCAGCCAATATTAAATAATATATCTTCCTCCATAGTAGAATTTATATTGAAACTTGTATTTAAAAAAATAAAATAAACTACATATAAGAAATCCAGTTTGACCTTTTAAATGATGTCACCTTGAGTTACTTGTTGAAATTGGGGAGAAGTAAGTTCCACTTGAGCAGCTTCTTCCCGCAAACCACTATTCGATGGAATCGACTCCCAAAAGAATGTTTTCCTGATCACTATAATCTTAACCAGTTCAAGTCTATGGTTAACCGTTATATCTAACTACATAACCGCATAAATTGTGCCTCTTATTCTGTAACCCTCTACTTTGAGTGTCTCTCGGACCTTGTACATGGTGAACAGCATATTAAAAAAGAATTTTTTTCCTACTCGTAAACAATTCTGTCACTTAGATTCAAGACAATCAATAGTAGCTATGTCTTTCGACTGAAGACATATACACGAGAGATGTTTAAAATTCCAACAGCTGAAAGATTGTGATGAATCCAATAATGTATAGAACAGTCGTGAAAAAAACTCGTTTAATGAAGTCTGTAGGAAAATGTAGTTAGATATCAACAGGCGTAAGTAGAAACAGACAGAGGGGAAAATGAGAAAAAGAGACAGACATAGAAATAGAAAGAAACGAGATGGCGAGAAACAGAGAATAAAAATGTTACCAGAAATAATTTGCACATTGATGTGAAGCCAATCGGAAAGAAGTTTCTCGGCAGTGTAAATGAATTCATGGAATTGGTGATAAATCAGATCTATAAAAATATAATCGTTAGGTCTAATCATCTAATTCAATAGAATTTATTCTAATGTGTACAATGCCTCAAGAAATAAGTGGCTCTAATTAAAACTGTGCTTTTATCAGTGTCTGAATTACCTTTTTCTAAGGCAAATAAAATCATTTCATGAGCTTGGGGATTAAATCAAAATATGTTCCTGTCTATAGTTATGACAATGTGACATCAAATTCTAATATATAACACATTCAACAGCATATAGATAATGATTATATATATATATATATATATATATATATATATATATATAGGATTTCGATCCGGGCTTGAAACAATCGGACGTTTAGCCATACTGAAGAGTTGTGATACAGCGAAACAGTCTATAGATGACAATATATACGCTACGGGAAAATACGGTTGGGCTCTCGAGAGAAACGAGATTTTAAAAACAGCGGCTCCTACTGCTATTAATGCATTACCCTTCAAGTACGAAATGAAATCTCGCGGCCACTGGCGTATTTCATATTGGAAAAACGTTAAAATTTCACTTTTTCTCTGCCTTGCGACGATAGCGTAGGGTTAGGATCTGTGACTGATGTCAAATCGGTCGTGTTTCGATCCCTGCTTGAAGCCAAAGCTATCAGACGTCTAGCCACACTGTTTCGTTGTGATGCAGCG
>OZ038495.1:52632045-52654545 GCA_964036315.1 Acanthosepion esculentum | reverse complement strand
GATAACATCGATACAGACAAATCAGACGCGGTGAATTTCAAACCCGAGTCTCTTGGTCGAAAACCGACTCTAACCACTCAACCATAAACATTGTCTGGCATAAGGATATAATTTTGCTCCACAGAATTTGTTTCATTGAACGTGTTTTGACAGACGAGTATTCTCAGCATCTATCGGCATTAGGCACTCTGAAATATAGTCTATTAATCTATTCATACAAAGTTTAATTATAAATAAATTGAACATTTTTGAATTGAAACAAAGATACCCGATGTTTAGCTTACATTCTTTATATTCTATTCACCGACGCGTGGATTCATCAATTCTCAAGGTAAATGATTCGGCGTTGATCAATGAAGCTTTTATTATGTATTTTTATTTAATGCGTACATATATTCATTTACTTGTCTCGAAGCATTGTATTTAATTGATTCAATTTCCTCGTCATTGTAAAATTATTCTATTTCAAGTCGTTGAGGTTTGTTATGCGCATGCGTCTGTATGTTCCATTAAACGAAATGCCGCCCCCTACAGCACAGTTGTTCTTAATATTACCCACGATAAAGTGAAGTTCGTGGGCGTCGGAATTTGTTTTGCTCTTCTGTCTTTGTCTTGTAGGATTTCGACTCGTTGAGAAACAGCGATTTCGAAACAAGATACGCAAATGCTTGGTAAGACAATTATCACTGAAAATGAATATACATTTTCTATTGAACTATAACTCAATGTCATTGTAATGAGAAAGTTTTCTCATCGGATTTATAAACCAGTCTTTATTTTAGTACTAGGAAGAGAAACCTAATAATTATGCCATTAAATTATATATATATATATATATATATATATATATATATATACATATATATATATATATATTTTATGGATACAGTTTATTTTAGTAAATCCTCCGTTTATTAATTAAACTGTATTAATTATATTTATGCGCCTAAATGTTCGAGAAATTTCGTAGAAAATATGCGTTCTCCGAAAGGAATCGAACCTGTATTCTTATATGGAAACAGTCTTTAGACATGAAGTGCTGTACCATACAACTACGGAGAAGCGTTTGCTTAGAAATATCCGAATTATTGTTCATGAACAGACAATCTCTGGGAGAATGCATATTTTCTACGAAATTTCTCGAACATTCAGGCCGGTAAATGTAATTAATACCGTTTAAATAAAAAAAAAATTTTTTTAAATTGCTTAAATAAAATATATCTATAAAAATAACATATACACAGAAAATATATTAAAATAATTTTCGGGCTTTATCCATTTCATTATATATATATATATATATATATATATATATATATATATATATATATTATATATATATATATTTTATATATATATATATATATATATATATATATATATTTATTTCTTATCATGAGACCCGGGTTCGAATCTCAACGTGGTCGATTTTTCAGGAAGGAAACTTCGCGTTGTTATCGGAATTGTGAGTGAAATTGGATAGACGGAACCTTTGAGAGCCGTCGATAGCTGTGCTAGCACAAATTCACAAATCATCGAGGCCGAGGGATTGAGCGTGCTGGCCTTGTTCAAATTGTTGATCACACTATATATCACGCACTCTCCCAGAAACTGTAACTAAGGTCTGCTCAGCATACTTTCAGTATAAACGTGTCTGAGCGCGCGTCTGCAATAGTGATTGGCTGGCCGCCCTAGTAGACGGGTATCCTCAAATACGAGTTGGCAGCTATTATATATATATATATATATATATATATATATATATATGTATGTGTATATATATATATATATATATATATATATATATAGGATTTACTCGAAAATTATAACAAATATGTTATGAAATCACTACAAAATAGCCATTTTGTCTCAACACTTCCGGAAGCGTTGAAACAAAATGGCTATTTTTATAGTGATTTTATAACATATTTAAGGTATAATTTTCGAATAAATTATATTTGCTCTACTCTGTATTGATCACTCTTTTAAGAATAGTATTTATTGGTTATTGGAATTTATTCGGTATACACAAATCCTATACTATATATATATATATATATATATATATATATATATATATATATATATATATATATATACACACACACACAGACACACACATATATATATATACACACACACACATATTTTTTTAGTTAATTATATATATATACATATATATATTTTCACACACACACACATTTTATATATATATATATATATATATATATATATATATGTATAAAGAAAATATCTGTAGATTTTTACAAAAATTCGTCTTGAAAAGAATTGACAGTTAAAATTTTTTAAATATTTTGGAATAGTTACTTTTTTCCATGAATTATTTCATTGTCACCAAGATGTTGCTTTTATTTAACAAAAAGAAAAAAATACGTTTCAACCAGCAAGTTTATCGAACATCCTTCGGTGTCCGTTGCATCTGGCAGTTCTGAAGTAGAACCCGGTTACTCTACCACTGAAGTAGCCTCCTTAATATATTCAGGAGGAAAATCGAAGTATATAACTGTCAAAACGTTGTGGCAAAGAGAACAATGTTGAGTACAATAGTCTGAATAATTGATGCAATAGATGCTATACCTCAGCTTGAGAAAACAGGTGGGAACCTAAATGAATAAGATGAAAGCACAGATGAGGATACTCTTCTAACAATTCGTGAAGTAATAAGAAAGATGATAAGAATGTAACTAATTCGGTTTTCAAATTTAGGTTTTGGGAGTAAATGTCAGTGTTGACAGGGAAATTAGATCAACTATCACGTAAAATAAGTGGACAATTTTAATTTCTTTTGCAAACAATAATGCACAATCATACACTTTCTCCAATATATATATATATACATATATATTGTTTATTCAAAAATTATAACATAAACATGTTATACATTCACTATAATAATAGCCATTTTGTTTCAACACTTCTGGTATCTTCTCAAGTGATGGTGTTGATTGTAGAATAAAGAGTTTTAAAAGGTTCAATGGTTTGGTTGATTTGAACCTTTTAAATCTCTTTATTCTTGAATCAACACCATCTCTTGAGAAGACACCAGAAATGTTGAAACAAAATGGCTATTTTTGTAGTGATGTTATAACATGTTTATGTTATAATTTTTGAATATATAATATTTGCTCTCCTCTCTATTGGGCACTCTTATAAGAATAGCGTTTTTGCTCAATGGAAATTTATTCCATCTACACCAATCCTATACTTGAATATATATATATATATATATATATATATATATATATATATATATATATAATCATTTATTTAAATATTATAACATAAATATGTTATAAAATCACTACAAAAATAGCCATTTTGTTTCAACACTTCTGGTGTCTTATCAAGTGATGATGTTGAATGTAGAATAAATGGTTTTAAAAGTTTCAAATTAATTAACGATCCTTTGCTAGGGGTAAACGCTGTTACATAAGCTAGAATGACCAATCAAAATACAAGTATATGGTAATTCGAAAAATTTGACAACTAAGCAAGGTTATCATAGATATTAAAAGATTTATAAAATTTGAAATTAAAATTAAAAGTAAAAAATTACCTATTTAGAAATCTAAATCAAATCTCTATTAAGTTTTAAATTGTAGAATTACCGAGGAGTTTTGTGGTGGGAATGTTCTTGAGTGATAATATATACATATATATAAGAAAAGCAAAAATATATGACGGAACAAACACAACTTTTCAACATCTAAAACTTTTATACAGAATAAAAACGAGAATACTGAAAATAGAAAGTGAAAAGGCCTAAGGCACACTTACCTACTCATTAAAGTTCTCGAAACCTAGATCGAGCAAAATACGCTTAACAATGTTAAATCTCATGAGAAGACGACCCTAGTCATAACTGGAGTTTCACTCTGACACTATCTTTAGACGACTTAAACATATATATCGTTAGGTACAGGTGTTGATATTTTTCTTAGTGTGTGTGTGTGTATTTCTCAGTATGCGTTCAGTTGTATAAGTCCGTCCGCATCTCCATGACAAAATATTTGTGTGCGTGTATCAGAGTCTACGATTGTGAACTGTAATGTAAGCGCGGATACATAAGTGCATTCATATTCCTTGTATATTGCTGAGAAGAGAGCGTGTGTATTACCAAAATTGTTTGTATGGTCATGCTAGATGCGTGTTCATGTAAGTGTGTGTACGTTTCTGAGTGTGCATGTATGTATGTTTGTTTAGGTGTGTGTGTGTGTCTATGCTTTATAAAACGTATGAGGAAATGAAGTGGACGGATATATGCACCGTAGTTTAATTGGTACAAGTCTATGCACCCCAGGGCTTGTTTAATCGGCCCACAACTTTAAATTCATTCAATTGAAGCTGCTTCCTTTTAGATACAAAGTGGCTATTCTATCTCTACTTTTATTCCTTACATGTTGGTCTTTTCCTAAAGTCATGTCTAATCAAGACGTCGTACTTTCAACTAAATCAATTGGAAAACCCACGCTATGCACAGCGAATGTGCGTCTGGCCACCGGTTCTCCCCGTTAAATCTCATAAACACATCTATTGTATAGTCTTCATGTGCTTATTCGTTTTTAATAATAGAATAATGGTGAGCTTTAGCAGAGGCATGCTTTCATTTCAGGTTGTATTCAATTGGCAGATGTTGGAGTCGTTAAGTCACAGAACATCTTGAGGTCCTTAACGGCACAGGCGAGCGATGCAAAACTTACCTCGCCCAAGCATCCATCTTCCTTCCGAGTAATAGGCCAGCTTATGTCACGTATTGAAAAGTACCAATGTCGTCAAATCACAGAGGGTATGCGCCACCAAAATAGAACATACCTTTCTTTCTGCCTAAATGCATTCTCTCTTCCGTAGGTAAATAAAAACAAAGCTAATTCATGGATTCGAATTTTAAAACTATACACTGTACTACTTTATCCTTATGTGTAGGATGTCAATATAATTATATGTTTTTTATATATTTCAAACCGGACAATTCCCTTCGTATCTCGCAATCAGTAACCACTATTGCAGATTTAGGAAAAGTGGGATTCAACGGAACTGTGTTTAAAATGGTATGATAAGCTTTCATGTTACGACATCTAATTTAAAATTGAAATCTACTGCGGAACTCTCTTCCAGCTTTTTATATTCCACTCAAATTTCATCTTACAAAATTTAAATGTAATGTCTATCAGTATCTTCTGTTCTCTAAATGCCTTTTCTATTATTGTTTTTGCTCAATGTATGATTCTTTTCTTACAGTCTTTCACACTCAGTGACCCGCTACGTGTTAGTGGCTTTGTTACCTTGCTTAGGGTGAATATATATATATATATGAATTACATAAAAATGAAACTCAATTGTACCTCATTTGTATGGCCATTTCGCTCCTTGTGATAAAATCCCTGAAGTCAGACAATACTAAAATGATTGATAAAAAAATGAAGAATTCTAAGCTCTATGATAAAAACATTGTTGAGTTCTCTATTGTGTATCAGTTTTAATATTTCATATTAATAGGATTCACTTGCATTACTTACCCACGGATTTATACACACACACACACACATATATATATATATATATATATATATATATATATATATATATATATTGGAGTCTCCTGTCGTTTTCGAAGTATGAGGGTCAAACATCTCAGTTATTAGAACCAAGAGCCAGACTAACCGCACGTATCATTTCATTAATGTGGCGAAGTCTTGTGCAGAACCCCACCCATACGCTTTTTGAGGGGCTATACCGATGTCGAAGGCATTCAAATATAGGACATGATGGACCTTAAATAAGAAGTCAACATCGACCAAGTCTTTCATAAAGTAGGACTCAAGATAGAACTTTTCAAAATAGAAACAATGATCTGGAATTGGAATCAAAGAAAAAGTGGCACGTACTCTGAATCCTTCATAAATATTTTGCATGTGGAATTGGAATATAATAAACATTTCAGATACCTCGGTGGATGGATCAGTCGCAGATTTAGAATTAGAAATAAGGGAATTGAGACAAGGGTAGCTTCGGTCAGCATCCAAAATTTACACTAGGGCACAACTTTAGCGTAAAACCTAGATTCATGTCTTTAAATATTCTCGATCTGAGGAAACTTTCATATGGATGACATACATGGCTCGAAAATCATCCAGAAATATCTAAACTCTCAGCTATATACAACCGCTTTTTCTGATCGATGATTAAACATGGCGAGTGAAGGACTTTGAACAGTAGCAACAATTAAAATGGGTAGAACATGTAATGCAAAGAAAGAATAATTAGATAATTAAAATTCTGACGTTCCAAAATATCCCCCCAAAAGTAAAGAAAGAATGCCCTCCTCATCAATAATCCAAACAGCGATAACAGCTATCGGATTTAAGAAAAAATCCTAAAAATTGTTTTCATACACAGATTTTATAAATTTCTCCACAAAATAGCGCTTACTGCTCGCTCAATAAGTACCGAATGTCTACCTTATAAGGAAACGCTGAATATATCCATTACCATATGGATGGCTTCATACGAATTTCTTCGTCTTTCTCGTCTATTTTTCGCTAAATGACTCTACGGTCGTTTATCGTTCAATCTCTTCGAGTGTCCATTCTACTCTACAATATCAAATCTATGAAGCCTTAGCACTGCATTCGACGCTTACGCATGCAGAAACATATTCCAATTCTCAACAAGATTCGAAGAAATTCCATAATGAAACAGACATTTGCAAAAAAAAAAAAAGCCGAGGGCTACATGTTTGAATCTTTTTTTTTTTGTTTTGAAAAAGAAAAAAAGCACTTCCGGAGGAGAGATGTTCTTTAAATACTCATGCTAAAAGGGTGAGATTAATGTTCGAAAACTGTAAATAATATTTAAGCAATTTAAATTTGGACTCTTGTCTTCATCTTTGTTGTTGAGATCACAAAGTTTTGGCCGCTGTGCACGCAATCTTTATGAGGTCTATGGCGATCCGGGTAATCAACAGGGATTTCCGAACTGGGCTCTTTATTCATTCTACAGGAGTAGACGTTTCTCGTTCCACTGCCAATGTCTCCTCTAATTCTTTTAGTACTGCTCATTTATTGCTCGCCCTGTTTCAATTGAGTCTAAGCATACACTGTTAATATATCACGAAATTCACGAAAAAAGGATTTTATCTTATTGGCTATTGTCATACAATAGTCTAGTAGATTAAAGTAGTTTGGAATTCCATGTAGGTAAGCGAATCGATATACACCTGATGAATGCTGGAGAGTAAAATGGCCAAAACGTTTTGATAACAAAAATGAGGAAACTAATCCGAATGTAAAAAAGTGTAAATAATGATCTACTCATCCCAGAAATTCAGGCTAAAATTAACCATAACGAAGTGATCACTCTTCCTCTGCTTGTGGAGCTAGATTTTCAGCTAATAACTGATTACAAAAAAATAGCGTTTTAAAGTATAGACCTAAATGTGATGAGTAGGGAAAATATTCAATTAGATCCTCTACGTAAAAAAAGTTCTAACAAGTGTGTTTGATAATGGCAAAGCAACTTCAACGATGTATTTGAAAATGTGTCTTCATATAAGTGAAAATTATGAAATTTATCAATAAAATATAGCCGGTTGAGACTGCTTTCCCCCAAATCATTGGTGGCAACGTTCAAATGCTGATTTTAGGAATGAGGAGGACGTGAAAGTAACCTGTAATATACAGTGTAACCCGGATATAAGAGAGTTGTCGGGACCGGAGAAGAAGTCTCTTATATCCGGGTTTGGTCTATTTTGTTTAGGTAAGTATGGCTCTAATTTGGGACCAGATAAAATATCTTATATCCGGGTTTCTCTTATATCCGGGTTACACTGTACATTTGACATTAAGACTTGACTTTAAAAGAAAGAAGAATGCTCCTTTTCTTCGGTCACGACATTTTGATGAAAATATATACAAATATAGATATATTTAAAAAATATATATTTTTTGTTTTTTAACTACATATCGATTATCTGCAAGACGATTTTGATGTATGTTTATATGTTTTTTTTTTCCAATGAGAAATTTAATTAAAACTTATTTGGCTACAACGTTATAGTTAAATGATTAGGATTTGTTTGCGACAATCCTCAACAATCAATTTAATTAAAATGAAAATATACTTGTCTTTCTATTTACAGCAGATTTTTATTTTTCCCCCACTTAAAATAATGAAAATACGTTGCTTGTTTTTGAACCAGAGATCATATGAAATATAAAATGGTGAAAAGTAACTCCGAAAAACATGTCATATGTTAAATTGTACGCAACGGTGGGAATTGTCATTTATTTTATTATAAAGAATTTTATTTTAAGGAATAATACAGAATGCATGAAATCGTGATGAACATAGCGTACTGATCCCTCTACGTTTTCGTTGTCTTTATACTCGCTTGCAATTTTTCTTTGGACTAAGGACTTAACACACTTGATTATTTTCGCCTTGTTCTGATGTTTTTAGGTCTTTCTTATTTTTTACTTGCAGTTTTATCCTCGAGTACCAGTTTGCCCTCAGGTGTCTACATGCTGAGTCATCCGAGGTTTTTCAAACGAGTAATACTGTTATATATATATATATATATATATATATATATATATATATATATATATATATATATATTTATTTGTGGAGCGATCTCATTATAGTAGTCACAGTCTACGAGATTAGCTTTTAAATCCCTGCGCTACTGTCAAGCCAAAATAATCTCTCTGGCAACTTTGAACTTCTAGTTTAAATTTAACATACATCTAAGAATAACCGGATAATAAAAAAAAACTACGCCTGGTAAATGAGAACACGTTATAAAGAAAGAAAAAGATATTGAATAGAAAAATACATGTATATATTGTTTGAAATTTGCCATATTTATGAAGGCATTGTGCCTATTATCGGATTCAGAGTGCTTATCAAATATCGACATTGTGGAAATAAATACAGCATGGTGACAGTCAGTTTCACGATTCAAGTTATTTTCAAAAAATGGTCATATCACGTTAATGCTCTTGGAAAAAGTTATGAACCCATCCTCTCCAGCTACGTGTTAAAGAGTGGCGGCAACCTGATTTTTACAGCCGTGTTTGGTAGCCAGTGGAGGAGAAAGACAAATCCATTCAAACTCGTGGATGTCATTGTAGAAGGGTTCTCTGTTATCAGTTCTTCTGAAAAGAATGGATGGTTCTATACCAGCTCTCATGTTAATATATGTGTGGCTAGTCGAGATGTTCAGTTTCAGGTTCAGCTACTGAGCTCTCTTCCGTCGAAATCGACAGGGTGTCCAACATGTAGCAATTACTACTTATGGCTACAAGGAACTACTAAAAATAATTTATTTAGCCATCTTCACTTCTGTAAATGTGAAACTACGTTAGTAGATCAGCTATGAATGAGTTTTTGCAGGCTTCAAACATTTATCCATTTTCGTGTTCGTAAGTGGAATAATATTTGCATTCATGGTGCTGAGATTTACAATGTATTTATCAAATGATAGTTTCATTCTAGCTAGAGAAAATTTCGCCTGTGCATTTATGCGCGCGTTACGTCTATATTGTGAATAAACAGTGTAAGATGATAATGTTTTGAAATGACAAAGTACGTTTTAAAATAATTGTTTTTTATCTCACAAAATACAAGTTTGGATCTTGAAAATAGCTACAGATGTCACGGAAATAGTTACTAAAATTGTTATAGAAAAATTTATTTCCATCCGACTTCTGGATTTGTGCTGAATAAAGGGATAATTATGAAAATGGCTAAAAAAACACTCACAAGTTCTCCCTGGTATTTAGGAAAACTGAAGTCAATGAAACTTGTTGCCTAAGAACACAAAACCCCCACAGGAAGATATAATAACCGATACACAGGTGAACTTGCAAACGGAGAACATATATCGCTTGATTTTCGTCTTACGTTGCTTCGTATATCTAAATATTTGTACATACATTACATACATACATACATACATATAAAATTTATGTATTTAGGCAGCAATCCTTCTTTAATGTTCAGTTCATTGAATACGACAGACAAGGTGTTTTGGTTTAGTTTTTTTAAACAATTTCTCATGCTACCTTATAAGTTTCTTTTTTGGGGGGGATGATAAATTATATAAAAAATGCCCAACTGTTTTTGTATCCGAGTGCTTTCGGCTATACATTTAGCCATTTTCAAAGTTGAAATATATTAACTATTAACAAGAAATAGATTGTTGTATTTAGATTATATATATATATATATATATATATATATATATATATATATATATATATATATATATTTTATTCTACATTCAACATCATCACTTGATAAGACACCAGAAGTGTTGAAACAAAATGGCTATTTTTGTAGTGATTTTATAACATATTTATGTTATAATATTTAAATAAATGATTATATATATATATATATATATATGCAGAAATATAGTCTTAAAGTGTGCTATATTTATGGGGTAAAGTGCTCAATATCAGAGATAGAGCGTGTGTAAATATAAAAGTGGACATGGAAGTCAGCACTTAGAGGCGACAGTCTGTTTCATGCTAGTGCAATCGTATATATATATATATATATATAGTTTTGCATTATGTTTTATGGAAGAAAACTGCTCAACATCAGGCAATCATCAGTATATGTTACGTCCCGTTCATTGCAATACTGCATTAACATTACTGTTGTCATCTAGTTTATATATATATATATATATATATATATATATATAATGTGTGTGTGTGTGTGTGAACCGAGGGATTAACGTATAAGAGTTAATATATTAAGGTAAATATTCTTCTATTTATGCTTGCACATATACATTGTTTATACGTATATACCTTTATTCTGTAATGTGATATGTTTCTTCACAATGTCGCTGATCATGGCTCTCCACCACTCTTCAATATGAGCTTGCGTTAATGTATTTTATGGAAAATATATTCAACGCTAGTCAATGGGTGTAATTGAAGCACTTTCTGTGACTCAATGAATCATAATAACATGCATCTCAAATATGTATCTTTGATAGAGTATACAGGGGTTGGACAAAATAAATGAAACACTTGTTTAATTCAAAGAACATTTATCTAATATGGAGTTGATCTTCCTGTAGCCTCACATAAGTTTAAATACATCTAGGAATGGAATCCTACAGCTTCCTAACTTCATCCAGAGGAATCTTCAGCCATTCTTCGATTAATACCGGCCCCAGCTCTTCAAGGCACGTCGGTGGAGGATAGTGGCTCCTAACTTGTTGCTCCAAAATGCACAACAAATATTCAATAATATTGATATCTGGAGATTGGAGAGGCCACTCCATGTCTTCTAGCTCACTTTCATGCTCTTCATACCAATTCTTAACCACTCAAGCGTTATGTATTGGCGCATTATCGTCTTGGAAGATGCACTCAATGTTGCGAGTGGAGAGAAGAGGTTTCCTTACAGCTGCTCTTCCATGATATCCAGCCTTATGGAGCTCACAACGAACAATTTTAGTAGAAACTGGACTATTCAGCAGTCACTTTGGCCGCAGTTGTCTGATGATTTTTTGTCACATTGCGTTTCAATGCATGTCGGTCCCTGTCAGTAAGTTTGCAAGTCCTGAATTGCTGTGATTGCCATGGGTTTTGCCCTGTTTCTCAAATTGTGGCATAGTTCTTGATATGGTAACCCTTGGAAAACCAAACACTTTAGCAACCATAGTGATCGAGGCTCCTGCCATGTGAGCTCCAACAATTTGCTCTTTTTCGAACACTGAAAGATCAGGTCTTTTGCTTAAATATTACTAAATTATAAAAAATAAATAAGACAATAAATTAGATAAATAAACGTATTTACAACAGATATAACCTGCAAGTACGAAGTTATAGTTAACGTTCTTAATAGGTGTTTGAAATATGAGTAGAATTTGCACCTGTTCCAATTATTTTGTCCAACCACTGTATATATATATATATATATATATATATATATATATATATATATATAGTTGTATGTGTGTGTACGTCTATGTGTTCATTCTGCACGCACGTCACTATCAATTTCTAATTACAAAATCAGTAGGCGAATGCCTCTGTGTGGGGAAAATGTTTGATATAGATATCTTTTTCTCGGTGCGCTGATTCTGAATTTCTTCCCTATCATTTGGACTCCAAATTATTTAATAATCATGGCGATTCAACAATTTTCTCGACACCGATTCCGGCGTTGCTTCTAGCAGCTAATTTATCTCTGGTCCGTGCGCAAGAACGACAACAAATTTAGTTGTAAAGCAAACATTATAAATATATATATATAAATAAATATATATATATATGCATATTGTACACACACACACACACATATATATATATATATATATATATGCATTTTACGAAAATACATTCGTAAACACCGTTCATTTTTTCCTTTCTCTGTGTGTGTAGATAAATTCTTCTGCGACCAATAATGCGACAGCACTTTACAGAGAAAAAACGGAGGAAGTGAGAGAGAAAGATACGAAAAAGCAGAAAGAAAGAAACAAAATCGGAGAAAAAAATATAGAAAGAAAGGGGAAGACAAATTTTGAGCAAGTATATTAAAGGTATATTAATAAAAAAAAAAGAACTAGGGTGTGAAAGAAAGAAAGAAAGAAAGAAAGAGAAATCAAAGAAAAAGATTAAGAGACATAGAAAGAAAGAATGCAATTCAAGGTAAGCAGCCCAGCTCGGAATACCTGCGCGACACACTCGTCAGTAAGGTTAAGAAAATACATAATTTAAAATACGCACACACACACATAATATTATTTATACATATATATATATATAGAGAGAGAGAGGGAGAGGGAGAGAGAATATACTAGCTTAAAAGCCGCTCTATCAGGCGCCATTTAAGCGAGCTCCTGCAGAGGGATCATGATTCGTACTTCGGCTTATTTAGGAGACTTAGAGTTCGTAAGTCTGTTCATATTCTCAGTATTGGAAGCTCTCTTGACTGCGGTTTGATCTGGGCTTTCATTTACACGAGACTTCCTTTTTTTCGCCGTTGCCTTGGCTTTTTTTGACTGCAATGTTGTCCTCTGTTGACGGTGATTTCTTTTTGGGAGGCATCCAGCTTCCGTGTGCGATAGGCAACGATAAGCTACAGAAGATCTCAAAATTGATCGCTGTATTTAAGTATTGCATTAATATTTAAGTTTATCTTTTAAAAATTCAACGATAATTCTTCTACTGCCATTTAATTTAAAGACAGTTTGATGTACTTAGGACCATACTTTCCGTACAAACAATTATTTTCATTTCATGGGTGACTTTCGCTGGATTTGGCAATTAATTTCAATTATTTCTAAATGTATTTCCAAGTTACAACGATTTTTATCGTACAAAAACTTCGTCGGAAAAATCACGTAAAAATCGCCGAAAACAATGGCAGTAATGAAAACTTGGAAATCCAAAATTTCAGGATTGCTGGTCGTAAAATATCTTGAAAATATTAAAATTTCGGGGTCAGATCTGGCCCGTGAATTTTTGAAGTTGGTCACGGAGTCGGCCTGATTCCAAAATAGTATATGTTGCGCTACGGCCTCCGGGAGTAAAGTTGAAAAAATGTGATACATTGACATTCACATTTATTTACATAGATATAAGAAGGCGAAAGAAAAACTTCTCTTAGCCGACATGTTTCCTCCTCTGGGGGATTTTATCAACGTAAATGCGAGGATTTTATGTTGTAAGAAGTTTACAAGACCAAAAATAGTGAAAAAATAAAACCCTCGCATTTGTCTTGATAACGCCCCCCAGAGGACGAAACACGTCGGCCAATGTAAGTTTTCCTTTTGTCTTTATTCATATTGACATTTTACAGATATAGTCTATCTGAAATTTTTACAAGCATAATTGAAAATGATGCTTGGGGTTCTATCTATCTCTTTTACCTTTTTGCACCGTTTGCAAATAGGAGAATGTCCGTTCCACATTGGGGTTTGTTTCTTTAGATGACTGGCGAGGAATGCGATTTGGAAATTAAAGTATCTGTCTATATTTCTGAGATGAGGTATTATGTACACTATTTACATTATTCGGACTATTGTCCTCATCTTTGTCGACATATTTATTACAACGTTTCGACCCCTGTACGCTCCGGACTTCTTTAGGTGGTTGGAATGTCGAACTGAACCCTTTATTTCGCTCACTGGGGTAGACTGTTCTAGTTCCACGTGCCATATTTAATGGATGTCAGTCATCAGTTATCTCCTGTTAAATCCCCTCTCCAAGTTCTCCACTGCCTTAAGGGTTAAGGTTCAGTTCGACATTCCAACACCCTGAAGAAGGCCGGAGCGTAAAACGGCCGAAACGTTGTAATATGGCGACAAATATGAGGAGTTTTCATTTTCTCAGGTTGGTTGCCAGTCTAGGTTAGAAAGCCCTTTCTACGCTGCTGCTTAACCCACAGACAGCAGTTAGCAGAAATGGATTCATTTTTCCCCCTAAGGGTACTTGTGTCAAAAATTAACAGATTCAGTCGGAATTTGAATTATGCCTCACCCTGATTCCACAGTTCAGACCGATAACTGTAAAACTGTTTGCAGATCATTCGAAATCCTCTGCTAACCTCACACAAAACGAAAAAAAAAAACGTATGAGTAGTATGAAATATATATTCAAGTTTACAAAAGCCGGAGACTCATGAAGAGAATACTCACTATCCAATTAAATCGTCTAGCGAAACCAAAGTGCTTAACCGTTGTTGACACCAGACATTCTTGATATTTACTTAGTTGAGCTTAGTATGGAATAAGATATGATGCTGTGTGCGAAAGTTGCTGGTAAATCCCTGATGAGGTAAATATATACTGTGTTGTTCGCTAGATTAGATATGGTATACAAATTATAACTGAATAACTCAGATTGTGCTTGATAAGTAAGAACAAACTATAATAAAAAAAAAGCAACCGTACCATAAATACTCGAGTAATGCACATTTTTATGATTTGTTTTTACGCAAAAAATAAGTGGTTGCAGGTAGTTATTTTTTTGTTTTTTGAAGTCGTTAAAAAATCATACATTTTCAGTGAACGTTTTGTCAAGTGGAGCTAACATTAATGCCAAAAAATTCAGGTTGCGCACTATACATGAAATCGGCATATACACGAGTATATACGATAATTACCAGGAAAAGGAAGTATATTTCAAAGTTCTTACATATTTTTCACAGGAGAAAAGGCTTTATATTAAAGCGATATCAACATCTTGTTAGCCATCACCTCAGTTATAACAACATTAAATGAGTCTATGTTCTTGCAGAAACTTTGGTAGGTTTTCCTCTTCACGACAATCCAGTAGTAGTCGGGATTCACTAGACCCCCACCAAGGTGACAGGATATGACACATGGTCGATTTAACGTAATCATATTTGTACATATGGATCAAGGACAAAAATTATCCAGTCCCATTAATTAATGGGATGCAAACTCTGTTATCTACCAACCCTCTCTTTTTTAGTGCACCAAAATTGGCTGCGACCCAAGGTTGTTATTCTCGCGACCAAGTATCAATCGTAACAGAGGACAACAGATACTATACTTTGATACTGGCCTTAAGTACTCTCGTGGATTCCGTTCAGGAGAATCCACATGATGGTGGTGATATAATTGTGTATATTATCGGCCACCTCTTCCTGTGCCAGTTGAGCCGCGTTGGTGCGAATATAAAATGAACTGCCTATCTAGGACATGAATCAATGGAGGTCTTGCTGACATTGTGCAGCAGGTCAATATTGGCGGCTGCATTGACCCTGAAATATTTCGGGAAAGATTGGAGCAATATGACATGACCCTTGTTGCTTAAGATAGCCAGGACCGTCGTATGTGCATACCTGTGTGTTCTACATAGCGACACCAGACCTTTCTCCCATTCTCTTCTGCTCACTGTAGAAGTTCCCACGCCGGTGCAAGAACACAATGTATGCCTGGAGTTATTCTAGGCTATACTAGGTTTTTTGAATGTTGAGTCCAGAAGTGTGTGTTGGCATTATCTACTAATACTAATCTTAAGTTGTTAGTTATATGTTGGTTTTTTGTCTTGTAATAATCGATGGGAACGTATGGAAATAAGCTTTGATAAGTGACAAGTCAACCTACGAGAGAGTGAAGTGTCTGTGTTACCAATGTAATAAATTAATTATTATACGTTATTATACATAAGAAGCAACCCATATTAAAGAAATTATCTTTTTCCGTAGGCGTCTGTACCTTGACGTGTCCATGAAATGCTGAATACGCATAAAATTTCAAATTCCTGCGTTATATAAAACGCCAATATTTAAGTGACAAAAACATGTCGTCTATCATATTACCAACACCCTATTCATGATAATTACTGAACCCGTCGTAAGAAAACAAGCCAACATGTAAACTCAGTATCTGTCTATATTTCAGAGATGAGGCATTATGTACACTAGTTACATTATTCGGACTATTGTCCTCATCTTTGTCGCCATATTTATTACAACGTTTCGGCCGTTGTACGCTCCAGACTTCTTCGGGTGGTTAGAATGTCGAACTAAACCCTTTATTTCGCTCACTGGGGTAGACTGTTCTAGTTCCACGTGCCATGTTTTAATAGATGTCAGTTATCAGTTATCTCCTGTTAATTCCCCTCTCAAAGTTCTCCGCTGCCTTAACCGGGTATTGAACTCACACTCTTTGGGTCCTGTCACTGGATCTAACTAACTCCTTTATCCACTGTACCATGTATCTTTTTCAATGGATAAAGGCGTTAGTTAGATCCAGTGACAGGACACAAAGAGCGTGAGTTCAATATCCAGTTAAGGCAGTGGAGAACTTGGAGAGGGGAATTAACAGGAGATAACTGATAACTGACATCCATTCAAACATGGCACGTGGAACTAAAACTGTCTACCCGAGTGAGCGAAATAAAGGGTTTAGTTCGACATTCCAACCACCTGAAGAAGGCCGGAGCGTACAACGGCCGAAACGTTGTAATAAATATGGCGCAAAGATGAGGACAATAGTCCGAATAATGTTGTGAATATGTAAAATTTAGACGGTTTATCCATAATTCTAACTCGATGTATGATATCTTATTCAAAGGTTGAAAAATAAAATAAGAAATTTAAATATACAGTTG
This sequence comes from Acanthosepion esculentum, assembly GCA_964036315.1. Lineage (NCBI taxonomy): Eukaryota > Metazoa > Mollusca > Cephalopoda > Sepiida > Sepiidae > Acanthosepion > Acanthosepion esculentum. The sequence goes on along the minus strand of OZ038495.1, from coordinate 52,637,413 downwards.
TTGTCATTTGAATTGAACCAAATTGTATTTATATAGGGTTTTACCGGAAACTGTGTTGATGAAATACACATAAAGAGAACTGTAGGAACTCAGGAAAAAATAGTAAAGGAAAGCGAGTTTAAGAAGATTATGTATAAACCCAAAGAGAAAACAAAGATGTGTCAAAACGAAGCGATTCCAAAAATTTAAATCTCTCGGATGCCTTTTAACATAAAAAAACACATAAATAAGGCAACACTTGAAATTCAAAGACGCTTTAGAATAGCGAAAGAGGTCTTTCAAAAGCTAAACAAATTATCAGGAAAATTTCTTTAGAAACCATGAAAAAATACTGAAAAGCGAGTTAATCTCCATTCGCCTCTATAATAGTGAATTATGGGCAATTTTCTCAGATAAGGAGTTCGAGAGTAACAGAAATATGGTTCTCCAGATGGATGCAAAGAATACCTTACATGGAATAAGTGAACAAGAAGGACGTTTTAAGGAAATGTGACGTAAAAGAATACTTAATAACCGAAAGAGAAAGCACATAAAGAGGAGGGAGGGAATGGAAAATTTAACACTGTCATGATATACTGAGGGTAAAAGAGACAGATAGAACTCCACGTAAATTATCTAATTATCTTGTGAAAAGTGAAAACTTAAAAGGACCGAAAAGTACAGTATGGGGACAAAAATTGCTTAGCGCTACAAATAATAAGTTATGGAGAGCTATGAAAGCCCATGTCATGGAAGACTACAGCTACTAACAGAAAAATATAGAGGTGTGTGTAGGTGTTGTTACCCAAAATTGTAATGATCAAGACATTAAATATTTTCCTCAAATATAAAAAAAGATGGTCCTTTAATTTCTCGTGGAATTATTTCGAGACGGGTTGTTTCTTTAATAGCATTTTCCGTTTTTGCCTCCCAGTTAATCAAGCAGACTCGTACTGTATACAGCGGTGTCTCTGTGTGCGTTTATGTGATTATGAGTGTTATTTGCAATTGAAAATTAAATTCCTCTACTGTTAACTGCATCCAACCTTAGAGGCAAAAAGTGATAGACGTTGACTTTTCGATATTCATTCTTTACCTTTTATCAAAGATACTAGCAAAAAAAATGGAAATTAGTTCTTTCGAAAATCGTGACACTTAACTTTTTTCACCTGAACTCAAAAACCTCTTGGCAAAATGACCGTTGTTTTTTTGCCGATATAAAGTAACACATCACGTCGTATTTAAGTTGGTGTCTAAGCAATTGAATAAAATACAAAAATGAAGCATTTCCAATCTCTAATTTTTTCCTAAATGGTTGACAATATAAGAATTTTTCCTGTCTATTTTCAAATTGTTCGGTTCGCGAATAAACACGCCCTCGCTTGTCTCTGTAATGGAAATAAAATAGGCACCATTAACTGTCATAGTTTCTTTGGCTTTCCGTCATTCATATTTTGTTCACGTTGTCAAAACTGGCTTTTCAGTGTTATATCTACACAGCATGGTGGACTGTATAAAAAAGAACCTACCGTAAAGTTCTACTTAGCAATCCCATCTCGCATGTCGTGAGTTCTATCCGTACAGCTGCTCCCACCATTTCAGTCTTGTAACAGACTAATCAAATGTAAGTATAAGGACGCCTCGCTTACATTCTCAATCTTTTTCGGTGCCAAGTTCTTACAGATTCCGTTTCTTTAATTTCTCTATATTGTGAAATGCCATAACAGTTCGAGAGAAAGATTGTGTAGTCGTCTCTGGTCAAATTCACCACAGTTTTGAATTCAGAACTGTTCTTCCCTACTGATTACCAACAAAATCTAAACAGACCGATACGTCGTGTTATTCATACATTTCCAAGGCACATCATCTCAACTGAGATTTGAACTCGACTCGCCGTTTTCATTTTTCGAGTAATTAACAGTTACTCGACAGGCATCTCCCATATTTCTAATCGTTTCTGGTGTCTCATTTTTAGTTTTACACGTTTTTATCTGAATCGTCTTAAGTGCTTATAAAAATGTATAGGTGTTAATTTCAGAGATAAGTGTGTTGATCATGTAATAGCATTCGACAGTGTGGCACTAGAATGTTTGAAACCACAAAATTACACAAGCAAAATTTATTTACAATAAAAATGACTGAATTGTAAATATATCTTACTGTGTTTTAGACTGTTAGGGGTATCATGTTAGTGAAATTTAATATTTTAATGACCGGAAAGAAAGAGAAAAAAAGCCTTTGTGTTTCTATACCTGCAAGAAGGCGCCGTTTGCTACTCAAATGGACAGGCGTGTTAAACAGAATAGTTTATGAAATCTCGTAAATCCAAAGTAGAAAATATCAACAGATAACAGGGATTTTTGGAAAGGGTTTCTATTCAGCAGTATTTTATGTCTACCATTTAGGTTAGGAGTTAAGATTATCAACGTTTGGTGTTATTTTTTAAATTGCGTAATAAAATGCGAAAAATAATTTTATATTTGATCGAGTTGGTTCAATTTCGCAAATAGGGCGGGGCCGATAAATTCTCCATCCCTCTTCTACCATCTACGATGTATGAATGTTTTAGAGCACTTAAGTTTGTTTTTTTTATTATTCACATTGTTTGGACTGTTGTCCTCAACATTACTGTCACATTCACGGCGTTTCGGTCGTCGTACTCTCCGGCCTTTGTCAGTGGATATTTTTTGCAATTTCGAATCGAACCCTTTATTTAGTCCACGTGGTAGGTTGTTCTAATTCCATGTACCATTCCTTTGGTTATCTCAGTTGTAGTTAATTCACCTTGCTCTCTCCGCTTAGGCCAGGGATTGAAATCACAACTCTTTGGATCAAGTCACTTTTGGATCAATCAAGCAAAGCTTTTATACACTGGGCCGTTTGGCATATTTTTTTAAAATTTTCTTTGACGCTTGAGTAAAGTAGGGCTTTTGTTTTGGTTTTCGCTTTGTGGAATAAAAATAATTATTTCTGCGCTGCAGAATTTTTTTAAATTTCTATTTTTTCTCTTGAATGAAATAATTACAAGTCTTTTTTATTTGTCCACCTCCACCCAACTTAACAAAATCATCATTTACACATATACGCCCTTGTACAGATTAATTGAAACAGCCGCTTTCGTTTCCTTTCTTTCGCCATACGGTCAGTTTCAGACCCACTGGAATGGTAAGCCATTTCTATTTTTTCCTCAGATTAGGTCATTTGCGTGGTGTGCAGTAATATGAATCTATTTTTGGGGTGTTTGATGAAATTTGTTTGGGCTTGAAAAAATATTGCGTCATCCGTGATTGCATCAGATTTTCATCACGCCTAGACACTATTGTCTCCATTCTTGATTAGTTGTCTACAGCCATTGTATGCAATGGACGTTACTCCAAGCATATTACGAAAGTTGTAACGGCAAGTTTTACTAGTGAGCAATCAAAGAGCTATCGATTGGCTCGAAAACTCTCCTGATTTAAATCGAATCGAGTATATTGTCAATCCGCAAGCAAAGACTTCGTGGAATAACAGGTGCATCGGGTCATGTTTCATTGGAAAAATACGAAAAAAAGTAAATAATAAAGGAATTATTCGTTTTGTTTCAATTAATTTGCACAATATAGAGTAAATTGTTAACGCGTTTAGAAAGACACTGGAAATATACTTCAGTTTCATTTATGTTGTACTGTTCTGCTACACGTTAATTAAATAAAGTAATTAAGCCTTCCCAGTACAGAATGTAAAGATTTCTGTACATTTCCAAGTCAGATAAAAACGAAATCCTAAAACAATAAAGCAGTAAATTAAACCGAATTTGCTCTTTATAATATCCCAAGCAAAACATTGGCGGATTAATAATAATATTTGACTATCAATTTGAACTATAAATAAAAGGTGTTAATTGATATTTACGAAACGTAGCCTATTATAAAATGCCTACTAAAAGAAAATGGAGAAAAATATGCTGTCTTAGTCATCTAATCAAATATTACCTACCCTTTGAAATGTTGGCTTTTCAGCTTGCATCGAACACCGATCACAATAATTATACTAATCACAAAGCTGACCTTTTCTCTTTACAAACTGAAGATTAGTTTTGTACATCATAATATCAACCAGAAGGAAATGGAGTGGGCAGAACAAAACAAACATTTCGCATTGTTTACCTTTAAAGTCTACGTTCGAGCTCCTTAGACTTTACCAGGACTCAAAACCAAAATTCGACACCGGCTGACCGTGACTGCCGATGTCAAATGCCAAACTATCGCGGGTAGACAGATACTGGGCGTGATTTATGATCACTAACAAATTGATACTGGGCATGGCTTACGTCCGGGAATTTCCGAACGGAATATTTTCCAAGACGCCAAAAGGTACCTGAAAACCCGCATAGTAGCGACGTGTACACATTTTCCCTGTCTATTCAATGCATACGCCGACATGTCGGTATTTAAGTTTTAACTTATAAATTACGTATATTAAGACTTTAACGGCAATAATTATTCAATAGAGTAATTTTGAAAATATAATTTAATAAAACTTACATGAGTGACGAGACATTTGTTCTTATTGTAGATTTTAGCCATGTTTTGTTTATTTCCTCATCAAGTGGAAAAGTTTTCACCTTTTCACTTAAAAGGACCAATTTATGATTTCTCTTTTGCCATATCCAAATATGCCAGCATCATTATTCTTGTGCGTTATTAATTTTAAGTAAAACTTATAAATATTTTATTTCTGTTGGTTAAGAGAAACTGCGGATATGGGTGAAAGCAGTCCAGGTATTAAAAAGAAATATCAATTAACAGTCAAATTTAAACAATTATAATTGTTTATCAAGGTAAATTTAGTAGAGTACAAGACTAGATAGTAAGACTGCAAGATCCAAATGAAACAAGCTGCCTATTTAATAATAAGCATTCGTATTATTGGCCTCACTCTGGGTGTATATAATATACGCCTGACGTCAGTTTGACAGACGCAACTAACCTATCAAACAGGCTCTTGGAATATTGTGATTTATTTTCTAACCCGTGTGAGAGTGATGCTGGAATCGACCAAAATAAAAAACGTCATTTTTTTCCCAACCGCGGACATTATTTTTTAGATAAACCAGATTTTAGGTGTGAGCGGAGATGTTCTTCTGAAAGATCACGTATCACAAGAGGTTTTGTTCTAGCAGTCGACCGACATGATTTATATGACGTAAGATTCTGGTTTTCAAAGCAAGTTTTTAAAAAACAGATTTCTTAGAGCCATATGGTACACACAGTATACTCAGACTTTCCTAATTTCTTTTAATGAACCTCTTTGTTGTGAATATGGATTATCTCCCCTTTGATAATCCAAGCTATAAAAGCTGTACATTTCCGCTTGTCAAGTAGACGAGTAGTAAGATTCTTAATTG
>OZ038495.1:52617045-52622045 GCA_964036315.1 Acanthosepion esculentum | reverse complement strand
AGTTTCGTCTACCCAATTTGACCAACAACGCTTGGGTAAACCCCTAGTTTTAGGAATCTTCCATTGGTGTTGTATGCTGGGATACTCTCTGCAAGTAGACACCTCCTTGATGAATCAACCATGGTCAAACATGCTAATCACACATTCAAGATCTTATATACTACTTTTCAGATGTTTAATTCCTGAAGGTTTTTATTCCTAACTTAATTTCAATTCATGTGATGGCATTCCAAATATGCGAAACATTTATCAAATATTTGTAAAGGCCAAAGTTTTATTTTTTCGCTCTTTTTGAAACACCTGTGAGGTGCGCTGAGACGCTTTATCCGTAATATTTATTCTTGATGTCACTGGCTCCTCTAAAATCATCAGATATAACTAAAACATTATTCTGAAAATTGTTTGTTAAATGATCCTTATCTTTGTTTCTTTGCAACAGCCATTTAACTGATAACACCGTTCGAACCTGAAAACTCTAAATCCACTCGAAGAAGGCCAAAAGACAGATCGGCCTAAAATGGGTGATTTAATAAAAAATTAAGAGCCATCTGAAGCAGTTCTAAAATAATGGGAATGATTTAAGAGAGAAATTCATACAATAACTTAAATGACCAAATACGCCTAAGCTGGAACCTGGTGAACTCAGTCACAAAGTGTATAATACCAGTCCAAATTATTATTATTATTTTTATTTTTATTAAGAAGAAGAAGAAGAAGAAGAAGTCTATCGCTTGTGGAATGTTTGCGCTGAAAAACTATAAGCGTCACCTTTACAAAGCGGTTTCTCATCTACATTTGGAGCCAATGTAGGAAGTATGAACGAGAAAATGTTACGGCCACAAGCTAGAGAATGCTATGAAAAACGACCAAGTCAAAATCTTGTGGGATTTCATCATCCAAACAGACCGCGTCTTTGAAGCCACCAAACCTGACACCGCTGTCGTTGAAATGGAAAGAAAGAAGGAAAAACGAAAGTTGAAAATGCGTTCTCATCGACGGGGCCCCGGCCCTGTTGACTATATCAAGAGTAAAGTAATCCACAAGTTTAAGAAATATACCAACATCTACATTGAAGTTTCTAGAATGTGGAACATTCAAAGCCAATAATGTCCCAGTTATCATTAGAGCGTTGGGTGCCTATGTAGCCAAACTTAAAGGCCTAGAATTGGAAAATAGGAATAAAGATTTGTATCCCATCACTTCACAAATCTGCGTTGCTTGACACTGCAAATGTATTGCGAAAAGTGGTTTGTCGAATGTCGTACAACACCTATAATACAAGATCAGCGGTTGAAAACTGAAAACCTTGCGTAGTAGTAGTAGTAGTAATAATAATAATAATAATAATAATAATAATAATACACAGATAGAACAATTAAGCTAATCGCCCAGACATAGCGAAGGAAAGAGCGCTAAAATATAATGTGCTTTTTTATTGACATAACAGATGCAGCAGACTGCAATATATCTTTGATGATCTTTAAAAATACCTATCAAAATACATGGATTTGGAAGTGTAAATCTAAAAAGATGTAACACATGAAGACATCAATATTTCCAGTTGTGGTTGAAGCCCTCGTTTTGACTGGAAAAGACTGACATATTGAACGGATACCTAGTTGTCCATGACTTAACGAAATGAAAATAATTGCTCTCACAAGTACAGCTCATGCCTTAACAAGGAATTTATCTATGTAAAATGTGTGAGATCTGAGTTTGTTTTCTTTATTTATTTACAAACATGTCCAATGAGGAAATGCGTATACAAGATAAATCTAAGGAAGTGATACTAATAATAATGATTCTGCCTCTGCTGCTACTACTACTACTAATAATAATGATCCCAAATGCAGACAATACAAGGAATACTAGTGAATGCAAAGACTAAAATTGTGAGATCAAAATAACAAGATGATGTTAGTGAATCAAATAATTCAAAGAACAATAATAATCTCGATAGGTGATAAAATGAAGCCGAGAAAACGTATCATCTGAATAATAACAATCTAAACAGAATAAAATAAGTTATAGTTACCCCATTGTTGCATAATAGCTAGGGAGCCAGTTTCGTAGATAAATACTTATGATTAGGGAGCTCGATTCTCACAAGCTATTCTATATATTTGGCTACGTTTCAAAATTAATCGACGCTTTTTTATTGTAGCTCCATATTTGTGACTTTGCCCCCCAAACTAAAAAGATATTGATACTTAGAATCGGATAGAAGTAGTTGGAATGCCTCAGACACGTAATGAAGAAGGGAGGATTGGAGAGTTTGACGCTTACAGGATGAAAAGAAAGCAAGTACAGATAGAAATATTGAGCGAGCTTCCGAACAAACATGTGTAAATGGATGGCAAAACCGAATCTGGAATTTTGGTAAAGGAACAATCATTGATGTGAGCTAGAACTGATAGGAAATTGAGGATAGGGAACATTCTGAAGAGACATGCACATAATAGAATAAGAAGAAACTTAATTAAATAACAATAAAGCGAAGGTATTATTTCGGATAATACAAAGAAAAATTTCGTGATCGAATCTATATACTTGGGGTGTTATTTATGATAAAAAGTGAAAAAAAAAAATGAACTTATTCCCAAGTCAACCGTTCAACTTCCTTATTTACATTTATCAGTATTAGTGATTTTGACGTAAATTTATGGCCATTATCCCCAAATGTTCTGCGATAAAAGCAAAACAAAAAACAATTCCTTTTTCCTTAACAATTCGTCGAAGTTTTATAGAAGGTGAAGATTTCTTTTTGTTTATGACCGAGCAACTCCTGTCACAATTTCTAGTTTGCGATCGGATAGCATTTGTTCCCTAAATCTCGCTTCCATAGTTAAGCAAAGGAAAAGGTTGAAATAAATCTTAGCATTTCGAATGCGCGCGTCATTTTATTGGATTGAAAGGGCTTCCGTATTACGATATTTATTGAGGCGGTCTCTCTCTGCATTGTCCTATATCAGAATCAGTAATTCTCCCGAAAGTACAAAGAGATTAGCTATCAACCATATAACTTCCTGACGAGAAATCTGAAAGATTTGTATTTCACGCACGAAGATATAAATGTATGCTTTTTATATTCCATTTTAAGCACGGAGGAATATATATGAAGATATGTTATCGTATACATCTGCGCAGTGGTGTAATGGTTAGAGGTTCGGAATGAGAAATCGAAGTATTGAGTTCGAATTCTACTCGCATTTGTTATATTTATTTAAGTGCAAATATCCTTGAGATAGGTATGAATCTGTCGCTTCCGCCTACCACCACCAGCGATGGGTAAATTGTAGGACTTGCCTCCAGATTGTTCATGCAGTATTCACTAGTAAAAAAAATCTAGGAGGACAGATTCGATATAGCTTTGATTACCAGTCAAGGAGAAAGTAAACTCTGAAGTCAAACAAGTTTGAAGAGGGTCACCCGAGACTGCTACGACTACAGTACATACGATAGTGATACACGCTTACATATGTTATTGTTGTAACCTAGAGAAAGTTACTGAATAGAATAGTCAAACAAAGGTTGATAATAAAAGATAATACTTAGGACACGAACAATAAATATAAGTTAGGCCAGCGGCGCGTAGAAAAAGAAGTCAACTGCTAAAAGTGAGTCAAGTGAATTCCATAATGAATCACCAACTGCAGGATATCTACCAACCGCCCCACGCGGTCAGATGTGGTACAAGGACGAATTTAATTTTGGCTCGGCCAAAAATTCCCCGTAGACCCTGTATGAAACGGGATCGGGTAGCTGTTTCTCGAGACGAGACTGCGCCCTTCGACATGGTCTCGTATGGAGAGGTTGACCAGCACAGCTGGAGACGCATCTCCAACTGCAGACCAAGATAAAGTATTTACTACTGTATTCATGTGAATTATCGTCCGTAGGTATGCTACAACAGTTATGGTGTTCACCTCAATATGAATATAGATATGAATGGGTCCCTCTTCATCGAGAAGATATTTTCTTAAAAAACAGAACAAAAAGAAACTCAGAAAGCTATATTATTTTTTAGTGAATGTTATGCTAAATTTATGGTCAGTACTTCTTGTTTTTATATGGTTTCTATTCGGCTGTCTCATTTGAAATGTTTGTCAACCAAACAGTGGAATTTCATCTCTCCTGTGAGTAACAGAATATTAGCCATGTGACAGCCTAATGTACGCTCTGTAAATGTAACTTTCCGCCTCATGTATATAAATGTCCATGTCCAATGATATTTTTAACAGGATAACTTTAATAATATATGATTATTTGTTATGTCCCTCTGCAAATAAAAATATGTGGGTGTATATTCCAATGTTACAGCAAACGTCATATTTAAATCCATTTTCGCGTAAGAAAAATCAGGTATAAAAGTGTACATATGCGTCTATATTTATTCAATAGTCTAAGAGCGTACGCATGACTTTATATATCTCGACATTGTTCAACTGGCGGCGAAATTTCAGCTTAATTTAACACATGGTCTACACTGCGCATGTGTGGATTAATAGGATCGCGTTGAGGTTTTCAAAGAAAGAAAGAAAAGTCTCCTTTCTACGAACACATTAAAGTCTGTACATTGAAGCCTACGTTCGAATATTGTATTGCGTTGTTATTCACATTCGTGTTGTACAATATTCGGGACCAACACAGACAATGATGGGAAGATTAATATTTAACAAGAACGAACTTAGTTTTTTCATAAAAGACTAGAATATAATTGTAGGATCTGTTAGCAATATCTAAATACATGAAAAATATTACTCTCATGCTGAGAAAGTACTCTTTGCTGGGAAACACGAAATAAATTTAACCAAAATTAATAAATTTTACCTATATATACAGGGTGTCCATAAAATTCGTGAGCACATTAAAAAATTTAAAATTTTATTTGTATTTGCGATAGAAATAATCTGTAAAAAATGTTATAAAGTTAATGAACCTAGTTTTAAGTATAACTAAAATAACTAATGTGATTTCTGACATTACTGTAAATCAGTTGG
>OZ038495.1:52594545-52612045 GCA_964036315.1 Acanthosepion esculentum | reverse complement strand
TTAGTTCCGTTCATGTGAAGTCCGCAGGTTTTAACGAGAACCATACTTATTCGAACATCGAGCACTGACGCTAAAATAAAATCACAAAAACACGTACCAAAGAACTGTAACCACAGGACTTTAGGGGTTTTAACAGCAGCAATAATTACAAATGAAGAGTTGATGCAACACCAATAGTAATGACATAATCACGATGGAGACATTCCACATTACTTCAAATAAAATGTTATGCAAGATCAATACTGGAAAGACCAATAACAGTTACTGGAATTGAGAAAACAATTATTTTAATAGAAAGATTCGATACATTTCAACCAAAAGTAGAACGGGCTGCTCAGTTAATGAATACCGAATGTTTCCATATAAGGAAATGGATAATATTACCATAATCGTGTATGTGAGACCTGTACAAATTTGCTAAATTCATTTTTTATTATTTGTCGATGTAGGAGGAATAGATAGCGTACATTCACTTATTTACTAATACACCTGGGAAAGCTATGAATATATCACTTACCCTCCACAGTTATAGATAAATAGCAGGACAGTCTGGGCAGGAGGAAAAATGTGAATTCAAACCTGTCTGGAGAAATTGTCTTGCTCGTGAACCACCACTGCTGCAATGATTACAGGGGGTGTTCCATTGATTCTAATGGATTCGTGATTAAGTAACCAGATTATTAGATAAACAAATGACTATATAATTTATTCCAAATGGAAAAAGATTTTAAGCGATACGTGTGTACATTTATCCATGAGCTACTATTTATTTGACATTACCCACAAAAAATAGAGGATAAAATGGTTTGTTAGAAAATAGAAATTAACATATATAAAGGGCATTGTGAATTCATACATACCTTAACAGAATTAATGTTGGTGCATTGAGACTATTCACTGATAACAGGTTGGAGTTAATAACAACTTGCCAGGACATATATATATATATATATATATATATATGTATATATATGTGTGTGTGTGTGTGTGTGTGTGTGTGTATCCTCATACACACATATTTGCTATGTCTGTTAAAATAAAAATAAAACAGTTGAATCCGTTAACACAACAATACTAACAAAATTTCTACATGGGGAAAAATCCTCTTCAAATATAAAAAGTAAATGACGTCATTTCTTAGTTGAACCAATGAATATATAATAGCGTTTCTAAATTCCTCTAGTTACTAACGACATTTTGTTTTTGTTTATATATATATATATATATATATATATATATATAGAGAGAGAGAGAGAGAGAGAGAGAGAGAGAGAGAGAGATGTGTGTATGTGTCTGCCTGTGTAGGCGAATAATGTGGTCTTACTTAAACGCAATCTTTAGATCGTGTTCAGCCATGAGAGAGAATGTCGCCGCTTTGTTTTGACCCTAGTGTCTACGTACATTTATATATAAGTGTGTATGTGTGTGTGTGTATACACGATGGACACTTCCGTTGCCTTCGAACAGTCTAAATGTTCAGCTCCCAAATCGCAACACCCAGACTGTCCCGCTCATATAATGTGATTATAATGGTGGAAGATTGTGCAGAACCATCCACACAGATAACTGGTGAATATAATGTGCCACGAAATCCATTAATAGCCTCCGTTCAAGTTTTGAATTCAGAGTTATTTTTCACCTTGACTGCAAAACTACTATTCATATTAGATGGATGTATTTACGCGAAATTCAATGTATATAACTCTCTTGTTCTGCCATATATGAATTGTTCACCATAGAATATATGTATGTGTGTATACATTATATATATATATATATATATATATATATATATATTTATATTTATATATATATATATATATATATATATATATATATATATATATATATATATATATTATATATATATATATATATATATATATATGTATGTATGTATGTATGTGTGTGTGTGTATGTTTGCGTGTCTGTTCTCATCTGTGTGTCTGAATAGAGAAAGATAAATGCTCATGTGAACTTTTATTTATTTATATGACATTAATGCTGATTATCATTCAATTCTTGTCAGTCCTATTAAACCTGGGATGTACATCGATTATAGCTGGGCTGCCAGATTTATAATCGATAAATAACATAGGAAAGTTATTTTGTACATTTTTTTTTTTTTTTGCCGCGAATAAAATTTTATATCTTCACAAGGCTACCCTCTTCCGTCACAATAGCTGGAGGTCATTCGGAGTTAACATGTAAACAAACAACTATAGAATCGGCCATGTCGCCCTAAGTATTCATTTATTTGTAGTTGTGTTGTCGGAGAAGTGCAATAAAGGAAAAAACTAACTTATCGTGGCAACGTCAGAACGAAGAGCATCTCACGATCATGTTGTAATGCTTGCAAAGCTCGAGTGGCTGACAATAGAAAGTAAATGCTTTTAGTCGATAGCGACTTTTCACAGCTACAAGCACCGCGTTAGATACACCTCTCTTGGTGTTCGGATATTTGAAAACGGTTTGTTAGTATTCGATTATACTTTTCTTAATGGGGTCTAATATTTTTGTGATTTTTTTCCAAGATAACGGATCTTGATATTGATATAATTTTTATAGAAATTCTGATTTTTTTTTCTTTCTGTCCCCGGTGGTCTACACGCATTTTTTTTTTTTTTGCAACAGAACTGCGTTTGTTTAATTTAATTATTTGCTTGGTCTGCAGTAAAAACTAATTCGTACAAGTTTTTTCTTTCATCAGGGACAAAAAAAACAAAGGTTATTTTAACATACAGAAAAAGCCAACTATTTAAAAACCTAGGCTCACCAATAATTAAACCCAATGGCATATTATTTTTAACAATACCAAAAAAATATATATTTCTCATATAAATAGTAAATACCTTATATTTATTGCCATATTCACGGTTTGGGCCATTGTACACTCCGACCTTCTTCAGGTGATGTAGGTTGGAATTTTGAACTGAATCCTTCATATAGTCCACTGGAGTAGATTATTCTAATTCTACGTTCCATAACTTTTTGGATTACTCAGCATTACTTAATGTCCTTCAGTCACTCAACTCTCCAAGTATATTTACCATCTGTTGTGGCCAGGTATTGAACTCACAACTCTTTGTGTCCAGTCACTTTTTCGATTTCTCAACCAACGCTTTTAGCCATGTGTATTTTCATTTTAAAACAGCGATTTTTTATTTCTCGGTTTATCTTCCACAGCCTCTTCACAATTGGTTATTTTATTATTCCAGTAAGCCATATGACATATTTGACTGGCAGCTTTCTTTTACTTTTGCAAAGGCTGGCTTCCATTGCGGGTTTCAGTCATTATAGTTTATGTGTGCGTTTTTTTTATGAAACTAGCGTTGATAAGTAAAATTCTTTTATCACACTCAACGCATTTTAACATACTCGGCAATAAAAAAAATGTATGTTTATTCATGCTGAAGCAACGGTACTATTTTTGCTGCTTATTAGACAAATTAAAACACTCAGTTTATTAAGTAAACACTCCCAGTTTTCATTACTTTCTTTGCTGGCTTCAATGACAAGCAGAAACTTTCAAGCAATGCTCTGGGAAATTCACAGTTTTTAGGTATTATTTTAGGTATTATTCGTGAGTTTCTGGCTTCAGTTTTTCAGACCCCCAGCGCTACATTTCTGACTGCGCCGACGACGGACAATTTTATTTGCTTTATTTCATGTGGGAGAGTACTTGTAGCATGACTTCTAGAAGGAAGCGAGAGGAGGATAAGAGAGGACGCCTGCAATCCGGTTAGACAAAACCTAATCACCACGTGATGGCTTGATTCATTAAAGGAATCTATATGTGGCTAGATATATTGACCCTTCCAATTCTTGAAGCCGGCTGCTAGTCTTCGCGCTTTTTTGGTCTTACATCAAAACTCACTGTAAAATTCCATGACCACGGTGTTCAAATCAACTCGAGTGAGTTTGTGTCTCCAGTGTTTTGATCAGTATTTTCTTATTTCCGGCCATCGTACGCATGCTGTAACATTACTGCGAAGCAATTCTGAAAAGAAGTCCACGTATCATATGCCTTACTATACGGACCAACATATTCAGCTTTATTGTTTTACTTACAAGGATACTTCCATTGTACCGTCCGATCTTCTTCAGATATATTCGCTGCACTTGGTAGCATACATAAAATTTTTAATTGAACTGTGTTAGCTTCTTCTCATTCTGTTTACCCTGTTCAGGTGATATTTATAACGGTTAAGATTTATTTTACATCTTTGTCCATTTCTTTCAATGCCGTAATCCACTAATACATTATGCAATGATTTCGTGAACTAAAAACTGTTAGCACAAATTTGGTTCCCTGGAGGTAGTGAGTTCAATACTATGGTCTGGTAGAGTTGAAGATCCACATGCTCGTGTTCAGTCGAGGCAACAATCAAGCAACATAAATGTAAATAAATCTGGTCACTGATATGTAATAATCCTTAAACGTGGAAGGAATGAGAAAAATCTACTTTCGTATATTGAGGAAAGTATTCGTTTGAAAATTCTGAGGAAATCACCAAGTACATCGAAAAACATCTGAAGAAGACCGGTAGTTAACAGCTCGAAACTTTATAGTAATTAAGAATAAACATGCTGGTCCGAATAATACATTTAATGTTGACAATCTTTCATCTAAAAAATATTGACGTTTAAGGTGATATATATATATATATATATATATATATATATATATATATAGGAAAGATAGTTAAACTTATCACATGCCAATGTTATGCTTATCTTTGTGCTATTCAAAAGAAGAGCAATAATTCTGGTTTCTATAATTCAATGAATATCTTTAAATTATTCTAATACTTTTCAACATTTTTACCTAAATTTATATCTGTACATAAGTTTTCTATTCATGGCTTACACACTTTAGCGAACAAAATGTTTGTGCTTAAGGGGTTAACACATATTTTGTTCAAGTCGGCATACAAGGAATTTAAAAATAAATTTAGTTAACATTGTTGATGTGTTATGAGATCATACAAGTTAAGAAAATATGCAGTCAGTGTTCAGCATATTTAATATATGTTCAGGCATTTTTCAAGTCACTCATTGATATATATATATATATATATATATATATATATATGTATTTTTCAGCTTCATGTTTAACTATTGTCAATATCTGAGCCATAAAAGGTTAAAAACAAAAAGTATAAATATTAGTCAATTTTGGCAAAATTGAATTCACAAAGTTTGAAATGCCATAACTTTGACTTAATAGTAAGCTGTTCTTGTATAAAACAAGAAAAGTTAAGAAAAAAATAAACGTTTTAGTCGCGTTGTACAATAAGCTCTATAACCAGATATATTTATTTAAATTTTTTTTTCATATTCCTTATTCATCATTAATCACTCTAAATCGTGACAAAAAAGACCTATTTTTGATTAAATTTTAAAAATAGAGATGTTTCCAATATAAAAATCACAGTCTGTCTATCAAGGACACATGGCACAGTGGATAAAAGCGTTGATCCAGTGACAGACCCAAAGAGTATGAGTTCAATACCCGGTTCAGGCGGTGGAGAACTTTCAGAGGGAAAATTAGCAGGAGATAACTGATAACTGACATCCATCAAACATGGCTCGTGGAACTAGAACAGACTACCCCAGTGATCGAAATAAAGGGTTCGGTTCGAAATTCCAACCACCTGAAGAAGGCCGGAGCGTACAACGGCCGAAACGTTGTGACAAAAATGGCGACAAAGATGAGGACAATAGTCCGACTAATGTAAATACTATAAAAATCACAGTAAATGTCAAAATCTTGAATTACAGAAAGAAAAATCAATCGCAACAAAAATAGGCCAGGCATGAGCTCCAGAGGTTCTTACGCCTCCTCCAAAACATATGTCGATTGTTGGTTTCGGGATGTTTATGAGATTTTGGTATCTATGGTCTCTTACGTGTTTCCCATAGTTGATAGTACCCCTCCCCCTGTGGAACCCGATCTACCACTTTTAATTTGTTGTAGACGGCTGCACCTCCAGCATAACAAAAGAGTGCTGAGGACATAGAAAATCAGAATCTAAAAAATTGGATTTTCTCTGATTTTATATAACACAGATTTCTGAAGATCTGATTCTTAATTGGGATATTAAGATGAATCTGTTATTCGAGCTGTCTTGATTTTCGCTCAAGAATTTTATTACGTTGGCCCATATGAAATTTGCTATTTTTGTTTGCAGATGTTTCACGCAAATTTACAAAAGCTTATTGACAAAAGTCTTTATAATATCGCTTATATTAGTTATGTGTTCCGTTGTCTGTTTTCACAGAGAAATATTATTCGGAGCCTCCAGAGAATAATAATTAACAAAAAAAAATTAACTGCTCATATTATACGTGTTTAAATTCGGTCACAACGAAACATCGTCATATCATTTGGCAGTAGCATCAAAACTATACAGAAATATTTTCAGAAATTTATTTCAAGAGAGAAGCCCTTTGAAAATGAACCACGTGGAATACCCAATTCAGCTCAAACAAATGATTAATTGAATGAAATACTTAGACAAGATCCGAAAACAACAACCAGAAAACTGCCAGGAGAACATGGAACATCTCACATGTCAAGAACGAAACAGACTAGATTTGTGAATAGAGGTGACTGAAATCTGCAACATGACAATGACGGCTTCATATTTCACGGTCCACATTTAAAAGTTGTACAGCCTTGATTAAGAGATTTTGGAGTTTCCATCTTATTCGCCTGACATATAGATTATCTCTTATTTAAACATACATTCCCATAGATAATAGAAGATTCTCTTATATTAAATATGATTCAAAACAGTTGAACACTTTATTGACAAAATTATTTTTTTTTAACTTTATTTTTAACAGGATAACCAACTTGGAATTATGTTGGAAAATACCGTAGAACAAATCGGCTATTATTTTGATTAAGTGAAAGCGTGTCTTATTTGAAATAACCTAATAATTTCATTCTAAAAGCATAAATGAAATGAAACGTATTAGTAAAATGGTTTTCATTTTTTACTTAAAATAATATGCCAGAGTGAATCGAGATCAATTTCTTGATTTGAAAATGTATAACACATTTTCAAATCCAATTTTAATTTTGTTTACACACCTTGTCAATGTTTTGTGCTCATGTCTGAAATTTCCAATTTCGCACTGATTATTTGAAGACATACATTTTTCATCGTGGTTCATCTTGAAGTACATCTGTAAAGCTAATAATATATAAAGTGCAAATCGATCTAATATTTGCAGTTTATTCAACAACAGAATTCAACTAAGAACGCTTCGTCAAACGAAATACTTCTTCATAATTGTACAAAGTGAAAAACTATATATATATTTCATTAAAACCGACTGACAAGGTGCTTTTATTTAGTTTTTTATATATCATATAAAAGCACCTTGTCAGTTGTTTTTAATGAAATGTGCATGAAAGAAGGATTGCTGCCTACATACATTATATATATATATATATATATATATATATATATATATATATATATATATATATGCGAGTGTGTGTGTGATAGAGAGCTGTCTTTCATTTGTAGGACACAATTCTTCTTTTTCGTTTCTTCAATAAACTGACATAGCTACAAATTAATCCCCATCATGCTGTGCAATCAAATTAAGTTCTCGTTCACTCAGACACACTTCAGGCCTCGTTGCATGAGAAGAGGTGTTTTTTTGCTGTATTCAAATTAGTGGAGAGTTGTCTCCCTTGGGAAATGAGAGTTGGAATGCGTCATCAAGAAAAGAAGAAACGGGCTAAAAGTTTAAAAGATGATTAGAATCTAGAAAAACGAAAGGTAAAAGAAATATGATAAATGAAGAGAGACTATAAAAGCTAGAGTAAAAGAAGAAAAAAGTGAAAGAATAGAAGAGGTTGAGGAATAAACAAAAATGAAAAAGAAGAAAATCGGAATATTACGGAGAAGAATGTAGAGAAATAAAGAAAGTGGAGGGAGGAAAAAAAATTAAAAATCAAATAGAGAGAAAGAAAATAAGGAAAAAAATAAAAGGAAGAAAATTACGAAAAAGAGGAAGGCGAATTGGAAGAAGAGGCGAAAGATGAAGAAATATAGAAAAATGTATAAAAAAGAAAGAAAAGGAAGCAGTAAAAGAGAAGGGAAATGAAAAAAACTTAAGTAAAAAAAACAAAGCTCATGGAACAGAAAGAGAATATATATATATATATATATATATATATATATATATATATATATATATATATATATACACACACACACACAAAGACTGAGACTGTGAAAGATAAATAGTTTGAGAGGGACGGACAAAGAAAGAAACAAGCTTCATGGGTAAATAATACGCGGTGGTTATCTCACAAGCTGTCTTTGAAAATTATTGTTGGATAGTGTGTTTGATTCTCACTGGATGCTCCAAACATGTGGTCTTGTGGTAAAACTAAGTTCATGTTATCATATATATATATATATATATATATATATATATATATATATATATATAATTTATTCGAAAATTCTAATATAAATATGTTATAAAATTACTACAACAATAGCGATTTTCTTTCAACACTTCTGGTGTCTTATCAAGTGATGATGTTGATTCAACAACCATCACTTGATAAGACACAAAAAGTGTTGAAACTAAATGGCTATTTTTGTAGTAAGTTTAGAACATGTTCATGTTATTATTTTCGAATAAATTATATTTGCTCTATTCTGTATTGAGTACTCTTTTAAGGATATTATTTTGGGTTATTGGAATTTATTCCGTATACACGAATCCTATATATATATATATACACTAAAGAAATACTAACTATATGCCGAATACACAGTAAATTTCCCATAGTATCTTACAATCACAGCTTTGTATCAAATTACCCGAATTTGCGATAATGATTATGACGACAGTGCAATTGAACCTTATAAAATTTCACAATTTTGTTTTTGAGATGAACTGAAAATATTTGTAGAGTGTGAGAGTGTCTTCCAGATTTAACGACGCTTAGTAAAACAATGATGACTGTCGTGAATGGAAAACTTATTAAGCCCTTCACGCATATAACATCGTACTTGAGGACTGTTTTTTTAAATACAGGTCATTTCAAAATATAGACGCCAATAGTTCTCACTAGCTTCCCTTTTAATCATCTATGAAATATCCTTACTTTCTGGGAAAGAGTGTTGAGTTTTATCCTTTGTTATTCTCCGTAGTTTTAAATTCTCAATATTAATCTCCTAGACTGGCTATCACCCCCGAGAGTATTGTCTTCCTTGTTAATTAAATCATAGCTGAGTATAAAAAAGTGATAGATGCATGAAACTAATGTGTGCATCGGTGCATGTAATTAATGTAATTAACAAAACAATTAATAGATTTAGGCATCATTTTCTTCTCAAACGGTCCTTTAAATGACATCCACTCGTAAAATTAGCGTAATTTGTTCAGAGAATAATACCAATAGTACCTTAGACCCCCTCTGTTTTAAAAATCTTTATTTACACTATTTACATTGTTCGAACTGTTGTCTTTATCTTTATTGTCATATTCATGACGTTTCGACCCTTGTACGCTCCGCCCTTCTTCAGATGATATGCGCTGGAATTTGCAATCGAACCCTTTATTTCATCCATCGATGTAGATTGTTCCATTTCCACGACTTTTCTGGTATCTCAGTTTTCACTTATCTCCCCCCTAGTAACTCAACTGTTCACCTTTTGGTTCAACGCTGCTGTGGCCGGGTACTGAACTCACAAATCTTTGGATCAACTCACTGTATCTCTCCAACCAATGCTTTCATCCACTGGCCCATGTCTCCAGCAGTGAAAAGAAAGATTCGTCCACTTTTATGTACCGTGTTACTTCTAGATGGGCTAATTACTGGCGATGCAGTTTCATATCCGTTGCCGGTTTCAGTAATATCGTCGCCTCACTAGCTCCCCCGGAGAGTGTTCTGATATGTTTTACCGAGAATCGTTAGGTAGATGACTGGCAGCTTGTCTTGAATTACCGAATTATTCAGAAAATATAATTAGACGTATTTAAAAAAACACAAAACTGTAGATACACACTAATTACTGTTCGTATTTTGTGTGTGTGTGTCTGTCTTACCTTACTCTTTAGGTCATCGGAGATCCACAATAGCTTAAAATATCTAAAAGAGACAGTTTTACTGCTTTGTTCAAATTTCCCATTCTTTCCGGCGGGTGTTGTTGTTAGCGACAAACGACATTGAAATCGAATCCGGTTGTGATTTTGGCTTAAAATCAAAACTCTGTCAAGCCACGAAATAGATGTCGGTCGAACGATATGGTTTTGATTTAGATTGCAGTTTACTGTGTCATAATGAATCGGCGAGAAGCAGAACAGAAGAATCAGAAAGTCTGGTGACACACTCACAGGAATGATGACCCGTTGAATCGATTCTTCGGATTCACCCGCCTGTCGTCAACTCTTTTCTCATAACATAGACTTATCTCCCCATGAATGTTGTCGAGAAGCTGTATAATATTTATGCCATGGTGGATAAGGCTATCTGATCCTTTGATGGCCTAAGACGAATGATGTCAGTGATGTCGACTAATGCCTCTGAATACCAATTATTTCTTTTAGATACAAATTCTTACGTTCGATATTCTACCGCTGAAGTTCTTTTAATCCGACTGTATGCAATACTTTCATTCACCGATTTTATTTCCATCCGATCAATATTGATCAATATAATCAATATTTGATCGAATATTAGCGTTCGCATTCCCTCTTTACTTACGCTGTTGTTAAACTATGGTTAACGTATAAATCTATCGTCTGAGCTTATTTAATACGAGTATAACATTATGAAAATTTATTCTTTGCTTTTTTCTATCAGAATATATCCAACATATTTAAAACCAAGGTTAGGAGTACATTCAGTAGTGAATGCGTCATTTAACCATGTGAATTAAGGTATCTGATTAACTGATCAATGATTCTATCTGATCTGCTTCTTCACCCAAAAGTTCGGCTTACGACCATATCTTGTGGAAACACCGGTTCCCATAGGATCATCGATGTTAAGCAACGTCAATCTGGTCAGTATATAGATGGCTGGCCGTTTGGGAATAGCAGGTTCTGTGAGCTTGGCTTTACAGGTGGTGTAATTGTTCTTCTTCAATGTGCCGTGTTCCGTCAGGATGTGCTTAAAAATGTTTGTCCACAACTACAAGTGATGTAATCGATAATGACTCGGAAGTGTTAATCGGATAACCGAGTTCCGATTTCAGGGGGATTTTTTATACTCACTTATGTGTAAATACCCTTCGGAAAGGTATGAATCTACATCTTACCCATCTGATATATCTTATATATATATATATATATATATATATATATATATATATATATATATATATATATATATATATAGTGTAAATGATAAATTGAGAGGGACGGACAAAGAAAGAAACAAGCTTCATGGGCAAATAATACGCGGTGATTATCTCACAAGCTTTCTTTGAAGATCATTATTGCATAGTGTGTTTGATTCTCAATGTATGCTCCAAATATGTTGTCTTGTCGCAAAACTAAACTCATTCCAGCTTATATAATTTATTCGAAAATTGCAACATAAACATGTCATAAAATTACTCCAAATGGCTATTTTTGTAGTGTTATTATTTTCGAATAAATTATATTTACTCTACTCTCTACTGAGCACCGTTTAAGAATAGTATTTTTGGTTATTGGAATTTATTCCGTATACACCAATAATATACCTATATATACATGTATACTAAAAAATATAACTATGTCAGAAGATAGTCTTGGAGGGCTAGTAAGGAGACAATATTGCTGAAATCGGCAACGGATATGAAACTGCATCTCTCCGGAATTCCCTCATCTCGAACTATCACTAAATCATTATTATCTTTAAAACAAAATTACAATCTAAAAATATTTCCTGGCTTTGGATAACCTGCAATGGGTTGATAAACTGTAAAAAACAAATCAGTTCATCAAATAAAAGTGTGTATTTGTTACTTCTCTACAGAATGCTTATTTTCCTTCTTCTATGTGTCGTGTTCCTTCAGGATGTGGATGACCATGGTTGTCCACAACTTCCTTCCCTTTGTAGATCTTAATAAGTTTGTCTTTTTGCTATCTCTATTTGTCTTCTCATCGGATTTATTAAATTTCTACAGTGCGGCGATCCTTAGAGAAAACACATGTCCTGTTAGGATTCATTATTGGCAGTCACATTTTTAACAACGTAAGATATGCAGATGGCACTTTGTTGGCAACAAACATAAAAAGGAAACTATAAGTTTTCCCACGAAGGACAGTAACGGAAAGCGATAAAAAAAGTAGTAACATCAATTGTAAGTAGAGTGTATGGCTATAAACAAAGGGAACAGCCCAAGTTGCGAACAGCGAATTTCTAACACCAAAATAAAGCAACCAATAAAATTAAGCATCTAATAAGTCAGACAACAGAAAATGCGACACCGAAATCCGAAGACGAAATAGAACAGTGAAAGAAGCCTTCCCAAAACTGAGCAAAATATTAACAGGAATGTTTCATTAGAAACAAAAAAAAGAGTACACTATTTACTATGCCATGTTTAATGGATGTCCGTTGTCAGTTATCTCCTGTTAATTCCCCTCTCCGTTCTCCACTGCCTTAACCGGGTATTGAACTAGCACTCTTTGGGTCCTGTCACTGGATCTAACCAATGCCTTTATCCACTGTGCCAAGGCAAGTGGAACTAGAACAGTGTACCCCAGTGAGCGAAATAACGGGTTCAGTTCGACATTCCAACCACCTGAAGAAGGCCGGCGTGTGCAACAGCCGAAACATTGTAATAAATATGGCGACAAAGAGGAGAACAATAGTCCGAATAATGTAAATAGTGTACATAATACCTCATCTCAGAAATACTGAAAGAAAAGATCAGTCCAACTATATGACATTCAAAACTGGGCAATCTCCTTATAGGTGAAGAAGGGACTTGAGGCAAGTGAAATCTGAATCTATAGAAAGATGCAGCAAATACTATAGACTTAAAACTTAATTACTTACATGTTAAGAAAAACGGAAGCATAAGGGACACTACACACTGAATCAGAAAGTGCGAATTGAAATTTCTAGTGCACATAATGAAGACTTGGAGAATTTGACACTCACAGGATATATTTAATTCCTTCCTTCCTCTATGTCGCTACAACATTCTGGTAAGCCTCTACCTTGAGCAGCACTCAGGAGGTGTATTGGAGAAACAATAGTAAAAAATAAAAGAAAAACAAAAACAAATAAGTTAAAATATCATTCACAATTCTGGACATCAACAATCTAACTTTATCATAGAAAGAAAGTGTTCCTGTTTATACATTTTAATAGAGTACTATCTTTTCTCTCGTTAAGCAAGCAATAAAAGTACATTTCAGCTGAAGTAGTTTACTTTAATTTTAGTAGAATTGAACTTTTTCTATTTGGTAATCCTACAGAAGATTGTAAAGGAAAGGGAGAAGAAAGGACTAAACATCAATGATTAGAATGTGTTTGTCAGCAGAAGAAAAAACTGGCAAAAGATGCAAACTATGAAATGAAGAAACCAAAATCTATCAAGTATAAATACTTAAATATCTAAGAAGTGTTTTAACAGAGGGCAGAAAATGTGACACCGAAATCCTAAGATATTTGAATAACGAGAGAAACCTTCCAAAACGTGAGTAAAATATTAAAGGGAATGTTTCGTTAGAAACAAAGAAAAGAGTACTGAACTGTTATATCAGTCCTCCGATATGACATTGAACGTTGGACAATCTCATCATAAATGATGAAGAAATCTGAGGCAAAAGAAATATGGTTCTGCAGAAGGATGCTGAGAATTCTATGAAATGAACGCGTGAGCAGTGACGAAGCTTTAGGGAAAATGGAAACGAAAAAGATCACTTATACTTACAATTACTGAGTACTGTCATAGTCTTTCGAATCTCATGTAGAAAGGAGTTTACTAGGATTTTCTTTATGTATCTATCATTATTCTGTTTTAGTCTTTACAACCCTATCAGAAAACGGTTATATTCTTAACTAGCGCTGGCAGTGATTTGCGTTCATACCATTTTCCTGCAAAGATAATATTACAATGTTGGCATATCTCCCAAAACATTTATTTCTCTACCCTAACAGGTAGATATTTCAATCCATTTTGAGATAGAGTTAGACATTCAGATATTGGATTGTAAATCGCGTTCTTGATCGGCTCGGATAAATCCCTGTTTTGGTTTCATCCGAGAGTTTTGTAATCGTTGATAGGTAAGATTTTTGTCAACATCAGGGTTATGTGCTTGAAATAGGTATCGACCAAGTAAGGCTTGTTTTGTTCTGATTTAGTTTTCATGTCAATTAGGCCTCTTAGGGAGGCACGATGGAGTATAGATGGCGGCTCAGATTGAGGAATTGGAGAGCCGAGTTCGAATTTCAGTCAAATCCATTACATTCACTTACGTGCTAATACCCTTGGGAAAGGTATGAATCCTCTACTCCCCCCCAGATATGGGTAAATAGCTGGGGGAGAGAAGTAGAGTAGAAGTGGTTTCTATAGCCTCGGGTGGCAATTGATCTACCGCAGAAAGAAATGGCAAACTACTGCGGGAAAAAATCTACCTCGTCAGTCATGTATCGAAAGATACATGATTGCCTAAGCGTGTATCAAGCATGGCACATAACAGCCTGTGTTTGTTTATTTTACTTAACTTCTTGATGGTTTACCGACTCATCTTGTTTTAGAGTTACGTCTTGATTAAATTATTATGATTATTAGGTTTCGTAATCATGTATTATTATATGATTTCTTTTCAACATTTTTTGCACTTTCCCACATTGTGTTCCATCACTCAGTTACTCATTTCAGTTTATAGTTATTTTCTAAGCGTAGCATAGATTTGGCACAAGGCCGAAAGTATAGAGCACCTAGTGAGGATCGAACTCAGTTTTCAGTCGTAACTGATCTAGCGAGACAAGCTTGCTAACGATTACACCACGCCGAGGTGCCCTACACATTTCAGTTTAAATATTTCTAGCGATCCATGGCCAGTATTATGTGCTTATAGGAAATGAAAAGTTAACTATCAATAACTATTTATTTCAGTTGTCTGGTATCATAAAACTGCACATCATGAAATAATTTATTGGACATATTTATAATAAAAAGATATAAGCTGAAATCCACCTGATATATTCATCATATCAGTATATCCTAAAAGTTTAATATAAACTGTTTGAGACTTATTTCATCATAAAGTGATCGTTTGGTTAATACTATTTCCATTCTAATAAATATAGCCGTGTATAATAAAACACGATATAATCTAAGACACTTTACCAGAAGATAGTTCTAAACTAACTTAAGTCAAATTAAAAAAGCTAAATATTATTCCTTAAAATTTCTGTTTCTGGATTGTGCCATTAATGTCGATACGAAGATTCGAGAGTCACAAAGAATTCTTTATGATTAAATTCCACATATTTGTCTTAGTAATTTTGTTTCTTTGACACATCAAGAATGGGTCACATATGAAACAGAAGCTCTGTGATTCCATATATAAAAAAAAAATGTACACTCACCGAGAGAGAAATTAACACAACAATGTTTTTTCAATCTCTTGTAGTCCGCCCACTTTTAGTCAATGCACTGGGAAATAATTGAGACAGGGAAAGTAGCAAAGAATAAGAGAGATGGAAGCAGAGACCAGTAGAATCATTTATATCTTCATTGAACTGGATTTCAAGTGACTGCCAAAGAAAAGGCATAAAGAATCCAAATGTCCTCCCCGATCTTAATGCATGCGAATCAAAACTTCAACTGCACTTTAATCTGCAAGTTTGCTCATTCTTTCCCACTGCCTTCGATTCGTTCGAGTTCCTCGCCAACAACCGCCCACTAATGTGAAAGTAATTTTCATACACTGATTTTTGAATTGATTATTTAGTATTTTTTTATGGTAGGCTTCACTCCGCAGGCTTTTTTTTATCAATTCTGGGAAGCACATGCTTTGTAAGCACTCACAGTAAAACAGTCACGCACTAATCTCGTTTTATTGCGACCTTCTTTCTGTAATTCCTTCCCAAAAGCTTCAGCGAGTCTTTACACTGTTTTCCGATTTGGAATCATGATCAAGTTCGCTTCTTCAACAACATAATTTCTTTTTCCACCTCTTCTTTTACTACATCTCTTTCTTCCAAAAGTTTCAGACACAATGACATTATGCTGTGCAAAACTCACTGATCCGAACGCGACCAAAACTTTTGCAACAACAGCCTTCCATAAATTACGCCTGCGTTATGAGAACTTTGTGAGAATGTTTGGTAATCCGGTTAACTTGCAGGGAAGAAAAGAACGATTTTAATATCCATGGAACACGGATGCATCCAATTTTTCTGCTTTTTTGGCTACATTTTATGTCAAGAGTCTTCTGTGACTTTAATAAAGTTTGAAATTGAGACGTTTCAAAGTAATTGGATAACTTCAGGTGAACACACTGACAACTTTCTATGTAACTCTGTCATTAGCAAGAAATACAAAGGTATTCCTAAATTGTTGTAAATGTATCAGAACCTACTTGCAACATCTTTTCCTCTCACATCTATGTGTGTGTGTCTGTGTATGTGTATTTGTGTGTGTATTTCTAAAGAAATGATGAATTTATTTTTAAACTGAAATTATATTCCTTCAAAATATATTTTTGTAGATTTGAAACCGTTTTACATTTAAACATCGTATATTACGTCTATAGGGCTAATCTTAATAACAAAAACGTACTTTCCAACACAGTTCGAACCTTTGACACCTTTGTAGCAGAAACCAACGTTTTTAACGAGTGTGCTTTAGCCCGCTCAGCCACAGAGAACGTGGCATATCAGGAAGAATTTTCAGCGCTAAAGCTGATAGACGTAATACACACTGTTTAACATAAAAGCAGAGAGTCTATTTGAAACACGTATATCCATAAAAATAACGTTTGAAATAATAATTTTGTGTGTATATATATATATATATATATATATATATATATATATATATATATACATACTTAGGCAGTATCTCTTCAATCAAAAATGTTTCACTGAATAAAATAGAAATATATTGTCTACTTATTTTTATACCGACCCTTCAGAGTTGTCTAATCAGTTACTTGATGTTAAAATGAAAGTCATAAAGAAAAACGCCGTAGTGTTGTTTAATCCAAGATCGAAAATTCTGGTGCTAAAAAAAAAAAAGAAAGAAAAAAACCTACGGCGCCTTCTTTGATCAATTTCATCTTAAAATCAAGAAACTGAAAAGCAACAGGGAAGGATCAGTATAAAAATAAGTAGTCTCAATATGTTTATATTATTCTAATATAAACATATATATATATATATATATATATATATATATATATATATATATATATATATATATATATATATATATGAAGAAATGTAGTCTTAAAGTGTGCTATATTTATGGGATAAAGTGCTCAATATCAGAGATAGAGC
>OZ038495.1:52567045-52589545 GCA_964036315.1 Acanthosepion esculentum | reverse complement strand
TACCGTATGAGTTTTAGTAACTTTTAAATGTCAAAACCTTTTAGAAAGAGATGTACTATTTTTATAATTACTATTGATATATCTTATGCTTCATAAGATATGTTGGTACCATCTAGTCTTATAGGAATGCTTTGTACTCCTAATACAACATTTTTCAACAGTCGGATATTTTATTGTAGAAACAGTACTTAGATAAAGAAGACTGTTGGTCATACATTGGTTTTGCAATGGATATTTGACAGAATTAACGCAATTCCATTAATATTTTCAAGAGTTTTTATCTTGGAATATTTATCATCATCCAAGTTTGTATTGAGCCATCTTTTAACTTAAATGTTGCGGTCAATGGAATTATATGCCATTTGTTCTTATATATAAAATTGGACACTGAAGTCAACGCCCAGAGGCGACAGTCTGTTTCATACAATACGCTATCGTCTGGCCATTTATCATAACCATCGCCTCTGGGAGTTGACATCAGTGTCAAATTTCATATTTACATAAGCTCTACCCTGATATTGAGTACTTTAACCCATAAATATAACATAACTTGAAACTGTATTTTATTATATAAGGTATAATTAGGCAGAAAGTACAAACCGCATAAAATTTGGTACATTCTTTTTCGTGCAGTCTCGCTACTTTTGATCTGATGAGTGAATACAGATAAACTGCTTTAGTTGTTTGGTAATACCGAAATATAACGATTACAATCTACGGTCATATATATTTTTCTTGCAACTCTTTTTTGTTATGAATGACCTTTTAATATGTCTACTTTACTGCTCTGATTAAACTGTGTCCCGCTGCTAATAAAATATGATAAAATATATTTTTAATTTATCCAATATTTACGAGGTGAATGTGCTCAACATCCGGATAGAGAATGTGCAAATATATGAGTGCACACTGATCTCAACACTGAGAGGCGCGAACTCCATGGCCTGAAGGTAGCTTTCAAATATGAAACAGACTGTCCTCACACTGTTTTGACCTCAGTGTACAATTATATATATATATATATATATATATATATATATATATATATATATATATATATATATATATATATATATATAAATAAGAAAGAACAGTAAGATTTATAATCCAGTGTTCTTAGCAATTGTTTTTATTTTTAAAAAATAAAACAGTGTTCGATACAAACAATAGAGAATAATATTAGAATTATTATTTTTTTAAATACATAATTGCATCGCGACACAGAAATTTCTGTTTCAAAACTGAAACTAAAATTGTAAATTTAATTATAGAAATTAAACTTAAAATCCAGATTTCAAGTTTAATTTTTATAATTAAATTTACAATTACAGTTTCAGTTTTCAAACATAGAAATATCTGTGTCGCAATGCAATCATATTATTTAAAAAAGAAAATAATTACTATATATATATATGTGTGTGTGTGTGTGTGTTTGTTGATTGATAATCCCAGATTTTCTAACACAGCTGATGTTAAACTCCTACTACTTTATTATCAAACAAGAATGTATATGTATAGAATGTGACATGAAAATCAAAGATATCATTGTGAGTAAGGTGGTATAAATATGGAATATCGAACTCAGTAATTTCGGGTAACAATATAAAATCTCAGGGTATCTTTAACGGGTCACAGCAGACAAAATGCATTTTTATTTACAGAATAAAACTCAAATTTGTTGATGGGAAATATGTCTCAATATTTGTTTATATTTTTATTGCATTTAATAAATTTGTTAAGGACATCACTGATTAAGTAAAAGTGGAATGTTAGTTGTAAAATGATCTACGTATTTAAGTTACATCTGTTAGGTTTTCCCCTTGATAGACAAATATTCATCATGATTATTTTACATGCAAATTATTTTGTTAAATATTAGCGACGTCGCACATTCATATTCGCCTTCAAAATTTAGCGAGTACTTAGATATCTAGATGTGTATTGGATAGAATAACTACTTACGATGTGTGATGATAGTGCAAATTGTTTCATTGTCACTGCGAGCAAGTTAAAAAAAGTACCTTTTTCGCGATATTTACAAACACTCAGTTAAAAAAGTAACATCATTGTGTTATGGGAAAACTCCAGGTAAAAATGTCCTCACGAGTTAAATGTTATCAATATATTGGCTTTTGCATAGATTTAAACATTAACACTAATAAGAAAAAAAAAGCTAAGAGGACTATCACCTGAACATTTTGAAATCTTTAATTACTGACCACCTGTTATTTCTTCTCTTTTACTGACGTGTGCTGACATATACACAATCGTGATCACAAGTTCCCTAATCCATTAGAGTCGTAGAGATTACATGTACTGCAGCCGTAGAAGCAGTGGTGTGTCTTGGGCAAGATAGCCTGGTGGAACCCAGGCTGGACTGAATTCAGAGCTTTCCTACACTTAGACTGGGTACCAAACAAGACTACCAAGGCTGATATTTATCTATCGCTGAATGGAATTCGAACACCAATTTTTCGTTTCAAGCCGCCATCCATTGCAACACCGTTGACATGTTACTTACATATATAACTTTGAATCGAATATAATACTTTATCTCCTCACAGATGAAGAATAGATTGAAATGAGAGGAATGTAATTCTAGCGACGACTACTAAGAACATCAGGCATAGAACATGTGTGCAACGAGGAAGTCTTAAACATGTGGAAAATAAAGAAATGTATACTTACAATCAGAAATAGATAAAATTACTTCGAAAAATAATGCGAGAAAAAATCCTGGAGAAGGCAACATTCACAGGGTAACATGAAGTGAAGTTAAGCAGGGCAAAGAGAGAATAAACTTAAGGATCTTTTGTGCATCGAGGGCAAACAAGGCCAAAGAAAGATGGTAACGGTTAAATAATTACGAAAATCCAGTAAGTTTCTTGAGAGCCATGATTATCAACTTCATGAAAGAACTTGTTCTATAAAGGAAGTCTTAGATCAGACCACAACTATAGAAACCCCAGTAGCTATCGACGTCCCTACGTGTGTCAACATAATTAGTTCTTTTAACATTACCCAAAGCCGAAGTTTCTTCAAGATATTTTATTCTGTTAGATTGTCGTTAGAGAAGTTATTTTTATCCTAACAGACTGAATCGTCTGTTAGGATAAAAATAACTTCTCTAACGATTTGTCATGAAATACAAGGTTTTTAATTATTATTCTCTGATAAGCACCCAATATTTATTTTATGTATTTCTTAAAATTATTCTACGTTATAGTTATTTACTAAGCGAGGGGTAGTCTGACACAAGGTCCAGTATTTTTCGACATTCTTGCAACTCAAACTTAGAATTACTTTTTTTTGGCTAACATGGTTGACAACGTTCTACAGAAAGTGATCTAGCTAAGTTAATACATATCTATCTTTATCCGCCTTTAGTACGTGGCAGATCATGGTTCTCCAGTTTCCTGATTTGTTGCTCTTACTAAAAGTATCCTCTACAAAGACGTCTTTTATTTGTGGTTCCTTTTTTTATTCATTTAGTTAAATTATTATGTAGTTTTCTCAATGCTTTCCTCTACTTCTCTTTATTTTGATATGCTCTGTGAGTGTTAAGTTCTTCAAGACTTCTGTTCTCATTCAATCTAAGATGTCTTGAATTTTTGGAAGAGTTCCTTTGTCTACCTTAAACGAAAAATCTTTGTGTTATTTTTTAACTACTACTTTGCGTATTATTTTGATCAAAAATATCTCGAGTAAACATGGAAGGAAATTTATTGGCAAATGAGCCAAGATGAGTTGATGAGGATTACTACTACT
The DNA here is from genome assembly GCA_964036315.1 of Acanthosepion esculentum. Taxonomy (NCBI): domain Eukaryota; kingdom Metazoa; phylum Mollusca; class Cephalopoda; order Sepiida; family Sepiidae; genus Acanthosepion; species Acanthosepion esculentum. The sequence continues at coordinate 52,585,777 of OZ038495.1, read as the reverse complement.
TAAAAAGATGTAATTCTCAAAATTCGTATACTTATGACGGTTGGTTATTACTGTAAAATTACCGCTAAATATTCCTCCAGATTTTGGCTTTTTCGGATTCAGTAAGAATGGTCGGTGTGTGTGAGTCGAGGAGAGGACATGATTGCATAAGAGCTTCTTTAAATTGATGGACAATGATTATCTATAATTGGTGTCTTCTTTTCTGATGTTATTATTGATCAGTGGTCGATGTCTATTCACAAATTTCGTTGTGCTAAGAAGAGAAAAATCACGAATTGTATAATAGAGCAATTATTCAAGTCTGTTAACTTAAATATAATCGAAGTTTTAGATTTGGCATTGAAGTATCTATCTTTGCATCCATGTGTACACACAGAGAAGAACTCACTCACATACATGTCAGAAATCAATTTATCAATTTGAGTCATTTCAGAAAGACTACACATAACTATGCCACTTGCATTTTCTTTTGCATTCTATCGATATATGTTTCCTCTTATCTATCTCAGTTTGTTCAAATCTATATATATATATATATATATATATATATATATATATATATATATATACACTAACATCTATCAACCTACATCTTATATATAAAGTACAGTTTATTTGTTTGTGCGTGTGTGTGTCCAAGCAACTACTCCACTCCCACTGGTCTGATTTCAATGATTCATATCTCATTCAAAAGCCCTAGAAAAGTTAGGCGCAGGGAATGATTTTCGTTGAACTCAGATTCAGGATTGCCAGATTATACGAGATAAAAATATATTATACTAACCATTATCGTTACTTCCATGTTTCAAGGGGGGTAACTCTTATTTTTCTTTTGTATCCAAAATTGCAGCTTGATTAAAATTTTAATCTAGTTTAAAAGCCGCCCTATCGAGCGGAATTTAAGACAGCGGCTGTGGAGTACTCTTGGTTTGGCCATCTTCACAATAGGTAGGGACGTGTAGATGCGATGGCATCAATAAACTACAGAAGGTGATCGCTGCATTTAAGTACTGAACTAATGTGTAAGCTTACCTTTTAAAAGTTAAACGATAATTATTGTGATCCCGCTTCAGGTGTAATTAATAAGCATATTGATTTAAAAAAAGTTTATTTCATCAATTAACTCTCCTTCATTATTCTTTTTTTATTTGAGGATTTTTCTGATTTTCATATAAAAAATAGTTCTATTTAGAAATATCTTCTTATATAGTACAGAAAACTCTTTTGAAGTTGGCATCTAATTGTAAAACTTTCCTTAACTATAACAAGCCAATTTATGAATGAAATAGTCATTTAAAATTTTTGTTTGAAAGATTTTAAGTAGTGAATATATGTTACTTTGCGAAGCGATATCAAGCGGGCGAAGCCTGCTAGTATATATATATATATAGAGAGAGAGGGGGGAGAGAGAGAGGGAGAGAGAGAGGGGAGAGAGAGAGAGGGAGAGAGAGAGACAGGGAGATTGTTCTACCTACAACCGAAACCGGTATAACTTGAATTATTTCACTCTCACACAAAACATGCCCCGATCAAGATACGAACATAAACAAACTAGAATAATGATACACAAACACGTGAATTATACACACGAACGCTGCTTGACTGGATAGATACAGGTGAGATCTGCTTAACCAATGAAAAGTAAACAGAAAAATAAAAATATCCGAATTCTATTTTCTTCTTCATATTTCATTTTCTGATGAAGCTTAAATAAAACCGAAACATGTTAAATTCATAGATATTACCAGTCTGTTTCTTATCCTATGTCCATACCTATATCTACGTATACAACACTCGAGGTCTATTTACATCTATCTATATTTATATATACAAATTATCTACCGATATACATATCTATATCAATACATGTCTGCTTAAAGTTCTCTGTTTACATGTTTATGCATAATTACGTATGTCCCCTACGTATCTATCGAGGGTTATTTATGTGTCTTTATATCATATATCCAATTATTTCTGTATACAATTATCTATTTACATCTCGTCTACTTACATCATTTTAAGTCTACCTATATGCCTATTTAAATATACCTACCGAGTTATGATTATACCTATGTTTGCATCTATCTGTGTCTATTAACATCTATCCATTTATTGATATGTATATATAAAGTTTGCGAGGGATAAATTGTCGCCTAAATTACGCAAAAATGAAAGTACTACTGACATCTTATTTTAACGGATATATTTACCAAAATTACACAAAAATATCATGAAATACGAATGAGTAAATTTATTCAATAAAATTGCCACTGGATTCAACCACTGCCTCCAGAAGACTTCGGAAACTCCTACATCTCTTCTGGATGGTCTCTTTGTTTAAGTTGAGGAATGCTATCATAATCCTTGCCTTCAGTTCATCTTTGGTGTTAGCAGGAGTTTTTTTTTGGTCTCTCGTACAACTGCATCCTGCATATAATAATCAAGAGGGTTGCAGCATGGGGAGTTAGGTGGCCAAATGTGCTGTGTCTTCGTATCCACCATGAGACTCATCCATCTTTTTCCGAATCGTCCGAATTGTCTTCAGTTTGACACCCAAATACTCTGAAATGTTCGTATTGGAGCTTCCGTCGCGAATGCCAAGCAGTTCAGCCTGCCCTCTCAAAATCTTTGGCGGCTTGAATAGCCTCGTGTTGCTATTTTTCTCATAAGACGGCAACCAACTGACTCTACTATACTGTGCAGTTGAGAAATTCAAAGAAAAAAACAACGCGGATATGCGAAATTAAATATATCAAATGGCCACAATTTACCAATCACACCTTGTATGTATGTATTTTGTTTGCTCATAATTATCGAAAAATAATTCCATTTTTGATGACTAATATCTTTCCATTTATTCATCTTATAGCTACAGCTGAAAATCAAAGCCTTGTTTCCAACATCAAATTTTCATTTTTAAGTTATGTCGTCCTAAATTGAATGGAACACATTTATATTTCAAGAATAGCTTATTTTTCCACAATTCGTACGCATCCTTACATTAAAAGAAATTATTTCTATGTCAACTTGATATTCGCATACTCTCTCTTCTCTCTCTCTCTCTCTCTATATATATATATGTACTAGCAGGCTTCGCCCGCTTGATATCGCTTCGCAAAGTAACATATATTCACTACTTGAAATCTTTCAAACAAAAATTTTAAATGACTATTTCATTCATAAATTGGCTTGTTATAGTTAAGGAAAGTTTTACAATTAGATGCCAACTTGTTGAAGGCCAAGTAAAATGCAATTTCCAATCAGTTTTCTGTACTATATAAGAAGATATTTCTAAATAGAACTATTTTTTATATGAAAATCAGAAAAAAAAGAAATGTAGTTTTAAGGTGTGCTATATTTATGGGATAAAGTGCTCAATATCAGAGATAGAGCGTATGTAAATATAAAAGTGAACATTGAAGTCAACACTCAGAGGCGACAGGCTGTTTTATGCTGGACGCAATCGTCAGGCGGCCTGACGATTGCGTCCAGCATGAAACATCCTGTCGCCTCTGAGTGTTGACTTCACTGTTCACTTATATATTAGAAATTAATTTCTCAATGTTTTTTTTTATATAATTATTCGTATTCACCATTTACAAATACACGAAAACAGATACATTTATTACATGTATATACGTTTGCATATGCAGGATGGCTATGATTTTAAAATCGTTACACTTATCTGTAACTGAATAAAAGAAGCCAGCCAAATATTTCTATATTCACCCAACGTATATCTAATCAATATTTGAATATATTTTCCTGTAAACGAATAATAGTTCCGCTTTCAAATTTATCTGTGTTCGTGATCAAAACTTTTAGTTAACACCAAAGCTTCTTTAATCCAATTAGCTTTATTGTTATTATTACATGTACCTCACATTTCCAAACACTTGTTTCTGGGAGACGTTATCAGATAAATTCTCTATGACCGATATCTTTTACGTACTGTAATGGATCAGATATATATTTCTATATTTAGAATTGTATATTTAAGAATGTCTTAATGCCCTTCTTAATCGATTCGGCGTTTGCATTTTTCTTTTTCCTGTTTCGGGATATTTAGATTAACATATTTAGACGATCCTTCTGTGACCGTTGCCAATGGCAACACGCTTGTTTCCACAAGATAAAAAAATTTCTTTCACATAAGCGAATTCAGTTAAATCTGTCTTACAGTCAATTTTAATAATTTTCCTTATTTATGGGACATATAGCGATGCTTAGCTAGGTTGCCCCCAAAGCTGGGCACACTGATCTAGTGATTATATTCCAGATTCGAGTAAACATGCGAAAATATTAAAAAGGACGCATGGCGTAGAGTAATATTTGATAAAATCCGTCGATGTTTCTAGAGTACATTTGAAAACATATGTCGCTATTAGCTCAGTCAGAAGAATCAGTGTACAAATAAGTAAAACAAAAATATGTCTATAATATTCAATGCAACATTTTTGAAGATATCCTGTTAATTTATTCTTTCTTTTCTTCTTTCTCCCTCCCTCCATCCCTGCTTTCCCAGTTGTTTTCTATTATGGCTTATCTTTTTTCTTCACTTTTCTCTTTGTCTTCTTTCCTTTTCTTGTGAAAGACTTGTTAAATACATCAGAATATCTGGCACCTTGTCCTACCACTCTTACACTTACGTATATTAATAAAGATAGATTTAAACATATTCCTATCTCTCCCTTCCCTTTCTAATTTCGATCATATCGGTCCTCCTCCTCCTCTTCCCCTTTCTCTATCACCTTACATCAACTTAAAACTACCCCTCAAAGACTTGTATAAAAATATTAACATGTACATTTTTAAACGAATTTCTTTTATGCTTGTAAATGCGATCTGAGGAACCAGCAAAAAAATCCCATTCCTGGGGAAATAAAATATAATCTATGGTCCCTTAAGGTTGTTAGTTTTTCAACTTTCTCTCTCTCTCTCTCTCTCATATATATTTTTCGAGCGCAAAGGCTGATAGACGTAATACACACTGTTTGACATAAAAAACGTTTTCATGTTAAACAGTGTGAATTATGTCTAGCAGCCTTCGCGCTCGAAAAATCTTCCTGATATGTGACGCTCTCTGTGGCTGAGCGGGCTAAAGCACACTTGATAAAACGGCGGTTTCTGCTACAAAGGGGTCAAAGGTTCGAAGTCTGTTGAAAAGTATATTTTTCTTATTAGGATTTTTCCTGTGAGCAGGCCTATAGATGTAATATACGTTTTTTAAAAGAAAAACAGGCGTCTGTTTCAAATACGGGCATCCACTAAAATTAGTTTTGAAGCAATAAAATATCAGACTAAAAATAAATCCGTTAATTCATTAGAAAAAATAGAGAGAGGGGAGAGATGTGTGCAAATTTTGATAGATAAATTGATGTGAGAGTAAAAGGGTACGCAAGTAGGTTCCGAGACATGTACAGCAATTTATGCGAATACCGTTCTACTTCTCGCTAATGACAGAGTTACATAGAAAGTTGGCAGTGTCTGAATCATTATATAGACGGATATCGATTAGTAATATATTGCGCAATGTCATACGTCCAGCGTATAAAATAAAGCCATCCTTTAACCCATGTGAGTCAATCTAGATAGTAACTTTAAACCATTTGTTAAATCATATAAAAGTATATGTTCTTCTGTAACAGCATATATAATTGCTGAAACAGTTGCGTATATTCCAACAAACAGTGTTCTAGCTCCAGTAAAAGCTACTATTTCGAATGATCATTTTCAAAGCAGGCAGCCTGACAAGCTGTTTCTGTTTGAAAGACTGTCGCAATAAAACATTCTTACAACAGTTTTTTTTTCACATTTAGGCGTTTCTTTAAACTCAAAAGTGTGGGTTTTTTTAAATTTTGAAGTGTGGATATAAAAATCAACAGTATTTTGTAGGTTCACAATTTAAGCGACTGTCCAGTTATGATCGCTTAAAATCGGGACCCGATATAAATTGTATACATGACATCCAACTCTATATGTCTATAAATTTTTTTTAAGCTTTTCACCCCAGGCAAGGCTAAAAGCCACTAGCACGCAAGGGGTTACAGAGGATTTGGAGCAAGAGCAGATAGGAGTGATAGAGGAAAGGATGTGGAGAAGGATAGTAGATAGATCAATGCAACTGGAGATGTCGACTGACGTTACATTTGAATAGTTGGAGATTATAGTTGTCAGGGAAACAGGAATAGGGAAGGGAGTTCCACAGGTGTGTGGTGCGAAATATCAAGCTATTGGAGTAAAAGAGACGTCTACACTTAACAGTTTCAACAGTGAAAGGGTGGGAACGGGATGCCAGCCACGTATGACGCTTGAATTCATGGAGCCTGGGAACCAGCGATAGCAGCTCATCGGAGCAATTACCATGGAAGTATTTGTAAAACAAAGAAGCGACGGCGCGTCTGTGAGAGAGAGAGATTGCAGACGAGAAGCCAGACCAGGGCCAATTACATTGCATACCCGTCTCTGAATCTTATCAAGAACTCCGAGGCAAACAGACCATATATGGCAGCAATACTCTATATACTATTATCAGTGATTAAATATATTTTCAAGCGAATCAATACTCTAAGTTTTAAAGATAACAATCCTTCAGCAGAACCTGCAGTCTGCCGGTTTTATAAAGCTCTTTGTGATTTTGATCACAAAGAAGTTTGCCAAATACCAAAGACCACGTCGCCTGAACACTTCCACCAGCAAGAAGTAAAACGGATAGTAAATCTAACAAGAAAGGAAAATAATGATATAATCAAGATATTAATTGACCATATTAACTTACAGAAATGTTTGGGAACCATCCGCCCCCGTGAATACGAGAAAGCGATATAAAAGTTTTGGATGTGGGGAAATCTAATTTCCTGAAAAACTGTTTTAAGAAAAAATGTTTTATAAATTTCAAACGGCAGTATCGCTAAATGTTCATTCGATGAATGATGAAGGTTTCCGGCGTGGAAATGGTAAATTCCACCATTAGCATTAAGGGGGAAAAGTGGTAGTCATTATCTATTATTGATTTTTATGTCCATATTGATTTTAACTAGATTATTCTCTAAATTCCATATTGAGCGCTCTACCCTATAAATACAACAATTCTTAAGCGTATATATATATATATATATATATATATATATATATATAATGGATAATAATAAAAACACTTTACATCTCTACAGAAAAGCTTTCACGTTCCAATGCTATTTTACGACTTAACGTTTTATTTTTAAATTTCACTAATAAATCATTTTTATCACAAGTTATCTACCATCGCCTGAGGAAGTACAATCATAATATTGAAACATGAAAGCTTTTGTGTACCAATGTAAAATGTTTTATTATAAGCCATTATAATAATATTTTGCTCTACTTTGTATTGAGCACTTTTATTAAAAAAAGGAAACTGAGAATTTTAACTCCATCTGTTCTTTTTCTTTATATATATATATATATATATATATATATATATGAGAAAGAACAGTAAGATTTATAATCCGGTGTTCTTATTAATTATTTTTAATTTTAAAAACCAGTGTTCAATACAATTCTGTAGAGCGTCAATATTATAAATTTACTAAATTAAATATATGGTTAAAAAATCGCTTGAAAATGAAACAGTACTAGAGATTTTAATTTCATTCTATAATTAAATTTAGATTTTAATTTCTGTTTTTGAAAGACGGTAATTCTTGTGTAGCGATGGGAACATATTTTTAAATTAGTAAATTTATAATGTTATATATCATTGCTGACAAAGACTCACCCGCAAGATCCAAATTACAGGAAGAATAATATTATTTATGACTGTCCCTGCTCTTTAAGGAACTGCGTTCCTAACCAAAAAAAAAAAATTAGTAATTATATTGGACACAGCACTATATGTCCATTAAGAAAACCTCGCTCTACCATAGCTCAGTTATGACCCATTTAAACAGACCCTCCATCCGCAGCATACTCGTAGAAAATACGTCTATAATAACGTCATCCACTTTTTAAAACTGAAACAATAATAAAAAGAATAAGTCAACACTCAGTAATATCAGCTATGAACACAGCCACAACGGGTTAACTATGTTTGGAAATTTTTTTTTAAAAATCCCATCACTATAGATAATATATAAAAATCGCCATATTCAGTTAATTTTAAAAAAATTCTTGATGGTGCCCAAGAGAATAACCAAAATCGTTCGGATATATAGCATATTTTGGCAGTTTTACCTCACTTTATATCGGAAAAGGAAAGCACTTCTACAACACACACGAAAAATGAATAAAAGGCTTAATCGCCTTTGTCAGTCGTCTTTAATTAAACTTGTATGAAAGGGGGATTGCTGCCAAAATAACAATTATATATATATATATATATATATATATATATATATATATATATATATGTATGTATGTATGTATGTATGTATGTATGTGTGGGTGTGTGGGTGGGTGTGTGTGTGTGTGTGTGTGTGTGGTTAAGTGGAGAAATGTCTATCTGTAAACGGTTAATATATAAAATAAAAATTGGAGCCAGATAAAATTAGAATAGGGTGATTTAAAGTGGAAATGATCATTGCCAGTTTGGGAGTCAAGAATTGAAATTCCTGGCTTTCACGAGTTCGAATACGGACAACTGGAGATATAGCAATGCATCTGAGGGACAATTTATCTTGAGGCATAATTTGTGCAGGTCTCTTACTTTTCGCCTTTTGTTGAGTCAGGAAGAAAGCGTATAGACCATCCCCATTCCCAAAGATACCTGATCTTGCCAATGTATTAAAATTATATTCAGGATAGATAGTTGCATAGAAGATCAAAAGCAATCATGTAGCGTATGTATAGATGAATCGATTAGGATCAAAGCCTTGAAATGAAAAGGCTCTCATAAATAGTATATTATGAGAATAGTTTCTCAATGGGTCTGGTTCAATGATCCGGCAACAGAAGAGGAATTTGCATAACATAAATAGTTTTATCTATTATGCTTACCAGAAGCCTAGGCCAATGTGCATGCGATTAAAATCTTATTTTCGTTTCTAATAACTTTGAGAGCAATAATCATTCATTAGAATACATAAGTTAGATTTTAAAATTATCCTCTTGTCACAGAAGTTCATAATTTGAAAAAATATCTATATTGCTTTTACATTTATGAAAAACAATATTAAATCTTAATTGTCTTTAAAAGAAGCAGTAAGCATGTTGGCCTTCAGATCTTAAAATCAGCAAACAATATGGGAGCTATGGAAATTAAAATATAAAACAATAAAAAAATGAATTTGCGATTCTAAAATCATTGTTTTCTCTGGAATATAATGTAGATAATAATACTGGTGATACTCGTACTATTCCTAAGAAAGTTATGTAGTCAACGAGATAAAAAAAAATGTGTAGAGGTGTAATTAAGAGGTGTAGTCAAGAGACTTTTAACAACTTCTAAAAGAGATCGTCGGACCTAAATTATTAGAAGAGAGAAAGCGAACAAACTATCAGAAAAAAAAGCTTCCACATATTAAAATGCAGCAGGCACCCGAGCAAAGTGCGGAATATAGTAGTCAAACTATCCTAAAAAAGCAATAAACCAGAAAACAATTTGATTGAATGAACATTAAATAATTGTGTTTTAATTTGTAAAAAGTTATTTTTTTATATTATTTTTTTCCTTTTACGGTAGTGAAAAATGTATCGGGTATCGACTTGTGTACCTTCCGTTAGATACAGTTTTTTCCATCTTTATAACTACTCACTGCGATTCCCCTTTGCAATTTATAGCCCACTACTCTATATATATATATATATATATATATATATATATATATATATATATATATATATATATATATAATCGGGTTGACGCTAAGCAAGACAGTAAAGCAACTGAGGCGCAACGGGTTACTGATTGTGGAAGAGTTAAAAACAGAAACAACTACTAGAAAACTAGATCAGAGTAAAAGTAATCAGAAGGAGAGTAGATAGCGATTGATATTGCATTTAAAGTTTTGCAGATTAAAGTTGGTTAGAAAGCATGGGGGCCGAATGGACTTCCACAAGCGAGAAAAGAAATTCTTACGGTTACATTTAGCCAGCTCAGCAGTATATTGGTGCGACCTCGTGTCTGTCTGTCTGTGTCTCTCTCTCTCTCTCTGATTATATATATATATATATATATATGAGTTTGTGCTAGTGAGTTTGCCTATTCTCTACAACAAATCATCTTTATTGTAAAATATGGGCATGTTTAATTTTGCCACTTATTACAAAAGAACTGTCAATTACGAAAGGTTAGGCATTATTTTTAAGTTCATTGTTGGGAAAAAATCGATTCTTCTGTTTCTTGCTACTAATTATCAAGTTTTCACCGTGGTGTATTTATTTTTGTTTTATCTATTACAGCAACCGGAACCTCTTGTTTTCAACTGCCCTAAGTCAAGCTGAATTATTCTAGCCATGGTTAACAAGCCGTTATTTGTAAAAGAACGACATCAAGTGCGGAGATGGAATTACTTCTCATACAATAAGCGAGACACATATAATAAATATGTTTTTTTTTTCATATTTTTGGGGGTTAATAGCGTTAGAATGGATGCGAGAGCTCGAGTTTATTTGGCTGTTTAATTAACAAGTTCAGTTTTTGCCGTTTTTGTATGCTGTCTTTTCAAAGTCTTTTTTTTCTGCCATGTTTTATTCTCTTGCAATTCTTACATATTTCTGAAGGCGGTGTTCTTTCTTCCGATTACCTCTTACTTTATTTCCCCACTTACTCATCGCCGATAGCAATTGGCTAGCCAGGACGCAACAAAAGCTTAGTTTTGATTACGTCTTAATTAGTCAGTTGGAAATTAGCCGAGATGAATTCTTATGTATAGCATTATTACTTTTACGTTTGCAATTCTTTTTTTTTTTTGATTGCGATTTACTTCATTTTACTTTTCTTCGATTTTTTTGTTCTCGTTTCGCTTTTCTTTCTTGCTTCCAAACATCTTTTACTTGTTTATTTATTTACAAATTATTTTTTCTTTCATTTGATGCTTTCCTTTTCCTTACCAAATGAGTTTGTTTAATTTGACGTACGTTCTGTTATTTCAGTTTTTTTTTGCTGATTCTTGCATCATTCTTTCGATATTAATTCATTTTTTTTTATTTCTCCTTCATTAATTCATCGTCTCTAACTCCTTTTTGGCCTTTCTTTATTCGTTCTTCAATATTTTTTTCATTCATTCATAATTTTCTCTTGGCCTTCTTACTTTTTCGTTTTCTTTCCTCCTTTACTTGCCATTGACATTCTGGACTTCATCATTTCCTTCTTTCTCATCCTTCGATTCTAACGTCTATCTTCCTTTCTTTCTTCCTTCCTTCTTTTAACCCTACATTTTGCTTTCTTCTTCGTAATCTCGTTCCTTGACTTCCGTCTATGAATTGTTGTTTCATTCATTATTTCCTCCCCACAGTTTTTTCTTTTGCTTCCTTCATCCCTTTTTTCTTGTTGCTTCTTTTATTCACATTTCTTTCTTTCTTTCTTTCTTTCCTTATTTGCTACTTTATTTCTGCATTAATCCAGTCTCTCATGTTTTTTCTTTACTATTTCTATCTTTTCTAGTTTATTTCGTTCCGTTTATCTTTGTTAAGATTCTACGTTATTCAGTTTCTTTATATTGTTCTTCCTTCCTTCGTTTGCATTTTTCTCTAATTAATAATATTTTTAATATTTATTCTTACCTGTTCATTCACAAATATTTTTATTTTTCATTTCCACTTTTCTCTTCATTTAATTTCTATTTCGTCTGACTTTTGTGTTGTTTTTTCTTTTATTTGCTCACTACTCTTTTTTTGTTCTTACCTTTCCTCTTACGATATTTATTTATCTAGATTCACTAATTATCGATTGAGAAACATCTATTTACCGCTACTTGAGGGCTTTCAAGAAAAACAGATTTTCATGTCGACTGACATTAACTGACATGCAAGTAAACTTCCGGTTCTTTCTCATTGGAATAAAAAAAAACTCTGCTTAGAACAATATGAAAACGTTCGTGAAGAAATTCGGATGCAAATGTTGATTCTTTTTAGGTCTTGAATAATTTCTTTGTAAGTATTGATATACATTATATATGAGAGATATATTTCTGATCTAACACCGAATCAATCTCCATTTTAATAAGACTCTATATTGACGTAGCGTATAAGATGTATTTTCATCCTCAGAAATGGAGGGGGCATCGTAACTGTTCTGCCTAGTTTACTTACCTCAAAACTGAAATCGTAAAGGTTAGTTCCGGGGCTATGGAAAGAAAGTCTTTAATGCATTTTTAAAAACCTTTTTTTTTCATATTTCAACAAATTTGCTTAAACAGTTAAAAATTCTAAAGAAAGACGCGTCTACGGAGAATAACTTCATCTGCTCTGACTTTAACGCTTAGGTTATGACATGCTTTGGGTTTGAATCAGGTACGCATTTCCTACATTCATAGTGGGTTTTCCTGAGACGAGTTAAAATTCCGGATTTCGAAGTGTAGATACTTTTTCTATTATATGATCCACCTAACGCAGTTTACCTGTCGGCCTTCTCATGGACCTGCCATCGTAAATTACTATGTCAAACTGCTGAGATATGCTAATACGTGAAATGAACTCTGATTTCCTCAAACGTTAATAATGTTGCTGAGCAATTGCAAATAGTCATACTTTTCACGGGATACATTTTTACACAAAGGAAATTGTCAAAGACGGTCTTAAAGAATCGACTTCAGATTAAATGAGATCACAGGAACAGTTCATTTTTGTGTATAAGAATGATGTTCTTTTTTGTCAGAGTTCAATAAAAAAATATTGCTGTTACGAATGCAGAATTACGCAAATGCAAATTCAAGTCTTTTAACGTTTTATCGTCATCCCGCAAAATTCCAAACTTAGCCAAACTTCAAAAATGAGTTGCTTATAAGTTGATTCATATCAGCCAGTAAGCAAATATAGAAATTGGTATTTGTCTGCCCTCGCATGAAAGCATCACACCATTTTTAGACGGATGATTAAAAAATATGTGTATTATAGTACTATAAAAGGATAACTGTGGAAAGAGCAGCAAATCAGAAAAAAATCCAAATGAAAATTGTTTTTTGGGATTTCGTTGGTGATGCCCTCTTCCACTTGTTACCAGTATTATGAATACAGAAACATCTGTCATTAATACTTGATTTTTTAAGAGATGGATCAAAGTTATATATAAAGAAAAATATGAAGCCTCATTATGATAATATATGGCTTTATTGAGTAAAGACTTGATCTGAAAACAGAGGTCATGAATGAGATATATGTCCACAGCCATTTAAACTCCAGATGCTTTACATTTGATTAACAACTATTCTGGTGTTTACAGAAGTATTTTGATGAAGTTTGTCTGATTCGTTACCGCTTCGTCACCGAGGCCCGTTGGTACAGTTGGTATGGCGTTTGCCTTCTATCGTAACTGTTCGGGTTTGAATTCTCAGTAGTGAATGCGCACTGCTGATGAGTCCCAAATATAGGACGAAACGGCTGTCCACTGCTTTCTATTGAGGTTTCTTCTAGACTCGATTAATTACTTAATTGTGCCTTTTTTTATATTTTCTCATTTCGTCGGCAATTTGAAATCAGTTGTTTATCATACGCGATCAAGATGAGCTTAAAGAAAGAATTAAATATGAATGTATTAAAATGGCAGCCCTAACTCTCCAACGTGATAATGAATCATGCAGGCAGTTTGGAGATTTGTTTTGAAAAAGTAAGACATTTTGTACAGCACATATAACAATTAAATAGAACGTACGACTGCATCTAGACAATTCAACAGTAAATTGATGAGACCTTGTTACCAATCTTGTGCAGCGCTTAAATTCATAAAATCTAGGTAGCATAATCGAAAGTTAATCAGAATAATTACCATGAAACTAGTTATAGAAAAGGCACAGGGACATTACCTTATGGCTGAAGCTGAGATAACAGGTCAAGATCAATAATATTGCTGATTCTTTGGATTTTATCAAGTATCTTTATAGCATGAACACCAGACCCTATCTGGCAGCAATATTCAAATCATGGATGAATAGTAGACTTAAGAAATATGTAAGTTAGATTCTAGAGAGAAAGAAGTTACTAGTGCAACACAGAGAACCAACTTTGTTAACAGTAGATTTAGAAATTGATTCAATACAATCTTTCCCCTTCATGGAGCTGGGATTTAGACTACTGATCTTAGGCTATCAAATCTTCTCCACATTACATATTAGACTAATAAGATCGACCATATTTTATTTGACTTTTTGTCTTACAAAAAACACCTTTATAAATAATGCCTAGCAGCAACGATTGTTTAAAAATTGAAAACATTTTTTTAGTTTTAACCTTCTAACAAGTTTTTAAGTGTGTTGTTATCTTCAGCCTGTACGCAGTTTCGAGAATAAAAGTGCGTAGATCTAGTTTATACAATCATATTATTATTAAAATTATTTTTCTTATACAATTGTTCTTTCCTTAAAAGGATTTGAAAGGAAAATTACAATGACAATATGGAAGGTAATGAAATTAGCAGAAGACACTATACTGTAGACTTTGCTTCGGAATAAAGAATACCGAGGCGTTGATTTTGGAATTGCCATCCTAATAATATTGATACCAAGAATTAAGGTGACATGTCTGCGTGATTACTTTTATTATTAGATATCAAGACTTTACTGGACATGGAGTGATTATGGATATCCACGCATTACTTTTTCTTTATTATCTATGAATTACCATGATTTCTTGAAAGAAAATAGCAGTTTTTTCCGGTTATTATCTCGACGGCTTTTAAATCTGATTTAATAACAACCGGCCTATATAGACAAGTCTTACCAAAGAAAAAGGGTTCATCTCGACAAGAAACTAAAGTTAGCCATCAGAATAACAAGAAATAATGTCGAATAAAAAATCCAATCAATAAAATTCTTATTTTTGTGTTGTTTACTTAATGAGAAACAAACAGCACAAATATAAAATATATAATTGCATTTCCTCCTCCATGTATTTATTTTATGATGAAGTTTAAACAAAAACGAAATATGTTAAGTTTATAAACGTTTCCTACTTCTTCCTTATCATATATATATATATATATATATATATATATATATATATATATATATATATATATATATATATTATCCATATTGAAAAAATTAATATAAACAATGTTTATTTAGGAATTAGAGTATACTCCCTGTGGTCTACTGATCAGATGAAATGTGACATTGCTGCGAATTTGGCCCATGGGCCCTAAATTGTCGACCTCTTGTCTCTTGTGTTTGTGACAGTGATGTTCACTTGGATTAAGTTAGAGGGCACAGATCGAAATT
Organism: Acanthosepion esculentum; assembly: GCA_964036315.1. Lineage (NCBI taxonomy): Eukaryota > Metazoa > Mollusca > Cephalopoda > Sepiida > Sepiidae > Acanthosepion > Acanthosepion esculentum. The sequence goes on along the minus strand of OZ038495.1, from coordinate 52,570,427 downwards.
CGTGGAAATTTGAGAGTAAAGATGATGCTACTTCATTCTCATAAGTCAGGAGAAACGACCTCAAAACCGTTATTGTTACGAATACGACGTTAGCTGCCTAACTAGATCAAGTTCAAAATAATTGAGTGCTTCACAACGCTGGACTTACGTACTAGCTCTGAGAATTATATATTTTCCACGACTGCCAATAATCAACTTTTCGGCGAAGCTGGACTTCAGAATTTCATTGTAACCAACATCGTCTCACTTGAAAGTTTTTTTTGTACCTTCCATAAATGCTGATTATGTAATAATTTCTTTTTTTAATGTATACATAATTATACAGAAACGATGACTGTTGAAATCGAAAATCTTTAGGTTACTTAATTACCACTGAATTAAGAATTCACTTGGCTTCAGATTATAAAGACCTTGTGCCAGACAATGTTAAACTTGATAAATAAATAGCCATGACGCACGAGGCTATATCCTGAACCTAATTCAGCTAATTATTTTCTCCCTTTTCTCATCCGCTCTTACAAGGGAAATGAAGGTCTGTGCGAATTAGGTGTTAATTTCCGTTTGTATTATAAATCGTTCGGTTCTCATTAAACTGATTCGCAGTGATCAGAAGCATTTGGCCTCGGAAAACGTCTTCTCAATGTCGTTGACTCTAAGCGATTAGCATATTTACTCGGTTTGACATAGTGAAGTATAAGGCCAGATCCGTGAATAGACAGGCAGGTACAAGGCGTTAGGTCGATCATATAATAGTGAAGGATCTACTTACACTGTAAATCGGATTCCGGAATGTTACCTCGTCTCAAGATTACCCAGAACGAATGGAGGAAATGCGTACCTGTTTCAACCCCAAAGCAAGATATAACCTAAGCGTTAAAGTCAGAGTAGATGAAGTTATTTACGCGCGCCATACAAATACCGCCACGGCAATTTCAACTGGTGCTATTGCCACTGATATCTTGAAAAACAGTTCGTTTTTACATTTTGCTTGAATTTTTACCATTCTCTCTTTTGTCTGAAAGACCAAGAAAAAGGATTGATTTCAGTTGTTTTGTCTTTGATAAAACATGCAGAGACCACATAACATGTCTGAGAGAAGAACATGGTTAAAAACAAAGTGTTTTCAATTGATAATGAGCGTTGTGTTTATCTTCCGTACATAAACCAAAAAAGAAAATGAAACAAAGGGTTTTATGCTAACCCATCCTCTCATACCATGTGCACAATAATAACGATTGCCTATTGCGCGCATTTATTAAACGCAAAGGCAAATAGGTGCAGTTTCTTCATGATCTAAAAATAATTTTATATTAGTTCATTTGGAAGAATTTGGTTTCATTGTAATATGAAAATTCTACCTCAAATACAGACGTTCTTGCTATGTGAAAGAAAATGCCAAGTTAAAAGATTCGAGCACGCATTGTGTCATTATTTGAAAACATTGCGTAGAAACCATAAAAAATAACGGATTTATTTAAATATAACAGATAACAGTATGCGTGCGCTCTGCCTATGAACAGAGCTTTATCTATTGACCTATGATTTGTGATTAAGGTTTTATCTGTTCCTTCCTCATGTATGTAATCTACAAGAAGATGTATGGGAGGGTGAGAGATATATTATAATTGTTCGGAATTGTTAGACGTTGAGACGAGTTCTAACTGAAATTCAGTTCGTTATCTTAATTTATTTGAAAAGGCATGGATCCATCTCTTTTCCCCAAGATGTAGATTAATTAGTTAAATTTTTTTTATCGCTAATACCATTATTTTCCGCCGTCGCACCCTCTCCCAAAAGGAAATTGCACATAAAGTATTTTGATTTGGCTTTAAATAACCCATAGAGGCTGATAAATAGCTAAACAAAAGCAGTCAGACAACCACACTCACGAGTTGAAACATTATTAAGGCAAAGCTATTTTGATCATTTCAAATGGTATTACTATTACAGATTGCATAGGAGTGGGCGTATGGTGATTTCAACATTATGTTAAGATAACAGTTCCGATAGAGAACTATTTTTCTTAAGACAAACATAGATTCTTTGTACAAGACAAAACAAAAATTTTGTAGAATGTAGATGATTTATGTACTCGCTTATGGTTGACAAATAAACCTTAATGTATAGCTGAATAAAATATATTTCAAAAACGTACATTTGATGAAAAAAACGGATTGTTTACGCGGCATTCTTCTTCATTATATGTTGTGTCCTTTCAGGGAGTAGGCGATCATGGCCTTCCACATCTTCCTGTCCCGAGTAGCTCTCAAAAACCCTATTCTGGCATCTATTTTCTCAAGCCCATCAAGGATGTAACGCGCTGTTTTCCTCTTGCCCTGTGAGTATCAGATTTTCCATGCCCTCCTTGCAAAATACGTGCCGCAGAAATTTCAACGGCCTTTTTGTGATAATATGCATGTTTCATTTTTGCGTTTCATTTTATCTAAAACTTCGTCCTTCGGTCCATGGTATCCTCAGCATCTTTGTGTAGAACCACATGACTGTTGCTTCAAATATTTTCTTCATTTTTGAAGAAATTGTCCAGTATTCACAGCGATATAGGGGGACAAGTAACAGTTCATAATATATATATATATATATATATATATATATATATATATATATATATATACCGTTTTAAAAACAAGGAATTTATTAATGGTAATAGTCCCTAAGGCTCTTTCGTTGCTCTTTGGCAAAGTGTCTAAACCATTTATTTATTTCAGGTACGTTGATGACACTTTTGCAACTTTTTCAAATGAAAGTGGGGCCGTAAACTTTTTTAATAAACTTTACTCCTTATATAAGGCTATGCCCTTCACTGTGGAAGTGGAGAAGGACAATTGTTTGCGTTTTTTGGACGTTTTTCTTGAGCGTAGTAGAGGGGGTTTTCTTACAAGTATTTATCGTAAACCTACCTTTACTGGCCTGTATTTGAATTGGTGTGCGTTTGCACCTACACCAAGGAAAATTAATCTTATTAAAACGGTGTACAGGGCGCTCAAAATTTGTTCTCCTACTAGACTGTATTGTGAATTTGAGAACATTAGGGAGATTTTCCTTAGTAATGGCTATCCGGAAGCCCTTATTAAGTATATTATTAATAAAACTAGGGAATTTCATTCCCCTAAAGTCCAAGGGCCTTCTAAATGTCTGTTTTTTTTTTAAAGATTCCTTGGATTGGGGATAAGGGCCAAAGCTTAGTTAAGCAAGTTAGTAAGTTGGTTTCTGGTTGTTTTCCTTCTGTTGCTTTGCGTTGTATTTTTCGAACTAGGTTTGCGTTTCCGTCGTTTCGCAAGGATGAATTGCCCTACATCAAATTAAGTAATTTGGTATATGAATTTAATTGCCAGTGCGCTGCTGGTTATGTGGGGCGTACAAC
>OZ038495.1:52542045-52562045 GCA_964036315.1 Acanthosepion esculentum | reverse complement strand
GTCGCATTCTATCTCAGTGAAATTGCTGAAGAAATATCTCCTATTCTGTATCCTTGTTGGTATGAGAATGAAACTCACGATATCAGATAAAGCCCCAACTCTCTCTCACACACACACATATATATATATATATATATATATATATATATATATATATATATATATATATATATGTATGTATGTATGTATGTGTGTGTGTTTTTCTAAATTTATACATGATTTTTTAAAAATAGTATGTTATGAATAATTTGAATAAAAGTTCGCAAATATTCGTTATTATTCGCTGATTGAAAAGCAAGTTACAAAGTAACAATAGTAGGGAATTTTTTTTCTTTTTCCCCCATTAATAATGAAATCTAACGAATTTGCATCAGATCAATTTTATCGTTCTGTCTGCTCTGTAGAGTACTCACTAACCTTTCACTTTATTCATAGACGCACGCAAACAGTCCAACTCTTGCAAACAAAATCACCTCACTCCACTTTTTTCCAGCTGGTGAAATAGTGGTTAATCTGGTCAAATATTACGACAGATTAGTCATTTTGATCATGACTACTAAAAAAAAGATAAGATCAGCAAGTAAAGCCGTGTCGAGACGGAGTAAATATTAGCGAACCATTCTGGTTTACCATTACTAAGAAATAGCGCGTTGCATAGACAATGGGTGCTCCGAACATTAGCCTTCTGGGAAATTTAAACTTAGTTGCGCAAAAAAATGTTACTGGGTTTTGTGACCATTAAACGGAAATAAATATTTCTTGGCGTTTTTTTTTCTCTCCCAAATCTACAACATTCCTATTGCTCTTAAGATGAGAGAGTCAATCACTGATGTCTGAAGCGTCCCCGAAATCGGGAGTGCCGAGTTAACTGGGCAATTTCTGATACAATTCTTCGTTAACACTATGTTAAAATATACGATCCCAGGTAATTAGAGACATGTATGCAGATGGGGGTCTATTGTAATTGTGTTCACGTGTCAAACCATTCCATGTGTACGGTAATAAATAAATACATGTACGCCCGAGGGGCTCCTGTTGAGTTCTGTGTCGTCACTGAATCCCAGCGCTACAACATAGATGGTGTCAACGAAAAACTTTTTTTTTCTTATTCGTTTTATTAGTGGATAGTGATAGGCGTGGCAGCATGGATTCTAAGAGGCAGCGAAAGAAAGGACAATAGAGCGTATGGGTCAGTGTCCCTCCGCGCATGATCTTAGTCTGTCTCTCCGACCTGGGTGTGGGGAAGCGTATCGACGCTTCAAAATTTCCGTGGCCTTCTGTTGGAATGGCGCTGTTTTGAACATATCCAAAACTTAGACAAAGGAAATTCATCACTGTCAGAATACCACACCTCCTTGTTATTCTGACAAATCGCTGACGTTCCCGGCTACACGTTTATACCTTGAAACAATCCCAGTTAGTGTTGGCCACCATGTGGGTAGGTTGAGAAATAAACATGTATGTATGAAGACCTTCAGTTTCACTGGATACTGTACTACGCCTATCATTGTGGGTGGGTAAATAATGGCTTTTATCCAGTTGAAAATATGTTATATATATGTAAATATCACACAAGAGGCAAAATGTATTTTCAAGAAATCGTCCCTGTATTTTCTGTGACGGATTTAGATGCAAGCGTGCACCCTCCAATATCCCAATGAATCTATAATAAGGAAGTTAATGAAAAAGTGTCACTCCGCGTTTATAAATATATATATATATATTACAATAAAAACATGTAATATCCTAAAATAAATAATATTACTATGTATAGGGCCCTCTTTTAAATTAAATATTACGAACGTTACGAGCGTACTCTATTCGTTCTTATCGTACCTGGATATATATATATATATATATATATATATATATATATATATATATATATGCAAATTGAATGAAAACGAATCAAATATAAATTCAAACGTTCGTAACATTAATTTAAAACAGGGCTCAATACAGTTGTAGAGCAATATTCTTTATTATAGGATATAACATTAGTATATATATATATATATATATATATATATATATATATATATTAGTCATTTCAACTAAAGCAAGGTGCCAGTAGATCGCAATGGGCTTACAAGTACTAAAAGTGAAAGAGATGGAGTTAACTGAGAATGGGAGGTTTGAGGAAAGGCCAAAAAATATCGAACAGGATTCAAGAAGACGGTAAATGACGATTGACAGTGCATTTAATTTTTTGAACGTTTAGAGTTCCAGAAGATGAAAAATGCATTAAAAAAACTGTTAAAATAGCAGTAGCGGTAGCATCAAGTTATTTCAGCCGTAAAATATTGAGACCTAGATGCCTCTCTAGTAGCACGATTAAATTTATGCAGTCGGTGCACAAGGGAAAAAAAAATCTCATCGGAGCAAATGCCATGAAAATATTTGTAGAAAAGGCAGAGGGATACCACGTCACGTCAGTGAGAAATTGACTTAAGTCGAGACGCCTAGTCGGGATCGATTACATTACAGATATTTCTTTAGAATCTCGAGATGCACAGCAGGACCATTGGACCCGATTGAACAACGGTATTCAATGCAGGAACGAATGATAGATTTATAAATGTGCAAGATGGATTATGTCAAGAAATTTTTTTTTTTTGCATGACATAGTGAGCCAATTTTCCTTTCAATGGGCGAAGCAATTGTTTCGATATAGCGGCTCTAATTCATGTCAGTGGAAAACGTGAAGCCAAGAAAGTGTAATGTGTTTCTCTCCTAGAGTTTAGCATCAGCCAGGTAGAAAAGTTTCTCTGCAGTGATTAAATAAAGCAGTTTTGTTTTGCAGGTGTTAAAATTTACAAGTCGTTTCTTATCCCAGTTACCCACTGATTGGAGGAACTTTGCAAGAGCAGATGCCAGATTTACTTTTTCAGATCTCTTGGATTTGATACTACTAATGTTTTGAACTATTAAAAAGACCCGTTTATCTCGGCAGAAAAATAACTAAGTATAATGTTTATTTAGAGAACAATAATGCAATCTGACTGATACGAAAGAATCAAATGCATTTTAAACTCATAAAATTAAGGAAACATATCATGGAACAAAGCATTTCTAGTGATTGATATATCAAGTGACATATTCTTCTGTCGTTTTCATTCAGGACGTTGGCGATCATGGTTCTCCACAATTTCCTATCCTTTGTAGCACTTAATAAATATTTCATTTTGCTCTCTCTCTCTCTCTCTCTCTCTCTCTCTCACTCCCCAATAATAATGATAATAAACTCAATTTAGGTAAAAGAAAAATATATCAGTCTTCGGGCCAGTATCAATGAATAATATCTATTCTCCTCAATTTTACAAATGAAAAGGCGCTTGGTTTCGGGGATTCCAACCCTCCGACAGCACCTGCCTCATTGCACTCCGAGAGATGACATCAGAGTAATATCGACTCCAGTGTAACGTTGGTCGTGAGGACTCCTTAGTTGTTCTCCATCACCAATATTTACGCGTATAAGCAACCCACATAAAAAAAGACCTTGTGTCGAGTTGTACATTAGTATTGAGGTCTAGTAAATAATAACTTCCTGGTTCCACCGAGAATTTTATAAATCTCTCTAATGGCCAACTTACCAAACAACAAAAGGAATCATGTATCTCTTCTTACTACTAAGTATAAATGTCATTTTTCTTTCCATATTTTTTATAAAATTAGGTCCTAGATCACATGTTCGATCCATGGTATTCACAGCATCCATCTGTAGAAATCACATATCCATATATTCAAATATGTTCTTCACCGATACCAGGCTGAGATAGTTTTGTTCACATTAAAGAACATACCAGGAAGAGGCAACTGAAGTTTCTGGGACACATAATAAGGAATGAGGGACTGGAGAATCTGATACTCACGGGGCGAATAGAGCGAAGGGGAGAAAAGGGAAAACACCGCATGACATACCTGGCGGGCTTAAGCCAGTGGACGACAGGACGTGGTCTGGGGAAGGAAGCAGAGTGAAGAGACTTGTTGAGAGCTGCAAGCGATAGAGGGAGGTGGAGAGCCATGATCGCCTACATCCCGAAAGGACATGACGCATAAAAAGGAAGAAACGAGACTGGTTTCTATGACCATCAAAATAATATATGCCGACAACGTGATGGCGTGTACATGGGTTCAGTTCATAGACCAACATTTAGTAACTTCTACATGGCTAACCTAACTATTTAAGAATATTGAACTGTTACGTGACATCTGTCCTTCTTTACGGCAGCGAGTGTTGGACGATTTCCTCAAAGATGAAGAAGAGACTCGAGGTGACAGAGACGTGATTCTACAGAAGGACGCTAAGGATATCATGGACCGAACTTGTGAGCAACGATGAGATCTTAGAGTGGTTGCAAAGAAGGAGGAGGCTTATACTTATCATCAGGAAGAGGCAGCTGAAGTGTCTGGAACACATATTGAGGAACGGGGACATGGATAATCTGATACTCACGGGTCGAATAGAGAGAAAGAGAGACAAGGGAAAACAAAGCATGGTATACCTGGCGGGCTTAAGCAAGTGGATGACAGAACGTGGTCTGGGGGAGGAAGCAGAGGTAAAGAACTTGTTGAGAGCGGCAAGAGATAGAGGGTGGTTGAGAGCGGCAAGAGATAGAGGGTGGTTGAGAGCCATGATCGCCTACGTCATGAAAAGTCATGGCACATAGAAAAAAATGATCTCATCCAATGCAGGGTCCAAAGGGGTTAATGAGGGTGTGGTAAGAGCCTAAGAGTAAGTGATAAAGAAGCTGGGTAGGAGAGGTAACTGTGGACGCTAGACTTGAAGAGGTTAGAATTATAATGATCGGGAAAGTATTCTCTTGTTATAGGGTTCCACGAAGTAGCAGTTTTGGGGAATAATCTCTCTGGGTGTAACTTCCTGCTTACTAATAGAATACGAAGGAAACAAAGATCTTTCTTATGCCAAGAGATGTGTTAAGTATATTGAAGAGGTCTACTCAGTTAAACTGAAATAGAACAAGAGATCATGATTATTTTAGCTACTATATTGAGTTTTTAAGAATATAAAATATACTTGTAAAATCTGTTTTTCAAAATATAAAATATACTTGTGTTATATAGGAAGTGTCGCTGCCAACAGTGAGCAAACGCAGGCGATCTCATTATTGAATTAAGTAGACCACGTGACCATAGAAGAAACGCATATATGGGAGGTAGCGTGTATCTAAATGATCACTATTTCTCCTCTCTCACTATAAGGACTACTATTCTCTATTCTCTTCTCTAAACTATTCTCTATTCGGCTAAAGACGGGAGATACTTCCAAGCGAATATTATCGAGCAAGCACTATTAGTGCGAGTGTCATTCGAAGGCGTCTGACACCAGTATTGTTCAACGGCGTTACTATAGTGGTATCCGCGATTACAAAGTCTCTACTACAACGAGCATTACGAAAGTGACAACGAGAATTCTTTGACATCACAAAAGTGCCAACCAGTGTTCGTTGACATCACAGAAACTTGTAAAAAAAGGCATTCAAAAAATGAATATATCTATATGCATAGACATTTTTTTTATGTTCTCCAATTATATTGTCTTCGTATTTGAGTGTTGGACTCTGTCCATACTGAAATCAGAACTATTTCTCGTGCATGACTTTTCATCCTCTGTGTTATGAATAAATGTTGTGACGCTAAATAAATCGGCTTACGAATGGGAAATGTCAGTGTCTCCTTTTAAGCGTATCATATGCATCAGCGATGAGATGTCGCATAGCCGCAGATGAAACAACAAAGAGAAAGGATGTAACAGTCGACGTTGTTTCCTATGAGTATTAATTTAAATATATCCATCGACGCATCTATATTATGATTATATATGTATATATATATATATATATATATATATATATATACATAACAGTATGGACAGACACCGGTATTGCGTGTCAACTACTATTTTCATGCCTCAAGCGATCATCTGGAACTACAGATGATCTGTCTCTGATATTGGTTTCTCATTCCCATGAATATAGCAAATTCTAAACAGTATATATATATATATATATATATATATATATATATATATATATATATATATATATGTGTGTGTGTGTGTGTATATATATATATATATATTTATATATATATGTATGTATGTGTGTGTGTGTGTGTGTGTGTGTGTGTATTCCTGAAAGGCGAAGTTGATCATCGATAAATATTACAAACCTTGAATACTTTTATACTATATATATATATATAACAGTATGGACAGACACCGGTATTGCGTGCCAACTACTATTTTCATGCCTCAAGCGATCATCTGGAACTACAGATGATCTGTCTCTGATATTGGTTTCTCATTCCCCATGAATATAGCAAATTCTAAACAGTATATACACACAAATATATATATATATATATATGTGTGTGTGTGTGTGTGTGTGTGTGTGTGTGTGTGTGTGTGTGTGTGTGTGTGTGTTCCTGAAAGGCGAAGTTGATCATCGATAAATATTGCAACTTTGAAAAAAACTTTGAATACTTTTATACTATATATATATATATATAGGGTACTGATCATTTTTCAAACATATTATTAAATATAACAGACAACGAAAATATATGTTTAATCATTAGCCATTCTAAGCTTCGTATAGTGACTTAAGTTTTGGGAGTGAATAAAGACAAAAACAGTCCAGAATTTGGATATATTTTTATTATGCTGTTCCTCGATCTAAGCTTTCGGTTCATATGAGCCATCATCAGTGTGATAATATAGACATTACAGCAAAAATGTTCACCACCAAAGATAACATCCTGTTATGTTTACATAAAGGTTTGCTGTTTAAAAGCTTTTATACCCATGGTTCTATTGATAACATTTCTTTTTCTCACGTCGTCATGTACGGCGTCATTGAACCGCATTACGAATTTACGCACACCGATTGCTATTCCGAGACAGTTATCGTCGCATAGCAAACTTCTATTTAAACATAATAGGATGAAAATTTTGTTGGTGAACGTCTGTTTTAATGTCGATATAACTACTTTGATGATGGCTTAGATCGAGAAAAAGCACAATAAAATAATATCCAAATGTTAGTCAGTTTTTATCTCTATTTTCTTCCGAAACTAAAGCCACTATAAAAAACGGCTCATGATCAAACATAACAGTCATTCATTGCTTGTTATATTTAACAATGTCTTATATATATATATATATATATATATATATATATATATATATATATATATATATATATATATATGTGTGTGTGTGTGTGTGTGTGTGTGTGTCAGTGTAATAATGACTAATTTCATTTATTTTATTTAAATTTGTGCTCAGTCTTCCATTGTTTTTCTCATCCAATCGAAGAAAGTGAGGGAGAAAAATAAATAAGGTTTCAATTAATTATTCTTTTTAATGCCGTATCCCTTCAGAACGAATGTGATCATGGCTTCTCACATATTCCGTTCCTATCGTCTTGTTATCTAAGTATTATCAATACTTCATTGAAAAGATAGTGGAGTAGTTTTGCGTTGCTTACGCCACTGCTTTGTGATTCAAAGTAATTCATCCTTTAGAATGGTTTCGACAATGCTTTTTAACCCATAGTTGTAAGGGTGAGTGGCGATAGATTCATGCTTTTTCTAAGGGCATTTATGTGAAAATGAAAGCAACAAACCAGGACAGAATTTGCACTCTCCTCACCGATAGCACTTTATCAGCTGATATCATTTATACTTCCAGTAGACTTGTTAAATGATAGTAAGAATCTTGCATTGAGATGACCTGTTCATTTGAAATGTCAGCATTTGAAAGGATGGCTTTTAACTGAGCTCAGGCTAAGGAGGACTAAGAGTACATATATATATATATATATATATATATATATATATATATATATATATATATATATAGGTAACTATACTCGTTTCGAAAAACCTTCGGTTTCTTGATCTGACAATAATCAACTCAATATTGAAGGAAAAAAAGGTTTTTAAAAAAGACAGAGCCAGGAACATGAACGTCTGTCGAAAGTAATCGTACAGCTTACAGGTTCAAAGCCCAATGAAAAAAAACCCGACACGAGTAAACAACTAACTAAAAACGTGCTCAATACAAAAGTAGAGGTTTGACTATACATACATACATATATATATATATATATATATATATATATATATATATATATATATATATATATATATATATATATTCTGACATATACATGTTTGAATAATGATCTGCTGCCCCAATGCACTATATAATAAAAGATTATAATAAAAAACACATTGATTCCATCTTTGTCTCATTTGGATATGTGTGCGTGTGTGTGTGCAGAAATAGCTGACCTTGTCATGGGTGCTATTGAAGGTCTTCAAATTTGTTTGTTTTTTGTTATTTAGTAATGCTCTTTGTGATTTTGTGGTGTCAAGGGTCTGATGACAGTTTTCGTTTTTACCTGAGAAAATGGTTGTATAGAGGTGGTCGTTAAGACATTTTTGAATGTGTTTCTACGCCAAGCATGGGATCAATATGAGAATTAATGAATTTGAAGAGTCTACATTTAATCGTTTTATTTGAATATTTACCTGTAAGTAGAGAACAGTTGATGTGTGTTTCAAATAGGTTGTCATGGTATGAAGACACAGAGTGATCGCCCAGATGTTAAGTTTGAACTGAAAGTAGCATTTGTCACTAAATACTTGCGCCTGCCAATACTTTCTCTTTAATATAGACTCTTTTAATTCTTCGTCGAATGTAAGAAAATAAAAACAGAATAACTTTAAAACTGAAGATCCGTTTATGGTAATTTTTGCATATAGTTCTCCCGCCGCCCATATATCAACAGTCTAGAAGACTGACAAATTCCAACTGTTTGCATTTTGAGCTTCTTTACAAGGTACTGTGATTTTTGTTTTTCTTTAGTTTTGATATTTTAAACTCTCTTTTATTAAGGATTCCTCCTTGATATTAATTTTTTATTTTCTTATCTTCTGTCCATCCATTTCTTTCTTGTTCTTCTCTGCGTTCATCTTTCATCGTTTTCTCTCTTTAATTCTTTCTATTACAATCTATTTTAAACGATTACAATTTCGTAATATCTTTACCAAAATCCGTCTTTGAAACCATACAAAAAATACTATATTTAAAATTATCTGCTTTTTAAATTTATCTTCTTTTTTATACTTCAATATTTCATATATTATATTAATTTTTAATGTGTCATTGATGATATATTGATATGATAAATAATAAGTAATAATATGTAAACGAATGAAACAAATCAATATTGCTAATACGTTTGTCTGATCTTTTAAAGCATCAGTTTAAATTTGGATTACATTTCAATCCTGCTTTAATTTGTAGCGATAAAAATCAACAAAAATTAAAAATATAACGAATTTGAAATGTTAATTGCAAGTTTGTGGTATTAGATAACAAAGAAGCACTAGATACAAAATACAAAGTGGTGCTAGACAAGGATGTGTCATCTCAGCGGATTTATTCAACTTTTACAGCGAGGCAATAATGAGAGAATTAAAAGTCCTACCAGGATTTATTATTGGCGGCTACAATCTTAACAATATAAGATATGCAGATAAGAGAGTGCGGAGAGCAGACACGAAAAGGAAACTAAAAAATCTCTTACAGACGATAATGAAAAAAAGCGAGAAAAAAATGTAATAAAATTTTATGTAATTGTAACAATACTCACAGACAGAACAATCAAAGCTAATCGCGCAGACAACATGATCAATGACCACAGGAATAGAATGTGCTTTCGTATTGATATAGCAGCCCGTGCAGATTTTAATGTATCTTTGAGATCTTCAAAAAAACTAGCAAAATACAAGGAACTTGATGTGGAAAGCTAAATAATGTGGTACATGAGGGTATAAATAATTCCAGTTATAATCAGAGCCCCACGAATTGAATCTATGTAAAATGTATATGATCTTAGCATTTTTTGGTGGGTCGGTGTCAAAATAATGACCAGTGGAAGATGTCATGAAGCCATCTCAGACACTAGGCCTCAGGGTGGGACCTGGAAGGATATATGCATACAGCAGAACCCCAAGGAAATAATAATAATAATAATATTTATTGTATATTATTAAGCCATTAGAAAAATAGTAGACTTTTGCTATTATACAAAATAGAGACATGCTAGGATTAGACCATCAGCCCCAATTGAAGGATGCTTCTGTTTTTATTTATTTATTTTTTTTACAAAAATGATCAGTAGAAAATTTTATGAAACATGCTTAACATGAGGTGTCTGGTTGGGACCCGGAAGGAATTTTTTATACAACGGTGACCCAGGAAAATAATAATAATAATATCAAGCCATTAGATAACATAGAAACGTGTTGCTATTACACAAGACAGAGACCTGCTATTATTAGTCCATCAGACAAATAGAATCATGCTTCTATACTTTTTTCTTAACAAAAATGATCAGAGGAAAACGTCATGAAGCCATTTTCGACCTTTGCTCTCTGATTGGGAACCGGAAGGAAATGTGGATACAACAGGAATCAAAGGAAATAAAAATGCTGTGGCGTTACTAAATTTAAGTATGCAAATATTGGCATGAAAAAAAGATCTTAATGCGTTATACTGAAAGTATTTATTAACTCAGCTATGCACATATTAAAGCGCGTTTTTCCCTTTTAATAATAGGCATTTTAATTTAAACGATGTGGGCAGAGTAACAGAGTAAATTACAGCGTTAAAATCGTTTAGGAACATTACAATTTATGCCCCTTTTTAAGAAATAATAAATATCCAATATTTATTAATGAAACTTCCTGTTAATAATTTCCTTTCATTTCTGAACTTGTTTCCAGACATACAAGTCCACACTCTAACCTATACTTTTCCGTGATCATCAGTTCCAGTTAACGAATCCACATCAGCTCCAAAGAACTTAAATTTTGATTCAGAACTGCTTAACAATGCATTCTTTATGCCATCTGGAAAACTTGACACATGATCGCCTATTCTCTCACGGAACATATGACTTTTTTTCAGCTATACATCCTAAGGAACCAAATTGCACTAAATACTCTTTCTGGTTTTCAAGCCACATTTTTGGATTACATGTTTCTGTATACTGCAGTCACTAATTAGAATTTTGTGATTGTACCTGTTAGGTTGGTGTTATTTTTTCTCAGCTACACAGGTCTGGGATTCTCTAGATAGTTAACAGTCTTTATGTCGATCATTATGATGAAGCAACCAAAGTTTTGTCAATGTCTCACTTTAGAATCGGCAAGCAGTCGCTGAAGCTTCGTCATGGTTTCTGGTGATAAAGCCAATTTCTACTCACAACACCTTGTCTGATGCTAAATGAAAAATATTACAAACGTCTTTTCCACTTCATTGTCAACAAATAGATATTAAACATAATTTGGTACTGTTTTCGACAACTGAATGACAATAATATTTATAATAAAACATCATTAGTGATATTTTCATTTCTTTATTTGTTTAAAATATACATAATGAAAAATGTACACCAATTGTTTAATTTAACATATTTAACGTCGAAATAGGAATTCGTGTGTCACTTGATGAAGAATATTGTAGCATACCTATGGACGATAATGGGTATGTACCCATTCACATAAATACAGTAGTAAATACTGTATGTTGGTCTGCAGTTGGAGATTCGTCTCCGTTGTGCTGGCCAAACTCTCTGCCTCCGAGCAGAGTTGATACCCAGACGAGGCTATGCCGAAGTTTCTCGGGAAACAGCTACCCGATCTCGTTTTATACGGAGTCCACGGGGAATGTTTGGCCGCGCCTACGGGCTCGGATACCCGACATTAAATTCGGCCTTGTGCCACATCTGACCGCGTGGGGCGGTTGGTAGATATCCTGCAGTTGGAGATTCATTGTGGAATTCACGCGACTGACTTCTAGCAGTTAACTACTTCTACGCGCCGCTGGCGAATCTTATATGCGTTTTTCTTGTCCTAAATATTATCGTTCATTACCAACCTTCGTGTGATTATTCTATTCATTAACCTTCCCTAGGTTATAACAAAGAATTATTGATATAAAAATCTATTACACATAAATAATAATATAAAAATCGTTAAATATTAAATATAATTAACACTTCAGTCATTTAATATTAATAACAAATATATTCCATATTAAAGAGCAATAATACGAAAATAATTAAATATTATTTTTATAAAAAAATAATGAAATATGAATACTATGAAAATCATTCAATATTAAATAGCAATAATATCATTAAATATTAATCAGTCCGTAACGTCATAATGAAAATCGTTTATTTTATAGAACAAATATTTTCATGTTCCAGCTAAGTTGAGTGACAGGGAAGAAAATAGACACAATGGTTATCCATTAAGAGCATCAATTGAGTGAAAATTTTCAGATGAATATTAATCTCACATCAGCTTTACGCTGCGAACTTTTTCCTTCGTTTTCATTTGGGAAAAAATAAAGTAAAAATTAATTATTATTTATAAAGTAGTGTATCTATTTGTTTTTAAGTAAACAGAAAATTCTGAGACACATAATGAAAGAAGTGGGCCTGAAAGAGACGAAGAAGACATAGTGAAGTCATAAGGAACAAAGGAAAACACAGAAAAAAAACTACGTAATGAATTTCTATAAATGGATAAGAATAGATAGGAATGTTAAGAGTGACACAGAACAAAAAGTTGTGGAGAGCTATAATCGCGAATGATCTGAAGGATAATGCAACTAGAAGGAGTTGAAAAAACTAAATAAGGTTTATTTTATATCATTTTATATCGAAACTACATTAATATTACAGGTATCCTTTTGTACTGGAATAATCATGACAGTGACAATTTTTGAACTTATAAATAAATGTGCTGGTTTAAATATTATTTCCGCTGAGAATCTTTGTAAAATTCTATTACACGCGGGAGAAAATAACCATGCAGTGAGAAAAATAATTTGGAAAAGGTATATTACTGCCGTACCAAATAAATACCGTGCCGCGGAGAATTAAACTAAATAATTTAACCGTGCCGGCACGCCAACATTTTTTATCATTTCACGCGAAGCAAGGCTGAAAGTCCACTAGTACGCAGGGGGCTACAGGGAGCGAAAGTGAAAGAGAAGACTGAGAATAGGGAGGATTGAGAAAACGACAGGAGGTGAAAATGTTTTTAAAAAACATAAGATGGTGATTGACGTTTCATTTAAAAACTTGATTAATGTAGTTATCAGGGAATCGAGGAAACAGAAGCGAGCTCCACAGGTAGCGAGTGCGAGAAAAGTGTCTGTTGGAGTAGAAGTGGTTGTTGCATTTAGCTATTTCAGCAGTAAAATGGTAGGAACGAGGTGCCAATCTAGGATCACGCTTATATTCATCTCGTCAGACCAGATGCCATGAAAACATTTGTAGAATAGACAGATAAAAGAGTAATAGGAAATGGGCAGGTGGAATTCTAACTGCAGGTGATGTAATGCTTAATGACTCGGCAATGAGAACTCTACTAGCCGAGTTTGAAGTTATATTTACTTTCGCACAAATACTCTCCGACTTAAATAGAGCAAACTGTAATTGTGGCCAGCAAAGAGAACTCTGAATTCAAAACCGTATCGCATCCTAGCGGATCATATACTTTTATTCTAACAAAGGTCCTCTCGGCAACAGTTTCACGATAAACAGTTCCGGCTCAATGTACCGGCAACTCGGGCATTCGCCCTAAAGGCCATCATGCCGTCATGTCATGTTTTCCAAACTAAAGCTTATAAAAACATACATGCGGTCGAAAAAAACAAACATAATATAAATGTTTTTATAATAACAGAATAATAATAGTATAAAAACATACATGACTCAATAGTCCTGGATGTGGCGATAAACTACAACCGGCAGACAGGAAGGCTTCTGATTGGGAGATTGGAGCTTTTGAGGATCCTTACACCACCACTTAATTGCTGTTGTTCCCAGGTACACCCTGATTCGAAGTGGTAGCATTTGTTAGAACCCCAGCTATGGACAAATAGTGACCCCCACAAACAAAACATTACGAAAAAATATAAATTCATTTTTATGAAGATCCTAGCAATAACCACATATATAAAAGAATTACCAACAATACATATTTATAGTAAAACTATCAGCAATACATTTTTAAAGCAAAATGACTCATAGAATGGCCAGCAATACATTTTATCTGCAGTTGAAGTCATAAAATTGTGTTCAAAATATTTAGGTTTCAGCATCAAAAACACAAAGGTTGATATGCCGCTGAACAAAGCCAGCCGTGACACAAGACATTAAATTATTTACCTATTTTGACAATAGAAAATCATCTTGTGAAGATTGGTGTAGAAAGTGCTATGAAAATATTTGCATATCTAAAGGCTAGAAAAATCTTTTAGGTAGGATAATGAACGTTTTATTTAGCTTGTATTAAGTTGCATTTTGTAATAAACGTCATTCTACATTTTCAGTTTTTCTCTTTGTGAAAGTTTTAAAATAAATTATACTTGTAAGGGCGCCGAAATTTAGTCTGCCCTGCATGCCAGAAACCCTAGGAGCGTCACTGAGTATAAACAACAGGTTGGTTCTGTGGGCATTAGAGAAACACAAATGGACATATTCGGAAACGAGAAGCCATGGTGAAGATGATAAAGCACAAATTGATTTACAGCGTGACTTGAATTCTAAACAGCTGATATCGACTCGAGATATAAAGTCGCCAGGCTGAGTTCAAATTTCGGCCGAGGTTGTGGCGCATCTTTACATTTATTCTCTTGGGAAAGCATCAATCTACTTTCTCTACACCCGGGCATGGGTCAAAAATAGGACAGACTGAATTCTATATTCTTGGATAACAGCCAGTCAAGAAAGACAAGTTCTAATTTAAAACCGTTGAGAAGTTATCAAGAACTGCCCTCAACATATCCAACCTAAGATGTGGAAACTCACAAACATTAAATAAAAGGAAGCTGTTGAACGCCCTGACTGCCAACGTTCTGAAAGGACACTTACAGAAATATTATGTAAAATAATCTAATCAATAGAACTATGATGGCGATGATGACGATAATAGTTTTTGTAATCTAATTTAAAATTCGTCTTTTAAATACGTCATCTGTCAGTTATATAATGATTGAATCGAGTGAAGTGAATTCGATTCTTTTTATCAACTATTTACTGTCGAAAAAATAAATTCATTGTCTTTCGTCTGCTGTCGAAATTAATAACTTCATCTAATTTGCCTAGATTTTCCAAAAGCAAACTTTATAAACTAGATTTTCTTTTTGATTAAGGGTGGAAATAATCGATTAAACAAACCAACAAAGAAGGTGGATGGAAAAAAATATTCTGTCGTTGGTTTGTATTTCCGCTTAAGTGATATTTTTTTTTCTTGAAGCTTTTGAATTCCCAACTTCCCCACCCCAACCTATAGCTCGTAAGATACTCTGATATCAAAAGGTCTTTTGGAAAGCACAGCATACTCGAAATAACGGGTGGGAAATCTCCATTAGGACTTTTCGACTTGTAGCACATTTTAACAGCTTTGCGTCACGAACGTAACAACTAACTTTGTAGAGCAGAATTTATAAAATTATCCGTGCTTCAAACTTCAAACTTGCAAAGTATTAAAGGGAATTACGCAAACTCTAATATGTTATCTAAAAAGAAAGAAAAAGAAGCTCAAAATATTACAGTGAAATGTGTTCTATTACCGAACCAGAATAAAACGATTTAATAAAATTACTCTCCATTTTCCAGGGAATACTTTGGGACTTGTGATAATATATTAAGAATATTTTAAAATCATAATTAAAATAAATAAAAGAAGCTGTAATATTTCTAACAGTACCATTGAAAATTTTATGGTTTTCCTATCTGAATTTTCTGATGAATCCCAATTCTTAAAGTCATGGAGGTGACGATAAACTACAACCTGCAGCGCTGCCTCTGATCGGAAGATTGAAGTTTTTAAGCAGCATGAAACTACCTCTTAATTGCTGTTGTTCACAGGTCCACATTAATCCGGGGTGGTAGCACCGGTTAGGATTCCAAGTATGAGCAAATAGTGACCCCCACAAACAAAAATCCAACTTATTTTATAGTGAAAATACCAGCAATACATTTCTATCAAAAACTTACTAACAATATATTTTTGCAGTAAAAGTACCAGCTATAAATTATTATAAATGTAAAATTATTATGAATAATATAATTTTATAACATAATTACCAGAAATATATTTTAGAGTAAAATTACCAGCAATACATTTTAGAGTAAAATTACTAGAAATACATTTTGTCGTAAAATAACCAGAAATACATTTTATAGTAAAATTACCAGCAATGCATTTTATAGTAGAATTACCAGAAATACATTTTACAATCAAATTAACAGAAATACATTTTAGAGTACATTTACCAGAAAT
Organism: Acanthosepion esculentum; assembly: GCA_964036315.1. NCBI lineage: Eukaryota > Metazoa > Mollusca > Cephalopoda > Sepiida > Sepiidae > Acanthosepion > Acanthosepion esculentum. Next base: position 52,545,641 of record OZ038495.1, on the reverse strand, counting down.
ACATTTTAGAGTAGAATTACCAGCAATGCATTTTATAGTAAAATTACCAGCAATGCATTTTATAGTAAAATTACCAGCAATGCATTTTATAGTAAAATTACCACAAATACATTTTATAGCAAAATAACCAGAAATACAATTTATAGTAAAATTACCAGCAATGCATTTTAGAGTAGAATTACCAGAAATACATTTTATAGTAAAATTACCAGAAATGCATTTTATTGTAAAATTACCAGCAATGCATTTTATAGTAAAATTACCAGCAATGCATTTTATAGTAATATTACCAGCAATGCATTTTATAATAAAATTACCAGCAATGCATTTTATAATAAAATTACCAGAAATACATTTTATAATAAAATTACCAGAAATACATTTTATAATAAAATTACCAGAAATACATTTTATAATAAAATTACCAGAAATACATTTTATAATAAAATTACCAGAAATACATTTTATAATAAAATTACCAGAAATACATTTTATAATAAAATTACCAGAAATACATTTTATAATAAAATTACCAGAAATACATTTTATAATAAAATTACCAGCAATGCATTTTATAGTAAAATTACCAGAAATACATTTTATAGTAAAATTACCAGCAATACATTTTATAGTAAAATTACCAGCAATGCGTTTTATAGTAGATTTACCAGCAATACATTTTATAGTAAAATTACCAGCAATGCGTTTTATAGTAGATTTACCAGAAATACATTTTATAGTAAAATTACCAGAAATAAATTTTATAGTATAATTAGCAGCAATGCATTTTATAGTGGAATTTCCAGCAATATATTTTATAGTAAACTGACTAACAATAAATCTTTATAGCAAAATGACAATCAATAAAACACTATAAAATGAATAAAATTTCCTTTTTATAGTAAAATTATCTGCAATAGTATTTATTTAAAAAGACATACGTTTGCACTGAATGTATAAAATTTCCGTATATACTCGTGCATCATGCGACAATTTTAGACTTAATTTTGAAGATAATTTTAAAGAGATCGCATCATACACGAGATATAAAATTAGCGTATGTACTGTTGACCCTGGCTACGCCGTTGAGAAAGGTATATATCCATTTACTGTAGTCAAATTATCTTCAAAATTAGTTCTTCAAAGAGTGTATGATACGCGAGTATATACGGTATGTACAAAATATATGTAGTTGAAAGCATAAAATTGCGTACAAAATATTTATATTTCTGTATTAAATAACCCATAGGGGTGTTGATATGCCACTGAAGAAAATCAACCAACCAAGCAAAAATTCTTAAATGAAATTCTGAAAATGTTTATTACAATTTCCCCGGCTATAAAATACACGTTCATATCTCTCCATTGCATTGTTGCATTTTATGCTCACAAAATTCAACAGAATATTGCAATGGCAATCGTAAGTATGAGTACACGCCATTATTAATGAATTACGAGGATACAAATGACAAGATTAAATGCTGATAATTTTTTTCCATTTCAGTGAAGCAGACGTTAAATGCATGAGACCGTTATCGTCTCCGCTATCTTCTGTTACTCATTATTATTATTATTATTATTATGTATGCTTTCTTTTTATCACTATAATCGAACAGGGTCTTTCATATATTTCTCTTCCGTCTTTCCCGAAGTCAAAACAGAATCGTCCATTGTCTATCTATAACGAACGTGCTATCTTAGGAACTAAGAAGGAAATCTGATTAGAGTCGCATGTGTCTATAGAGCTACTACAAATAAACAGCACGTGTAAACAGTCCTGCAGAGTATATATATATATATATATATATATATATATATATATATATTACACTCTATAGCAGGAATGTTATATATATATATATATATATATATATATATATATTACATTCTATAGCAGGATTGTTATATATATATATATTACACTATATAGCAGGATTGTGATATATGTATATATCAGTTGATATCGCGTTGGATGATAGCGATCCTTTCTCTAAATGCCGTTGGCTTGTTCTATTCAACCGCAATGGCCTTTCACCTTCAATCAGAAATGACAGCACAGATATTACATCATTTGCAGAATGTTTTCTTTCCTATGGTTGACATGTAAGAGGATTGGTATACTAATCGATCTAGTTGATTTCACTATGCACGCTTAACTTTACATTTCAATGTACTTTTATCGCAGTAGCATTATTCTCCATAAATTTATATTGTAATGACAGGCACAAACAGCAATAAAAGTACCAAAGACGCCGAAAAAAGAAAAGTATCGGTAATCATTGCAGCTTAGAACAAACAGACGAGGCTCAATTAAAATGGATAAAATAAAAAAAAAATAAATAAAATACCCAGTACTTATTCTGTGGAGAAAGAAAAAATATCGTTGAACTCCATTATAAGCGGTCTCAAAAGCAGCAGATACGAGATATTAGAAACAGTATTTCACTGAGAATTGTGCAAATGATTTAAACTTTAAAATAAGTGGAAATCTGATTAGAGTCGCATATGCCCATAGTACGACTACAAGTAAACTGCACGTATTAACAGTTCTGCAGAATAGATACGGTAGAAGTTGTGCCATCTGTCATTTAAGTTTTTATAATACGTCGATCTTGTTGAGCGTCTGTACTATGTGGCTATCCAGAACCGGGTTTACCGATGAAGGAATGTTCTGATTCCAACTTCGAAAACTCAATGACCTCTCAACTCCATTTTGCATAGCAATTCCCCAAAACAACCATCCAACATTTCAAACATCCGTCTTCTTTTATGTTTTATTTCAACAAAATGAGCAGGTGCCTCTAAATCTCCTTTATATCTACCCGTTCGTAAACATCTAAACTGTCAGTTTGTGCAACCACTTTCTAAGAAATGGCTTTGAGCGAGTGAAGCCTGAGGGTCTTTCAAAAGATAATGTTTTTAACATTGTGCACTGGCGTTACAGATCCAGAAACAAAGAACTTAATCAAGTAACGGAAACCACATCACTTGATGACTACCAACAGCAGTAACAACTAAAACGGATAACACATGTAACTCGAAGAGGAAATATAATCAGAATGTTGACATTCTACACAAATTCAAATGAAAGGTTAGGAAGGAACCCTACCCGCCCCAATCAATACTGGAAAGAGTGATAACAGCTATTGGACAATTGTTTCATGAGAAAGGTTTTATCAATTTCAACCGAAAATAGATCTTTTTCCTCGGCTAATGAATGCCAAATATTTCCTTGTGGGGAAAAGGTTAATATTATCATTACCATTCGTAGCTACTTATCTATTAGAATCTATCTAAATATCACATTCGCTTTTATATCTATCTATTCATCTATCTAGCAACTCTAGATTTGTCCTTTGTATAACTCAATCTGTTCTTACGTATTCGCTAATTTATCTATTTCTCCACGCGTATCTGTATTTTCTTATCTATTATTCCATCTATTTACAAACAAACACTTCCTTCTCCGCCTAATAAAGATCGTATCCTCTCATTGGGAAGCTTTCTTTAACATATTCATAAAAATCCTGATCTTAGAATCTACTTGAAGCAGATTATTAAATCCGAGCCTCTTAAACTTGGATATGTTATCCATT